>OZ035826.1:38397280-39598970 GCA_964034765.1 Knipowitschia caucasica
GGTACACTAGCAGTGTAGTAGTTTCACAGGAGCAGTGTACTGCTTACAACAAACTTTAGCACAAAACTCATCAACATCTCGCCTCAAATTGCATTAAAAGTGACATTCGTGTCCTTAATTCGTTTGTATTTTAACTTTTTAAAGCAATTCGCGGACTACATGTCCGCCATCTTGGTTTGCTTCGGCTGCCGTGAGACGCGCAGCGTAGGTTTGCATTACATCATCAACAGCTGAGGCAGATCATCTCGACGGGCAGACCAACTCGACAGAAACACCGGTCGAAATACGGATCCGATTGTATTCGCTAACACAGGGGGCCAGACCCAGACGTTACATGCAGTGAAATGATGATTGAGCGGAGTGGTACAGATGGCTATAGCCAGGCTAGCGCTGATGGGGAGGAGGAGGGTTTCTACACAAACAGCAGCAGCTTGTTGCAGGGAGTGAAAGGCACTGTTTAAATGGACTGGAGGGGAGAGAGAAAGAACCGGGACGACAAGGGCCATTTAAATCCACTGAACTAGACCTTTGTGAAAGCTGTAGGGATAGAGGAATCTTTGTTTACACCCGTGTGCGCATGCGCCCCTCGCTGGGTGGCAAGAAGACAGAGCGGCACATACTGAAGCATGGACTGCAACGAGTATTTTTAAAGACTCAGTGGGCGAATAACACCGTATATAAGCACTTTAACGCAAGAAGATCAGAGGACATATAACGGCAACCTAAAAATGAGTATTTGAGACCGAAATTAACAAATTCAAAGCCCCATATGAGACCTGGGATGACGAGAAAAAAACATTGGTCAGACTCACCTGTCTTGGCAACGATCTGCTGGGACTGGGACTCGGAGACATTTTATTTTTACTTCTTGGAAAACCGGGACCCTTCACTCAAGAAGGGTCAGTGGTGAATTTCTCGGGTTTTTCATCGCGGTAAAGAGGCTTTTTTGGACACTCAAGACGCGTCACATGTCATTATTTATTCACTCCATACACGGTGGTGATAAACTACTACTGTAGCCACAGCTGCCCTGGGGCACACTGAAAGAAGCCAGGCAACCAGTATGTGCCATCGGCCCCTCTGACCACCACCAACCATTCATTCACACACACACCAGACTAATTCTAGGCGATGGGGGTGAAGTGGTCTTGCCTAAGGACACAATGGCAGCTTGGCACTTTACAGCCACAGCCGCCCCACTGCTCGCCTAGGACAAAAGGACACCAGACATCAGTGGGAGTCGGTGGAAAAAGTCTTTGGTTTTAGCCCACAACCTTCTGGCTCAAAGGGCAATGCTCTACCAACTGAGCTACTGTCGGTTTAGACTGCAATACTGTGATCCACCACCAGGTTGGAGACAGGCCTCAGCAGCGGCACCCTCCAGATAACACAACACATCCCCACCCCATGGGTAAGGACCAACATTCTAAGGAAAACCCATGAGGTAATTAGTATGAGCAAACCCGTATCTGACCCTGATTCAATGTTTGGAGCAGTTCCCTTTGTTAACATTTCTAGAGAGTCACGTTTCTTTAGGTCAAAAAAGAGACATTTTACCAATGGGAACTTGTAAAATGATTGTGTAAATGTTTATCTTTATGTGCTATATATGTCCAAAGGTTCAAGCCTACAGTTTTTTGGAGTTTGGGTTTTTAGAAAAAGGTTCCATGTTTTAGAATGTGGAATTAATATCTTAAATTAGAAAAACATGCTGAGACAAGTACACAATACAATACAATACAATTTATTCTTGTATAGCCCTAGGTCACAACAGAAGTCATCTCAGAGGACTTAACAAAACCATTGAAATCACCAACACAGGTCAGAGAATCAACAGTTAACACATGGAGAATATAAAGCACACACAGAAGAAAATGTCCATACATGTTATAGAATGCTAAAGTGTCCTGATCATCACCAATCCTTTCTGTTGGACACTAACTGTCCAACAAGACCCTCCTGCATCAACAAGGAAAAACTCTTTAAAAAACCCAGTGGGAAAAAGTGAGAAACCTTGGGGAGAACTAGGGAAACCCACACGGAGGGAGACCCATATGAGAAAGGGATCCGCTCCTCCGGACGGACAGGCTAATGATCTAGGACCTAAGCTAGCTACAGGACGTGGACCAGTGGCCGCTGAACGTGGACAGGTCCGGTGCAGGACCAAAGCACTCCCAGGCGGGTCGGGCGGGGTAGTCCGCAGGTGTAGATGGAGGAGGCCAGGCTCAGAAATCCCGTCATCGTACCATGAAACTAGACAATGGGACAACGGGTGAATAGCAATGAACAAACTACAGTCAGAATCCTAAAAGTGCTAAACAGATAAAGTAGATAAAGTAGGAAGGAGGAGAGGATAGTGCTCAAGTTACCATACTTCTCCCAGCAAACTGACTCCCTATGCAGCTTGACTGACACTCTGAGGAGTTTAGCCTTCCCCGAGTCTTACCTTCCTAACCATATGCTAAACTAAAGAGGACTGTTTTAAACCTAGCCTTGAATAAAGAGATTCATAGATTGCACACCAGGTGTGCAAACCGATCCTAATTATATATTATATATCATATACATCATATATACCATACATACCATATATATTCATATATAATACACAACATAACATACATAGCATAATATATAACATAATATACAACATAACACAATACATTATTGTATAATATATAACCATAATATATAACATAATACTGCATATATATATATATATATATACACCATTATATTATATATTACCTAATTATAGGCTAAATTAAAGTAAAGTGCTTTAAGCTTGGCCTTGAATGGTGGAGACCGTATCTGCTTCCTTAACATAAATGGGAAGCTGATTCCACAGTAAAGGAGCTTGGTAGCTAAATGCTCTGCCACACAACAGTGATGGCGTTTTTGAGCGACCTTAGGGACCACTAGACGTCTGGCCAGTGGAGTGATTTTAACACAGGAGTTATGTGCTCCCTCCTTTTGGTACCTGTTAAGATCCTAGCTGCTGTATTCTGAACGAGCTGGAAGCTCTTCAAAGACGCTTTAGGGCACGCTGCCAGTAAAGCGCTTTACAGTAGTCAAGTCTTGAGGTGACAAACACGTGAATGAGTTTTTCCGCGTCACTTTTAGGAAGGAAATTCCTAATTTTGGCAGCAGTTGCTTGGTAGAGAGTAAAATGAATCGGTACCGAGTACCGAACCCTGCGTCCTTTATGCACACATCCAGCAGTGGAAATTAATTCCATGCTAACTCCAGCACACCCAAATCTACTCCAGAATAAGGTGACGAGTTCTGATTTACGTTGACGAAGTGATACCGATCTGATAAATAGGATTTAAACCAGCCAAGGGCTGTTCCTCTAAGACCTATATCACATTCTAGCCTCTGCAGTAGAATGCTGTGGTCTATTGTGTCAAATGCAGCACTAAGGTCCAGTAGGACCAGCACTGACACTTGCCCATTATCAGCAGCTAGTAGTAAGTCATTTGTGACTTTGACTAGTGCCGTTTCAGTGCTATGATGAGCTCTGAATCCTGATTGAAAGACTTCAAACATATTATTTTCCTGCAGGTGGCAGCGAAACTGCTCAGCTATAAGTTTTTCCAGGATTTTAGATATAAAAGTGAGGTTTGAGATCGGTCTGTAGTTTGTAAGTATTTCTGGATCCAGGTTTGTTTTCTTCAGAAGGGGTTTGATTACCGCGGTTTTTAAAAGCTTGTGGGACATAGCCACATTGTATGGATGCGTTTATTATATTTACGATAGGCTCAATTATCAAAGGAAGTATGTCTTTGAAGAGCCAAGTCGGGATTGCATCTAACATGCCAGTTGAGGCTTTTGAGGATGTGACCACAGAGATCACCTCTGCTTGGCTCACAGCCATGAATTTATCGAGGCCCACTGAAGAGTCTAAGTGGGAAGTCACGTATGCCGCTTCAGCCTGTCCACCACTAACAGCAGGAGCAACCTCCTCCAGTTTGTCACGGATGGATGTAATTTTATTATTAAAGAAGTGGAGAAAGTCGACACTGCTCAGTGAGCTTGGAATTTTAGGCTCGATTGCGCTATGGCAGTTTGTGAGTTTAGCGACGGTGCTAAACAAAAATCTACTGTTATTTTTATTGGCTTCTATTAAAGCTGAATAGTATTGAGTTCGAGCCCTGCGAAGGGCATTCTTATAGTTTCGCAGACCTGCTTTCCACTCCCTGTGGACAGGCTCCGAGTGGGAGTGGCGATATAGCCTCTCCAATTTTCTGACGTCCTGTTTTAAAGTGTGGAGTTGAACACTGTACCAGGGCGACGATGATCTAATCCTAATAGTTTTCTGTTTTAAGGGAGCTGCTGCATTTAATGCAGATTTTAAAGACTCCATAGTGTTGTCCACCGTTTGGTCAATGACTGAGGGACTGCAGCAGCTGTGAACAGGTTCACGTGCAGCAGTATTCAACATTGGCTGTATTAGTTCTTTGAACCTTGTGATAGATTTATCATTTAAGGTTCTTTTCATTATGGTTTTATATTGCGGGACAGGAAAGTCCTCCAAATCGAGATCAAACGTGATCAAGAAATGGTCAGACAGCAACGAGCTTTGACGCTGGATGTCAACATTGGAGACATCACAGCCGTAGGTCAGGACAAGGTCCAAGGTGTGGTTATGAATGTGAGTAGGTTCCTCGACATTCTGAGTAAAACCAACACCATCTAGTACGGCGCTGAAAGCTTTGTTTAAGCTGTCAGTGCTGTCGCCCACATGTATATTGAAGTCTCCAGTTATAACTATGTTTTCCCATCCCAAAACTAGGTTTGAAATGAAGTCAGAGAATTCTGTTAGGAACTCGCTGTAAGGACCAGGAGGTCGGTATAAAACTATAAATAGCACCGCTTTTTGTTTTCTCCACCCAGGACAGGTGATTGAAAGTGTTAAGTTTTCAAACGAGTGAAAAGCATTGTTGGTTTTGGGACTAAGAACTAAGTTGGTGTGATAATCGCAATACCACCGCCGCGACCTGTAGTTCTCGCTTTCTGGTAGTTAACATGCGTCGGAGGAGTGCAGTGTCATGGGTAAATGATGTATCCTTCTCTACCCCTGGGCTGCCACCAGAGGAAGGATTTCTTTAGTTCTCAAACAAATTGGAAAATTACAAACTGCAAATACATTCATGTGATTGTAAAAAGCTTGAATGAGTAATTTCGGGTCAATACTTATGTTTTACTGCAATAAAGTCCTGGGTTTGATTCCACCTCCAGAGAGACTAGGAAGGAAGACAAGAGTGAGAGAGATCAGAGAGACAAGAGAGGGAAACCAGAAAGAGAGAACAGAGAGCACGACTAGATAGAGACAAGAGCGTACATGGTCTTTGCTTCAGTCCAGAGGTAGAAGGGGGACATGGGGGGAGTTGTGGGGAGTGGAGGTGTTAAGTGAAAGTGCCATTCTCACACCTCTCGCACACTGGGTCTATGTGGACCGGACAGTGAAAAGCCCATTCATAAAAACACAGTGCATCCATTCTACCCCAGACTACTGCACTCTCCTGGGACCTGGAGCTCGGCCAATCAGTTGCCAGCACTCCCTCATCTGTAGTCCGGATTCCTCATCTCAAAACATTATGTCTGGGATACGCCCATAGGCATTAATTCCATATTTTACTCTTACAGGAGAAGGTCGGTTAAGAGCAAATGTATTCTTGTAGCAAGGCAAGTGTATTTGTATAGCACAATTTGAGTTGCTTTCATACTCAAGGCAACTAAAACTGCTGAAAAAAACATATATTTATTTACAGTGCATTAAAAAGAGTGAAGATACAATCTTTCAGTTGTGGCAGTCAAAGAGAACTGTTTTTTTGTTATACCTGGATTTAAACATTGTTGAACATTTTTGGGAAGACTGCAGAAGGTGCAGATAGAGCTGCTCTGTACAAGAAAAATAATTAGTATGTTTTTTTTATCAAACATCTGTCTTTACCATGTGCTGCTCCCTCTGCCAGCTGCTGGTCAGGGAGGATTCTGCAAATAGATTAAGATTAAGAGATCCCTTATTCGTCCCACAGCAGGGACATTTCAGTGTTGCATCACAAGTTACAAAACAGAACGAATGAGAAGCACAGAGCACAATTTAAGCGGACAATAACTGCACTAATTAAAATAAAACAAAACCTCTAACTCTAGCAACAAAGAAACAAATATAAGATCTTTATCTTGAACATAATAAAGAAGTATAAAAAGTTAAAATTTGGCAAAATAAGAGGCAAGTATAAAGCACTGTGTGTTTTAGTGCAAGCAATATGTTGTTATATGTTTACATCTGTACATGTTAGCAGCAGAATGTTTACATCTGTACATTAGAAGCAGTATTATGTTTACATAATTGGGTGACAGTAGCTCAGTTGGCCTTTGAGCCAGGAGGTTGTGGGTTCGAGCCCATCACAAGTCTTTCTCCACCGATTCCTACTGATGTCTGCTGTCTTTGTGTCCTTGGCGAGACACTTAACCTCTGGGAACACCAGGTGCCACAGTGGGGCGGCTGCGGCTGTAAAGTGCCAAACTGCCGTTGTGTCCTTGGGCAAGACACTTCACCCATATTGCTTAGAATAAGTCTGGTGTGTGTGAATGGTTGGTGGTGCTCGGAGGGGCCAATGGCGCATACTGGTTGCCTGGCTTCTGTCAGTGTGCCCCAGGGCAGCTGTGGCTACAGTAGTAGTTTATCACCACAGTGTATGGAGTGAATGAATAATGACATGTAAAGTGTCTTTGAGTGTCCAAAAAAGCGCTATATAAAACCGATGCATTATCATAATTACATCCGTACATGTTAGCAGCATGAGGCTCTGGGACACTTAATCAGTAAAGTGACAGTGACAGTGGTTATTGCACGTTTTGATAATAGTTAAGGATATTACACCGACGCATGACATGTGCGATCAGGTTGGCAATGTTCATTGTTTGTTGTACAGTCTGACAGCAGCAGGAAAGAAAAACAAGGAAGGATAAATTAGTCTGTCACTGAAACCGCTCTCCATAGCAGACTGAGTGTCCCGCAGGGAGTGACAGTCATGGTCCAGCATGGATGTTAGTTTGTCCAGGACCCAACTGTCCCCCACCTGCTGCACTGTGTCCAAGGAACAGCCCAGGACAGAGCTGGACATCCTCGTCCAGCTTATTCCTGTCCCTCTCTGTGATACTGCTGCTCCAGCAGACCACATTGTACAAGATGGCTGATGCCACCACAGAGTTATAGAAGATCTTCAGGAGTTGCCCCTGCACTCCAAAAGACCTGAGCCTCCTCAGCAGGTAGAGTCGGCTCTGGCCCAGGAGAGAAGTTAGGAGTTATGTTCAGTTTGTGGTATAGATGAACACCCAGGTACTTGTATGAGTCTACTCTCTTAATGTCCCTTCCCTGGATGTTCACTGGGGCTGGCTCTATAGAGTGACGTCTGCAGAAATCCACCACCATCTCCTTGGTCTTCCCCACATTGATGAGGAGGTGGCTCCGCTGACACCAGTCCACAAAGTCATGTATGACTCCTCTGTACTCTGCGTCATCGTCCTCGGAGCTGAGTCCGATGATGGCAGAGTCGTCAGAGAACTTCTGGAGGACACAACCGTCCGTGTTTTGTGTGAAGTCCACAGTGTAAAGGGTGGAGAGGAACGGCGCGAGGACGGTCCCCTGGGGGCCCCCCACACTGCAGACCAGGACCTCAGACACAGTCCCTGGTTCTCACAAACTGGGGTCTGTCTCCAGCTGTCTCCAGCTTGTCCCTGAGAAGACGCGACTGGATGGTGTTAGGTTAGGTTCTTTTTATTCGTTTCATGAAAATGCATAATTATACAAGTTTCAAATCATTCAAACAAATCATTCAATCATTTCCATGATCAGAAAGGAGCAGATAGAAGAATATTATTCTTATATAATTCTGCCCCCTCTTTTACAAAACAAAATTATATGGTTTTGCTGCTGATTCCTCTGCCTTCTTTATAAACACATATAAGCACATACAATATATATATATATATATATACATACATACATACATACACACATATATATACACATACATACATATACATACCCGCACATACATTTCATAATAAACATAACACGTAATTAAACATCACTTTTGTAGATTTGGATTTGTTTCCTCTTGTAAGTCTGTTTGAATTCTAAAATGGTTTTACAACTTTGTAAGTCTTTTTCTTGAGAATTCCACAATTTTACTCCAACAACAGATAAACTCATCTGTTTTAAAGTTGTTCGTGCTATTGGATGTTTGAAGTCATATCTCCTTCTATGATTTTGTTTTTCTGAAGTAAACACAAATAACTGTTGTAACTCTTCTGGAAGAGCTCTGTGACTGGCTTTAAACATGATCAATAAAGTTTGTAACTCTACTATATCCTTAAACTTAATCAGTCCTGATCTAATGAAAAGGGGATTAGTGTGATCTCTAAATCCAGCTTTATAAACAATTCGAATGGCTCTTTTCTGTAATAGAACTAAAGGCTGTATGTTGGTGCTGTAAGTATTACCCCATATTTCTACACAGTAATTTAAAATAAGGAAGTACCATTGAGCAATATAACATTCTCAAAGTGTTACATGGTAACAAATATTTTGATTTATTCAATATAAATAAACTTTTAGATACCTTATTTTTTACATGCATTATATGTGATTTCCAAGTTAGTTTGTCATCCAAGATCACTCCAAGAAATCTAATTTCCGACACTTTCTCAATATTTACATCATTAATAGATATTCTAACTTCCGGTTTTATTTTATTGCCAAATATCATAAACTTTGTTTTTGTCAAATTTAAGGATAATTTATTTACATTAAACCACAAATTTAGTTTGTGGTGTTGAAGGCACTGGAGAAATCAAAGAAGAGGATCCTCACAGCAGAGCCCGATTTCTCTAGGTGGGACAGCGAGCGGTGGAGGAGGGAGATTATAGTGTCCTCAACCCTGATGCCCAGCCGGTAGGCAAACTGCAGCGGGTCCATTGCTGAGGTCAGAATAGTGCGGAGATGTCCCAGGACCAGTCTCTCCAGTGTCTTCATGCAGTGGGATGTCAAAGCCACCATCTGAAGTCGCGCCCTATTCGCACAGTATTAGTAATACCTGTGGACCCTTGGTAATTTGTGATAATCACGAAGGACGTCTGAGATCCCGCGGTGCATTCACACGGGATAAACAATGTCGGTAAATTACTATATTTTCACTGACATCTCACATAACGGCCCGCACATTCGCGAGTCACTCTGCTTCATGCAGCCCATAAAGTCCATGAGGACACATAAATGTGGATTTTACTTCTCTACAGTTCTCTGGCCCGTTCTGTCTGCAATGTTTAACAATACTGTTTGCACGAACTACCCATGAACGCACCAGATACTTTGCTAACATACGCACAAGCCGACAAGCAGTAACGGCCCAGTAACGGCTGAATCAACACTTCTGTACTGTATTAACCCTTTAAGCGCCAGAGGTTTTTTTCTAAAACGCTAGATTGTGACATCTTAATTTCAAAAGGCAATAACTTAATAGATAAAGGCTTTCTGTAAATTAGAAAAATATGAAGGATGGCCCAAAGTTTATGTAGAGAATAAATCCACCCATCTAATTTGCCTATCATTCGGAGGGGCCGATGGCACATACTGGTTGCCTCGCTTCTGTCAGTGCGCCCCAGGGCAGCTGTGGCTACAGTAGTAGTTTATCACCACCGTGTATGGAGTGAATGAATAATGACACATGTGAAGCGTCTTTGAGTGTCCAAAAAAGCGCTATATAAAACCAATGCATTATTATTATTATTATTATGACGTCATATGGCGTTAGAAATTGTGGATTTTAGAATCTTTATACAATATTTTTATTTTTCTAACTGACAGACATATGTTGATCACTGGGATATGAACACACACAGAACTCACACTGTAACATTGTAAATGTTGATCGAAATAGTAAAAAATATAAATCATGCTCCTGCTGTGAGCAGTCTGCCTAGACGCGCGCCTCCAAGTGAAGCGCGTCACCGCGACTCTCCTGCTGCTGTGTCTCCCCTGGTCTCTTTCATCTCCCCTGATCTCTCGCGTATAACAAACACAAGACAAAGGCTTCTCCAAAACGTCACTGTCCCCCTGGCATGAAAATACATCTGTTGGAAGCACTATTAGCAGAGACTTTAGCAAAGACTTCAGCGGAGGCTGGTGTCCCGACGCGAGGTCCAGGCTTGTTTTCCGCAAATGTAACCCGTCTCCGAACCTCCCAATGACAGCCCTGTCTCTGAGAAACACTGTTCCCACTGCAGACCCTGTGCAAAGTGTCTAAAGTTAGTGTTTGGTGCGGTATAACACTCGCAGGCTTCCTCGCAGTTGCACATGCTTCGCAGTGTTATCCGCTCTGATTCAAGGCGGTCTTCCTTGAATATTTTGTATGGGAGCATGTCGTTTTTTGGGGCCAGGGAGGTAGTGTCATGTCAGGGAGGTAGTGTCATGTCTGCCAACTAGTGGCAGGGAGTATGAATGAATTTTGACACTCAGTTGGTCACACTCGGCCGTTTTAAACAATACCGCAGCTTGTCGACTTATTTATCTGTTTATTCCAAAAACCATCATTAACATAATTGTACAACAGAATAATACAGTCAATATACAAGGTTTGGAAAGGGGGTTGGCTGAAGCAAACGCTTGTATAACTTAAGTCAACCATGGCGCCTAGAGGGTTAAGACAGAGCGGAAAGTAAATGCACAAACGCAACACATTGGTCTGATAATTTTGTGTCAGTGAACAAATTACACTGTCCTCTACACTTTTTCATAGACCTCACAGGTAAAGCAGCAGCCTCAATCCTCTGCTCATTGACAAAAAACAACGCAGAATGTAGAGAAAGCGGCAATAGCAATCACAATCAATAACATGCAGATTCGCACGGGATTAGTATTATCAGTGCATGTCTGTGTTTGGACAAATACAGGAGGTAATTTGCGGTAGAATTTTTACTTTAAAAATTACAGACATGGCGCATTCGCTCGAGACTAAGATCTCAGACGTCCTCCGTGATTATCACATATTAACAGGGGTCCACAGGTAATACTAATCTCGTGTGAATAAGGCTTTGGGCACTGGTACCACACAGGAGGTCCTCCAGAGCTGTGGTACCAACCTCAGCCTGAGGCTCAGGTGGAAGACGTGCTCCATCACGCCAAAGAGTTCATCTGTGCAGGAGCGAAGGAGCCTGGAGCTGATGTCAGGTCCGCAGGCCTTCCCTGGCTTGATTTTAAGCAGTTCCATTCGGACCTGTGCGGCAGTGAATAACAGAGGTGGAGGCTGGGGCTGCGGGCTGGTGGTGGGAGAGGGCTGAGAGGCATGGGCCATGGTGTGAACGGCTGTGTCTGGGGGACTTTGTTCTCCCAACTTGGGTGGGCAGCAGCAGAGCAAAGGGTGGGGTGGGGCTGTTAACTGAACCGCAGGTAAAAAAAATTCAAGTCGTTAACCCATTGTCTGTCCCCCACCTGCTGAACAGGTTTGGTTTAAATTCAAACACCTTTGATATTTTGCTTGCTTAACGGCTCTTCCATTTTTCCCCTGTATCAAGCTTTGGCCTCCCTCAGTAACGTTCTCGGATATCTCTGTACGTCTCTCAGCTCCACTTTGTTCCCAGATCGAAAAGCACGCTTCTTTGCCTTCAGCAGAGCCTTTATGTTGGAATTAGTCCACGGCTTGTTGTTGGCAAAACACCGCAGCTTCCGGGGCACCAAAGTGTTCTCGAAGCGGAAGTTTAGGTATCCTGTGATGTACTCTGTCATGCCATAAATGTCCTGCCCATAGAAGTCGCAGAGCTTGTCCCATAGGGTCGTGTCAAAGCAATCTCAGAGGGCCTCAGCGCGGACGGGAGCCAGTAGCAAGTTGCATCGATCCCTCCTTCCTTCCCTCCTTCCCCCGCAAACAGATCTGTTGCATTATGTAGAGAGAGGAGAAGTTTCATTGGTCGAATGTACATCTTCCAAAGTGAAGCTGTACAAACCTGTTCCTCTTGGTTTTGCAGAGGAGCAGCGGCGTCCAGGTCTCTGCTGTCTCACCCCACTTTTGTGCTGACTGCGGGAGAAAAATTGGATCACGACTGCTTTACCCGCACGGCTGGGTATAGAGGCGAGATTATTGAGGCCACAATGAAATTGTAAAAAACAACAAAGACTAACAACCAGGGTCTCTTAGAAGCAACATTAAGTCTGGTAATATTCTTAAATGGCCAGAAAAAAAAAACAATAATTAGAGTGACCCCAGACCAGAGAGAGACGAGAGAGAGAAACCTGAAGAGCAACGAGAGAGAGACCAGAGAGAGAGAGACCACAAAGAGCATCAAGAGAGAGGGACCAAAGAGAGACCAGAGGGAGGGACCACAGCGAGGCCAGTGAGAGAGACCAGACCATTGGCTTAGGTTTGGTTTCAAACTTTGTGGGGACATTCACTGATGTGTGAGACACCCATTCTACTCACGTTTAAAAAAAAATTTAAACATCGACAGCAACTATCCCCTTCCCTTAGGTTTAATAAATAAAGCTGTAAGCAGCTATGAGCCAGTTCTGAGCCAGGACTGAACCAAGACCAAATCAGGACTGAACCAAGAAGGCTTTTAACCTAACTTAACATGTTTTATGTACAAAAGTTATAGAGATTTCATAGTTATAACATGGATACACAATCAGAGTCTTGCGCTTGTCCTGCATGTAGGCCAAATAGCTATCTAATGCTGATAGTGATTAATTGTGAACAAATCAGACGACATACCTTTACTTCATCAAAAACATTGACAGAGTCTGAAAACACTGATCTAAACATGGGACAGAGGCCAAAAATACTGTACATGTACTATACACGTAGTGTTTGGACTTCTTATATTTTAACAAATCCGAAAGGCCTTTTTACTCGTGTTATTCTTTTTAATTCAAACAACTGTTTTGACCACAGGTTATACACCTGGAAGAAATAAACAAATGAAGAATTATCACAAATTATCCCTTTAAAGTGATAGTCTGGACTTTTTCAGAAAAAAGAAAAAGAAAAAACAACCCAAGCTCCCTCCCCCTTCCTTTCTGATTGGTCTTGAAGCCGCGCTTACTTTTCCCTGCACGCGCCAGGTCAATGGGCCAATACGTGTGGAATAGAGAAAAAAACAACCAGTGTCAATAATGGAGTTATTGGAGGTCGGAGGGACACATGAAATGGGTATCTTCTGCTCCTAATGGTGGAGCCTTGATTCGGACGCTCCGTGAAAACAAACAAACAACATCTACCACACCATCTACCTCACCATCTACCTCACCATCTACCTCACCATCTACCACACCATCTACCACACCATCTACCACACCATCTACCGCACCATCTACCACACCATCTACCACACCATCTACCACACCATCTACCACACCATCTACCTCACTATCTACCACACCATCTACCACACCATCTACCACACCATCTACCACACCATCTACCACACCATCTACCACACCATCTACCACACCATCTACCACACCATCTACCACACCATCTACCACACCATCTACCACACCATCTACCACACCATCTACCACACCATCTACCTCACCATCTACCACACCATCTACCACACCATCTACCACACCATCTACCACACCATCTACCACACCATCTACCTCACCATCTACCACACCATCTACCACACCATCTACCACACCATCTACCACACCATCTACCACACCATCTACCACACCATCTATCGTACCATCTACCACACCATCTACCACACCATCTACCACACCATCTATCACACCATCTACCACACCATCTACCACACCAACTACCACACCATCTATCGTACCATCTACCACACCATCTACCACACCATCTACCGCACCATCTACCACACCATCTACCACACCATCTACCACACCAACTACCACACCATCTATTGTACCATCTACCACACCATCTATCGTACCATCTACCACACCATCTATCGTACCATCTACCACACCATCTACCACACCATCTATCACACCATCTACCACACCATCTACCACACCATCTACCACACCATCTACCACACCAACTACCACACCATCTATCGTACCATCTACCACACCATCTACCACACCATCTACCACACCTACTACCACACCATCTATCGTACCATCTACCACACCATCTACCACACCATCTACCACACCACTACCACACCTACTACCACACCACTACCACACCATCTATCGTACCATCTACCACACCATCTATCGTACCATCTACCACACCATCTACCACACCATCTACCACACCATCTATAGTACCATCTACCACCACACCCATCTACCACACCATCTACCACACCATCTACCTCACCATCTACCACACCATCTACCACACCATCTACCACACCATCTACCACACCTACTACCACACCATCTATCGTACCATCTACCACACCATCTACCACACCATCTACCACACCAACTACCACACCTACTACCACACCATCTATCGTACCATCTACCACACCATCTATAGTACCATCTACCACACCATCTACCGCACCATCTACCACACCATCTACCACACCATCTACCACACCATCTACCGCACCATCTACCACACCATCTACCGCACCATCTACCACACCATCTACCTCACCATCTACCACACCATCTACCACACCATCTACCACACCATCTACCGCACCATCTACCACACCAACTACCACACCATCTACCACACCATCTACCACACCATCTACCACACCATCTACCACACCATCTACCGCACCATCTACCACACCAACTACCACACCATCTACCACACCATCTACCACACCATCTATCGTACCATCTACCTCACCATCTACCACACCATCTACCACACCATCTATCGTACCATCTACCTCACCATCTACCACACCATCTACCACACCATCTACCACGCCATCTACCGCACCATCTACCACACCAACTACCACACCATCTACCACACCATCTACCACACCATCTACCACACCATCTACCACACCAACTACCACACCAACTACCACACCATCTATCGTACCATCTACCACACCATCTATCGTACCATCTACCACACCATCTACCACACCATCTACCTCACCATCTACTGCACCATCTACCACACCATCTACCACACCATCTACCACACCAACTACCACACCAACTACCACACCATCTATCGTACCATCTACCACACCATCTATCGTACCATCTACCACACCATCTACCTCACCATCTACCGCACCATCTACCTCACCATCTACCACACCATCTATCGTACCATCTACCACACCATCTACCACACCATCTACCACACCATCTATCTCACCATCTACCACACCATCTACCACACCATCTACCACACCATCTACCTCACTATCTACCACACCATCTACCTCACTATATACCACAGTGCTACTCTTCTAGTACTGTGCTATTCTTCTATTAGTTCAGCCTGATTAGTAATGATGAGTTCATTAAACCTGGAGTACATGACTTTATTTCATGTTGTTTCATGTTTCATGACGACATTGTGTTTGTTCTAATTAGTGGGGGCGGGTCCCGGCTAAAAAAAAGTCCAATATGACGTGCGCTGACATCTTACCACCCCATACCAGCTGCATTACCACCCCGGGCCAGTAGGGCATTACCCGGAGTAAGATTTATTCAATGCTAAAGCATAGCATCTTCTTTCCTCTGGAAAACGGCTTCACAGGATGGTCCAAAAGTCTGCTCTTAGCCCAACGCTTTATTCCACATGTGTGTCAATGCTGAGAGGAGGGTATTTTTTTGGACCAGTGTAGTATAGTCGCAATGGAATTTTGGCCTTTTTGAAACTGCCCATAGACGGCGAAAGTGAGGGCACATTAGATTGAAGAGCGGAGCTAGGCAGTTAATATTTACAGTCTATGGTCCTAACTTGCGTAGGTGACTTTCTGTGAATTAATCAGACAGCCGCCTACTGTCTTTATGCAATTATAAACAGGTTATTGTTTGCCCACACATCCAGGGCTTGTACCATAGATGTCTGATAGTATGTGGAGGGTGGACTTGAGGCCACCTGCGGTACTGCAGCCTAAATTCAAATAAGAATGAGAATTAATTTTATGGCTACTTGAAGTAACAGGGAGTCACAAACTTGGTTTTTGATTTGGCTTAAGGTGTAATCAGGTACAAGAGACATTCTGTCTTGGATTTGTAAAATGCTCTAAATTCACTCCAGCTTCCAGTGGATGTGATGGTGACACTTGGTCCTGCTATGCATGAGGGGCGTTCAGGAACTAAAAAAAGCTGGTATTTTTAGCCGCTGGAGATCAAAGGCTTCATCCCACTCTTCTGTTATTGGATCTGATTATCTCTCTCTCCCTGTGCTACTTGTTTCTTAGAAACCTTCAGAATTCACCCAGACTCTTCTGCCACAACAAAAATCTCAGACCAATGAGTAAAGCTGTTTTTCTCTTCAGCAGGATTCACATGGAAACTTGTCATTTCTAATCAGCTGGCCAGCATCCATATGACATCTGGTCATATGGATAGATTTTTAGAAAACCTATATAGTTACAAGCAAGAATGACAAGGGACAGACCCTCTCATATCAGTTCTCTGCAGCTTCAAGCTGCTGTTCAGACAGAAACCCACCTCCTCCCCAACACTACTTCTTCCGTGGAGTATGAATGTTATGTTGGGCCTCTCAGCAAGAAGGTCCTGGGTTCGAATCCCGCCTTTCTGAGTGGAGTTTGCATGTGAGTGGAGTTTGCATATTCTTAAAATATGTACAATAGGTCTGGCATGCGCCTCCTGTTCAGCGACCCTGCTCTCATTTCTGTGTGGATTTCTCATAAACTGTATATAATAACGGACAGAGTCACACCTATCTCCGCCGTTCATAGGAGTTGGCCATGAAAAGTGCTTTCATGGAGCAATCCAAGATGGCCGCGAGTGGTCCCGCCCACAAGAAAATTGTGAAAAAACGCATCTGCGCATGCGTCAGCCGGCGCAGCTCCATTCATTTGAACGAGAGACTTCAAAAATTCACAGCGAGTAAACTAGAGTGGACCAAAAAAATTCACCCCCCTCAGCATTGACACCAAAGGAGCTTTGGGCCAAGAGCCAACTTTTGGTCCATCCTGTAAAGACGTTTTTGAGAGGTCTGCTAACGCTATATGTTAGCATTGGCTAATTCTTCTTCTGGGTCCACCCCCATCGGCCCGGGATGGTATTGCAAGCATGTCAGCGCACGTCATTTCGGCCACTTTTGAGCTGGGACCCTCCCCCACTGGGATTTCTGTGTCATTTTTTGTAAACCGCTTTGTGACTCTGGTCTGTGAAAGGTGGTATATAAATAAAGATTACTTACTTACTTACTGTAAGTAAGTAATCTTTATTTATATACATACCTTATATATAAATACTTATATATATACTTACTTACTGTAAGTAAGTAAGTAAGTAATCTCAGCCTTTTTTCGACACCAAGGGTCAAGGCCGAGGGGTTTTGAAAGCTCATAGTTTCTATTAAACTCCCTTCTGCATACGTCATGCAGTATTCCTGCCAGGGTCTTTTTGCCAAGCTTTTTTTTTTTTTTTACATATTTTTATTAGTTTTTTCAGAATACAAAAACAAAAAATTGCAAAATGTCAAAATATAAAATATAAGCTAGCATAGAGAAGCAAATACTAAAGAAATAAAATAAAATCGCAACAAAAAAAAAAACAAAAAACAAAAAAACAATATGTATACATATATACACACATGCAAGCAAAAAAATAGATGAACATACTATATATGTACATTGATACACATAGTCACACTCTGAAAAAGCAACACACTCATTGCTTAAGAAATTGCATTAAAGGTGTCCATACATCTTCAAATTCCTGTGCTCTGCCTCTGACAATATAAGTACATTTTTCCAACGTAACACTAAGTGACATTTCTCGAATCCAGGATTGTAAAGAAGGAGTTTCAGTCTCTTTCCAACACAGTGCGATCATCCTTCTGGCCTGCAGGAGGCCAAAGTCTATCAGAGTCTTATTTTTAGATTCAGCTACAAAGTCACCTGGATATATTCCCAGTACACAAAGTTTTGCTACACAGGGAACTTGAATGCCAACTATTTTGTATAATATGTTAATGACCGATTTCCAAAAAATTACCAGTTTCGGACACTCCCATACACAATGGATTAATGTACCTTTTTCAGTACAGCATTTGACACAGGTGTCTGGAATGTCCGGGGACCATTTATTTAGCTTCTCTGGGGTTATGTAAGTTCTCATTAACCACTTATGCTGTAGTAGTTTAAATCTTGTATTAATTGTTTGTGTTTGGGCCTTTAAACAAGCAGATGTCCACTCAACTTCATCAATATCTTCTCCTATATCCATGCTCCATGCGGTCTTTCTGTCAAAGCTGGATTCCCCATCTTGAGATACAAGTGCAGAGTACAGTATAGATATTTGCTTCCGACCTTGCATATGTTTCATTACAATTCCCTCCAGGTATGACAGTGGCGGCTCATGTAGAATGTTACCATGTTTGGATGAGATAAAATGTTTTAATTGTAAATACTTAAAAAAATGTTTTTGTGGGATAGAATATTTCAAACAAATATCGTTGAATGTCAAGAGATCACCTTGAGCATATAAATCCCCTATTTTTTGCACGCCTTGCTTTGCCCACTTTTTAAAGCCACCGTCTGATGTACCTGGTGCAAACCGCTCATTACCCCAAATAGGAGAGAATTGAGAAACGGAGGGTGTATCATCAATATGTTTATGAGCTTTAAACCAAACATCAATAGTATTTTTAAGAAAAGGATTTGTTGTTTTTTTCTTTAAGGTCTTAAGATCTGCAGAATATAGATAAAGGCACAATGGGAGCTTGGAGGAGGACTGCTCAAGGGAGATCCAGGCTGGAGGAGGATGTATAGAAAAATAAAACATAGCCGAGCGAAGCTGGGCAGACCAGTAGTACCACTGAAAGTTAGGCATTTGTAAGCCTCCCCTATCATATGGCAAGTACAATAATCTAAGCCTCAGTCTAGGTTTCCTATTATTCCAAATGAATCTGCAAAAAATACGGTTAATTTCTTTAAAGAAAGACTTTGACAAAGGAAGCGGAATAGATTGAAACAAGTATAAAAATTTTGGGAGGATGCTCATCTTGATTAGATTTATTCGTCCTATCAATGACAATGGCATTTTCATCCACTTTTCAAGAGAGTCTTTCACTTCATTCACCAGCGGGTCATAATTTGTTTTGATAACTGTATTTATGTGAGGAGTAATCTTAATTCCAAGGTATGTAAACCCGACTCCTGCATTAAAAAAGGGTGTATGCATGATTGGGTGAGACCGCTCCTCTTTGTTTAAAAAAAGAATGGAGGATTTAGAATTGTTAATACTGTATCCCGAGAATTTACCAAAAGTAGTGACCAATTGTAAAAGAGTTGGAATGCTAACTGCAAGCTCTGACAGAAACAAGATGATGTCATCAGCGTACAACGAAATTCTGTGTTCAAAATCCCCAACCGTTATTCCTGAAAGATTGGCCTCAGCCCTGATAGACATAGCGAGGGGCTCAATGGCCAATATAAACAGTAAGGGGGAGAGGGGGCACCCCTGTCTCGTAGACCTTTCTAATACTATATAGTCGGACAGATTATTATTAGTTTTTATACAAGCCGAAGGGCCAGTGTACAACAGTTTTATCCATTTTAAAAAGGGAGCTCCAAGCCCATATCTTGCTAGTACATTGAACAAATATGGCCATTCTATCCTATCAAATGCTTGTTTTGCATCAAGAGATAAAAGCGCCATGTCTTTTGTATTGTATTTTTCATGAATTATGTTTAAAACCCTTCTGATGTTATGAAATCCTTGACGCTTTTGCACAAATCCATTTTGATCGTTGTGCACCAAATGGGAGATATGAGGATTCAATCTATTAGCAAGAACTTTACTTAAAATTTTAGCATCAACCCCCATGAGGCTAATAGGCCTATAAGAAGAGCTATCCAACGGGTTTTTGTTTGGTTTTAAAATAAGAATTATTCTAGCTTGTCTTAAAGTTGGAGGTAAGATCCCATTATTTAATGACTCATTAAACATATCTAAAAGCGGTTTTAACAAATGAGTTTGAAAGACCTTGTAAAACTCTACAGGCAGACCGTCCGGCCCCGGGGCTTTGCCAGAGTTGATATTCTTAATGGCCTGGAGTAGTTCTTGTGTAGTGATATCAGCGTTCAGATCTGACTGGACATCTTCAGTTATTTTTTTAAATTGGAGACTGTTGAGGAAGTCATCACAATCTGTTGAAGTGGAACAGCATTCTGAGGAGTACAATGATCTATAAAATTCCTTAAATGTATCGTTTATGTGTTGTGGGTCATTTGTAATTTCTCCTGACGGTAAAGATATACCATTAATGGCCTTTTCTGATTCTATTTGTTTAATTCTCCATGCCAGGAGCTTACCAGCTTTTTCACCCTGGTCGTAAAAATTTTGCTTGAGCCATAGTAGACTTTTTGCAGCCTTTTCGGCTGTTAGTTTGTTGTATTCTGTCCTTAGGACAAGTAATTGTTTTTGTTTTCCAGGATCATTGTTCTCATTTGAGTCAATTTCTAATAATTTAATTTGGTTTTCTAAATTTGCAATGTCTTCCCTTTCAATTTTACGTTTTGTAGAAATAAAACTAATTATCACCCCTCTTATGTAAGCTTTGAATGCTTCCCACCGAACACATGCATTAGTTTGTTCTGTATTAATCTCAAAAAAGATTTTGATTCTTTCTTCCACATATTTTAAAAAATCTTTGTTTTGTAGCCATCTCACTTGTAAACGCCAATTGAAGGTGGGGCGTGAAAGTTTGTTAATCTGTACAGACAAGGACGTTGGGGAGTGGTCACTAATAACTAAACATTCATACCAACAATTAGTCACTTTTGATAACAATTCTTGCGACACCAAAAAGTAATCAATGCGGGATCTGGATTTGTTTAATCCAGAATAACATGAATATTCTATTTTTTTTGGATGGAGTTTTCTCCAAATCTCTGTTAAATTCAAATCAGCCATATATTGCAGTATATTTTTTCTACATTTTTGTTTTTGGGGGTCTAATTTTGAAGAACGGTCCAGAAGTGGATTCAATGTGCAATTAAAATCCCCGCCGATAATATATATACCATTCAATGAGGACACCGTTAAAAATAATTCATCAAAAAACTTTGGATTGTCCTCATTAGGGCCATACACACACACCAAATTCAATTCAAGAGAGCACATATGCCCCTGAGCAATAACATACCTTCCTTGAGGATCTTGAATGGTCTTGTTGAGCTGAAAAGGTATTGTTTTGTGAATGAGAATTAAAACTCCCCTTGCATAATTATTGTAATTTGCATAGACAACTTGACCCGGCCATCTACGACGTACCCGTTCAATTTCTGAGCTGGTAATATGAGTTTCTTGGAGAAAGAATATTTTAGAGTTTAAGCTTTTAAGTCTGTTCATAACTTGTTTCAACTTTGAAAGCCTATTGAGCCCCCGGACATTCCAGCTAGTAATTATCAAGTCTGACATTTTGAATCTTCCAGAAATTTAAATGCAATGCAATTTCGAGTGCGATATTGAACAAAACATAAATAAAAAAACAAACAAAACATAAAAAAACAATCCCCTGATCCCAACCCAAATCCCTTACTTAAACTGAACAGTGTAAGGGCTGATGTCAATCCACACAGAGGAGGAGTGACTGAACTGTGGAGAGTCATCCCTGAAAAAGCCCAAACTGGCACCCCCACAACTCCTCACATGGGTTAATAATGTCCCAGCAATAATACAAATAGAATTATAACGTAAAATCTCCGCCAAATGCAGTATATAAGGCACAAATAAAATTAGAAGGTAAATAATTACCATCAAAGACAAATAATTACTATTTTCAAAACAATTCGATTCAAACAATATCCTGATTTTGTCCAGAGAAGTACTTGAGATTACCTTTACTCCAAAGTATTGAAGAAGAATATAAGTTACTTATGCCGAAAGTTCTCCGCTTCTTCTGGTGTAGAGAAAGTGACTATCTTCCCGTTGTGGAAGATCCGCATCTTACATGGTTGTAGCTGGAATCCCCGAAAAGATCCAGCTTCAACGAACTGCTTTTTCACCGCGTTGAACTGGCTGCGTTTCTTCATGGTTTCTGCAGAAAAATCTTGGGCAAAAAAGATCGTATGGCCCTCGTGAGTGATAGTGCGTTGCTTAGCTTTAAGGAACACCACTTCTCGATCTTGAAAACGTAAAAATCTGATTAGTACCGCTCGATTCTGACCTGGTTTTGGTCTGCCCAGCGTGCGATGTGCTCTTTCAATCGTAAATGGAGTGTCCGCGGGGTCAAGACCCAACCAGAGAGGCATCTTGTGCTGAATGTAGCTTAGCATGGACTGTGTTCCTTCGGTGCCCTCAGCCAGACCCACGAGTCTCAGGTTCTTCCGACGGCCACGGTTTTCTAAATCCTCAGTTTTAGTTTCCAGATAGGCAATACGTTTCGTAGCAGCAGTAAGCTCCGAGATCATACTTTGCACGCTCTCCTCCGCAGATTCAATGCGGTCCTCCGCCTCGTTGAGCCGCGTAGCATTAGCGGAAATATCTTGCTTCAGAGCCGTAAAGCCTCCCTGTACCGCAGTAACAGCGTTGTTCATGTCAGAAATACGTTCTTCTAGTTTGTCCAGCTTGTCACCAAAGCCGGCAATATCGCTCATCTTGTCGTGGATAGAAGTGATATCCGTGCGTAATGATTGCAGCTCACTTAGCACGGCGGCTAGGTCGCCTCCTTCATGTGTGTCAGCCATGCTACCTGTAGCGTTAGCACCCGGGGATAGCATTGGTGGCGGAGCAGTGCTTCTGGTCTTCTGAGACCCGCGGAGCCGAGAGGTCGTTTCACAGTCTTTAATCGTTGTTTGTTTTGACATCTTGTGAGCGTTGCAAAAGGCGCTAATGCTGGAACTTTTTAAGATTTACGTGGAGTTGTGAGGGACAACCACGTTATGCTGCCATCTTGCTTGGCGGCTCCACAGCGCCCCCCCCTTTTTGCCAAGCTTAACAAACATTTCATGTTCAAGTGTAATACATTTAATGAATGTGTCTCCTGGGTTTAATTGTCTATAAATGCAATCTTGACAATACATATTCTATTGCAATCTTTGTCTGGAGTAGGTGGAAATGGGCCATAGAAAGTTACCCAATAGATAATCTCCTCCTTCACTTTGCCTCACTGTTTTCACCAAACTCGTCACCATATTTTCCGACAGTTCCGTTACAATGACCAGAATAAAAGATAAAACTTCTGCTGCAATTAGCGACATACTCGTTGTCGGTTCTTCTTCTGTTGATGTGTAATTATGGCTTTTAGTGCGTCTTCAGTGCAGTAATGGGAGCAACAAACGATCAATGATTTAGAGAAAGTGGAGAAGCAGACTCCTGGGTCTTTAACAGCCCGACCACACAAAAGTCAAACCAGCATGTGCCCATAGAAGAACGTGTGTGCATGTTCCTACAAGTGTGTGAGAGACCAGAGAGGGACCAGAGAAAGAGAGATCAGAGAGTGGTCAGAGAGAGAGAGGGACCAGAGAGAAACTAAATAGGGACCAAAGACCAAAGAAGAGACTGGAGAGAGATCGACCAGAGAGACCAAAGAGAGACCAAAGAGAGACCAGAGAAAGAGACCAGAGGGACACACAAGACAATCACCTGAATTCACCCAAAAGTGTGGAAACCGTGGAGACTGGAGGATATTATTTTGGTGTGATGCATTCAGAGAGTTTTCCTGAACATATGGTGAACTCAGGGGATGTGGGGAGGGAGGGAAAAGGGAGCTATGCCCAAGATTATGAAGACTCTGGTGATGAGTTGAAGTATGTCATCTCCAGTTTTCTTTCTATAATGCGGTTCATGTAATTTTCAGATCTTACAACTCATTTTGATTGTAGTTATTTTCACAGAAGAATACGAAAACAGGTATCTCTTTATCTCTGTCAGAGGTTTATGTTTTCACCTGTTTTTTGTCTGTCTGTTAGCAAGATAGCGAAACAAGTTCAAGCTGAATGATGTAATAAATATATCAACCAAGTTCCTTTTCAGAAAGAGACGAGAGAGACAAAAGAGAGCGAGGGAGAGAATGAGAAGATAGAGAGACCAAAGAGAGACAGAGATAGAGACCAGAGTGATAGATATAGAGGGAGTGAGCAAGACCAGAGAAGGAGAGAGACCGGATAGAGAGACCAGGGAGACCAGAGAGGGACCAGAGAGAAACCAAAGAGACGGACCAGAGAGAAACCAAAGAGAGAGAGCAGAGAGAGACTAGAGAAATATCAGCGAAAGACCACATTCCACTACCACAAATCCAAATACTAGTGTTTTTTCCTCTCGTTCTGCTGTGACTCGTACAGTGACGAGACTGCAGTCAGGAAATGAGAGTATGGAAATTACATTATGAAAAAAGTCTCATTATTGGAGCTTATACAGTCAGTAGATCAAAGGCTCATTACACAGACGAAGGCAGATTACAGAGAGCTACTGGAGCATAGAGCTTTGGTCCACACTCATCATCTGCTCATCAAGTGGTGAGATCAAGTGTGGCGTATCTACACAGTGATCTAACCAGAGATACCAGAAGGAGAGACCAGAGACAGACAAGAGAGAGACAAGAGAGAGACAAGAGAGAGACAAGAGAGAGACAAGAGAGAGACAAGAGAGAGACAAGAGAGACAGAGACCAGAGAGAGACAAAAGAGACAGACCAGAGAGAGACCAGCGCAAGAGCGACAAGAGAGAGACCAGAGAGAAAGAGCAGAGAGATAGAGACAGGAGAGAGAGGAGAGAGACAAGAGAGAGGGCGAGAGAGAGAAAGACCCAGAGGGAGAGAGACCAGAGCGAGACTATCCAGAAACCAGAGAGAGAAACTCGGAGGCATTTGTTGGCATTACGAGGTCACTTCTGCATGCAACTAGGATTACAGGGGTTTCCAAATTCACACTTGATTTTGCTGCCTACCTTGCTTATTGTCTCCTCTCTCTCTCTATGGTCAGTCCACTCCTAATATCTATGATGGTCTATGATACCAAGCCATTGTTTGGTAGTTTTTTTTTTTTTTGGTTTCAAAGTTAGGTACTCCAATTTTACCCAATTTTTGAATGACAAAAAAACATGAATAAAAATCACAATCAGGGTCTTGGCTTCTGTTCCTGGATTGGTACGTCCCTAGAACGTTGAAATATCTGCATATTTGAATTTTGTAAATATTTAAACATTTATGACATTTCTGAGTGCTCCCTATTGCTCTTAAGCAATAGGGAGCACTCAGAAACCTATGCTGGTTTTCAGCATATAAGAAAATGAAAGTAGCTGTCTGGATCTGAAAAATTGTTTGGCGATGTTTTTTCTGAAGCTGTGTGTGTGATAAAGGTCAGACTGTGTGTGTGTGTGTGTGTGTTAGTATCAGAGAGAGCAGATAAAGTCCTCAGACTCAGTCCTCAGGGGAGTGCATACCGAGCCTCCAGCGCCTAAGTGCTGCTAAAAGCCTGCGCTCTCTCTCTCTTTCTCTCTCTCACACACAAACACACACTAACACACTCTCACACACACACACACACACACGTGTTCACACATGCACGCACGCACACACACACATAATTTAATGAGCTGCAGAGGCTAGGAGATCACAGCAGTTGGTTCCATTGTTGTTGAGTATGAGACCAGCGAGAGTGACCAGCAAGAGACCAGAGAGATACAGAGAACAGAGAAAGACCAGAAAGGGAAAGACCAGAGAGAGACCAGAAAAGAGCAGAAACGGAGAGACCAGAGAGAGACCGACAACTCACTCTATCTCTAAGGGACCAGCCAATATGCGGAGGAAGATAATTAATTATATATTAGTTGTATTAATGTTATCCCCGAACACATTAACTATTCATCACCATAATTATTTTTGTATTTCATTAAATAGAAAATTAGAAATAATTTGTTTAGAATAAATAAATGTGGATAACATGAATAATGCAACTATTTAAAAGTCTAATGCTTTATCTAGTCTTCGTAAAACATATAACGTCTGACTGAAGGCAGGTGTAAAACATTTAGAAGCACCACTTTTGTTCTGAGGCAGAACTCGTTTCTGTCCAGAAGGATATTTACTGTACGAATTTGTGCTGATTTCTACCAGACGATCCTGATCCGTGGATGACACACTAAATCAAAGAAGACTCAATCCTGGGATTTGGGCTTTTTGGTATCAGGCACAGTTATCACATTAAGACAACGGCGGCACGGTGGTGTGGGTTCAATTCCAACTCCAGCAGTTTGCGTATAGTTTGTCTGCGGGTGCTCCTGTTTATTAGTAAAAACACATACTACAGGTCTGGCATGCACCTCTTGTAAGATGCATGCACCTCTCCCACAGGGGTCGATCCTGGGACCTCTTCTGTTCAATCTCTACATGCTGCCGTTAGGTCAGTTAATACGCAGAAACGAAGTTTACTATCATAACTATGCAGACGACACTCAGATCTATGTCTCACTGACTGCAGGAGAACATGGACCAGTGGACTCACTCCTTCACTGTATCCAACAGATCAGTGAGTGGATGCAAAACAACTTCCTTCAGCTAAACGCAGACAAAACTGAAATGATTGTCTTTGGTCCCCAGAAACAAAGAGAGAGCGTCATCTGTCACCTACAGTCTCTCTCCCTAAAACCTTCAAACAAGGTCAGAAATCTAGGGGTAATACTGGACTCAGACTTAAATTTTAATAGCCACATCAAATCAGTAACATCAGCAGCTTTTTACCATCTAAAAAACATTGCCAGGATCAAAAACATAGTGTCTAAAGCAGACTTGGAGATTCTTATCCATGCATTTGTCTCCAGTAGGTTAGACTACTGCAATGGCCTGCTCACAGGTCTGTCCAAACAGGCTGTAAAACATCTGCAGTACATTCAAAATGCAGCAGCTCGAGTCCTGACAAGAACCAGGAAGTACGACCACATTAGTCCAGTCCTCAGGTCTCTGCACTGGATTCCTGTGGCTCAGAGAATAGACTTTAAAACAGCTCTGCTTGTGTACAAGTCTCTCCATAGCCTCGCACCAAAATATATTAGTGACATGTTAGTCCCATATGAACCAGCCCGGACTCTGAGGAGCACAGGGACTGGACTCCTGTTAGTGCCCAGAGTCAGAACTAAACATGGGGAGGCTGCTTTTCAGATTAATGCTGCTAAAATCTGGAACAGTCTTCCTGAAGATGTGAGACAGGCCTCCTCTCTGACAATGTTTAAAACCAGGTTAAAGACGGTTCTGTTTAACTGTGCATACAACTGAGGGATTTTATATTTTTATCTTTCTTTTTAATGTTCTGTGATAATTTATGATTTTAATGCTTTCTTGTTTTGTTCAGCACTTTGAATTGCCTTGTGTATGAATTGTGCTATATAAATAAACTTGCCTTGCCTAAGATGACCTACATCCTACAAACTCGATGACAATAATTTGCTGTTTGTCCATTGTAAGTCCCCACATGACTGAGGAAACAGGCACATACACACAAAAGCATTTCTGTCTCCTCCTGCTCTCGCCCTCTCCTCCCACTCTTCTCATGCTCTACTCATTCTGTTCTCCTCCTCTCTACCTGCTCTCCTCCTGTCCTTGTGCTGTCGCCCTCCCTCTCTCTCTCTGTTCACCCCTCCTGCTCTCCTCTTCCTCTCCTGCTCTCCTCTTGCATGCCTCTTCTTTTCCTCCTCTCTACTCCCCCTTCTTCTCCTCTCCTCCTGCCTTCCTCTTTCTCTCCTCCTCTTCTTCCCCTGCCCAGCAACCTCCCAGAATTTCACACTTTATTGATGGATTACAAAGTTGTGTTTGAGAGAATCCTGACGAATGTGAGCTGAAGCTGCTTCAGTGGCCAAAGGGATTTCAGAGGAATCCAAAAATGTTCAAACAGTCAGTATTGCTATTTACTATGCACATTTCTGTCTTTTTGCACAATCTTGAGTGTTTCTATCCATGCCAGATGTGACATGTAAATGTCTCCTTTGTGAGGTCAATAAAGGATATTATCTTATCTATAAATACAAGGTCTGCTGCAGCCCCTCCCACATAAGTCCATGTACATCTGTGACATTAGTTAGTTAGTGCCAAATGAACTCAGACTCTGTGGGTCTGCTGGGACTCTGAAGAGCGCAGGAACTGGCCCCCGGCTGGGAATCTGAGGAGCACTGCCTTTTAAGTGTGTTTTACTGTGTTTTAATTTGCAGTTTGTTTCTTTAAAATGTTGTCAATGTGAAGCACTTTGAATTGTACTTGAAAAATACTTACAGACTAAACCCTTTCACATTCTGCTGACAGCCTGAAACCGCTCCCTCCTCTTGACTCCCTCCCTCATCCCATCTCCCAATTACCCCCCCTGGATATCCATCAAAGGCAAATGAATACAAAATGTATGCTATCATTGCAAAAGTAGTTTTCAATAAACATTTTGCATTTATTGCCATATTGAAAATGTGCGAAAAGTTTGAGTCCTCCTCCTGGTCTGTCATTTTGCATGGTCTCTTTCTGGTCTCTCTCTTTGGTCTCTCTCTGCTCTCTCTGGCGTCTTGCTCTGGTCGCCCTCTGGGTTTTCTCTGATCTCTGTCTAGTCTTCCTGTCTGATTTATCTCCTTGGTCTCTCTCTAGTCCCTCTGTGGTCTCTCTTTGGTCTCTCGCTTGTCTCTCTCTGGTCTCTCTCAATAATCTGTCTCTGGTCTGTCTCTTTCGTCTCTTCCTGCTCTCTTGCTCTGGTCTCTCCCTGTTCTCCCTTTGGTCTCTCTTTGGTCTCTGTCTAGTCTCCCTGTCTAGTATCTCTGGTTTCTCTCTTTGGTCTATCTCCCTGGTCTCTCTCTGGTCTCTCTTTGGTCTCTCCCTAGTCTTTCTGTGGTCTAATTCTGGTCCCTCTCAATTGTCTGTCTCTGGTCTGTTTCTTTGGTCTCTTTCTGGTCTTTCTCATTCGGCTCTCTCTGATGTCCCCCTGGTCTCTCTTTGGTCTCTGTCTAGTCTTCCTGTCTGGTCTCTCTCTGGTTTCTTTCTCTGGTCTCTCTCTGGTTTCTCTTTTTGGTCTTGTCCTAGTCTCTCTCTGGTCTATTTCTGGTCCCTTTCTATTGTCTCTCTCTGGTCTCTCCCTGGTGAGTTTTTTTACAGCCCTAAAACATAGAGCTGCTCCTTCAAGGAATTCCCTTGTAGTTTTTTTTTTAACAGATTACCCTGATGATAAACCAGGGACCAGTTTAAATTGTTTTGTCCCAAGTTGCTCCAGAATCAGTCAATGTTTAAAGTTTAAACATTGATTTCTTCTTCAGATCTCAGTATAATAAGACTTTTGTCCTGTCCCCCCCAGACGGCAGAATACCAGCCCCAGAGCACGGCTGAGTTCCTGCCCGAGTGGGACCTTCCTCCTCTGGCCAGCTTCACAGAGGACTCCCCTGAGGACCGCAGCCTGAGCCCCAGGCCCGAGGACCAGGTCAGTCACAACCTCAACCCAATATACACCGCTATGTGATGGCTCCTGCTTGTGCTCCCTCTGCTGAATGTTCATCAGGAATAGGATGTGTTTCAAACGGGAAATGGAAAACTATTGTTTATGGTCGTATTCGGCTTTAATTGGCTGTTGTCCACTTCTAATTTTGTTTTGATGAAAATGTAAATGACTAGTATTAACACTGCAAAAAAAAAATCTATGTCAACACCCATAATATGCCCAGCTTTTAAGACGTATTTGTTTGATTTGATTTAGAAATTCCATTTGGAGATATTCAAGATCATTTTAACACAATCCACCAAAATTAGCTCGAGAGAGAGAGACCAGAGGAGACAAGGGAGGCCGGCAAGAGAGAGGCCAACAAGAGAGACAAGAGAGAGAGACACTAGAGAGAGAGACCAGAGAGAGACTGAAGGGAGACACCAGAGAGACGGATTAGAGAGAGACCTGAGACAGAGACCAGAAAGACCAGAGAGAGACAAGAGATAAATCAGAGAGACACCAGAGAGAAATACCAAAGAGAGCGACCAGATAGAGAGACCATAGAAGAGACAAAAGAGAAGGATTAGAGAGAGACCTGAGATAGAGACCATAAAGAGAGACCAAAGAGAGACTAGAGATACAGTAGATCAGAGACTTGAGAGAGAGACAAGAAAGACGGATTACAGAGAGACCTGCGATAGAGACCAGAAAGACCAGAGAGAGACCAGAGAGAGAGAGAGAGACCAAAGAGAGAGACCAGAGAGAGAGACCATAGAAAGAGACCTTAATAGTTGGGCTTAAACATGTCTGAGTGCACAGTGTGTTGTTTTGGATCGTTTTTTCCCAGCTGGCTCTGAGAGAACAGAAACACTGACTTATAATTATGCTACAAAATACTTTAAAATTGTAGATTAGGAATTGTCTCTTAGTGAATACATGATTAAGTCCTAATGTGTTTTTCTAAAGTGTAAAAGTAAATTGCTTTGTGAGCGGTGAAGTGGAGGCTGCTAAAATAGTTGGCAGCATTTGTGAAATATGGATTGAGAAACAGCTTTTGTGCAGCGTGAGTGTTTTGTCCGTTTGCTCTTTCTGCTTTCCTGCTGTATCGACTGGAGTGGGAGAGCTCTGATTGGAGGGATTGTGACTACTGTTTTTAGGATGTGATTTTTAACCACAGGGATTTGAGAAGGGGCAGATGGAGGGATAGTTTTAACACAGAGCTCAAAAATAAACCTTGTAATGTATGATCATTAATGTAGACAGACACTAGAGAGAGTGAGAGAGAGAGAGAGAGAGAGAGAGAGATAGAGAGATAGTCCAGAGGGAGACCAAAGAGAGACCAGAGAGCGACCAGAGAGAGACTAGAGAGAGACCAGAGAGAGACCAGAGAGAAACCAGCGAGAGACCAGAGAGAGACCAGAGAGAGACCAGAGAGAGACCAGAGAGAGACCAGAGAGAGACCAGAGAGAGACCAGAGAGAGACCAGAGAGAGAGAACAGTGAGACAAAGACCAAAGAGACACCTGTTGTGGCCTGTTGTACATTATGCAGTTAATAAAATGAGAGATTTTCTCAAAGTGAGTGTCGTCTGCTCACGTCGCTCGGAAGTGTGTGTTAAACAAGCGGCTGATGTGTCAGAGTGATGTAAGAACAGGAAACTCACAGAGAGGAGCTGTGGCCTCCTGAGGAGATGGCTCCTCTCTCACCCCATGCAGTCCTCATCAATGACACCATGAAGGCATCTCACATCTGTGGAATCATACATAATCACATTTTTATAGCCATTTTATAATATTTCAACAGAGATTATTTGTATCACAAATAATCTTAGCTGAACTCCAAGTTCTGGATAAAAGAAGAAAAGTAACTAAGATTATCACACAATCCATTAATGCAGTGAAACAGAACTGTGTGTTACCTTGTTTATATATACAGTGTACAAAGTATTCGGCCCCCTTGAACCTTTCAACATTTCGCCACATTTCAGGCTTCAAACATAAAGATATAAAAATGTAATGTTTTGTAAAGAATCAACAACAAGTGGGACACAATCGTGAAGTGGAACAAAATTTATTGGATAATTTAAACTTTTTTAACAAATAAAAAACTGAAAAGTGGGGCGTGCAATATTATTCGGCCCCCTTGCGCTAATACTTTGTAGCGCAACCTTTTGCTGCAATTACAGCTGCAAGTCGCTTGGGGTATGTCTCTATCAGTTTTGCACATCGAGAGACTGGAATTCTTTCCCATTCTTCCTTGCAAAACAGCTTGAGCTCAGTGAGGTTGGATGGAGAGCGTTTGTGAACAGCAGTCTTCAGCTCTTTCCACAGATTCTCGATTGGATTCAGGTCTGGACTTTGACTTGGCCATTCTAACACCTGGATACGTCTATTTGTGAACCATTCCATTGTAGATTTAGCTTTATGTTTTGGATCATTGTCCTGTTGGAAGATAAATCTCCGTCCCAGTCTCAGGTCTTTTGCAGACTCCAACAGGTTTTCTTCCAGAATGGTCCTGTATTTGGCTCCATCCATCTTCCCATCAATTTTAGCCATCTTCCCTGTCCCTGCTGAAGAAAAGCAGGCCCAAACCATGATGCTGCCACCACCATGTTTGACAGTGGAGATGGTGTGTTCAGGGTGATGAGCTGTGTTGCTTTTACGCCAAACATATCGTTTTGCATTGTGGCCAAAAAGTTCGATTTTGGTTTAATCTGACCAGAGCACCTTCTTCCACATGTTTGGTGTGTCTCCCAGGTGGCTTGTGGCAAACTTTAAACAAGACTTTTTATGGATATCTTTGAGAAATGGCTTTCTTCTTGCCACTCTTCCATAAAGGCCAGATTTGTGCAGTGCACGACTGATTGTTGTCCTATGGGCAGACTCTCCCACCTCAGCTGTAGTTATCTGCAGTTCATCCAGAGTGATCATGGGCCTCTTGGCTGCATCTCTGATCAGTCTTCTCCTTGTTTGAGATTAAAGTTTGGAGGGACGGCCGGGTCTTGGTAGATTTGCAGTGGTCTGATGCTCCTTCCATTTCAATATAATTGCTTGCACAGTGCTCCGTGAGATGTTTAAAGCTTGGGAAATCTTTTTGTATCCAAATCCGGCTTTAAACTTCTCCACAACAGTATCTCGGACCTGCCTGGTGTGTTTCTTTGTCTTCATGGTTCTCTCTGCACTTTAAACAGAACCCTGAGACTATCAAAGAGCAGGTGCATTTATACAGAGACTTGATTACACACAGGTGCATTCTATTTATCATCATCAGTCATTTAGGACAACATTGGATCATTCAAAGATCCTCACTGAACTTCTAGACTGAGTTTGCTGCACTGAAAGTAAAGAGGCCGAATAATATTGCACGCCCCACTTTTCAGTTTTTTATTTGTTAAAAAAGTTTAAATTATCCAATAAATTTTGTTCCACTTCACGATTGTGTCCCACTTGTTGTTGATTCATGACAAAAAATTAAAATTTTATATCTTTATGTTTGAAGCCTGAAATATGGCGAAATGTTGAAAGCTTCAAGGGGGCCGAATACTTTTACAAGGCACTGTACATATATATCTCTTTACACGAGAGAACGGATATAGAGACCAGAGAGAGTGACCAGAGAGACCGGAGAGAAACCATGAAGCTCAGAGAGTGACCATGAAGCTCAGAGAGAGACCAGAGACTGAGAGCAAGAAGAAAAAACAGAGAGAGACTGAGATAACAACCAGAGAGAGAGATCAGAGAGAGACATTCTTCCCTCCTCCTCTCTCTGCTCTTTCTCACCTTCCCCTCTTTCCCCCTCCCCTCTCTCCCCCTCCCCTCTCTCTCCTTCTCCCTCCTCTCTAATAGTAGATGGATTGGTGAACACAAATGATTGTTACATATCTCTCTCAGACCCGGAGAGGAGCATCTGTGTTTCAGCCAAGACAATCATTGTGCCACAGCTTCAAACATCTATCTGTTTGACACATGTGAGAGGGAAAGATGTTGTGGTTATGGATGTCACTCAGATAAAAGTATTCAAACACAGTAAATACAGTAATAGAAGCCACTGGTCCATAGGGAGAAATGTCCCTGTGCAGACATGTCCCGGATCCGGATCATCACTGTCCTTAGACCCTCCTGCATCTGCAAGAAACCCCTCAGAAACCCAGTGGGGAAAAAAGTGAGAAACCTCAGGGGGGCCTTTATTGAGCGAGGGATCCGCTCCCACAGATACACAAACGATACAACCACACGACTGCTTGCTTAATCTTTTAGTCAGTCTGGTCTTGGCAGTGGACAGGACCTTATGGAGCTCAGATAGCTGCTTTGAGTTGATTAAATGCAGTAAGTTGACTGAAAGGGGTCAGTCCATTGTTCTCTAACCTCTTCCTTCTATATTTACTGCACCTGTGTGTCCTGTTCTAGCTCTGTTCACTCTTGCGTAATAGAAGTGGAAGTGCAGAGGACTAAAGCAGGTCTAGAGCAGGAGGACGGACCTCTCACTGCATTAACTGTATTGTGGATCACAGGTCTCCAAGTGTTCAGGCTGGTTTGAGTGCATGTGCGTTCGTCATTCATTCATGGTTTTATTATCGCTTGTTTTAATCTTCGAACAATCAGGGGCGTCATAATGAGTTTCCTCCGCAGAATCTCTCGGGGCGCTACACGGGAAGAGCTTGGAGTAGAGCCACTGCTCCTACACACACACATATACACACTACATGAAAAAAATTTGCCAGATTAAGGCCAAGAGTTGTAATTTTTGTTCCCAGTGACGATGTTGATGTGACCTGCCGCCAGTGTTCTCTATCACTAACGTTTATGGTCACACACACACACACATCTGTAACAGCGGCTTAATTACACTCACAGCAGCGACTCTCGTTATCTTGCTCCTCGCTGACAAAGGACGAGCAGCTGTACCTCACTCTCTGGACCCGGCGCACACTCCTGGACAGAGGATTGTGTGTGTCGTTAATGGACATCACAGTGGACTGAATGGAAAGTCCTTTGAGACGACTGCTGTTGTGATTTAGAGCAGCACACACATACATTGAATTGAATTGAATGGCAATGATGAATGTGAAGATATAAAATCCTGTCATTTCCACTATCGATCGCTTGTGAATTAGTCGCACACTCGGGCCATTGCTGCAGCACGAAGCCCACATAAAAGAGAAAGTTTGTATGAAAGATACATCAATAGGACCACGGGGGTAAAGGCGCAGAGCAGCACACAGACCAGAGAGTGGGAGCTGGACGTTACAGATGCAGCAGTGATGGAGGATGGATCATAGGTCCATCGGATGAAGAATGAGACCACAGGGACTCGAGCCTGAGGGGAGCACGAAAAGCAACAGTCCAGGGAGGAACAGCCCTGAAAATCCACAATTTATGAGACAAGAGAGACATTACTCGCATTGGGGAAATTACAGAAAAGAGAGAATACACGGGGAAAAAACCCCAAGAGTATTTAATGTTTATAATAAAACAGTCTGGTGCTTTATCTGCAGTGGAACCCGGCAGAACGGTTTCATGCCTCAGTCAATTATTTTAGATTTATTTTGGTATATTTGATTTAATCTTTAATTCAGACACACAAAGGGTCCATATAAAACAAACACAAGAAAAGAGACAAACAAAAGTCATACATTAGATGTTTACAGAATTCTATAAAGACAGTTTCTCCAATGCCTCCAGAGTTCAGAGGTGTGCCTAACACTGCTCTGTACATGAGACATGAGAAGGAAAAACATTCATTATTATATTTAAAGAGTCCCCAGAGCGATTCATGAACCTATGAATAAAATGTCTGATCAAAGCATTCAGTGTGGGGACAAACTTATTAAAAACAAAAAGTGAGCTGGCACTAGTCCAACGAGGGACTCTCAGTAAAATTCTAAGTGCATCATTGTATGCAACCTGCAGCTTCTTAAACTTAAAGTATCTGCACCACAAGTGGGCAGTATAGAGCGGTGTGCAGTAGGCTTTAAACAAAGTTATTTTTACATTATCTGTACACATGTGAAATCTCCGTGCCAAAGTGTTAGCCTGTCCACACAGCTTACAGTACTGCCGTACGTTCTACGTTCAACACCAGACAAATAAAAGGAAGGAAAAGAGGTCTTCAGGTGTGTATAGTCCTTACTCACAACAGAACTTTACCAATTTGTCGATTTGCCAACACAGATCAGTGAATCAAATACAGTATGTACAGTATATCCAAGTTCCTTTCCTTTAATCAAATCAATCTAGTAGGATAGTGACATGTACCATATAAGGGCAGCTCTGAATACTTCAAATATTCAATATATTCTATTCAATATTTCACATCAATTCAAACAGTATCACACCATTATGTGTCTGTTTTTATGAAGACGTACGGTAGATATTGTGTTTGGGTCCGTTTTTTCTTCTCCTAAATGATTGTTTGTCTGTGTTTAAGTGATTGTATTGTGTGAATGAAGAAGCCGCTGGTCTGGACAGGAAAATTGGAGAAGAGACTGAAGGGACATGTCCACTTTGTGTCCATTGAACTTGCTCACAGTATTTTAGTGTGACAATGGTATGATTTAAATGCAAGTTATTAAATGACCTTAAAGCTACGGGTTTTCACTTGGAAACCAACAATAATTTAACTATGTAATTATATAAAAAGAAAAGATGAAAACAGAGGATCAGAGAGACCAGAGAGACTTGTGAGAGACCAGAGTGAGTCCAGAGAGAGACCAGACTGAAATAGGGTCATAGCACGCACTTTATTCTCTCTTTTTAAAGCACTTGGATTGTTAATAACTTTATAGCCTTGTTTAATTTGAACGTTTAAGCTTCTTGTCTTGTTCAGCACTGTGCTATACAAATTAACTTGCCTTTCTATGAGCCGTGGGTGACAGCTTGAATTCCCTTAAACCCCTACCAGACAAGAACGAAAAAAAGGGATCATTCATCACAATCCAAATGCTAATAAATTCTTGTTTTCTTTTGGTTCTGCGTGATTACCAGCTCAAAATAGACTGATCCACCAGACTTCCTGTTTCTCTCACGTTTAGATATAGCAGCCTTGTCTCCAGTGACTGTTGGCTCATTATCGGCTCATATCTCTCTCTCAAGTCATCACAAAACAATCTGCAGAGTCTCTGCAGTTTGGAGCACTTCAGTATTTGTGAGCACTCAAGTCTATTTTTGTATTATACAAGCTCCACTAAAATATGTGGTTTAAGTCGTGTTACCCGAGCTCTTTATGAGACTTTTCTGTCACATGAATTCTATTATCATGTCTTATCATTGAGGAATAAAATGTATGGTTCTTCAGTTATGCTCTTAATACATTTCTGATAAATATGTTTGTATTTTTCACTGTCTCTTCTTTCTTTGACATATTAACAAAAGGTCAATAATGTTGAATTATCTCTACCTGGCCTCTATCTGGTCTCCCTCTGGCCTCTCTCTGGTCTCTCTCTGGTCTCTCTCTGGTCTCTCTCTGGTCTCTCTTTGGTCTCTCTCTGGTCTCTCTCTGGCCTCTTACTGGTCTCTCTCTGGTCTCTCTCTGGTCTCTCTTTGGTCTTTCTCTGGTCTCTCTTTGGTCTCTCTCTGGTCTCTCTCTGGCCTCTAACTGGTCTCTAACTGGTCTCTAACTGGACATACTTTTACAAGACTTAAACAGGAGATTTTCCACGGGGGACTGAGTGGTTTCCATAGATCTATTATAATAACTGGATAGGGTATTACTAACATGGATCCCCCGAGGGACCCACGTGCTTGGGGGATTCTCGCGGTACTGCAGACTAAACGAGACTAAATTTACCATCAACATAAACTAAAACAGCTCGACCTCAGCTGACAGAGAACCTACAGCTTTCACAAAGGTCGGATTTTGTGGGGATTTTAGTGTCCCTTGTCATCCTGAACTTCGGTTTTCTTTAAATCCACACTTAGTGCCACAAACTCTGCTCGTTTGATCAGCAGCTTTGATTGATCAGTTCCGCTAATCTTTCAAAACAAATCAAGACTTTATATTAAAGCAGCAGTAAGCGATTTTTGGGTGTTAATATACGTCTTAAATATTGATATATTCCAACAGCCATCACTTATATAGAGTGTTTGTACCTAAACACGGATCTCTCAGTCCTTCCAGTCTTCTCCCACATATTTAATAAAAAAACCTCACATCCTATGCGCTTATCCAATGACGAGAGAGCACGCCTTATAAGGGGTTTCTCCCGTGTGTGCACGTGCACTCTTCAAAACAAACATGGCGGAGAAGGAAAAGCCGCCTCCAGCGCTGCTGCAGACTAAATACCATGGATCTATTAAATACAGGCAAAACGCCAGAAACAGAGGAACGACAAAAAGTAGGAGCAACATGGTGACCAGCTGCATTCATGTTGGCGACCTCTAGCTCCGTGGATTCCTCTCTCCGACTGAACAGGTGAGCATGTTACTCAGTAGTGGCAGTAGTAGTTGTATAATTTATACATATTGTTGCCTGAGACTGTAATGCGGGTTTTCACCAAGTTAGCTAGTTAAAAATCCCCAGCTGTTGTAGAAATACGGCCGCATTTTGTGGCAATAACTGCGCATTACCTTGGCTTAGCTTTGAGAAACAACAACAGACAACACAACATCGAAGCCTTAGCCCAGCCTTAGTCATCCATAAACTCCGGTCAATTATTAGTTCCCCACATGTACAACATTAAATGACCATATCACCAGAGTTCCCCCGTGAAGTGGTGTTAGCATTAGCGTTCGCTGTTAGCATTAGCGTTCGCTGTTAGCATTAGCTGTCTGTAGTTGTGAATATGATGTGGCTGCTACGATCACTTCTGATCTGTATGAATCGTTTGTTTTTGCCAATAAACATAGTTGCTTGCACTATATATATATGTAGGTCTGCATTTCATTCTTCAATGACTAAGTTTTTCAACTTGCACTCTGTATATTAGTTTTATTGTTATAAAAACAATATCTCTTTACCTGAAATCTAACTTCCGTGACCACTACATACATTTTTATTATTATGTATTGAGAATAAGTAAGAGTCTTGCTGACTACTACCAAATAAATTATGAGCATGATATAATATAGACATTGTAATAATTTACATGTCTTCATTGCATTCTTTTCTCTGTATCTTTTCCAGTATGGCCTAAATCAATTGGAATGAGATCTTCAATGTACAAGAGTTCAAAAGCCTCCATAATGCAAGTTAAATAACTATTAAAAAAAAAACAATGCCATAACGACTAGATACTTTTCTGCTGACCTCTTCTTTCTCTAGTATTGACTGGGAAGACAAGACTTTGCTTCCAGAATTAGAAGATCGGCCATTGTCATCTCCTGAGGAAGACTTTACACCCCACATTTGTCATGTAGGTTGTTGTGAATGCATATATGGGACGCAGTGATTATGATAATGATGTTGTGATGTGTGTGTCGTTCATCCCTACAGTTGTGTTGCTGCCCTGAGGTCCAAAATGAATATTGATCATGTTCCAGGAGTCAGTGTTGACAAAACTGTCGCTGAGTTTCTTCAACAATCAAGAGGAGTGAGATAATCACTCGACTCCCAAAACAGCCGATGTAAGTGTCTTTCTCTCACAATGCAGTCTCTCACAGTCCAAATAAACATGTACTAGGATCCTGTGAATCAGGGGCCACTCCTGGTGACCAATAAATACTGATGATGTTGATGATGAATATATCAAAGTCATATTTGAGTAGATAAAACTGATGTCTCTTCTATTGTGTTTCAAAGGAAAATCTCTGCCAGAGGAAGACTCCAGTTCCTTCAACCTGGGCCCCTGAAGCGTGACTGTGTGTGCGTATGGCTGTGTGTGCGTGTGACTGTGTGTGCGTGTGGCTGTGTGTGCGTGTGACTGTGTGTGCTTGTGGCTGTGTGTGCTTGTGACTGTGTGTGACTGTGACTGTGTGGCTGTGTGTGCGTGTGGCTGTGTGTGCGTGTGTGCTTGTGTGCTTGTGGCTGTGTGTGACTGTGTGGCTGTGTGTGCGTGTGGCTGTGTGTGCGTGTGGCTGTGTGTGCGTGTGTGCTTGTGTGCTTGTGGCTGTGTGTGCTTGTGGCTGTGTGTGCTTGTGGCTGTGTGTGCTTGTGGCTGTGTGTGACTGTGCTTGTGACTGTGTGTGACTGTGCTTGTGACTGTGTGTGACTGTGCTTGTGACTGTGTGTGACTGTGCTTGTGACTGTGTGTGACTGTGCTTGTGGCTGTGTGTGCTTGTGGCTGTGTGTGCTTGTGGCTGTGTGTGCTTGTGGCTGTGTGTGCGTGGCTGCTTATGAATTATTTTGAGGAAATGTGTTCAAACAAACTACAACATAAAGATTAACATTTTGTTAGATATCTCTGATAGTGTTCACTGCAGCAGCGATGGATAAGGACCTGAATAATAACAGTGTTATTCATTTGAGCAAAAAGTGATAACACAAACGTTGCCTTACCATCACTTGTAATTATTTGTCTTAGTAGGGACATTGTGTATATTTTTCCGGCTATAACTTCAAATCTTCTTTTACATAATAAAGTTTCTTAGACTCGTTACAGACTGTATTTGTTTTCCTACTATAAAACAAAGCACATTGAAAGAGGTGAATGTATTTTTTTTTATTTTGAAATAGTACAACTACAAACATATTTCAGAACTGCAGAGTGGACGTGCACCATGGGGGCCGCTGAGGACGTGCACCATGGGGGCCGCTGAGGACGTGCACCATGGGGGCCGCTGAGGAAAGCACGTTTTCAATGTCTGTTGGCACCTTTCACAGACGCACCAGGGAAAGGTCTGGGAGGATCTGGTCATCAGCTTCTCTGGACAGAGGGCGTTCAGTGCTTCCTGAAAGAACCGTTATGACAAATGACTTTATATATTCTGTTACTTGTAGCTTTTCTTTCAAAGTGGTGAGTTTCCTTACAGTGTAATAGTGTAACGTAATTAGTTATGACAGTACTTTTGCGTTTCGGACAAGCTTTACTGGAATTGTTTTTCAGTCCCACATCTCACTGTACAGCTCTGATACACTTTGATTTTGTCTTCATTCTCTGAACAATAAGCACATAATACAGATGTTGATTACATCAATAAATGTATCTTTATTTTGTGACATTGAGAAGGCAGCTTCCAGTGAGATGCAGCTTTACTTTCACATAATACATTACTACAGTGTTGTCTATAAAGAACTCCAAATATACAAATTGTGAGGAAAGCAGTAATGTATTACTTTAAATAACCTTCATGTAAAGCTTTGTTGTTGTAATGTATATGCATTACATTCATCTAATACATATGCACTGTAACAGATGTTACAGTGCATAATGTTGAGACACGTCACACTGCAATCTGCAACATTATGTTTATCACAACAGTTATCAGTGTGCCAACTATAAAAGCAGTATTATTCTATAAAAGACTGGATTGTTTTTATCTCTTTCTTAGTGATGCTATCCTAGCTAACACCAAGCTGCTTCCAGTGTTATAGCTAGGTTACAACTGAGCTATTCTATGCTAATATTTCACTCCCAGAGTTTGTTGTTAATATACTTACGAGTAGACCTGACGGAGATGAATCTGCTGCTGCCATCACCAAGACGATGCGCGTTCATGTGGTGTGACGTAGGGACGGGGGCGGGGCTACTAACTCGCTCAGGCAGAAGAAACTGCCGGAAACGACCAAATCGCTTACTGCTGCTTTAATAGGAGTGTTAAAACTCAACACTACACCAATACTCTACACACACTACTTTTACAATCCACCAGTGTTAGTGTTAAGATGAAGTGTTAAAAAAAGGTTTATTTAACTACAGCAGTGTAGTGTGAAGACAACAACCAACTTCGAGTTGGGTATCAGATTGGCATTTTGTTCGCTTGGAGACTTGTTTCAGTGGGATGAAAACGCTAGGGTTGAGAAACAGCCTCCAGAGAGGAACAGAACAGATACTCTGCGCATGCAGGAAAAATGGTATATAACAATGTGTGTCGAGTATTACATGGAGGAGCAATTCTACTCCTTCGTTTGTCCAAACGAAGGAGTAGAATTGCTGTAGTTTTTCCATTTTTGCAGCTACTGTTAAATGCAGAATGATGTTGGTGCATTCTTTCACATCCATTGCCCAGTACTGGTCGGGCGCGAGAACTACATAACTTTCTGTTGTCATATAGACGCTGTGCACTTTGAAATCGGAGCCTGAAAATGAATGGCGTTCAGACGCCGACGCTGGAACGCAACTTCGACACACACTGTACGCACATTCTCTAAATTTCAGATGCTAGGGGTGTTCAGACCAGAAGTCCTGGCCTGCGGTAGCGCCCACTGTAAGTGGCGGAATTGGCGAGTGGGCTTTGATGCTAACGGAGTTAAGCTAGCAGCTTTTTGTGTAAAGTTCTTCTCCAAGAATGCAGCTCTGCAACGTTTCTGTGTCCAGAGACCTTCCAGAGACTTTATGTAAAAGCAGTATATGTTCATGGAGGTGCGCCATAAGTAGGGCTGGGACAACGCTGACGTAATCGATGACGTTGACACAAAAAATACGTAGACGCAAAATATGCCAGTCGATTCGTCAGACTCAAAACAAAGACGCCAGCGAGTAGTAGCAACGCGAGTGCCGTCTGGGGCGTTCAGACTGCCAACGCTGGAACGCAGTTTCCACGTGCAGTAGGCACATTCTCTGAATTTCAGACGCTAGGGGTGTTCAGACCAGAGACTGTGAGTAATAACGGACGTAGTCACGCCTGCCTCCGCCGTTCAAACAAATGGGCCAAAAATTGTGATCTACTGGTCCCACCCAAAAGGATATTGTTAAAAAAAATCTGGAGCCCCATTTATTTAACGAGTGCCTTCAAAAATTCAAGATTCAATTCAAAATTCAAGTCCCCTTGACCACTTTGCGGCTCTCTGACTGGTCGGTGCACGTGCGTCTTGAGGAAAAAGTTACGAAATTTTTATCTCCTGCGTGTGTCAATTTTCCGCTCCTGCGTCTCCACCGCGCAGAAAGTTGCTGCAACGCATGATCCAGTCTGAACGCCCTATAACACTTCTCGGTGTAAATACCAATAACACTTGCAAGTGACAGATTTTCCAATACCAACTAACTGACATAAAAGACAAGTGGCAGACATTTTCAATTCGATGCATACTGACAACAAACTGGAATAAGGGAGTTCATTTTCATGTGCAAATTACATCAGATTAGACACACTATTAATGTTAAAGCTTGAAATAAAATACAGTACCTTGACAAAGACAAACAAGGACACAATTTTACTTGCCAGGCAAGGAGCGCCTGCATAGTCTCGGCACATCTCTGATTTTTGGTGCGGTGACCGTGCGTGCACTGAAGTCGCTTGTATCACAGGCCTATTTATTTAGACGAAAACCACACCTACATCACGGTCATATCATTGTAACTCCAAATATTCCATATGGCCTAAACCATTAGTTTGTTGACACAGTTCAAACATTTTAGCCTAAAAAGGTTTCCAGTCTTATCTCCTGCTGACAACCCGAAAGTCACTTCACAACCCAAACTTGTGACATATGGACATCCATTAACAATTCAAAACATTAAAGACAACGGTTAGCAAGTAACCATTTCACAGTGAACCTTGACAACACAGTTAGCTTAAAGCTGGGCGTCCGGGACAGAACCTCAACTGGTTCCTCTCGACGTGGAGAAGCAGCAGCTCTACTCCAAGCTCCTCCTGTGTGACTGAGCTCCTCACCCTATCTCTAAGGAAGCGACCAGCCACTCTGCAGAGGAAGCTCATTTTGACCGCTTGTATCCGTGATCTTGTTCATTTGGTCATTACAAAGAGCTTATGACAATAGGTGAAGGAGGCTTTTCGGCTCAGCTCCCTCTTTACCACAACGGTCCGATACAGCGACCGCATCACTGCGCACCCTGCACCATTCTGCCTGTCAATCTCACGCTCCAGCCTTCCCTCACTTATGAACAAGACCCCGAGATACTTGAACTTTTCTACTTGAGGAAGGACCTCTCCACCCACTTGGACAGGGCAAGGCACCTTTTTCCGGTCGAGCACCATGGCCTCGGATTTGGAGGTGCTGATTCTCATCCCAGCCGCTTCACACTCGGCTGCAAACCGCCCCAGTGCATGCTGCAGGTCCTGGTTCGTTGGAGCCAACAGGACAACATCGTCCGCAAACAGCAGATCGATGAAATTGAGTAGGACTAAGTTCTTGATACAGATCTGAGCCACTTGGGTAAGGGGCGTGGCTTGGATCTGCATCAACACCCTTGATTGTGTAAAAAGCTTAACACTCTGATTTGACTCTCTCAACACTCTTTATTCGAAACTGTCCCTGACATTTCAGCACTCATATATCTACTGTGAGGGTTTAGGGACATTGATGATCCGGGATAATCTGGGACAGTGGTCATCCTGCTCCCAATGGACCAATGGCTCCTGTTTATTATTGCATTTCGTGTGTTCAAACTGTTTGATTCTCTGATCTATTGTTGGTGAATCCAGAAGTTTGTAAAGTCCTCTGAAACAACTGCTGCTGTGATTTATGGTGAAACACAAATACATTGCATTGAGTTGAATTCCTCTATCACTCACATTTACGCTAATTTAACCTGCAATGGTTAGCTCTCTCTCAGAACAGAGTCCTAAATCTTTAGCTCTCTTCGTATGGACTGAAGACGAGGATGTTATTTCGAGATCTCTGGGGAAGTGCTCCATGATGTCTTGTTTCTGTCGTCATGGAAACAGACAGAAAAAAAAGAGAAAAGGAGAGGAAAGACATAAGAAATTGGAGTACTGATGTGTCGGCAGCAGGTGACTTTCAGAACAGAGAGGGATACATGTTCCCTAAGTCCAGGACAAGTTTATTTGTATAGCACAGTTCATACAGATGTCTGTCTCACATTTTCAGGAAGACTGTTCAAGATAGCTGCACAAATCTGAAATTCTCCCTCCCCGTGTTTAGTCTGGTGAGACTATGAGACTTTTAGACCCTGGGTCCCAGCAGGAGGCCAGTCCCTGTGCTAGAGTTGGTTCATATGGCACTAACATGACAAAAATATGTACTTTAGTGTGAGGCCATGGAGAGACTTATAAAAGCAGAGACCAGCCTGAGACCAGGCCTGATGTGAGAGGATTTCAGGACAGAGACTTGAGACCAGTACTATTGTGATGGCATATCCTAATTCTATATCAGCCGCAGTGTTTTAAATATATAGTATTTGGAGAGACCAGGCCGTCACAGGGGTTTAACTGGAGTCAAATGAAGGAGAAGAACAACCAAGTCTTGTCTAAACACTATAAAAAAAACATTGTTTCGAAACTTAATCTAATAATTCCATCATTTTGCAGTTTTAGAGGCATCTTCACAAAAGCATTGGTTTAAACATCAGCCAGAATCCCAATGTCTGAAGGCAGCATGTCTCGCATGCTGCACACTGCAGAAGCCTTCATCAATTGTTCATTGTGTTTTCCATGAATAGAGTGGTAAAGACACACAACTGTTACATTTGGAACAATACATGCTTTTTGTCTATATTCACATTTTAGGTCAAGGTTCAAATCTTTCATCTCCACTTTTTCTGTTGTTGAAGTTTGTTGTTCAATCAAATTATGAATGCGCATTTAGACCTTGTTTGATGTGTTCCTCTGATTTCAAGATTTTAGACCTTGTTTGATGTGTTCCTCTGATTTCCTTCTTTTATTCTGCTATAATGTGCGCAACGCCACTTTGGGACGAATAAAAGATTATCTTATCTCATCTATATCTACTTAAAGGTGAGGTCCACAAGCAATACACTTTGGCTGTCTCGACAGAAAGAACCTATAATAGTAAAACATGCTAAGCTGTCTTCATCGTAACATAGTTTATCTTTTGCATACGTGTAAGCCATGTCATTATTAGACGCTTTGAGCAAATTGGCTGAATGAGAATTTCAGAGAGGACCAGCCTGTCTGATGAAGCTGATATAAAGATATGACAGATGAAGAAAAACATATAGAAATTAGTGATAGAGTAGGTTTTTAAGTGAGCTCCCCAAGCTTTAACCTGTTTACCTTGATAATTATAATTGCAAACGAGAAAAATGGATAAAAGCGCTGTCATTCAATAGAGTCGGCATCTCCAATACATTATACAGCTTTTATACAGCTTTCCCACACGGAACAGCTCCATCTCTATCCGTGTCTCAGAGGAATGGAGTTCAGGTGACTTTCTCTAAAGTTCAGGTTTTGTTTGGATGTGGCGTCTGCTCCCGCTCTGCACCACTCATGCAACATTCATCACATTCATCTTCAAACCAAAACAAAGTCAAAAAGGCACATTTTAAATCACATCGCCATACCTCAAAGACCTGCTTCAGATTGATTTACAACTCTGCATACAGAGAGAGGAACCAGAGAGAGAGAGAGAGAGAGACAAGAGAGGGAACTGAGAGAGAGAGAGAGAGAGAGAGAGACCAGAGAGACATGAGAAATAGACGGGAAGTAGATGAGGGAGAGACCAGAGAGAAACCAGAGGGAGAGAACAGAAAGAGAGAGACAAGAGAGAGAGACGAGAAAGAGACCAGAAAAAGACCAGAGAAAGAAAAGAGAGAGACCAGAGAGAAAGAGAGACCAGAAAGAAACCACAGCGAGATAAGTGAGAGAGAGTCCAGAGAGAAACCAGAGAGATACCAGAGAGAGATCAGAGGGTGTGTGTTTGTTGTTTGCAGATAGAGTTGGTCCAGCTCCTTGTGATGAATGCGTTCGCTGCTGCTCTGTATTCATTGATCTAAAAAGGTTTATTTATGGTTCGTGGCTTTGTCGTCGGCCTCAGCGTGATGCATTACTTTTGGGAATACTGAGCAACTTTGTGCAGAGTACAGCATTTTTATACAGCCTCCACTATAGATAAGGCCAAACAAGTTTATTTGTATGGCACAGTTTACTTTTGAATCCGCTGAAAACGGAAGCAAGTCCTAAGTCCTCTGAAACAGTTGTTGTTTTGTGGGTTATTTTTCTTGCTTTTTTCTACCAGAGATGTTGCTGCAGTACAGTGTTCATGATTTTGCACTGGTCCAGAGCGGAGTGGATTCATGGTCCGAACCAAGTGGATCAGCCAAAAATCCACTGGAGGAATGCAAACTTTTTGTAAACTGCTAAAGAAGCATTTAGCATTTTACTTTGGAGTAGAGCAGAGAAAATGGTCCCACCCAAGGGGCAACCCCACCTCTGCTGCTGTGACCCGTCCTGCCCTACCCAGAGGCTACGCACCTCTCCTCGCATTTTATTATTACTATTGTTAGCTTTTTAGAATAATACATGTATTTGATTTGTTTGTGTGGATGGATGTGGCTTTTGCTGCTAATGGACCCCTGAATTTCTCCTACGGGGATCATCAAAGTATCTATCTATCTATACACAACTTAAGGTGCTGAACCAAACAAGAGAAACATTGGAACCATAGATAATCACAGTTCATTAAAAAGAGTGAAGATACAATTCTTCAGTTGTTGGAGTTAAACTGAAATGTTTTAAATCTGGATTTGAATTACGTCAGAGTAGGCGCCTGTCTCACATTTTCAGGAAGACTGATCCAAATTATAGCTTCATTCATCTGAAATGCTTGACTGGGCGACCTGGCAACGGGTGAAGCAGAAGTACCAGCAGAAGGCCAGTGCTCATGCTGGTACTCCGTTTGCTTCTCAGAGTCCCAGCAGGAGGCGAGTCCCAGTACTCCTCTTGGCCTCTTCCACCTTTACCTTCCAGGCCCTTTACAGCTCCTTTCTGAGCCGTTGGTATATTTCAAATTTTTGTGCTACTGTATTCTTCTCTGATTTTACTGTCACTTGGTCTGGTCTGTTTTCCATTACCATTCGGTCGGTCTTTATCTGGTTCCACAGGATCTTCGCACGCTCATTTTGTTCCATCTTTAGAGGAGTTTCTCATTTAGGCCTTGGTGTTTCTGTACACTATACCAGCCACTTGGTTATGGCGTTCCATATAGGCTTCACTGCCAGCATTTTACACCCTGCAGTAATGTGTTGGATCATCAGTCATTCTTGTATAGCCCTAAATCACAACAGTATCAACACAGATCAGATAATCAAACAGTTCAAACCCAAAAAATATTGATCACATCGGTTTTGGTCCAGAAGGGGAGTTGACCAATATCCATGAATGTGATATATGTCCATGAATAATGTAGAATGTTAGAGTGTTGTTACGGACCAGGTCCTTGTTTTTCTCCTTGCCTCCACCTCCTCAGAACTGCCTCCCACTGATGTCTCACCTGCACCCGTGTGCTAATCAGCTGGGTGGTATAAAGGGCCTGGCTCCAGACCAGTATCTCTCTGTCTCCCACTTTGGACTGGAACCTGCGGCTGAACACTCCTTTGATACAGACGCTTTATTAATTATTTATTTTTGTTGCACATTTAGATTTTTGTAAATAAACTGTTACTTTTTGGACCTCTGTTTACCGTCTCTGTTCCATGCCCATTTCATTTGTGTTACTGAGCCACACTCTCTAGACCCTAACACCTAGTGGCTTGTAATAAGAGTCCTGGATCATCTCCACATTCCTTTTTGTTAGACAATAGTCTAACAATAGTCTAACTGCGCGTTCAGACTGCCAACGCTGGAACGCTGATGCCTCGCGCACCAGACGCACATTATCTAATTTTTAGACGCAGGGGTGTTCAGACCAGAAGTCCTGGGCTGCGGAAGTGGCGGAAGTAGCGGGCAGACTTTGATGCTAATGGAGTTAAGGTAGCGGCTTTTTGTGTAAAATTCTTTTCCAATAATGCAGCTCTGCAGCGTTTCTGTGTCCAGAGACCTTCCAAAGATTTTATATAACAGCAGAATGTGTTCACGGAGGTGCGCCATAAGTTTATTTTATTATCAAATGGTATTTCCACATCGGCGAACACGCTCGAAGCAGTTGCATAAAGTCACGGGAGCATGAAAACGCATATGTTCACAAGCACTATATCCCCCATTGTCAACCCTGGTTCAGTCCTGGTGTAGCTCCTGTTTTGGCTGTTTACAAGTATTTTCAGTCAGCTCGCTCAGACCGCTAATGTCCCTGTGACCAGTTTGCCGCTCTCTGACCCTCAGCACCATTTATGTCCTGCGTGCGTCAATTTTCCGCTCCTGCGCCTCTACCGTGCAGTCCGTGCATGCATCCCAAGACGCACATGCACTTCCACGCCCGAACGCACGTCACCATTGACTTTGCATTGTAAGTCGCCGCAACGCATGTTACGGTCTGAACGCGGCATTACAGACCCTCCTGCATCAGTAAGGAACAACTCTAAAACCCAGTGGGAGTAAAGTGAGAAACCCCAGGGAGCTCCACATTGAGAGAGGGTTACACAGTGCTGATGTCTGCATTTGTGGCCGTAACTGAGTTCTGTTCTAGGAGGTTGCTGTTCTCTTCTCTAAGAGACACCAGCCCTTGTGCTGTTATGTTCAGGCTCCTTCTCCAATGTGCTCTTCTCCAGTGGCTGGATGGCTCATTGGGTAGGGTGCAGGACTGGGACCTGGGTGGGCAGCATTCGAATCCTTCCGGGGGCACAATGACACCAACATTCAGTGTGGCTACTGGAACAAGGCGAAAGTGTTCGAGGTGCAAAATATATACCGTATTTTTCGCACCATTAGGCACAGATAAAAGTCTTTATTTTCAACAGTGCGCCTTATAATTTGGTGTGCCTTATGTATCACTTTCTGGCTGTGTTTACAGACAGAGCTATATCTAGTTCTATGCCATAATGAAAAAATCCGAGCCACTTCTAGTCATTCTTGATTGAAAAATAAGTAAGTAGTAAGTAAGTAAGTAAGTTTTTATTTATATACCGCCTTTTCACTGCAGATCTGAGTCTCAAAGCGGTTTACAATTGTTAATTTTGGGCATTTGTCACAGAGATGGGAGCGGGGTCGCCAGTACAGGAAGCGCATGCCAGAACTATTGGACATATTTTTAGTGGTAGGGGAAACCGGAGTACCCGGAGGAAACCTACGCAGACACGGGGAGAACATGCAAACTCCACTCAGAAAGGCCCTGGTCCGGCCGGGATTCGAACCCAGGACCTTCTTGCTGAGAGGCGAGAGTGCTATCCACTCAGCCACCGTGCCGCCTAAATAAGAAAAATACAGAAGTGCAAGTCCATTTACTTAAATAGTCTGGGTGAAACAATTGTGCGCACTGACCGATGTCCGCTAAAGCTACAAACATTTCTTGAATCTCTCGATAAAGCTGCAAACACATTATTATCGTGCCTCGTGGAGTATTACTGTTACATTTCCCTAATATGGCCAAATTGACATGTTTACGAAAAGTATTTTAATCTAAGATATTGGTGACGCGGTTGAGCAAGGTAATAGCTATAAGGCTAAAAGCATAAGCAGCTGAATTTATGTATTGCATAATTCTTCATTTTAGCCACGTTGTTACTTTAAATGCTGTTTCAGTTATATTAATTCATGCGTGTTTTAATCCAGTATGCCTTATTTATGAAAAATTAAATTAAATTGAATTAAATTCAATAATCTTGTACACCAGTCCTGGTTGAACTCCGTATCTCTGAGTCTGTCTCTGAGGGTCTCTCTACAGGCTCTTATTGTCCTTCCAGATATCCACAGCCCCATTGACCCCAGTGAAGGATCGAGTCAGCTGTCTCCGCAATTGGGCCCAAATGTCATAAAGCACAATTTTAACAAACCATGCATCCATAGGACATACATGTGCAGTCTATTGTCTCCAACGTCACATTGGCCTTATGCTTTAGATAAGTGATTTCCTGCCATTGAGTGCTCAAATTGTCCCAAACACAATTTTACACTTAGGAAGATACATACATATATTACTGTAGAAGTTAAGAATAATAATAATAGCAGATACAACACGTCTTATAATCAGGTGCGCCTTGGTGCATCTAATGGTGCAAAAAATACGGTATATGGACCAATGGCTCCTATACGTTTTTATAGGTTTTTTATGAACTTTCGATTCTATCTTTTTTTTTCTTTATTCATCATGACAATATATGGTATGGAGCACAAGTTACAAAACAAAATGGAAAATTTACAAATGATTTTGTGACTTCCATTGCAAGAGTGATTTTTTTGACATAATACTGAGGGAGGTATCGGGCTCTGTATGTAGAGAAGAGAAAGGCCAGAGTGAGACCAGAGAGACTAAAGAGAGACTAGAGAGAGACCAGAGAGAGACTACAGAGCTCAGAAAGAGGGACGGGAGAGAGACTAGAGAGAGATAAGCCGGAGAAAGAGAGAGACCAGAGATGGACCAATCTCTTCAGAATCTGAAGAGAGAGAGAACGAGCAGAGAAAGACGAGAAAATAGAAATAGACCAGTATAAGACAAGAGAGAGAACAAAGAGATACAAGAGAGAGACCAGAGAGACACAGCTCTGTGCATCATGTCCAATGCATGTTGGGATCCACCTCTGTGTTTTAGGCATTTCATAATTAATTCATGAAACAGCGGCTTGCACTAAGACAAGCCAGAAAGAGCAGCTTTTAAGTAATTAGTGCAAACAACACAGACTGAGGCGGGAAATGTCATTATTTCTAACTGGCGGGACACAACGTGTTAATTTTCATGCACATTAAGAATAACCGAGTTGTGCTTAAGTCAGTCAGTGAACCAGAACATAGGAAAGAAGGACTACTACAGAACTCATAGAGGACAGCCTTCAAAGACCCAGTTCAGCATGACCTCAATGGTTCTCACTATTTCATTTTTATGCAAAACTGATAAACTTCTGTTTCATTCAAGAGCAATGCAAGGACCAAATGCGACGGTTTAAATTCAATGTATTTGTGTATCGCCCTTAATCACAACAGTAGTCTTTTTAGAGGACGTTACAAAGTTGTATTCACTAACAACAGATCAGAGAAAGGTTTCTCTGGTCTCTCTCTGATCTCTTTGATCTCTCACTGGTCCCTCTCACTGGTCCCTCTCACTGGTCTGTACCTGTTGTTGTTGAAACATGGTGAAAACTCAACACTGTTGATTTAGCACAATGTGTCTTTGTTGAATGTGTGTCCTCCGTTGACCCTGTGAAAAAATTGTGTTTGGGTGTCGGAGTGGCTACACACCAGTGCACAATCACAAAAAGATAATTGTGCTTTTGAGATCCAGCAGACATGTCATCAATTCTGAACTGCCACAGTTTATAATTCTTCTAATAATCGGTTTCATCGGATTCTAAACTCTTCACCGAGCCGTAAAAGAGTTAAATTCCAAAGTAACGAAAGAATGATTGAACACATCCAGGCCTCTCTCAGTAAGAGCCATAGTTCCTCTCTGATGCAGGAGGGTCTAAGGACAGTGAATGTGCAGCTGCACCAGTTCTCTTTGACTCTGTGGCTTTGCTGTAGTCTGAGGAAATTTTACTGTTTCAAACTAGTGGCACATTGCGTTGATGTTTTTATGTTTGCGTAGTTCAAGGCACAAAAGGACCACTATTAGTGCCAGAAACATGGACAAATAAGTGTGACAGAGACACTACGGCTAAGGAGATGGCTGGGCTCAGTGAAATCACTGCTTGGCGATAATATAAAACTGTCCATCTTAATCAGCCCATGTATCTGTGTGAGGATTACACACAGGACCAAGCGGCCATTTTACTGAGATCCTCACCAGTGGCTGCATCCAATTTGGAATGAATGTAAAACAAAACTGAAGTAATGGTTTTTTGTTACTTCCCTTTTGTTTTGTTTTGTAATCTACAGTAAATTTAGATACAAAAAGTAAAATAAAAACAGAATCTACAGCCATGACATCGGGATGTAACAATAGCACATGTAGCATGATGAGGGTTGTGGGCTTACATTCGGTACACTAACATCAAATAAACCAGCAATGCCAGAGTTTTTAAATCCAAAATAAAAATAGAAACGCCCTAAGGCACAAAGGTAAGTTCATATAAGAAGAGGCATGTTCCATGAGTGAGCAGATTTATTATCCATTTTCTTTCGCTTTCTTTATTTTAAAGTGCTACAATGGAAATGGATTGCCCCCACTGAAAGATCAAGGCTATGCTCACTCTCAGAGAGCAGCCGTCCTCCTGTGGACTCACCACCTGCAGAGGGTCAGTGAGGGGCTGGTGCTATGAGACTTGGGTGGCATCTCTGACTGCCACCCCCCTGACCCAGAAATGGATTAAAGGGTAGAAAATGGATGGATGGATGGATGGACAATGGAAAATTATCAGTTTATGAGTCATGCAATATCTTGTCCAGAATACACAATAACCTCCAATTGGTACATGTGTTGTAGTAAAGAGAAAAGTAAATGCATAAAGGCGAGATGGGAGTGGGGGTCACGTCCCAATCTTGCACCTTGCCCTCTGGAACATCATCACCACAGCAAAAGGGCAGGCAGCTGAGCCAGTCACATCTGAGGGAACGCGACCCATTAGAGAACACCCCTAGGCTGTATGTCAGGAGGGTGGACACCGGGAGGTGGAAATTTGCGTGGAGTAGACAGAGGGAGGCGCATCAAGGCATTTTATACCGCCATGCGCCTCCTGCTGGTGGCCACGCAGAGCCACACCACCAGTTGAGGACCAGTCTCTCGGTACACCACAAGCAAATGGTAACCTCAAACAGGCAACAATGAAAGTGGCAACTGCCAAATACCCTGCAGGAATAATCAGGTGGCCAAAGAGATTCAGACCACAGATCTTAAAACCTGAAAGCTCCTCATTATGCATGGCCTGTTTCATCCCAAATCCGGTAAGCCGTAAAAAAAAGTGTGTGTAATCCATGGCCTCCTGTCCTTTGTCATCACAGATTCTGTTTACTGTATTTATGGACAGAATTTGCAGACACAGCCAGGGGTTGTAGGGGGTACGGTTTGGAGACCACAGGATTTCATCTCTGCTGTTTGCAGACTATGTTGTCCTGTTTGCTCCAATGAACCAGTACCTGCTGCACTGAGACAGTTTGCAGCTGGCATGAGAATCAGCAACTCCAAATCCGAGGCTATGGTGCTTGACTGCTGGATGGACTATGTCTCCCAGCTCGCCTGGGAACGCCCCGGGGTCACTCGGATGAGCTGGAGGAAGTGTGTGTGGATAGGGATGTCCAGGTTTTTCTGCTTAGACTGCTGTCCCACGACCCAGCAACGAATGAAGCGCAAGAACTTAAACGTAAGTTTCATTTAAGTTTACTAAGTCACTATACAGAGTATTGTGTCTGGTGGAGCTCTAAAACCCTTTCCTGACTCACATCTGAGTCCCAGACAAAAAACAGTTTATCACTTTCTAAATAACAGCTGTAGTGGGGGTCTTCTCTCCTCTACCCTACTTTACTCTATTCAACCCTACCCTAATAAATGTTGATAGTCGAATACAATTCAAGTATTGAAATTTGAAAAAAGAAATTCGAACGAATGTCAGACAGCCCTTAATATCCAAATGATATACTGACATGGGCTTCAATGCTAACAAGGTTAAACTAGCAGTAGAATGCAACTCGGCAGCGTCTCTGTGTTTGAGACCTTCCAGAGACTTCATATGACAGCAGTATGTGTTCGGGCGCCCGCTGCGCCCAATGTGCCCAGTTTTCACAAGCGCTGCCCCCCCCCCCCATTGTCAGTCCTGGTGTAGTCCTGGTCTAGCCCCTCTTTTGGCTGTTTTGGAGTGTTTTTGTCGTCTCGCACTGACCGGCTTGTGTCCATGTGACCACTTGATTGGTTACCAATGGTGTGGCTAATAGAAATGTTTCTATTGATCAAAATAAATATTTAAACATATTGTTTATTATTATTATGTAGGGCAGAGTGGAGTAGAGTAGAGCTGGTGGCTTTCATCTACCACTGAGAGAAGATGAACCTTCCAGAGTCTACATGAATATTATCGATTAACACATATTTGTGCATGTTCAGATAATCTGGTTTTGCCGTTAATTCAGTCGGCTTCTGTCCACAAAGGCTTGTGAATCCCTGTCAGACACGTGTCTTTGTGCTTCTTGGCAAGACATCTCAGCTCATTACACTAATACCACTGCTGCGTCAGGGAAGTCATTAGGATTAGAAGAAAACACATTATGGACTGACAAGTCTGAAATATTAACAACATTGGCCCAGAGAAACTGCAATACGCTGTTTGAGTAATGGTTAAGTGTTGATCAAGAGCCTTTATCCTTCAAAATTTCACAATTTTGTAGAATTAGACCTGTTTTGACAAATTATACTTTTGCACCAATAAAGCTGCTTTAAAATCTTTAAATCATCGCTTCTCTCTTAGAAATGCCATGGTAGATTAAGTACGGATCCTTAATGAAATATACATTTGTTTTACCAAGATGCAGGATTGTGCAGGGCGGCACGGTGGCTGAGTGGATAGGAACAGGACCTTTCCTGCGGGTGCTCCGGTTTCCCCTACAAACTTGAGCACCCGCAGTTGGGCGTCTCGCTTCCATCATCACCGTGTGTGGAGTTAATGGAACAATTTATTTGTAAGTACTCTGTAAGTACTTTGTTTTAATAAAGTACTTACAGAGATTTTAAAGTTTTGAATTCACCAAAAACAGATCAGAGAAAACAGTTGGAATGAAAAAATATCAAACACATATAGGAGCCATTGGTCCAAAGGGAGTGAGATCACCACTGTCCAGAAATGATAATAAATGTGTAGAAATGTCCAGGATCATCACTGTCCCTGTGACCTTCTAGCAACGATCCACTCAATAACCCAGGACTGAGGCTGTAAGTAAGTAAGTAAGTAAGTAATGTTTATTTATATAGCGCATTTTACAGACCAAGGTCACCCAAAGTGCTTTACAATGTTCAGAGTTCAGTTATTGTTCCAATCATTCCACACACGGTGATGACGGAAGCGAGTCACCGAACACACTGGACCATCAGCCCCCAATCAACACCATCCATTCACTCTTTACATTCATACCTATTGTGCATGCTTTTAGCGGTAGGGGAAACCGGAGCACCCAGAGGAAACCTACGCAGACACGGGGAGAACATGCAAACTCCACTCAGAAAGGCCCTGTTCCGACCGGGATTTGAACCCAGAACCTTCTTGCTGAGAAGCGAGAGTGCTATCCACTCAGCCACCTTGCTGTAGATCCGCAGGACTGAGGCTGTAGATCCCAGACAGAGACCACAGCATGGATCTCATCTTCATGTAATTTTTTTTAGATACACCTTTAAAATAGAAGGATGAAAATATATTATTGAGAACAGTGGAGTCCACCCCAGGGGTCTCCAACCTCCTGACAGAAATATTTGAAACACTCAGAGAAAATAGTTTAAAAGTCAACAACTGTTTTAAACTTGCAAAGCTTGATAAATGGACATGCTGTATTTTCATGGAGTTCTATTTACTATCCTTGAGACTTGTTTTGATCGCTTAAAGCTGGGGTACATAACTTTCAAACCACAAAACAATTGATCAATGTAATAAGACTCATACTCCTTGTTCCTTGTTTCCTTTTTCAGTGTATCTTTAGATATGCTTTTTCTGCTCTCTCTCTGGTCTCTCTCTATTCTCTCTCTCTCTCTGGTCGCTCTCTCTGGTCCCTTTTGACCTCTCTCTGGTCTCTCTCTGGTCTCTCCCTCTGGTCAATCACATCATGTATATCAGCTTTTTCAGACAGAAAAGTGAAAAAGAGAGGACCGTCTTCACTTAACTCTTAGCCCAAGGAGTCAAAGTCAAATAGTGACTGTAATGACAGTTTTTAGAGTAATTACATTAAAACCAGCCGCAGCAAATACACGGACGTAAAAGGCCTTTTATCAATGCAGAGACGACCTTCTGACGCCATGCTGAGCTTTGTGAAGGTCTCTGCTGTCTGTCACACCCTTGTGTCTTTCGCATCTTGCATCTGTATGCCTGCATTTCTACCATTGTCTGTCTGTTCACACCCCCATGCCACTGTGTCTGATTGCCTCACCACGGGGATGGCGCCTCCCTATGCGCCTCCTGCACCGGTGGCCCCCTCCCATCTGTTGTGGGCGTGACTGTCTTTATGTGTTGTCTATGTAAACAGGAAGCTGAGCTCTGCGCGGCAGAGCTTGGGTATGCAGCCTTTGTATATGTTAGCTCTCCGCACGTGTGTTACAATAAACTTACGCTCCTGAATTAAGACAAAGACCTTTGAGCTTTCTCCTTCATTGGGGTATGTAATTCTACAACATGACTCTCACATAAGAAAAAGAGGTCTGATCCGCCCACAATATTTTTGGTTGAAAATCAGTGGTTTAGCACTCTTTGTGATCCTGGTGTTTATATTTTGATGTTGTCTTTGTAAATCCAGATTTCCCATAAACAATGGGGCAATTTTTTTTATTTAGTCAGCCACCAATTTTGCAAGTTCTGCCACTTAAAAAGATGAGGGAGGCCTGTATTTTTCATCATGGGTATACCCCAACTATGAGAGACAGAATGAGAGGAAAAAATCAGGAAAAATTGCATTAATTTATCTGCAAATTATGGTGGAAAATAAGTATTTAGTCACAGACCTGTAACTCCTTCTTTAAGAGGCTCCTGTGTCCTCCACTTGTTACCTGTTTCAATGGCACCTGTCCACAACCTCAAACAGTCACACTCCAAACTCCACTATGGCCAGGACCAAAGAGCTATCAAAGGACACCAGAAATACAATTGTTGACCTGCATCAGGCTGGAAAGACTGAATCTGCCATAGGTTTGTGTTACGTCCGAGTAATGAACGCAACAAAAAAACCCAGATGGAAATGGTATTAGTCCATTTTAAGTAAGTTATAATAATGATAGTAAAATGAAATGAATTTGTGAAACGAAAGAGGAATACAGAAATAATAATGAAATAATGTCACTATACAAAACTAGAGCTAAAAAATAACAAAGTGACAAAAGCAACATAAACACAACTACACAGGAGGAGCGGTAACGGCAGACTGGCACGGAACAGGTCCAGCTGCCCCGAGCTGGCGGAGAATGGGAGGCTTTATGGGGGACGCCCTCATTGATGGATCCCCGGGGTTGGAGGACGTCCTCACACTTGTCCCACATTTGTCTCGCTGCAGCCAATCAGTTGTCAGACCGGCCACGCCCACTCTCGCAGCTCCTCCAATAGATCACCGGTAGAGATGACCTGTACAGAGCAAGGAGGCACACACAAACACAAAGGGCAACGGGAGCGCCATCTAGTGCACAACTGGCACAATAGGTCGCTGCCCGTAACAGTCTGCAGCTTGGTGTGAAGAAATCAACTGCAGAGCAATTATTAGAAAATGGAAGACATACAAGACCACTGATTATCTCCCTCGATCTGGGGCTCCATGAGAGATCTCATTTTGACCTGTGGGGTCAAAATGATCACAACAGTAACACATTGCGCCGCCAGGAACTTAAATCCAGCAGTACCAGACGTGTCCCCTGCTTAAGGCAGTACATGTTCAGGACCATCTGAAGTTTGGATGATCTTGAAGAGGGTTGGGAGAATGTCATATGGTCAGATGAAACCAAAATAGAACCTTTTGGTAAACACTCGTCATGTTTGTATGAGAAAGAATGCTGAGTTCCATCCAAAGAACACTATTGTAAAGCATGGGGGTGGAAACATCTTGCTTTGGGGCCAGGACAACTGATCCATGCAAAGGAATGAAAGAACGGGGCCATGTATCAGATTTTGAATGAAAACAGCCTACGCCTATTTCCTAACATTTTTCAGGTTAAAGCTGCACTAACTGAATTGGAGACATTTTCAAACGCGAGTGATGGCCTGGCTCCTCCTCCCCGCACCCACGGAGCTTTAGCCCCCCACTACCCCCCCTCCCCCGCAGCTTGTGCTGTTGTTAGTTTCGGAGCGTCTCACAATATGGAACAATATGGCACTTTTGAAAGTGGATGGCGTGACCATAGCATGAAAGAACCGGGAAGCGCGGAGAGGACGAGACTTTCTTTTGGATGGCTGTTTCGCTGTGTAAGCAGTAAGGAAGACACAGGAAGTTTCAGGTTAGCCTGCGCCGCTTGTTGTGCTAACTCAGCTGTCGGTGCTAACCAGAGACCTGTGGCTTTTCTCAAGAAAGTGGAGGCTTGTGGTCGGCTGTGATTGGTCACAATCTGAGACCCGAAACACATTCTCTTCCTTGTTTCACCAAAACTCGATCTAAAATATAATTTCATGCCAGCACAAGCCTGCGCTACTTATTCTTCAAAAAGACGTATATCCCAATGCACTGCATGGATATGGATTGCATTGTTGTAATGAATACGAAAATAAAGTCAGTTAGTGCAGCTTTAAGACTGAACTCACTTGAGGAATTGGGGGGAGTCTGCTCTGCACCTGCTTGGTTTGATAGAAAACCTGCAGCCACAGCGGCCCTTTTGGAATGAGTTTGACATCCCTTGTTATTAGATTTAATATAGTTAATGTTTCAAAAGCTAAAGTCGGGTCCTGTAGGTTGTGCTCAGGTTGTATAGAGTTCTGTTTCAGTTGGAAGCCAATATACACGTTGCCTAAACTTGCCTTCTTCAAATGCATTCATTCCATTAAAGCATTTTGTAACTTGTTTTGTTTCCTCTCACAAATATATGCTGGTTGGAATCTTTACCTATTGAGCTAAATGTTAAGATAAGTCTAGGTGTAATGTCTCCCTTCAAAGTCTACTGAAGGAGGTAATACTCATTCATAAGGTTTAACATAACTCCAGGTGCTGTGGCAAACAGTTGATCTTTTCTCTAACCTCTAAAGGTTCACATGAATCCGGTACAAGAATACAAATGAGCAATATTTATTTATTTTTATTTAAACTTTAAGTAAACTCATACACACACATGATCCGTAGATATATTAAGAATAAAAGAGCAGTATAAAGAGCACACAATTGCATATTTACAACCGTTCATCCATTACTTATCAGTATTGTCTCTCGTCTATTATGAAGGCTGCGCAAGATTCTGTCGGGAAAATAGAGTTGAGCACCACAAAACGAGTCAAATCATCCTTAAAATAAGTCAAATGTCCCGTTCCGTTGCTTTGGCTATGCATGTGTGCATACAGCCAACTTCCGGGTGCGCCAAAACGAAAAAACAAAATCGAATCGGCCTGAAAGCATTATTGAATATATATATTTTTAGATATTTAATTTCCAATTTAAATTTGAAAAAACCTTTGAACGAACAATACACAGACCATTCAGGGGGAATCTCCGGCTTACGAGACGTGTGCCCCTGTTTTGGTGCGCAGCTAATGCAGTCAGAAGAAAGTCTTGATTATTTTAGTGTGAGTCTCGCTGCTAGAAACTGGGGCTAAATTGAAATATTTATCATCTGAACAAAAGAGCAAAGACAGTGACGAAGCATGGCAGTCCTGGAAGTGTACGGCTAATGATGAAAGTATGTTCTGTGGTGACGACTCCAGAGGATATCAATAATAATAAAACCCAAAGCAGCACACGCCACATGGAGTTGAGGCTCGTTCCGGTATCTACCTTTTCCTGAGGTAGTCTGATGGAATTTAGCCAAGTTTATTTGTATAGAGCAGTTCAAACCAAAGGCAACTCAAATTTTTGATTAATATGATCCAGTAGAAAGGCCTGATAACTAACAACGCCATCATTGTAGATAAAAGCATTTATTTGTTCATGATTTCCAAACCCCATCCATTCATCTTCTTACAGTTTATCCATAGCTGGAGCAGAGCTGATGATTTGATTGTAGTCATGTCTGTGTTCTACAGATTGCTCTTGTAATGTTTCTGAACTTAAAACAGACCCATGTTTCAACAGAGTCAGACATGAAACTGACTCTACTTTGGTGTTTTCTGTAATTATGAATATATGATGAAGGGGAAGAGGCTGACAATAAAAGTGTGCTGCAAATATGAAAATGTAAGAAAAATGACATTTCAAACTCATTGTTCTGAGCCTCTTGGACTCTGCCTTTTCTTCTCAGAAGCAGACTCCTATCACTCTGTGCTCCTGTAGATTTTAACAGTTCCTGATATTACTATGAAGCTGGGAAATACTGGCGTGCCTCAAAAACACAAAGTTGGCGTGATCTTTATTATTGCGGTAATGTTACAAAAATGAACACGTTCCCTGATAGTTTTCATTTCTGTCTGTCTGGTCACTCTCAAGTTACTCTCTGGTCACTCTCTGGTCTCTCTTGGGTCTCGCTCTATGGTTTCTCTCTGGTCTGGTGTACAGGACTGTAAAATGACATCTGACGCATCACATCTTTGTGAAAGACAGGGATTGCTCAGTTTCCATAGAGATCCTTGGTCACTCACTTAATGACCCATTGTTCCGCCTGTCCTTGGCCTCAGCGTCCATGGATGTGCTCTAATACAGAAACTCATTCACTGAGATGCCTTTCTCAACACAGTTATAATAGACTGACTACAGCTTAAAATGAGCAGAGGAGCACCGCAGCCTGAAGTGGACTTTCTTCAAGCAATCTGAATCTTCACCTTTATTTGCCCCAAAAAATACTATTCATTCAATTCAAACAGTTCAAACACAGGAAATGCAATAACACCTGGGGAAAAGAAGGATTATAATTTGGATTCTGCACGAGACGCCATATTAACGGCTGTGTTATTTATTCCCTCCTTTTAGTGTTTCTTATTTTTGGCCATTGAGTAATGTACAGAACAGACATAAGCGATTGTGTTCAAGAACCTTAATTGTACACATGGTGCTACAATATCAAGCCCCGCCCAATTTCCAGCACTCCAGCAGGAGTAGCCCTTCAGAGTCTACAGCATCACATAGGGTGCTGGTGTCCAAACTGGTCCAGAAAGGGCTGCTATTGCTGCAGGTTATTTATCAGACCCAGGAGGAGCAGAGTAGACTCCACCCATTTGCTTAAGTGAGTTCAGTCTAAGCCCTGGTGATAGTTAGTGCAGGAGGCAAACAAGCAGAGTTTGAGGCACTAAAGTGTGGATTTAAAGAAAACTGAAGGATTTAAAAAGAAAAAATGTTTAGGATGGGACTCTAAAATCCCCACAAAATACGACCTTTGTTTATGCTGTAGGTTCTCTGTTAGCTGAGGCCGAGCTGTTTAAATTGAGTTCTATGGGGACAATTTCTCGGTAGACCATGTGAATTATGTCTTTTTTTGTCTGCAGTACCGCGACAATCCCTCAAACACATGGGTCTTTCAGCTTCAAGCTATCTATCCAGATATTATAATAGATCCATGGTTCAGTCTTAACCTGAAGACTTGCGGAAATGGGTGGAGTCTGCTCTGCTCCTCCTGGGTCTGATAGAAAACCTGCCACAGCAGCCCTTTTCTGGACCGGTTTGGACACCGGTATCACATGTGATGCTTTAGATGGTTAAATTGAATGAGAAGTTAAATCCTGTTAATCCTGCCAATTTCAACATGTTGAAAAACATATTTAACGAAAGAGATTTTGTCGTCCTCTTTTCTAATTGCATTTTTTGGGGGAAATTAACGTGATTGATAATTTTCTGCCAGGCTCCCCTTAGGTAGAAGAAAGCATTTCGCGACCCCCCTCCTTACGTCTTTCGATCTCCTCATAAAATCCACTCTCAGCCAATATAGTCAAACATTAACTCTCAGGGTTTTTTCTTATAGGAGCAGTATGTAAAAATCTGGCCAAAAATGGTACTGCAGTCACAGTCAATATTTTATAGTCCTCTCCCACTCTCCCTGACTCAGGTTGCCAGATACGCACCAAATCCAGCAGCAAACACAAGGAATTATTTTATCAGTTGTTTGTCAGTCTCTCACATTGCCATGAGCCGTGCTAATGTTGAATGAATGTTTTTTTATTTTTTTTATTTGGACATTTGAGATCAGAAAAACAAAATAAAAGCAATTTAATTATGCATAGATTATGCAAAATAAATAACACCTTTTGAAATATTGGGGCCATTTAATGATGACTTGACATACAAATATTACATACTTCTACTTTATATATGCAAAAAAAACTGTCAATGGAGTATGTTATTGTGTTATTATCATATTAATAAATGTAACGTTTAGTCTAGTGTGGATCTGGTCCTTCTTGAGCCGGATGTCAAAACATCATTTTTTTGGAGCTGACCATCATTCCTACTGGAGATCTGAAACAGCAGCGTGGCTTGGAGGTTGCAGGTCGAAAAACAACTGCAGCAACAGTCTCTTTGTGGGGTTTGATCAGCTTCGAATTTCGGATTGAAGACACAAAAGCCACGGACATCGCGATAACAGGCAAGTGTGAATTTACTTTTGAAGTCAATTTACTTTTGACTCAAAAAAGAGGCCGGGGATAACGAGGTTTATCCTTTTTAATAGTCGAGGAGCTATTTCTTAGGCCTGGGATAACGAGGTTTATTCTTCTAATAGTCAGAGAGCTATTAAAGACAGTCAGAGGGGGAGCCCGGAATAACAACAGGTTATTCTTTTAGATAGTCTGGAACTATCATAGACTGTAATAATAACGGGGTTATTATTTAGAGTAAGTCGGGGACTACTTTTTACTGCAGTTAAAAGTGAACGGAGTTCATTTTGAATTAAAGACGTCTGTGTGAATGTGTGTGTGAAAGGAGATAAATCTATACTCGAAGCATCGGACAACCAGAAACCTTGCGGTGATAACAAAAAGTTGTCGGCTGGGTGAAGTAGAGTTGGATTGCATCTCATTATGTTTTAAGTAATCGTGAAAGTGGTCTAAAACAATTACATTCCTTGTGATTAAACACCCAGGAGAAACCGGATGAAACATTAAGTTTTATCTAGAAGCTTGTTTCTCGAGGAAGTGATTTGGCCCGTGAGGCATTCCACTAAGATCGTTTACAAATGTGTAATTAATATCCACTGTTGTATAAGCAATAGTTATTAAATAGAAGTTGAAGAAGATATCTAAGTAATTTACTAAAGAGTAAATATGGGTTCATCTTGTACTAAAACTGTGGATCTGAAAGGGGATCCTAAGTTTATGCAGAGAAAAAATCCTGAATCAGTTAAGTATTTAAAAAACTGGAAGAAGAAGTATGGGTTTGAAGGTAAACTAACACTGAAAGAGTGTGAAACACTGGTGATGAAAGTTAGTTTAGGACTTAAATCCAAAAAGTTGCCATCAGAAAAACAATTGCATGAGCAGAAAATGGCAGAGCTGTGGTTAGTTGCAGCAAAGTGTAGGAATAAGCAAATTAAAGAAAAGAAGAGTGAAACGAGCCTAGTTGCCTTTACAACAGAAGAAGACAATTTGGTCCAGGCAGGGAGGCGCCATGTGCAGCAGCAGCAGCAGCAGCAGCAGCAGCACCATGTGCACCAGCAGCAGCAGCAGCAGCAGCAGCAGCAGCACCATGTGCAGCAGCAGCAGCAGCAGCAGCAGCACCATGTGCACCAGCAGCAGCAGCAGCAGCAGCAGCAGCAGCAGCAGCAGCAGCAGCAGCAGCAGGCTGTAGTACAGGCTCATAAATACACAGCGGCACCACCTCAATATACTCCACTGCAACAGACAACAAATCTATTCTCAGATAATTCTGTAAAACTGCAGGATAGTTTGTATCCACATGCAGAGCTTGAAGCAGCAGCGCAGTCACAAGTCTGTGACGAACAAACACCTGTTGCTACTAGATCACGGCTTCCAATGAACGCGTCTTGGAGCAAAAGTTTTGGAAACCTTTTCAGTCCAAGGGTTGACTTCTCAGAGAGAGGAGCAGATGCATTCCCAATGATAGAAGTCCCAAATCCCACTCATGATCCACAAGTGGTTGGAAGTTTGCCTACTATGTATGTCTTTCGTACTTGGACGAAAGCAGACATAATTAAAGCCACAGAAAGTGTCCCAAGCCATAGAGAAGACCCAGATGGATTTTGCGATGGTATGAGACAACTGGTGGACATGTATAGGCTTAACGGAATTGAAATTAGGGACATTTACATGACGAAAATGGGAGTTGATTGGACAAGAGTAAGACAACACTATAACCCAAATGATAATGCAAACCCACCTGTGCTTCTTCCTGCAGCAGACCCACTCATTAATGATAGATTAAATACTCTACATACTCAAATCAGAGAAATGTTCAAAACTTTACCTGACTATGGGAAGTTAGCTCAGGTAAGACAAATGGAGGATGAGACAGTAGTAGATTTTAGAGTGCGGTTTGAAATAGCCTTTAGAAAACACAGTGGGTTGAGAGCCAATAATGCAGCGGAACGTGTAATTTGGGATCAACAGTTTAAACAAGGGATGTTGGCTAATTTAAGACCAGAAGTCTCTGAATGGATAAAGAGAAATTTTGTTGGATTGCCTACTGCGACGCTGCCTGATTTCATAACACATGCTATTCATGCTGAAGTGGTTGCTAGAAATAAAAAGAGAAATAAAGAGAGAGAAGAGCAAGCCAGATCAGTGGATTCTTTCTTGCAAGATTTGGGAGATGTGTGTTTCCAGAAAGCACAGGGCCAATCAGCAAGGAGGGAGCAGAATGGAGGCAGAGGTCAAAGCAGAGGGAGGGGGCAGATGAAGACTAGGAGAGAGAGAAAGTTGGACAAAAGCAATGATTATTGTTACATATGCAAAAAGAAAGGACATTGGGCAAGAGAATGTGAAGCATGGGCCAGAGAATGTGAATCAAGTTCAGATGGGGAAAAGAGAGAAGAATATGTAGAAAAAAAAGGGAGAAATCAAAAACATCACAATGCATGACTAGGGAGTAATAACCAATCTAAAGTTCTGACAAAAAGTAATGATGAAACAGTGAAAATTCCAAATTTAAAAATGACTTCCATAATTGAAAATGAAAATGGATATGATTCTGATTTGGCAAAGCAATGTGATGAGGTTATAGATTTCACTCAATTAGATATTTTTCATGTGTCTAAACCAGAAATAACACTTTACATTGAAGAAAGGCCCTATGTGTTCCTTTGTGATTCTGGAGCGGATAAAACAGTGATTAGGGATGTGAGCAATATACCCATTTCAAAAAACTCAATCACAGTGAGATCAGCTAATGGGTTAGTGCAAAAACAAAATTTGAGTCAGTTGATTACAATAACAAATCCAGAAACATGTGATGAAGCCATGTTGAGGGTGGTTCTGTCACCGCTGTGCCCACACAATCTACTCGGACGTGATGCAATGGTTGCATTAAAAATGGGAATATTTCCAAACAAAAATGGAAATATGGAAGCTAGGCGCTGTAGCAACACTGATATCCATGTCCTAGAAGCGGAGGGATCAGTATTGTATTGTTGGACTTTGGACATGCCAACAAGTGACCCTGGTGAATCAGGGAAAGAAATTGTAAAAAGGGCAAAACAGGCATTAAATCCAAGTGCCATTGTCAAACAACATGATGAGTTACATGTCACTCTGAGATTTAAAACAACTCCAGGAGGTGATCCAGTTTACGATAAGCTTGTAAAAAAATTGGGTCCGCAGAGAGTTCAAATTAGAGACATTTACTGGAGAGACAAAACAAGTTTCTGCACTGTAGGAGTGGCAGATGCAGTAAAACAACTCATGGGAGATTTGCAGAATCCACATATCTCTATATCCAAAGACCCAGAGGCAGAGTGGAGTGATAACAATGCCTTTGTTGGTCAAGTGGAATCAATTAGAGATTGGGAGCAAGATAAGAAAGTAGGAGTATACTGGAGTAAAACAACTGGCTGGAGAAAACAAAAGATAAACTGGACAGTAGTATGTACGCCAGCTGTACATCTGACTGACCAGGAGCTTGCATGACTAATGACTCTAACACAGGAAGAGGAGGAGGAGCTTGAGCAAGTTCCAGATGAGGTGTGGTCAAAGGGACCCACAGATGTTGGGTTAATGAAGGGAATGTTACCAGTGGAGATCAGAGCAAAAACTGAGTACAGGCCCAGGATAAAACAATATCCTTTAAAACCTGATGCAGTAGAAGGAATAAAACCTGTAATACAGGATTTAATTAAAAAAGGAATAATTCAAAAATGCTCAGATTCCCCTTGTAACACACCAATATTCCCAGTTAAAAAAGCTTCTCCATCCGCAGCTTGGAGAATGGTTCAAGATCTGCGAGCTGTGAATGAAGCAGTTATTCAAAGAGCACCTAATGTACCAGATCCACATACACTGCTTAATCAATTATGACCAGAGGCTAAAATCTTCTCTGTGATTGATCTCAGCAATGCATTTTGGTCCATTCCAGTGCATAAAGACAGTCAATTTTGATTTGCATTTACCTTTGAAGGGGAAAGATATGTTTTCACAAGATTAAGCCAGGGGTTCGCTGAATCCCCAACTATTTTCTCTGATGCAATAAAAAATTGTCTTGCTGATTTTAATCCACCGGAGGGAAGCCAGATTTTGAGCTATGTGGATGACATTTTGGTGGCGTCTAAGACAGTTGAGAGCTGTAAAAAAGATACTATAGCTTTACTGAAACACTTGGCTAAAACTGGCAATAAGGTCAGCAAAAAATAAAATACAGTTATGGAAGACAGAAGTTAAATACCTAGGTCATACATTAACCAAAGATGGAAGGTTAATCCATGGGGAAAGAAAAGCTTCTATTTTAGCTGCACCTAGACCCGAAACTAAAAAACAGATGATGTCATTTTTGGGGTTATGTAATTATTGCCGGCAATGGGTAGCTAATTATGCAGAATTAGTAAGACCATTACAAAATTTAATTTTTGAAAAGCCAATGACACCTAAAGAAAACATTCATTGGACTGATGAAGCAGTCAAAGCCTTTAGCAAAATTAAAGGAATTATAGCTAGCTCAACAGTTTTAGCTTTGCCGGACTACTCTAAGCCATTTGAACAGACAGTTGACTGTAAAAATGGATTCATGACATCAGTATTGACTCAAAAATGGGGGTCAAAACAAAGACCAATTGCTTATTACTCTTCGAAGCTTGACCCGGTGGCCAGAGCGACTCCAGTGTGTGTCCAAGCGGTTTTGGCTGCAGCATTAGCTGTCCAGGCATCTGCTGAAGTTGTTCTGTTTCACCCAATGACCTTGAAAGTACCACATGCTGTGTCAATGCTACTTTTGCAAACAAGCATGACATTCCTATCACCAGCCCGTCACCTTTCCTGCATGACACTTCTGCTGTCACAATCACATGTGACCGTAGAAAGATGTCATACAGTAAATCCATCTACTCTAATTCCAACAGAAGGAGATGGCACTGCACATGATTGTGTTCAAGAAGCATATAAAGACTTCCGTCCAAGACCTGATATAAAGGACATGCCACTCTCTGGGGGAATTACAGTGTTTGTTGATGGCTCAACAGGGAAAGATGAGTTTGGGAAAAATCATGTAGGATACTCTGTTACCACTGTGGATAAAACAATTGAAGCAAAAGTACTTCCAAGTAACTTATCTGCACAAGCAGCAGAATTAGTAGCTTTAACAAGAGCTTGTGAATTGCATAAAGATAAGAAATTAACGGTGTATACTGATAGCCAATATGCATACGCTACAGTTCATTTGTTTTGTCAACAGTGGAAACATCGTGGTTATAAAACTTCTGCGGGAAAAGATGTAAAACATGCAACATTATTAAAGAATTTACTCAAAGCGATAATGTTGCCACAGCAGCTTGCTGTATGTAAATGTGAAGCTCACACGCGAGGGACAGACAAAGTGTCAACAGGAAATGACACAGCTGATAAAGCTGCAAAAGAAGTAACAGGATTACTGCTTAGTGAAGAAACACAAGATTCTGACGATCTTTTAAAAGAAATGCAGCAACAAGCGCCAAAAGCAGAAAAAGAGAAATGGCTTAAAGAGGGAGCTATATTCAATGGGAGTTTGTACATGGGTCCAAACGATAAGCCAGTTCTACCTAAATCAATGTTTAAATGGGCGGCTTTAGTGAGTCACGGAGTAACCCATGTTACTTCTGCAAGTATGTGTGGATTGGTGAACAAATATTACACAACATATGGGTACAATTTATACTCAAAACATTTTTGTAATCAGTGTGTAATCTGTATAAAACACAATTCACAAGGAAATATGAGACCAAAAAGGGGGGTATTTCCTAAACCCACACATCCTTTTGAAGAAATCCACATGGACTTTATCCAGTTAAATAAAGTGAATAATTTGGAATATTGCCTCGTGATTATTGATGCATTTTCCAAATGGGTAGAATTGTTTCCTTGTCACTCTCCGGACGCTCTAACAGTGGCTAAAGCAATATGTAAAAGAATTGTGCCAACATTTTCGATTCCCAGAGTTATCAGGAGTGACAATGGAACACATTTTGTAAATGATGTGATTGATAAGGTGGGAAAAAATCTCAACATAAATCTAAAAAGACATTGTAGCTACCATCCACAAAGTGCAGGTTTAGTTGAAAGAAATAACGGCACTGCTATTAAAGCTAAATTGAGGAAATGCATGGAGGAAACAAACAGACAATGGCCTGAATGCATAGACTTGGTACAGTTAAGCATGCATATAACACCTACTCAGGGTAGTGCATTGACACCATTTGAAATATTATATGGTAGGTCATACACACTTCCAGATTTACAGCCAAATAAGCAGTTCTCTCCTGATGATAATCCTACGTTGGCTGACTATATGAGAAAAACATTATTGACTAGAGCGTGTCAAGAAACAAATAATGTTCCGAGTCAACCATTTTGTGCACAGGAGCTGCCTGTTCGAGTTGGAGACTGGGTGTTTGTTAAAGTCATCAAACGAAAGTCCTGTGGTCCACGGTGGGAAGGTCCGCATCAAGTGCTTCTGACGACACCCACTGCTGTGAAGATAGCAGAAAGACCCACGTGGATTCACCTCTCACACTGCAAAAAGAGAAATCTGAGAGATTTTGTGTCAACCACAGCGGAGGGGAAGGCTGACCTACAAAGGGGGGCAAACGTGCTCGTCTCAACAGTCAGTGAAGCAGGGAGATCCTCCAGTGGTTTAATGCACAAGAAACGCAGTTTGTACAACTTGATGATGTGCTAGTAACCTCTCATCTTGTGATATTGGTGAATTGGACTGTTTCAAAAAGGACTGTTTACAAGATGGTCTTCAAAGTATTCTCCACTCGACATGGACTTCGATGCAGTAGTGGTCTAATAATGCTGATTACATTGATAGTTATTGTGGTTCCATCACTGCTCTGGTGGGGGAGTCAACAATATAACAATGTCAAGCGTACAGCTAGAGCAGAAATAGATGTAGATCACTATAAAGACAACTACTGGTATCGCATGGCTGAAATAACGGCTCAGGCAAATAATATGTCAGATTGTTATGTTTGTGCATTTGTTCCTCATCATTCAAATTCAAATCCTTATATAACCAACAAACCTCTGAGATACATCACAGATTATACTTCACTATTACTCCGACCGCACGGGAGTTCCCAGTGATTAATTTCACTAAAGTGGGTGAGGTCAGTGGAGTGGCCAACTGGCACTCATACCCAGCTTTTTTGGTGGAGGTCCCGGGGTTTTGGGGCTATCCATGCCCGTCAAACCAGGTGTGGGTTTGTGGAGATAAAGTGTATCTGTGGCTTCCAGAGAGATGGTGTGGAACTTGTCATCTGGCCACCCTAGGTCCGGCCTCCTATATCATTTCAAGTGATAACTTGACACAGCACTTGGGCCAGAGGCAGAAAAGGGCTGCTGCCACAGCGGCCAGAAGCCCACCTTTAATCTCAGATGTAAGAGTAGTGTTCATGACAGCCCTTCCCATGTATGGAGTTGCATATTTAAGTCATAGGATGAATGATATTGCATGGAATTTGGAGAATTTGACTAATATTGTCATGGACCTCACTGAACAAATCAGGGGAGATTCAGAGAAAGAGGCTATGCGTCAAATGATCATGCAGAATCGAGTGGCATTAGATTTTGTTTTATCTGAAACTGGTGGTGTGTGTCAGTTAATTAAGGATCATTGTTGTACGTTCATTCCATCATCCAACTCAAATTATTCACTAATTTTGGATCGGCTAAAAAGTCTTAAAACTGAGATGCTAAGTGAGCGAGACAATGACAACATGAATTGGGACTTATTGTCATGGTTTTCTACTGGAGCATGGTGGCAACTGATATTGAAAATAGCGACACCTGCAATAATGATTTTGGTTTTATTTTGCATATTTGTCACTTGTTTGTTGCCATGTGCGAAGTCTTTAACCAACAGGATGATAAACACTGCAGTTGCAGACACATTGTTTTCGGATCAATGTCAAGCGTTGTTAGCTCACACAAATGTAAATGATGATTTTGATATTTCTGTGTAAGTTTGTTATGAAGGTATTGCAGAAAACTGACAAGAGATGTAATACTGGATGTTAAAACTTTACATTTATATATTATGAATAGGGGGGGATTATGTCAATGGAGTATGTTATTGTGTTATTATCATATTAATAAATGTAACGTTTAGTCTAGTGTGGATCTAAAAACTAGTAGTATTGATCCAGGCAGGAGACAAGAATGTGCGGAGTCAAACCCCCAGCTATTATACACAGGAAGTTAAATTAAGAGCGCAGAAAACATCTGTTATAGCCTCAGGCTTACTTTGAGAGGGGCTACTGTGTGTTTTGGAGAAAGGAGCTATTGTGTTCACCTAAGGATGGTGAGACATGTGTTTTCAATTATCATGTCATGTGACTGTGTGCTTTTCATCGATAGCCTGTCTTGAAACAGGGTCTTTTGCTTTGGGTGTGCCAGGGAGCATGGGCCCAGACTAGGATCAAGCAGTCTGCCACTTGTCTGTATCTTGAATTCTGTCTTATATATATTAAACCCTTTTTTATATATCTAAGCAGAATTTGTGGTCCATTTTTATCGAAGGAGAAACCGTGGCTGAACCAGCGTAAACAATTTCCCTCTCTCAAAAGCCCAATGTCACTCTTCCTGCCCGCCTTCTGGCGCCCTTTCAGCTCGGGTTGAAGTGTCCAATCAGCTCGTTGCCATGGGGGTCATCACATCCCACAGAGACCACCAGGGGGCAGTGTGGTCCAACCAGGTCACGCTCTGATCCGCAGCCAAGCTGGACCAGAGATCAGCAGACGTGGCAATCGGAGAGGGCAATTAGCTCAACCTGGCAACGCAGGGGCTGCCAAAATGGACAGGAGGACGGGCGTCGGTGTGTGTGGGGAGGGAGAGGCTGGTGAGTTTGCAACTTGGAGAAAACAAATACAAATGTTGGTTTGCGTTCAAACCAAACCAAACGGGTAAAGCTGTGATACAAACAACAACAAAATGGACTACCTGTTCACGCAGACCTTTCAGCTATTTGACCAACTCCGCTGAAATCAGAACAAAACTGACCTATGTCTGTGTATGCGCATCACATAACAATATTGCAAACAATACGGATATGTATGAACCATAATCTCTAAACACACGCGAGTCCCTCCAGTGTGTTATGCTCAGCTTTTACTCCCACTGTCGCCAAAACAGCAAAAGTTTCTCGCAATATAAAGTCATCATGCGCCTTTAGTCAACAAAAGACAAAACCATCCCTCCAGGCAAGAAAATATAATGAGAGGACTTCCAGGAAATCTGTGAAGTCCTCTCTCTGTCCCTGGCTCAGACTGACTAACATTGTTGTACCAAAACAGTTTTATGAAAATGTGTAGAAGATGCAGGAAGTGCCTCAGAAGACGTAATTTTTTCCCCATAAATGGTAAGAGCCTGGTCTGGTTCTGGTCTAGTCCAGTCTCATCTCCTATCCAGTGAGATAAGGGAAGACTCCCTCTCCGAAAAGAATACTATATCACAGAAACCGACTGTCCTTGAATTTTCACTGAACTCCCTAAACCCAGGCTAGCACATAATACAAAAAAGCCTTTTATGCAAACACCTAATGATTATTATAAGAACACTTGATTATTAATCATTAGTATAAAACACATGTCATGGAGACGTTTCACGATTATATATAGAATATCATATTTTCATAGATGTTGATACGTGGATGACAGAAAATAGAAGTGTCTTCTTGTATGGACGTGTGCTGTATTTGAAATACACAATACTATATTTGTTTTAATGTACGGTAATTATTTATGCGGTTTTATGTTTAATGTTGAAATTGTCATTATTATTAAAAGTGGTGCAGTGTTTGCTTTGCGATCAAGTATTCAGAAGCTGCAACGATAGTATGAGGTCAAGGGCTCCAACACATTTTATCAATCTGGCAAAGAAAGTGTTGGTTGTGTTACGGGGCTTCATCTGCCCGTCACTACCGAAGTATACTGTAGTGAAACCCCAAGACAACAATAACAAATGCGGCGTATGCTCTGTTTAATGTTCGGTATTATAAATTATTGTCTGCTACCTTCACAACAACTGGGCAAGTCGTCATTAACACCATGAAATATCCTGATCTCAAGATCGGATCAGGACATCCTCAACACACACTGGGACAATTATATACACACACACTCATCCAACTCAGGCACACACATGTGTAGTCCTAAAGGGTTAGTATCTGCCCGAACTAGATATGCTAGCAAACGTGCTTCCAATCTGCACCACTGCTACCGTGTAATGGGCTAATTGCCTAATCTATGCATCGCTTCCACTCCCAACCATTCAGTCAATTAGATCTGCAAATGTCAAAGCATAAAATATGTGTATTTCTCCCAGATATTACAAAACTGTCCGGCAAGATGCTAGTAAATATGTCTAATCTTATTAGCTAACATGCAACTCTAACTAGGTCTCTTTGTCTTGAGCTTGCCAAATCTACATATTTGAGGGGTTTTGGGGAATCTTGTTTGGTTTTTGCCTTAGCGCTTTCACACCTTGACATTTCAAAGTAGTATGAAAACTGCTCAAATTATTGGACTTAGCTCATGAAACACTCGGGTACTTGTGCTGTTGGCAGATTCAGTTGGAGTAGTTAAAACTGGCATGTCGTGTCTGGCACTTAGAGAAGGAAGAAATCATTATGTTTTGAAAGGAATGACACTCAGAGAAGATTTGTATTAGACAGGCAGTGCTGAACAAAATGTCCAAAGCAAAGTAGAAATTTGTGTTTGAAATTGATACAAATCACTCTCTGACGATCTTTGGCGTGTGTTGGTATCTCACAGCTGTTTGTACCTCACGGGTCACGCTTTGGACACGGATCTTTCAGACAAACGTAGTTTATCCTCCGTGCATCGCACAGACAAATCAAAACTAGTTTCGGAAAGCCCTGAATACGTACTTCACAGAGGAAAAAAAGTAAGTTGCTACGTTTTACCGTTCGCGAGTAAATTGATCATTTGTAAAACATGTGCGCATGCATCTGCGCCGATGCACGCGGGCATATAGGGTTAAAACTACAATATTCAACGCTATTAACACTACACAATTATCAATAATCCTCCTGTGGACTCACCACCTGCAGAGGGTCAGTGAGGGGCTGGTGCTATGAGACTTGGGTGGCGTCTCTGATTGCCACCCCCCTGACCCAGAAATGGATTAAAGGGTAGAAAATGGATGGATGGATGGAATTATCAATAATACAAACAGCTATGCTAATAAAACCTACCTAAATGCTATAACTAATCGCAAACCTGACAATAGATGAAAATACTCTCTGCTATTCCTTCCTTCGCTAGGGGCGGCAGGGCAACTGACGTCAGCCTTCACTGCAGACGTCAGGTATCACTGCAGACGTCAAGTATCACTGCAGACGTCAGGTATCACTGCAGACGTCAGGTATCACTGCAGACGTCAGGTATCACTGCAGACGTCAGGTATCACTGCAGACGTCAAGTATCACTGCAGACGGTCAAGTATCACTGCAGACGTCAAGTATCACTGCAGACGTCAGGTATCACTGCAGACGTCAGGTATCACTGCAGACGTCAGGTATCACTGCAGACGTCAAGTATCACTGCAGACGGTCAAGTATCACTGCAGACGTCAGGTATCACTGCAGACGTCAAGTATCACTGCAGACGTCAGGTTTCACTGCAGACGTCAGGTATCACTGCTGCGCCAATGTTGGCGCCAGATTCAAAATTCAAATGTAGTAAAAAGATGGCGCCTCACTGACAGTTTTAGGCCGAAAGTTGATCTTTCAACTAATTTGCACTAAAGTGACAAAATTAAGACCAGGATATGTACACGACACTATTGGACCCTCATTTATACCGTCTATCAGCAAAAAAAGGTGAGTTGTCCTTTAAGTTGACTCTCAGCATGTGTGGGTGCTCTGCGTTCACTACTTCACAAACTCCTGGATCCTCCTCTCCTCCTGAAGCCTGATGACTACAGCTCATCTTCGGTCTCTCTGGTCCAGGTTTAGATCAGAACTTAGGTCATAGAAGCTAACTTTGGCTTCGTTTGAGACTATGAGCAGCAGCAGCATGAGAGCGGGAAAGACATGACGTCCCATTACAAAACTGACTTCAGACGGGACAGGCGAGCAAGTGCTGCTGCGGTGCTGCACCACTGTGTGTGGTGTTGACATTGGTGTTCTACAGACAGAGACCACGGCTGACACTTCTGTGAGGAGGAGCTGCACAGAGCATGGAGCCTGAGGCCAATCAGAAGGTTTGTTTGTAGAAATAAAGCTCTGGTGTGCTCTCAGGTTCCTCTGCTGTCACATGTCTCTTCTCTGAGCAGTAGTTTAGAAGAAGGTATATGAGGAAATCACACATGATCAGAAAATATAAGACCCAATGCAGAATCTATACCACTTCCTTGCTCTAATCAAATCCAGTATAGTAAGTAGTAGATGTTGCACAGAGATGTTGGACTGTGCCAGTGGTTGCTATAAGTCTTTAGGGTTTTTCTATGGTTGACTCCAGGATTCTTTGTTTCCTCTCAGAGTATTCTGTGGATGATCTCTCTGTGGGAGAAAAGCAACACTCACAAACTCTCTCCATTTGTAGACAGTTTCTGTAACTGGATGGATTCCTGTAATTGACGAATATGACTTATATGTTACCAGTGATAATAAAAATAATGATAGATTTTATTTATATTGCAGCTCACATTTCCGTGAAACCTCAAAGTGCTACAGATTAAAACTAGTCTACAGTTAGACTTATGTTTTAAATGCAATAATACATTGCAGTTCACCCACTGTCCTCGAAACCCCAAACTCATTGGACCTGAGGACTAGTCCCCAGCCTGCCATTGGAAGTTGGCAATCCGAGAGAGTCCAGGGAGAGGCCAGAGAGAGAGACCTGAGAGAAATCAGAGAGACAAGAGGGAGACTAGGGATAGAGAGACCAAAGATAACATTTACAGCATGTTGTGGACTGATGTTGTGTTTTGCTTTTATAAAACTCTTTTATGATACTTTTAAATTGATTAGATTTACTAGCACTAACTACCAAAATTAAAGACCTTATGCAGTTTTTATTTCTTTTTATTTTGGATATCAAAATTGCATGACAGTTAATCAATTACTGTCGATCTGAAATACATTCCGGCAAAAAAAATCCTATATTTTATAAAAATTATGTGTTTTTAATGAATTTAAGTTGTCTACTCCTCTAACCTGTGTGTGACGTCATAGCGGGTAACGCCCATGCATTGAAAGTCATGGATCTATGCCACAGATACTCACCTATCCGCTCTTCTCTCCACTGATGTCCGACACAATACTGCACTCTACAGGTGTCAATTTCTCATTACACATATATTGCCAATTTGAGAGTGAAAATGTGACTGAGGTTCGCAATTGAACTTCAGTCTCTGGTTTGTTAGCACAATGACACAACCACTGGACTATCACAGCGCCAATGTGGTGATAAACACTAGTAGTAGTGTTATATTCGCTGTACACCGCCTTGTCATCTTGAATATCCGCGAAAAAAGACAAAATACCAAATTGTAAACAACTTCCAGCCGGTTGAAACGTACCCGCTCTGACGTCACCAAGGGAGAAGAGGCTTTTTCTCGTCTCTAAGGGCGTTGCTATGGTCAATTTTGGGGGATCAGACAAAAAACTATTGATTTTGAAACCTTTAGTAGTTCTCTTCAATATAAAATGGTATTAAAACTGTATTTCTAAATCAATCAAACCCTGCATGGACGTACGTATTTTTTTTATCTGCTAGACATGACAATATTTACGTTGTAGTTGTAGTCTTTAAAATGTAGTTTCTGAAGTTATTTCAAGATAAGAAAAGAGAACCTTCATTTGTCCCACAGTGGAGAAACGATGATGTTGCAGTGCACATACAGAGCAGTGGTGAAATCCATAAGATTCAGATCATGTTTGTTGAGGATTTAATGCAGAAATTTTCATTTCAGACGGCTGAAGATATTGTGTGAAGAAAATTTTAACACAATATTGAGTGACGTTGATATGTTTTAATGTTATTTCTGTGTGACACTGGGTCGAGTGGAGGTCAGAGTGAAGAAGTGCATTGTGGGACTGTGTTTGCATTAAAAGAAGAACGATCTAAACTCCTGTATTCAGTTTAGATCACAGAGTCACAGAGAGGAGAGGCTGTGATTACAGATAGTGTACGTTTTTTCCCCATTTTAGTTTGACTTCTTATCAATCCACATCCCTAATAACAGCAGTTTTCTTCTATCACTTGTTTCCACGTGTATGTGTTTTTTGCCTCTGTCACATTTGGATCACAATTTGGATCCGCTGCTAAAACTGGGCTAAAACATAGCTCTCCACTGGGCTAATAATGGTCTAAGACTGGGCATGAAGTCTGCATAACTGCCCTGAGCTGTTATCAATTGGAATTGATTGGATCAGAATTGGATTACTTGAACACGTTTCTTGCCTGACGATTAAACACATATTCTTTTTCTTTACCACCTTCTTCTGAGCTATTTCAATGAAAAACGCTCCTCAGAAAGTAAGCACCTCCATTTGCTTTTGACATGAATCATCACTGAGGCCAATCCGCACAAATCTTCTTGTATAATTGGGAGGCGTCGACTTTATTCAAAAAGGCTCTTAAGAGGATTCCTCGTGTCGCTCCGGGGGCTGTCTCCCTCTCACACTCTGTTCTTCTCCCTTTTCACAAAGCTCTCTTCAGATCTCAACAACCTGCGAAATAGCAATTTTGCTCTTCATTGACTTTTAATTATGCTCCCGCTCCTTAGCAGCAAACAATCTGCCGTACCTGCCCCGGGTCACGGCGGCGTGAGAGCTGAGGATAACAGTCAAACTTCTCTCTGAGGAATCCTGCGCTGTTTTCCCATTAACATGAGATCTGCTGCTAGTTTACAGTATTTGCATTAATTTACTTGTACATCCGAATGAGAGCCGCCTAATCCCAGAGACTTTTGCCTGGTGTAATCTTGGAGGTGTTAGAGATAAGACTCAGGCCTCGGAGTGAGAGGTGTCCTGGAGTGAACCGCCCAACACAACAATTTGTGAACAAATCAGAACACATACTCTCTTTAATGTACACACGTCTATTTATTGGTGTATTGACTACTGCAAACATGACTGCACAACTGTAAAAAGATGTGGATACACCGACAACAGGTCAGAGAATCATACAGTTCGGACACAGGAAATGCAAAAATAACAAACACATAGGAGCCATTGGTCCATAAGGAGCAGGATGACCACTCTCCAGAAATGTCAATAAATATCCTGGATCATCAATGTCCTTAGGCCAGTCCTTAACCTCTTAAGCCCGCCGGCGGGGGCAAACGAGAAAAAAAATACTTCTGCTGGCAATAGCAGATGTATTTTGAACTTCATAAGCCACAAGCTATACATCATTTTAAAGCTTATTTTCTCAGCTATATTTATATGTAAACGATATCAGACTTTGCATTAAAAAGATATAACGCATAATATGGGCACAAAAGAAATCACCTTTGTATAAGTTTTTTACCAATCGTCTTCTGCTGCTCCAACAAATTAGACTTTCCCCATCCTTGCTCAGTCTCTTTCTCTCCGTAAGTCTTCATTTAAAAAGAATATCCACTTGTATTTCCCAAAGTATAATCCATTCATCCATCCATCCATTTTCTACCCTTTAATCCATTTCTGGGTCAGGGGGGTGGCAGTCAGAGATGCCACCCAAGTCTCATAGCACCAGCCCCTCACTGACCCTCTGCAGGTGGTGAGTCCACAGGAGGACGGCTGCTCTCTGAGTGTGAGCATAGCCTTGATCTTTCAGTGGGGGCTTTTGGGCAAAGTGGGGTTAAGTGTCTTGCCCAAGGACACAACGACAGCAGTCATCAGTGGGAGTCGGTGGAGAAGGTGTAGAGGTGGGAATTGAACCCACAACCTTCAGGCCTTAAGGCCAATGCTCTACCAACTGAGCTACTGTCGCCCTTCAAAGTATAATCCATTCTTCAGAAATAATCCAAAAATGTGCATTTTTCTGTTGCAAAAAAACGCTCAGAAAAATGTTCAAGCTTCTCTTTCACATTTCACCACGTTTGAGCTTTGGAACATCATATCCACGTATTCCTTGAGTCCTTAGCTTTAAAAAGAGAGGTTCCATGAAAAGATAGGAGCAGTTTTCAGTCCGCAGGACCCTTGTGAAAAAGACAAACCGCATCCACTTGCACAGGGTCCTTTTTCCCTTGTTGTTGATTACAGGCTAGCGCAATGTGCTAACACTGAATGATTGACGTGTCTAAGTAGCCAATAAAAAAGAGCTTTTTTTGATGGGTGGGACTTGTAGGAACTGAAATGTCAGTAAAGCAGTTTGGCACAATTTGGCACACATTTTGCCAAATTGGTTCCGAATGGCACTACTTGATAAAAAAGAGAAACTGCATAAAAACTATAAAACTTAGAAGTCTGAAACTTTACACAGTGAACACAATGAACAAATTAGCGTTGAAAATTTTCTTCTTCCAATGAAGTAGGCTTTTTTAGGGCATTTATACATTGAATTTTTTAGGCAAGGCTAAAAAAAAAAAAACAGGTTTTTTTCCCAAACTTCAAAGGATGCAGAGTGAAATAGGAATGACATACATTATTTCAGTGTATATTTACATAAACTAAATAAGCAAAGACATTTGGGTATGCCAAACTTTTGTGCACGAGATCCAGAACTGAGGCTGAAGACCCGAGACTGAGGCTGTAGATCCAGAACGCAGGCTGGGACTTAATAATGACATTTCATTTATTAGTAATAATGAGAATTGAAAACGCAAGCACGTAAAAACTAGTGCAGATAACAGTTTCAAAAGGAACTAGTTAGTTGGATTTGAATACACAGCAGCTCGAGCAAAAGCTCAATCAAAGGTTCTGTTTAGGATTGAGTGGAATTAAAACATTATTCTGGTGAGGGTCGCTGTGACTCGGTTCCAGAAATATTAAAATATGTGCATTTTCCTCAAAGGGATTTGGAAACATTATAAAAGATAACATTTGTGACATTTTGTTTGGGGCTGAGCTGCATGATGGATTGAGACCACAACCATGACCTACATTTATGTTTAAATTTAATTTCTAAAACTTAAAAAAAAATGCAAAATGGCAATGGGCAAAACAGCCGGTAATTGCTCTTATACTGTAGATTCCACAGTGGTTTGCTGTTGCTACTTCATAGTGTTATGACCGAGCCACTAAACCTAATTCATTTGTTAAAACCCTTTTCACCGTACCCATAGACACACATTAGGGCAGGACTGGCAATTAACAGGGGAACAGGGAATGAAGCAAAACTAAACTAAAACCACAGAGAAATTAAAGTAAAATAACACAAAATCCACACCATGACAATTCTAGCATAGTCATATACCACTCTATAGGCGTGAGCGATGTTAAGTATATGGACCCTGCCATAAGCCAAAAACGACAATATTAAAACATTTAAAATGGCTTTTCGGAAACATGGCGCCCCTAGCTTGCATGCTGCATACCTGTTTAACACTGTGTTAGTTTTCTCTGTTTGTTTGTTTGTTTTTTAGCTCATAAGCTTTGGCTGTGGACTTGTATTTCTTTGCCCAGACATTTCTCGTCATTACATTTTCTCGCAGGCTGCTGTACTTTCAACGATCTGAGCACATTTCTGGTCAAGAGAGAATTGTCATTCTATATTTTTGTGCCGTAAAAGCCCGTGTCATTTGCATAAACTTGAACACACAGATCCAGACTGGCTGGAGAAACCCTAGAGGCCACCCACCCACTCAGAGCTGTCAATGGAAGCCCTGACATTAGCAACACTGTGTTCCTCCCAGCTCTGTTCCACAGTTTACACAACCAGACCATTCAAATCCCCAGCCACTAATCTACAGTACACAGCAATAACTCTGCTCGCCGGGAGGAAACGCAAAGTGTTTGTGAGGAATCAGAGAGCTCCGTTGTAAATCAGCAGCAACCGCAGGCTGAACCGCAAAGAACTGGGGCTGCAAAAACCAATACAAACTGGGTTAAAAGGTTAGTAAGGTACCAGCAGTTTGAGCTGACGCCGGAAGTATAGTGTGCAATTAACACCAATCTCAGGGCATATTTGGATCCAGAAGTACTGAGTACATTTAACTCTCTTCAAAGTACTTACACCTAAAACATGTACAAAAGTACATTTCTAATTAAATTGTGTTGATAGTTCAACACCAAGAGAATTGATCCAAGAGTTATTTCAATATCAACTGTTGATCAGATACTGTATGGGGCACATTGATAATCTATTCTAGTGTTGAATGGCTTCTTTAAAAAGTCACCTTCTGTGTCTATCTTGGTGCTGTTTGGCCACTGCATAACACACATTTGCCAAACACAAAAATCTAACTATAGTTTGTATTACAAATTATATACATAATTCAAATACAGAAAACATCCAAGTCAGCAAAAACAAAGACATTGAGAAAGAAAAATATCTTTAATTTGTATTGAATTTACAATTTTGCAATTTTGCCAAGATTTTGTAAGTACACTGAAATTGGAAACTGCAATATTAACACAACATCACTATTTTTCTACTGAGAATGAACGTGCAACTGTCTACAATGTTCATGTAGATTTTAAATCGTTAGGCCGTAGGTTAGGGGTGTCACTGGTTCCAGAAAGGGCCAATGTGGCTGCAGGATTTTATTCCAAAAGAAGGAGCACACCAGATTCCACCCATACCATTGGCCTTGGTATTTCAAGATGGCCTATTCAAATCAATGGTTTGTGCTCAATAGTGCATGTGGCACCATGGGGACCGAAAGATTAGCAGAACATATTTGGGAATCGTCTGGTTCTCCTGGTTTGACGCTTTGCGCCAAACACGTGTGTGTGGCTCCCATGCATGTGCACAGAGGGGCTCGCGCTTTTACCAATCAGAGCTGCTCATCAGAGCGGAGCAAGAGCGAGAGCAAAACAAGCAGCGTTTGTTGCATTAAAGTCTGAATTTAACAACAACAAAAGTTCAGGATGACAAGGCACCAGTGATGGGCAAGCTACTTGATTTGTGTAGTGAGCTAAGCTACAAGCTACTCTACAATAAATTCAGCTACACTACACAGAAGCTACCACCCATACAAATGTAGCAAGCTAAGTTACAAAATTCTGTCAAAAGTAGCTTGCTATATAGAAGCTATTTTCAATTAAACAAACTGCAGTTCATGCAATTTTATATTTTCCTGCATTAACATGTTTGCTCATTTCTTATTTTTTGCACAATTCTTGAGTGTTTTATCCATGCCAAATGTGACATGTAAATTTCTCCTGTGTGAGATTAATAAAGCTTATCTTCTTATTTGAGATAAACTGTCAGTCAGATAAAGGTTAAATTTTTTTAGATATTTATTGAACAATAGCCCAAAACACCAAAAACAACAAAGAGTAGGCATCTGAAAACATATTTCTTTTCGCTCATCTCGACTAGAGTGACGTACTTTTGGAGGTATGGCCACGGTACAACACTTTGAGAGTCCTTATCATGGTCCTCCTCCACCGCGGCGGCTCCTGGGCTCTCTGCCATGCTTTTGCTTCCCCCAGTAGCGCGCGCGCATGTGTGTGCGTGTGTGTGCGCGTACGTTCGTGTGTGTGTGTGTGTGTGTGTGTGTGCGTGCGCGTACGTTCGTGTGTGTGTCGTTACCAAGCCCTGCAACTTAATTGCTAAGAACATTTGATACAACTATATATTTGAAGGACGCAAAAACCTTTAGCTATTAAACAAAAAAGCAGAACACAAATCAGTCAGCCCAATTTAGATAAAAAAAACAAACTCCAGCCACATTATCTTCTAATAACATGTGAGAATAATAATTACAAATTTATATTTTTTTTCTCATCACGAAAGAGCCTCATCCCAGTTGAGTGTGAGAACGAATGGCAATCGTTCTACAGTATAATGTTGGGTGAGATATAAAGGGTGATATAATGGACAGCATCCCTGGGGCCAAAGCTTATATCCAGCTCCGGCTTCAGCGCATTAGCATAACACGGCAGAGTTCCTGGGTCCTGGCCTCAAGGGGAAAACAGAGCGGCGCCAGCAAAGTTCACTCACGACGGCTCACAGTCCACAACAAAATATAAACATGTGACAAATCTTATCTTTTGAGAATTTATGACTAACTCACGATAAATCCTGTGGAAAGTATTCTGTGATATAAGATAAGATGTAAAATAGGGATTGGTTGTGACGGTGTGTGTTCAGATAAGATGGAGAGATCCTTTATATGCATCCCACATGGGAAATCCCAGTGTATGCATCACAATTTACGAACAGTAGGAACGAGGAGCTCACAGCACAAGATAAATGAAGAATAAATGTGTACTAAATAACACAGAATAACCTCGCAACTCTGAGCGTCAAAAGTAGCAAGTAATCAAATCTCTATCTTTAGCATACATGAGAACAAAAACTTTGACCTTTAACATAATAAGAATAAAATAACGATAGGGACATCTCAAGCTGAATGAAGGAAGTCGAATAAAATCTTGTCTAATTTAACTAAAAAAATGATAGGTACGCCGATATAATTTACTTTAGTTACGTGAATGTTTGAATGTTTGACTTGTGGTCATGTCTCCCTGTCCTTGAACTCTTTTTCACACTTTCATTTCACTTATTGTGTAAAACTATCAATTGAAAAAACTAAAAAAATCTTTGAACTCTGATCATCCATCTGTTTAAGACAAACTCATTAAAGAAATGCCACTAGTAAAACATGGGTTGATATTGTTTATTACTAAATCTAATACTAATACATCTTCTTTAAGGTGAATGGAAAATAGTAACACTGCATTTCTTGGTTTGTGAGTGTGTGTGGTACACGTGTGTGCGATCGCGCCCGACGCTGCAGTGGAGCGAGGACACACGGCCATGCGCGTGCTGATCCTCTTCACGCACCGCACGAGGTGGTGCTGAATCATTCAAAGATTATAACCTGGATAAACTTTCCTGAGAACTGGGAAAATGGTTCAGGGCAGGGCCTTGCGATTCAAGTTCGCACAGGGCCTCGCACCCCCTTCACGGCCTGGCCCAGTGTGAATTTAAATTCCTATTTATGCACTCAATCAAAAACTCTCTCTAGACAGGGGTCAACATAAGTGGTACGCAGGTACGCAAGCACAGAAAATATCAGAAATGCGTACTATCCCTCGAGGTTAATAACGCCTTTTGCGTACTTCACACAGACCCAGTACTTCTCAAACAGCGCTCCTCCCTGGGGGGGCGGGGTGCAATGCCCAGTGTGACGAGCGGTCCCGTCTCTGCTAACGTGCTCGAATAGTATTATACTAAAGGCTGAACTTCATACATTCGCGAATTAGTTTTAGACTAATAAGTCCCTAAGTGGGACTGTTTATGTTTGGTGTCTAAGTAAGATAGATAAGGTTAGGTTAAGAGGTCTGAGTTAAGATGGATAAGGTTTAGGTTTAAGGTGGTCTGATAAGATGGTTAAGTTAGGTTTAAGGTGGTGTCTGAGTAAGATAGTTAAGGTTAGGGTTAAGTGGTCTGAGTAGATGGTTAAGTTAGGTAAGGCGGTCTGAGTAAGAATAGTTAAGGTTAGGGGTTAAAGAAGCTATACCCGATTTTTTTTCGAAGTAGGTTGATCAAAATCTTATTACTACATACAAGTTGTCTTATAAGCCGTCATTTAAATTGAAAACTTGAGGTAATTGATTCAGCTGTGAAGAATAACAAGCAGTGAAAAGTGCTGAGTAGAGTCTGAGCGGGACCGCTCGTTCTCCTCCCCACCAACCCCCCCCCCCCCCACTCACAGAACGAGCAGCGAACAGCCTGCGCCTCAGCCTCTACACCGCTGCTTAACACCAGGGTTTGACGTTCAAAATTTGAATATAATTCCTAAAATAAAAAATATATATATATTCAAACCAAATTAGACAGCCCTTACAATTTGAAATGTATCATACCTGCAAATAAATAGTTAGCTCCCAAAAGTTCCACCGGGACGTGCTAGCAGTAACAGCTACGGCTAGCTAGCTCCCTGAACTACATGTTAATTGGCTAGTTTTTTCTTCTGGGTTTTTCGCAGATCGCTTTTTGCGTTAGCATGTTAGCATACATATCAGATCGCAAACTGAGGCTAGATGGCACTGTGTTCTGAAGCGCAGGGGAAATGAAAGCCATTGAGGGAGTTGGGGGCGGGTGCCTAAACATTCAAACCTGCAGAAACGGGTTAGAGCGCCTTTAAGGTGGGTCCTGAGTAAGATGGATAAGTTAGGGTTAAGGTGGTCTGATTAGAAGGATAAGGTTGGTTAAGGTGGGTCTGTGTAAGGTTGTGTACATACTGAATTCTTTATTACCAATTATCACATTCAGTCTTTCTGTAGTAGACAGTAGTATCTGAGATTTTTATTAAAAACCCGTAATTTAATTGAAAAAAATTAGCTTGGTTGTTCACTATGTAACAGAGGGGGGGGGGGACAGTTCAATTGTTTATTTATATTTTTCTTTATTACTTTTTTTGTTGCAGGGAAGGAAGGGGGGGGGGGGTGGGGGGGTGGACACTGACACTGCCACAAACTGGTTTTCCTTCATGAGCACAGTCGTCAGCTCTGGAGTCCCTCTGCGTTTAACCTAAGATCTTTCAGTTATACATTCGGTCATTGAGTCTGCGTTTTGACGCTCAAATCCTCCAGATGGCCCAGAAATCTCAGGAGAAACAATAAAACGTATTGCTTACGCGTCAAGTTTTATTATCATCAAAACAAAACCGCAAATTCATTCAAAACATTCATGGTGGTACGGTCCAGCTACTAATGTAAGCCATAGCTGCCCGTGGGACAAACTACAAGGCTGCCAACTGAGTCGACCCCTCTAATCACCACCTTTCATTCACACACACCCCAATTCAATCATGTGGTAGTCAGCTACTACTGTAAGCCTTAGCTACCCTGGGAAGACTACGGAGGCTGCACCTGAGTGAGGTCCGATGGCCACACAGCCCCTCTAACCACCACATACACACACACACCATGTCCTACTTGTGGGTAAGTTCCTTGCAAAGACACAACGACAGAGTGGCACTTTACAGCCGCAGTCATCCACTGTGGGCGACGGTCCTTACAGCGATCTCTAATCACAGACATTAACTTTGCCATCAGAGGCAGCGAGCCTAGCTGTTAGCCGTTAGCCTCATGACAACGACACATGTCATGAGGTATTAAAACTTGGGAGCATGTGGAGGTTTAACTCCTGTTACTGTGCCTCCTGTGAGGGATGTGAGTCAGGATCCACTGTGCCGTTTGTTGTGAAAAGGGTCGAGGGGAGGTTTAGGGGAGGGAGGGGAAGGAAGGGGAGGGGTAAGTTAATTCAGAACTTAGTCTTAGTTCTTGGGACCTGTAACAGACCCTTCTGTAGACGTCTGTCTTTTGACGCCATGCGTCTTTGCATCTGCTGAGGATAGTGTGAGCGAGGCCATCCTGAGGTCTGGTCCTGCTTGCTTGGAGGGATTCTTCTTCAGAAAGTTCATTTCATATCAGGCGTAAGGATCACGTCGACGCCTCATTTCAATTATCTCCTGGAATTTTCTCACCCGCTCTTCCATTTCTGCAAAACAAAGTTGTTCATGACAAAGTTCTCTCTAAACTCCACAGCTCAACAGTTCTTTCCTTACGGCTCATAATTACCTACTCAGTGCATCCCTGTCCCTCCATTTTGTGTTCAGCTCATCAATTATAAAGGCCAGCATCTAGAAGACAAGAGTTCATTTACATCAAATGTGTTCATGCTTTCTTCCTTCAACGTTTTAGAGATCTGTGTCCATACCGATCAGGAGGGAGTCTTTCCGTTGCCCGTCCTCTTCATACCCGCTTCTCCACAGCCCATCAGAGTGTGTTTGACAGACTGCAGTTTCTGTGGAGAAGGCTTGTTTCTCCTCCTTCAGAGTCTGCTTTACTGGACTCCATTGCTTAGACAAGCCCTTTGTACTCCTCCTTCAGATCTTGGAAAGTTGGTGACCTCCTGTTCCTGTCCCACACCTGGGCAACAAGCCTCTTTAGGTCCCGCACCTCACCCTTTGTCGTCTGCAACTCTGCTGTGTTTTTTTGCAGAGAAAGTTGAAGCTGGTTTTCTCCTGAAGGTGTTATTGAGTGGGGTGCGGATGTAAGTGGTGGAATCCAAACAGTCCTTCACCAGAGCAGATTTCTGTGTTTTGCAGCTGTGTTCACCTGCTCCCTTCAGCTTTTCTGTTTCCGCCTTCTATCCTTCAATTTGCTCATCACCTCCTCCATGTCTGCAATAACAGAGTTTTTCAGACAAAGTTCTCTCTAAACTCCTCATCTACTTCAAAGCATGAGCAATTTTTCCTCCAGATCATATTAACCTTTCTTCAGGTGCAACTCCTGGTCTGCATTTTGGTCTCCAGCTCCTTAATATAATGTTTCAGCATCTAGACACAAAAGTTATTACTTCTAATGTCTTCATGTTTCATCGTCAACTTTAAGAGAAGTGTGTGTCCTACCTTTAATGATGGAGTCCTGTCCTTCGCCTGTCTCTTCAAGCACGCTTCTCCAAAGCCTCAGCGTCTGTCTGTACGGTACAGCTGCACTGCGGTGGTTTTTGTGCAGCGAGAGTATCAAGAGGTTTTCTCCTGGAGGTGGTGTCAAGTTGTGCCGGTTTGAAAGCGGTGGACTCCAAAAAGTCCTTCCCAAGCAGACTTCTCCGTTTGCAGCAGTGTCCACCTGCTGCCTTCAGTCTGCCATGTTTCTTCTGCGTGAAACTTGACCAGTCACTCTTCTCCGCCTTCAGTCTCTTTGTTTCCCTCTTCTGGACCTTGACCAGGTCACTCATCACCTCCTTCAGTTTCCCTTGGACCTCAGCCACATAGCCTGGTTTGATTCCTCCGCAAGAACCAATTGGTCCACCATGGTTTTGGTGAAGCCTCCTTTTTACTTCTTCTAAAACACCACAATTTTCTTGTCAGTGTTGTTATCGATTGCTTGCTTGTCAATCTGGGCTTTGATTCCTCGATTTCCCTCGGGTTTGTTTAAGTCACTTGTCTTTGTCTTTCTTCACACCATAACTTTCAGAGCGGGGTTTACGATGACATGTTGTTGGGTTGCTGTGGAGATAGAGTAGATAGTATTGACGGCGGTATGAGAGCAAGTAGCGTGAAAAGGTGGTACTGCACCCTAAAACTCCCCAAAAGGGGACGGCGCTCTTGAGCAAGTGGTGAAAGGTGTTACTGCACGGTATTTTTCAAAGAGTTTTAATGAGTTAGATTCTGTTGACCCTGTGTGTGTGTGATAAAGTAAATGCTTTCACAGTTGTCTAAAGTGATTTATGATCACGGTTTATTCTAAAACAGCTAAGTTGCAGGTCCTCCCTGTTAACGGCACTTAGGTGTATGTGTGTGATAGCGTTATCATGATGACGGTTGGGAGGTCGTACTAACAGCAAATCAGAATGGGTGGGAGGTCTATTTACACCAACCTATTAGACTGAGGAGGGTTTGTGATAGGTTGCTCTGTTTAAGGAGCGTCCCTATATAGGCCTGTGATTACACACAAGAATAACTTTTTTTTTTTTTCCTCTCCAACAAAGCTATAATGACAACTCCGCATAGATCTCAGATGTCACCCCAGAAGTCATCGAAAAGGCGCTCCCTAGCAACGAAAGGTCTTAAACGGAAACCGTAAACCGTCACCACGCCGAGGGAGAAGTGATGCGTCTTATACATTTACGTACGCAGCTGGGTATGTTATTTTTGGGGAGGAAACTATGTCTATAGCGAGTTGGTTCCATTTCAGGGCTCACTCCAACGCTATAAATACGGCTATGGTTAAAAATGTAGAGTATAGACATTTTGGAGAGAGGATAACAAAGGAGATTATGAGCTAGTGGTTACGAATGACCCTGCAGACGTAGAAAACAAGGGTCTTGTGCAAATTAAATTACATAATTACGCTGAATGTGTTACATCGGGTGCCTTACCCAAAAAACAGGTGAATATTTGTTTCTGTACAGTACAAGGATTGGCCGAAGTATCTAGAATATTTAGCAAAATTGATAAAGCAATTCAGAAAGATTACTTTTACATGGAGTTGGAAACTGTTAAAAAAGACTGCGATATCTGGAAGCTGAGACTGAAACAGCTAATATGCGGTTCCCTCTGAATACAACAACAACAAGAGATTATGGTAAGTATTACTAACGTATTTATTGTATTTTCTATACAGCGTAATAATGTTTATATTCCACAGGAGGGCGACCAATGGATGCGGCCTCAGAGGGTGATGAAAACACACAGTCAACAGGTACGGTTATTTAAAGATATTCAGTATATATTTTTATTAATACCCCTCTATGTTCTTTAAAAGATGGAAGTGAAACAGATGCGACTGATGAATTGGAAATCTCACTCCTACCACAATCCCCGGTCCTTAATGATGACAATGCTGTCGCTTATGGTGTGTATAAGTGATTATTATTATTTTAACACTATATTGTTACTAACAGAATGTTTTTTTTTAGTCACACCAGAGAATGCTGAGAAGGAGCCAGAATCCCCCGCGGAGAAGGAGCCTGAATCCCCCGCGGAGAAGGAGCCAGAGCCCACAGAGGGTTTCACAGATGAATCAGAGCATTTCATATTGAATTTGCGGAAGATCCTTTTATACCTAATTGATGCTCAAATGATAAAGAGATTGGAAGGCAGAGTGTTATGGTTGCGAGGTTGACCACCCGAGTCAGATCCAGCACAGCTGTTTGGAGAGATACCCCGAATATTTCTACCATACTCTCGGTAAAAAACGACTTCCTGAATTGTGGAATGTACGTTTCATACCAGCTGTGGAAGCTTACCTAGCAACACAAGGCGTGGTGTTGCCTAGACAACGTCTGAAGGGGCGGTCGACGCGCTGTTGTACGTGTTCACGCAAGACGATTTGAATGCTGTAATACAAGATATGACGGATTCACTAACTGACGAGAAAAGTTTTCTTGATGAGGCATTGTCTGTGTGGGAAGGGAATAACGCATGATGAGACACTGTATGTGCGTGTGTTGTTTATTTTTTTTATTTTTAAAGCTAATAAAGCATCTTTTATAACTCAGTGTCTCAAAGTTCTTCAACATGGAAGGTACTCTTAGTAAAATATACAATGACCCTAAGCACCCAGGGGGTCTAGGTGGTTTTAATAAGTTGTACAAGGTGGTTAACGAATTGGAAGGGGTTAATATTACGAGACCTCAAGTCCAAAATTATCTACTTAAACAAGACGTTTATACGCTCCATACGTCACCTAGGATAAATTTTCCAACTAACAGAGTGCTAGTAAATGGCATAGACAATCAATTTCAGGCTGATTTAGTAGATATGACAGAATATGTCAATGAAAATGATAATGTTCGGTATTTACTTACTTGTATAGATGTATTTTCAAAATATGCGTGGGTGAAGTGTCTCAAATCGAAAAAGGGTCCAGAAGTGGCAGAAGTGTTTAAACAAATTCTAAGTGAAGGACGGACCCCTCGAAAACTACAAACAGATCATGGAAAAGAATTTTATAATAAGCATTTCAAGAATGTGTTGAGTGCCTATCAAATTAAACATTTTTCCACGGCTAATGAAACAAAGGCCAGCGTGGTTGAACGATTTAACCGTACTTTCAAAACCCGAATGTGGAGATATTTAACATCGGTAAATTCGAGACGTTACATAGACGTGTTGGATCAACTTGTCCATGGCTATAATCATGCATATCATCAAAGTATCAAGATGACACCTGTGAGTGTGAATAAAGATAATGAGGCACAGGTTTTTAAGGCATTATACAAGAAGAAGCCGACAAAGCAACTACTTTTTAAATATTCATTAGGTGACACAGTACGAATATCTAAAAAGAAAGGTATTTTTCGTAAAGGTTATGAACAGAGTTTCACGGATGAATATTTCACAATAGCTGAGCGCATAGGCCGAACACCACCTGTCTATAGATTGAAGGACCTGTCAGAGGCGCTATTACAAGGGACTTTTTATGAATCAGAACTACAACGGGTCATTATCGAACATAACAGAGTTTTTAAAATTCAAGATATTTTAAAAACAAAGCGTGTGGGCAAAACTAAACAGCATTTTGTTAGCTGGATCGGTTGGCCTAAGGAGTTTAACTCGTGGATAAATGCTAAGGAGGTTATAGACATATAGGAAGAAGAACCAATGAATCATAATGAAGGATTTTATGTTACCCTCGCAAGCAATGCGTCTATGGAGGTTTACCCAAAAAACAAAATATGGAAATTTAGAAACAAGCTTGCTCGACCCCTCTTGTTAACAGAGCCTTATGAAGTAGGTTTAATCGAAGTTCAATATCCTAGAATTTGGAAATCTTTCGATGAAAGAGCAGCAAAAATGATCGTCATCACACCTACAGGAAACTCGGACGTTATAGATATTACAGTAGGGTTTTATGAATCCATGGACAGAATAGTGAAGGAAATTAATTATGCTTTATCAACTAACGCGATAACGGGGAATATTCACTTACAATACAACAACATTAACAACAAAATCACTATACATGAAGCAGCAGGACATACCTTGACATTTTACGGGTTATTAGCTATTATCTTGGGTTTTGAAAATCAAGCGAGTGTCTACATACCCGATGACCAAATTAAACCATTCCCTGCACCTTATCCAGCAGATATATACGCCGGATGTTATAATATCTTTATATACACTGATATAGTCGGCTACCAGCTGGTGGGTGACAGCCACGCCCCTATACTACGCGTGATAAATATTACAAATCAAAATGCATCATATCCAACGGTAACCTATGATAAGCCTCATTACACACCCGTGTCTAAATCAGTCATAGACGATATTGAAATATCTTTTAAAAACGATCAAAACAAGCATATTCCGTTTTTATACGGGAAAGTAATTTTGAAACTACATTTTAGACGTAAAAATGGGTTATATTCCACACAGAGCGGATGAGTCTAAATACATAGCTTACTACCTGTCTCAGGCAGGAGGGGACCTCCCTGGTTTCAGGGGGGCCCACACACAATATGGAAATGGATTAGGAGGGATATTTCGTGGATTATTCAGATGGGGTATGCCTCTATTGCATAAGGGCTTCAACGTGTTAAAACCCCATTTGAAAACAGCAGCGGGTAATATCATAAACGACATAACAAACAGGGTTTCTAAAGCAGCTGTCTCAAAGGCGATGAGCGATGAACAGGATGGTAGAGGCATGCTTGTATATACTAAAAAGCCTCAAACCCACCCCCCTGGTGTGAAGCTAACGACACACCCACGTAAAACAAGTCGCAAACGCAAATTAGGACACAAGCGAAACACCAGACCGAGGAAGCAGTCAAAGCTGACGGAGCTGTCGCGTGATATATTTTAAATATGGCCTTATTACACAGCGACTCTAAGGAATGCGTCAAGACGGAGTTGGACCTCTTTACTCTCCCAATCACCCAAACCTCTATTGAAAAGAGTACATTCATAGAAATCCCACCAATCTCTGCCATAACTGACACCGGACCTATTGAATTCCACATAACAGGGAGCGGTGAAGATTATATAGACTTGAATGACTCGTATATATTTCTAAGGACAAAACTTTTAAACGCTGATGGTACACCCATAGCAGTGGGGGCCGACGTGGGTTTTGTAAATTATCCTACTACATCACTGTTTTCGCAAGTGGATATCATGCTGGGTGATAAATTAATTACTCAGTCATCTAACACTTATCCTTATAGAGGGATTCTAGAATGTTTGGTTAATTACAGTAAGGATACATTAGACACTCAATTTGGTACAGCCTTGTTTTGTAAAGACACTACAGGCCATATGAATGCTGCTAGTATAGCCGGTAATAACCTAGGTTTAAATAAGAGAGGTACCTTTACAGACAATGGTCGTATTGTAGAATTGATCGGTCCTATACATTCGGATATATTTTTTCAAGAAAAACTCATTTTAAACGGTGTAGACATGTCATTGAAATTTATGCGGTCTAAAGATGAATTTGTACTGATGTCTGGAGCTGCTGATCCCAAGTATCGTGTGAAAATAGTTTCAGCATCTATTTTTGTTAAGAAAGTCGCTGTAGCCCCTATGGTAAGGCTCGGGCACAGCAGGGCCTTGCAGCATACCAATGCGAAATACGCTATTGATCGTGTTGCTTTAAAGACTTTTTCAATACCAAGTGGTACTAGAGTTTGCAACCAAGACAATCTTTATTTAGGTAAAATACCTAAATTCTTAATAGTGGGTTTTATTGACAACGAGGCGTACACGGGGAGCTATACTCGTAATCCTTATCATTTCCAACATTTTGATACTGAATTTATGAGTTTATATGTAGACGGTCAATCCTACCCATCTAAGCCTTTTCAACCAGTATTTAATAGAGGGCAGTATGTACGTGAATATTACCAGCTGGTGCAAACAACGGGTCGCCATTTAAAAGACAGGTCTCTTGCGATAGATCGAGACGATTTTGGAGATGGTTACACTCTGTTCTGTTTTAATTTAGAGGCTGATGAAGGCCATGGTGGTAATATATCACTAGTTAAATCCGGTAACGTACGTTTAGAAGCTAGGTTTAGGACACCGCTAGCACGTACCGTTAATTTGATCTGCTATGCAGTTTTTGATTCCATTATTGAGATTTCAAACAGAAGGCAAGTGCTTTTAGACTATTATTAGATGCCGTACTAATGAATACTATAGAGTTAACGAGCATCATGAAGCTGTGTGTCAAAAAAGGCACGGGTTTCCTAGGTGTTTTCCCCTCAGATCGTTTACCCAGTGTCATAAAACGTTATCCAGCGTGTGCCATCATTAACACCCATCCCTCCCCCCTTCCTGGAGAACACTGGGTAGCGGCATACTTTTCTAAAGATAGACGCGGATACTTCTTTGACAGCTTCGGCAACGGACCAGCTTATAAAAGTTTTCCAAATAGTATTAATAGATTTATGAGGGAGAATAGTGAAGGTTTTTACCATTCCATAAAACAGGTACAGAGTCATCTTTCTGTAACATGTGGACAACATTGTGTATTTTTTCTATGCCACATGTTAAAAGGTTCAAGTTATCAAGAGTTTATCCGTGTGTATGATTCCAACTTGGCTTGTAACGATTCCTTGGTATGTCATTTTGTTAATGCTATACAACCTGTGGCCATATGTAGTGAAACTGATTTCGACTGTGTACAATGTGTAGTGCATAATAAAAATCATTGAGAATTTAAGTATAAGTTTTATTTTCCATGCAGAATGATAATAAGTGATACATTACGTTATACAGAATGATAAACACATGTGAAAAACATTTCATAACACACACACATTCATAATAAGTGATACATTTTATCATACAGAATGATAAACACACGTGAAAAAACATTTCAATCATAAAGATTTAAAAACTTAACCAACTTGCTCCACTCTTGGTGACTAAAGGAGTGATGAATTTACGTGATCTTTTACGTTTAGCACTAACTAAGGGCGTCCCATAAACATCAGAAGGAGGGATATTTTTAAACTCATTAATAGTTCTACGAACCATAGTGTTAGGAATGGCAGATTGGGGAATATTCATTTCGGCTAGTGTTTTTAAAAACAAAGACCATCCAATAGGTCTTGAAATTTCTAGTATATTATGACTAGTTGTGACATTCTTAATGAGGTCATAAACATGAGAGCCCTTTACAACACTACCGTTAATCACAACTTCACCATCTCCATTCCAAGTAACCACCCGGGGTGTCTTTGACAACATCTCCAATATTAAAGAAGCTATACCCGATTTTTTTTCTAAGTAGTTCATAAAAATACTGTTTACTACATACAAGTTGCATCATAATACATAATTTAATTGAAAACTTGAGGTCATTGATTCCACTGTGTATGAAATTCAGGCAGTGAAAAGTGCTGAGTAGAGTCTGAGCGGGCCGCTCTTTCTCCTCCGCTCACAGAACGAGCAGCGAACAGCCTGCGTCCTCTAGCCTCTACAGCGCTGCTTAACACCAGGGCTTCGACTTCAAAATTCGAATATAATTCCAAAATTAAAAAATATATACATATTTGAACAAATATTAGACAACCCTTATAATTAGAAATGTATTTAATGACTGCAAATAAAATAGTTAGCTCCCAAAGGTTTCACCAGGACGTGCTAGGCAGGTAACAGTTAAGCTAGCTAGCTGTTTCATGGTAACTTCCGGGTTTTTCGCGATCGCTTTTTGTCACTTTAAAACAGTATTTTTGTCATGAAAACGTTGACAGCAAATTCTGAAATCGTCCGTGCATGTGTGTTTAGGATGTATATGTGTACTGTATTGTCCGATTGACGTTTAATGGTGTTGATTGATTGATATGTATTTGTTTATTGAGCGTGGCTAGCTGCGCTAGCTCCGCTGGCTTCTCTACACAGACAAGTGTGTAATGACAGGTGCTGATAGCTTGTTCTTGCAAAGTAATGGCAGTATTTTACACACCTGAATTACAAACAGAGATTGCATTGGGACTGCGGTCATTATTGGTTTGAGAGTTCTGTTATCAAGAAAAAATGATCGGAAGAATTACATTCACGTCAATGGAGTGCTGCTGCTGTGAGGAGCTGTATAATAAATTATAATTAAATATTAGAATATATTCTAATGTTTAAATGAATACATTCGGACGCGAAACTAATGGTATTCTTTTACTTATATATTGTGTTAGCAGTGCATTGCTTTAGTACCATTTCATCAGTGATTGTTGCACAGCTTACAAGTTGCGCTAATGCTAATGTTAGCATATGTATCAGATCGCAAATAAAACTAGGTGGCTCCGTGTTATGAGAGCGTAGGGGAAATGAGAAGCCTGTGAGCGAGTTGGGGGGCGGTGCTAAACATTCAAACATTGCAGAAACGGGTATAGCGCCTTTAACTTGGCGTTTTTATGACTATTTCGTGGAATATGTCTCATAACCTCTGCTGCTATCACGTCTGTGTTAACCACTGGTTCTTCAGTTGAGATGGGCATGTTTAATGTTAAAACAGATTTTTCACTCTCCTCTTTTCTCACCAGCGTAAGAAAACGTTGTAGAATGTGAGCATAGTGTTTAGCTTTTTCATGGGGGTCCATAGCTACATTATTCAAAATATCGAGCATTTCTTTGTCCAACTCTGTCTGTACCCTGTGTGCGATGGATTTTTCATGACCCTGCTGCGTTAGTTTATCCAGCTGTTGTTGCGGCACCAAATACACTTTTTCCGTATATTCCATGTTAACGACTGGTGATGAGGCTCGTTATAAACGGTATAGCAGCTCCCAAAAGCGGTAGTAGAAATCCACCTTGTTGATTCAAGGTTTTTCTCTTCTTTAAAACGTTTAACTTTTTGTTACTGATAACTCTAATAACTTTTTTTTTTTTCTCAAGTTGCTTATACTGTTTCGTAGTCAGAGGTATGTTACCACTGAGCACGTTAATGGCTAGCTCTGACAGGGTGTTAATAAGGTCCGGACTCGCTTTAGTCAGAATAACCTTCCTCATTTTGGGCGAAGCCTTATATAACAACTGTAGCAAAGATAAATTTCGTACCACACGTGCCGACATAATTACTTTTTCCCCTTTTTAGGTATATACACAACTACTTTGTCGGAAAGCAGACTCGTTCTGAGTCTAAAGTGATCAGGCGTTTTAGTTTTATAATCGATTAAAAGATACCCGTAGGGTCTGTTTGTAGCGTCGTTAAAAGCCTCTAGAAAAAATTTTGATTTGTTAGGAAACATTTGTTTACCTAGTAGAGATATTTGGAATCTGTCCCGGGGGTTATTAAAAAGTATTAGATAGTTTGTGTTTAAACTAATTGTGCGACTGCTTTTACCCTGCACAAACAAATTTTGGACCATATAAATACAACTAAGATTTCTATGATGGACATATTTGGTGAATACATTTTGCACTTCCAAATTGTTTGAAGCATCGTTCATCAAGTCGTCGATTATAAGTAGATTGTTTTTGCTCGGCGGTAACAATGTGTCATCTGCTAAAGATTCTGGGAGGTCTTTGATGAAGTTAACATTACGTATTTTTAGAATATCGTCATAGAGCGGTTGCCAACATGAATATATGTAGACAATGTTTTCAATTTTGTGGGATATTAAAGCGTCAGCATTTTCAATAATGTCTTTAACAAAATATGTCTTGCCGCAATTTGAAGGCCCACTAATAACAGAGCTAAAAGGATGCTGGAGCCTCGAGTCAAAAAGCTCTGATTTAAAATCCATAGGGTTTTGTAGAGTAGTCATCGAGCAAGCGACGTTTGTCGTATGTCACACGCAGTTTTTTAACAAGTGACCTGTTTTTGAGGTGAAAGCGTGTCTTATCTCTGGTAATCGTGTCAGATACTGTTATCAGATGTTCATCCGTCTCTCGATTAGCCATGAATTTATCTAACAAGTCTTTTAGAGAGTCGTGTGTCACGGTCTCCACATTTGCACCCCTCAAGGATCACCCCCCGCAGGATCTGTCACCATCTCTGTATGCCCAAGATTTGAACGTTGACAGAATTTACCCCACAAATTAGTCAGTAACAATTTGCTACAGCTCCGTCGCGTCTTATTAGGTTTGATGTTATGACGATCCAGTAAAATACCTTCACGTTCGTGATATTCATCAATGTATTTCTCCTCATCCTCGGGTGTTTTCACATGATCAGGATAGCCACTGGCTTCCTGTTTGCTTTTCAAAAACTTTTTGACATAGCCTTTAAACAGTTGATCTGATTTTTCAGCAAAATGCCACACTTCGTGAATTTTCTGTACAATGTAACCTTTTTCCACAGCTTTTAACACTTCGGAAATAGGCCATGTCCCTGTGAATTCTCGTTCTGTGCTAGTGTGATCACACTCGGTCATTTGATTCAATTCTGTGGCGCATGTTTTACATAGGATGAAAAACAGTTTGTCATGCATTTTATGGGGTAACACAGGATGTAACAGTCCTCTAGGCGGCAATACTACGCATTTAACAAATCCGAAATATGCTTCTAGTGGTTCAAAATCACCAATGATGATTTGTGGGTGACCTATGGGGTATTCTTTGCACGCTTGTACAGACGGATATAGACTTGTGTAATCATAGTAGAGTACTTTTACACCGTCAGACACCTTGTAATATAACTTTATGGCATTTGTACGACCACCATAAAGAGCATCACGTGGATTTAAACGCTCGGGACTTTTGTAATCTTTGAGAAATTCTTTCACAGAAGCATCTGTTTTAGTTAACTTGTTCCATTCGCATTCCCACATGACTACCACATTGGATTGATCTTTAATGTTTTTTATTTTGTCAATGGTTGCAATGTAGAGATCACTAAAAGTCTTTTTAGATAGGTGATTCATCCCTCCCTGCGGGTAACACTTGTCATGTCCGTGAATAAAGCACCCAAAGAACTCGTAACATGTGTTTGTAGAGGGGTTATAGCCGTCTACGTGATAGCGACCAATTTGCTTTTCCCCCCCTTTAAGAGCATGCTGAATTGTTAACCCTGTGGTTTTACAGAGGTATTCGAGCCATTTGATTGATCCGTCAGAGAAACACTTGTTGGCCCCGTTATAACAGCCGTCATATGTTAGAGCTATTGTGTTTTTCTCCAGGAATACCGTTTTGTAAACACCCATACAATAACTTGGGAGAGTTACAAACGTGTACGGATCCACCTCTGTTCCAGAGAGTAACATTTCACGATAGAGCAGACAGCCACGTCTGAGAACAGCTACGTCATTGAGACAATAGCGTTGCATTTCAAATTGTAGATTGAATTCTGTATGTTTTACACTGTCATACCACTCGTTGAATTTAGCTTTCTGCGCTTGATCCATTTTGTCAACGCCGAAAAAGGCCGGTTCAGGGTAGGGGCCTATATAACACTCATTTTCTTTGGTGTTAAATAAATGAGGGAAATGACCCTTTTCTAGGTCATCAAACCCTAATGCTTCAGGTATACGTGCTAAACGCATAGGCAGAAAACTGATCGAGTCCAGCCATCTTTGTCTAAGTCGCTTGTCATACATGCTGAGCACACGTGTGCCTCTCACAGTGAGACTAGGGGTTAGCCCCTGTCTCGCGAACTCTTCTAGGATTAAATAGTTGTCGAAAGCCGCTGCATTGTGTGCTATGAATGTGTAATCACGAAACTTTGGTGTTCTAAAATATTTCAACATTCGTTTAACACAACCATCGTGTGAAAAGTTATATTTATCACCATCCTGATCAAGCGTACAGACTAAGACGGGGACATGCTTGTTACCATCGTACCTTGTCTCAAAATCATAAAAAATGTAGTTGGTTGTCTCTTGAACCACTTTTAAAGGTTTGATGTAACAGCTATGTTGCTTTTCACCACCTTCAGGGAGCTCAGCATCACAGTGGATGCATATTGGAATTTTACACACGTGTTTTTTAGCTGTGTTGTGATACAGATGTTTACATTCTTCACAATATGTCACAGAAAAGCAAGGTATTCTATCGTGGACGGGTTCAGGGAGTTTATGCTGATTAAAGCAGTGGGTAGATTTACAGATGCGTTTACACTGAGGACATTTAATTGTTTTGTTTTCCCCTGCTGTCCCACACTGTGTGTAACAGATGTTACAAAGGTATTTACAGAGATGGTGCAAACTAGTACCGTATGGCTTGAGACAGTATTTGCACACATATGGACTCCCAAAGAACCCCGTTTTATTTTTGATATGATAGTAATGATTCTCATAAAGGTATAAGGCTATTGTGCATTCGTGCATTCTATCCTGTGTTTCAAATGATTGAAGACGTTTAGTCGGTGGATTGTTATGAAAAACAACAATTTTTATGTTCAACAGATTCTCAAACTTTGACACATCATTCAGTGTCACGTTTGTTTGTTGATCCAGACCAACTGCGGCTTGCCACTCTTTGGCTTTATCGAGTAATTTACTATGGGTATAGTTCGCATGAAATGCATGAGCTATACACATGGCAAAACACATGGCATTTTCGGTATTGTGAGGGTTATAAAGAAATTTACCTTTCTTTAGCAATATTGTGTCGTAGGCTACAGCACCAAGTTTGAGCCGCTGACCACCACCACCACTTTGTGAATGTGCTATACTCACTATTAATGTCATTTCATCTTCTATAATGGACTTGTCGTTACTTTGTAACACTTTTTCCACTTCCTCTAAAAAATGGTCAACATTGTAGTCATTGTCAGAGTTCAAAATAACTTGAATATCGTCACTAAGCGAGGGCCCTCGTAATGCAACATTCATCACACATCCTTGTTCTGCATTGTTTACAGCCTGTGTTATTAACCTCTTTATTTTTCATTTACTCTTTCACAAGCCTTTACGGTATCTGTAGGGTCTATACCTCGAAAATCAATGTGCTCAGACATTACCGTGGTATTAAACTCTGGTATTACGTTAACATGGACCTCCCCACCTGATTGTACGTTAGCGGGGACATCACTTTGTTCAGTAATCTGTACAACACCACCCACTTGTATGGTCTCGTTACCCTCATTAACATTACCCTCCAGGGGGTCTGACTCTGTGTGAACTATACAATTTCTTGAAACAGTTGTAACATTGTTGTGTCGACTTAAAACAGAGCTGCGTGTAGGTGGTTCGTCATTTTGCGTATCCATTTCTATAGTTTGACTATTAATACCTACACAGTTGTTTGTAGGTTGTTGTATTGTGGGTTGAATAGTATCTTTACTTATTGACTGGTTAACAACATTATCAGCATTTGAGGTAATGTCTGCTAGCGAAGCCCTTTCAGCTATGACATGGGTCGGTGCTATTAACCGTTCTGCAGCATGGGATGCACTTTGATGATTTGTGCGAATTAGTCGATCAATACACGGATACGTGTTACGCGTTGTTTGATAATTAGTACGAATTAAACTATCAGTGTTACGCGTTGTTTGATAATTAGTACGAATTAAACGTTCCACTGATGCATAAGTGTTAGAGCGCTGGCCATAATTAATTCTTATTTTTTTAGGAAGTTGAGAGGGTGCTGTAGCGTTAGGTCTTTTAGTGTGCTTCACAATCGTAAGCATTTTCGATGGCTTTCAAATGAGAAGTGTTTTCATTGATTTGCTCTATAACAGCCGCTATAGACGTGCTCGCTTGGTTATCCACTTGTGCAATTCTATCAGCTATTACGTTTCCCGTGTTTTTAAGGTGGTTGATTTCAGTAGTCAAATTTTGAATTTGTATTTCCCCGCGTAAGGTTTTTGTTTCTAATTCCCTGTTGTGTATAGAGGCTTTCGTGTATTGAGTTTGCAATTGTAGGACCTCTCGTTGAAGCGCGCGTGTCTGTAGTTGGGCTCGTTGGCCTCTAGCGCGTAGTTTAGCTCTGTGTATAGTAGCGTTTGTACGCTGATTTTGTAACACCAACACTTGTTTAGTAACTTTTACGTGCTCAGTTTGAAGATGGTGAACTTGTCTCTTTAACTGATGTATTTCGTTAAGTATACGGGCCTCTGTGTATTTTACTTGTTGGTTCACAGTTGCTAGACACCTGTCTGTATGTATCTCTGCACTAACACAACGTGCCTTGGTTGACTTCAATTCCTCACGTATGTTGGAGAGCTCTGTTTTCACAAACGTTTTTTCACTAGTGTTGTTTAACAGATGTGTGTTTTCTTGTAGAGTATTCACCTTTGGTGTTAAAGCATTCTTTACAGGCCCTTTTGCTGCATCAGGAGCTGCTGCGTGTCCAGATATTGGTTCAAAGTATTCCTCACGGTCCGGGAATGGTGTTCCTGCGTTTAATACATCTTGATCGTTGTTTGGTATACCTTCATCGCGTATAATGGCATCAATGTCGAGTGTCGCTATAAAATCGATTATGTTGAAATCCTGGTTTACTGAGGGCTGATTCTCTGTGTCTTCGTCACCCTCTGATGAGCTAAAATAGTGAGAAGAAAATTATAACCTCTATCATTATAAAATTATAATATGTAACTCACCTTTTATCATCATCATCATCCCCGTGATTAGTTATTTTGTGTCCGTTGCGGCGTGATAGAATTGCTCTAGAAAAAAAAATATACCTCTCTTAAAACTTGTTATATAAAGTTAGTATATGTACCGACTTACGGAGCTTTATGTTGATTTAATTGTTTTAATTTATGCATCAGGGGCATTGACTTGGTGTTTAATTTACCTGTGCTGTATAAAATGAAATAAAAGTATTAAACATCTGATTAAGACATTAAGGAAAATGAGATCTTACCCTATTTCATCCGTTGGCTGTATACCTCTCGTAACTTTTGCTGTTGGAGTTAAATCTTCATCGGTGTTATAATGTGTCAATAAACGACCCTTTCCTAGAGATAAACTAAATTAAAACATTTAATATGAATACTGAAAAATGTTATATTAATAACTTACCTGTATTAGACATATTGCATAACCTTCTCTTAGACAGTCGCAAAGCGTTTGAACCATTGAAAAACTTCTAATAGACCTCCCACCCATTCTGATTTGCTGTTAGTACGACCTCCCAACCGTCATCATGATAACGCTATCACACACATACACCTAAGTGCCGTTAACAGGGAGGACCTGCAACTTAGCTGTTTTAGAATAAACCGTGATCATAAATCACTTTAGACAACTGTGAAAGCATTTACTTTATCACACACACACAGGGTCAACAGAATCTAACTCATTAAAACTCTTTGAAAAATACCGTGCAGTAACACCTTTCACCACTTGCTCAAGAGCGCCGTCCCCTTTCTGGGGAGTTTTAGGGTGCAGTACCACCTTTTCACCACTTGCTCTCTACCGCCGTCAATACTATCTACTATCCAGATATGAGTCTTAAAAGGATTGAACCAATACCATGTCTTCAGGTGGTCCTAGAGTTTGCAAACCTTCTCCAGATTTCCTGTGATTTTTTGCCCCTCCAGAGAGCTGTCTTAATTAGGTATTTGTCAGGTTATTTGAGCAGTTATAAAAATCCACAACATATTAATATTCATACTGTATTTTATGAAATCTGAAGCTGGAACAATGACTTTGACTGAGTGCAAAAAAGGGGACACAGGGTCTGGTTTCATGACATGCAGTGAATGTGTTTATAGTGGCGCCACCTGCACGTGAAAGCCAGATGTTGTCACACCTCTGACGCTGAGCAAGACAGGGCCTGGCTAGTAGAGTGATGGGAGACCTCTGGGAAAAACAGGTACCACAACATGTGAGGGCGGCTAAAGTGCCAAACTGTGGTTATGTCTTTAGGCAAGACACTTCCCCCACATTAGAATGAGTCGGTGGTGGAAGGGGCTGATGGCACCCCCACCCTGTTTGGAGTGAGTGAATAATGCTGTGAAGAGGATGTGCATTATTTTTAGCACCATTCGTCCACAGAGAATGGTTCTCTGTCTATGGTCCACAGTCTATGATTCACAGTCAATTTTTCAGAGTCCATGGTCCACTCTCTATGGTCCATAAACATCATATGTTCATATGTATGGTCCGTATATTTATGGTGGACAGTCTGTGGTCCAAAGTCAATGGTTCACTGTCTATGGTCTACTGTCTGGTCCACATTCAATGATCCACAGTCTATGGTCCACAGTCTCTGATTCCAGTGATGGGCAAGCTACTTGATTTGTGTAGTGAGCTAAGCTACAAGCTACTCTACAATAAATTCAGCTTCACTACACAGAAGCTACCACCCATTCAAATGTAGCAAGCTAAGTTACAAAATTCTGTCAAAAGTAGCTTGCTATATAGAAGCTATTTTCAATTAAACAAACTGCAGTTCATGCAATTTTATATTTTCCTGCATTAACATGTTTGCTCATTTCTTATTTTTTGCACAATTCTTGAGTGTTTTATCCATGCCAAATGTGACATGTAAATTTCTCCTGTGTGAGATTAATAAAGCTTATCTTCTTATTTGAGATAAACTGTCAGTCAGATAAAGGTTAAAATTTCTTAGATATTTATTGAACAATAGCCCAAAACACCAAAAACAATGAGTCATCACAAATTACTGTTTTTATAACAATATACATTATAACAAATGTGAATAAGTGCCATTATTGGCCTGTTTGTATTAGATGTCTTTGACGTCGACAGGAACTTGCTCTTGGGATTACAGAGTAGGCATCTGAAAACATATTTCTTTTCGCTCATCTCGACTAGAGCGACGTACTTTTGGAGGTATGGCCACGGTACAACACTTTGAGAGTCCTTATCATGGTCCTCCTCCACCGCGGCGGCTCCTGGGCTCTCTGCCATGCTTTTGCTTCCCCCAGTAGCGCGCGCGCATGTGTGTGTGTGTGCGTGTGCGCGTGCGCGTACGTTCGTGTGTGTGTGTCGTTACCAAGCCCTGCGCATGCGCATCAGCATTCTGTCTTTCTATATGTTTGTTTTATGCTGCGGGAAAATGCTGTAATATATGAACAGAGATGTCCGTGAGAAAATAGCTTTGGCGGACGCTACCGCGCTACTTGAGCAATAATATAGCTTAGCTACAGAAAAGTTACTAGGTTTTGTAAATAAGGACGCTACTGTCAAGCTACTGAAAAATGTAGTAAGCTAGTAGCGACGCTACTGCCCATCACTGTCTGATTCACAGTCAATGGTCCAGAGTCCATGGTCCATGAAGACCATAAGTTAATATGTTTGGTCTGTATGTTTATGCTGAATTATCCCAGCTACGCCTCGGGTGCTCACAATAACAATCTTTTCTGCTGTGGTTTATAATGCAGGTTCTTAAACTAATCTCTTATTTATGCTGTTTATTTGAATATTTTTGAAATGCCCGACTAAGCATGACAAATAGGACCACACATTCTGGCTTTGATTACAGAGAGTAAATAAAAATACACATTTGAATCACCAGTAGAAAAGAAGGTTCTGAAGCTGTTTTTTATTTGGACGTTAGTTTAAGAATCTTTATACATTGGAAATGATGGTCCTGGGTCCTAAGCCTCAGACATGGATTTAGAACCTCAATCCTGGGTCTACAGCCTGGGTCTGGAATCCACAGCCTAAGTCAACACTGCATTTCAACCCAGGTCAAAACTGAGTCTGCAGAGTAAATTGACCTCATGTTGTAATTCCAAAGCTCAAAAACAGACTCAGCTCTGTGCCCCAGCTCTGTGCCCCGGGTCTCTGCCCCGGGTCTCTGCCCCAGCTCTGTGCCTCAGCTCTCTGCTCTCTTGTCACTGGCCCCTACAGTCTGCACCTCAGTCTGTGACCCTGCCTTCTTATCTGCTGCTAAAAGCTCTGATAAAAGCGCCCACAAAGAACGGGATGGCTGTTGTGATGGAAAACACAGAAGTTTTTCTGGTTCACTTTCCCCAAAAATAGGAAATTTGGCTTTCCCCCATGGGCCAGTGATGTCACCTCCGAGCAATCCGGCTCCAAAGAAGAAGGTGAAAGTGTTTTTGGACAGAAAAGTGAACCTCAGAATAGTCTTTTTTGGACATGGGAAAAAAGTGTTTGTTTGAGGAGAGAGTGACGCTGTGAGTGTTGTGAACAGTAAGGAGGAAAAGGACAAAAAAACAAAATACATTTTGATAATAATGTATTGTAATAATTACATACACATGTAATTAATCCTTCTCTTCATACACGGTGGTGATCAAATGTGGGAGGAGGTGTCTCTCTCTCAATACTCTTCCCACTGCACATGCCGCATCCTTCCCTCACTGAGAACAAGACCTGAGATTACTCTCAAATAACTGGGTTTCCTACAATGGTAAAGTTACACTCTTTTCTAAAGAAGAGAAAAAAATGTGTGTGCGTGTGTGTGTGTGTGTGGCTTCATTTGTTTATAGCATAAACTCTCTTTGTTGAGTCATTGTAGTGAATAAGTTAATATTATTTTCGTTACAATCCAACGTCCTCTGGAGGTTGAGGAGCTGCAACAACACAGCTTCCTTTTGTCTCCATCTTCTATTTCTGTTCTTCCGTTCATTCTATTTCGCGTTATCCCAGTCCATTATGTGATGTCCTCTTCTGCAGTGGTCACATGTTGCTGATTTGAAGTTTTCCTTAGTTACTTTTTCCTGATTTGGTCTGGTTCAACAGGCCGCCATTCTGTGCCTTGCAGATTAGGAAGAGTCACATGTGTGTGACCATTTAGGGTTAGGATTAGGATTATCTACTCTGGAGAAAGGGAGAGGTGAAATCTTATAAAAGTTCCTTGTTTCAACTTTTCTGCGGGTGGGGCCTTTTAAGATCTCTCCATGGTGCTGGAGACTTATTTTGAATGTGGAGAACAGGCCACAAGGAGTCTATATTATTTACAGTCAATGGGATGGACAAGAATCTAATCAACTCTAACATGCTTTTATCATTATAATACATCTTTATGACAACAACCAGACACAGCTCCTGTGAGGTAAACGCTTCTCTGTGACTGACAACTTCTTGTTGTGCTTGTGTGCAGGGGTCCAGGTTTCCCCGCTCAGGCCTGACCTCTGCAGCGACACCGAACATGGGCTGGGACGCCTGGGGCCCATGGAGCGACTGTTCCCGCACCTGTGGGGGCGGGGCTTCGTTCTCGCTGCGCCGCTGCCTGGACTCTGGGTGAGATGTACTGTATGAACTGGCGGTTACGGCTGCTTCACAAAAATTGTCATCTCGGAGGATATTACAAGGTTGAAGAATTACCAATAATAGATTAGAGAATAAAACAGCTCAAACACAGGAAATGCAATAATTACAAACACATAGGAGTTATAGGGAGCGGGTGACCATTGTCCAGAAATGTTAATTAATGTGCCGAAAGGTCCAGGCTCATGTATCAGAGAGGAACCACTCAAAAACCCATTGGGAAAAAGTGAAGACCCTCAGGGAGGCCCATATTGAGAGGGATCCACTCCCCTGGAAGAACAGTCTAAAATTCACGAGGGCATCCCAGGAAGTATCCTCATAGACCTCAGCATTCACTAAGGCGGCTCCTCATCAGCTGACAGGGAGACCAACGAATGGGAGATTTTGGTGTCTCTTGTCAACCTCAACACATTTTGGTTTGTTTTGATCTGTGCATTTGCAGATTGGCTGTCGTCATCTCCTTAATAACACTGCAGAGCACTCACCTGTTCCTCTGATCCTGTGGAAGTCCCGCAATCTCTGTACCTCCTGCACAGACCAGGACCGAGTCTGATATGCATCGCTGATATTTGGGCCTCCTTGGTGCGACCAGATGCCAATTAGATAAACTTTATTATCGCCAAGGGAAGTTTGCTTTGAGATAAAGTGCTGCATATAGTCTGCATGAAAAAATAAAAATAAAAAAGGAACATGAAAGTAAATAAACAACAGATAAGTGCAGCTGTGCTTTGGAGTCTCTGTTTAATCCATTCTGTATCACATATAATTAACTGGACCTGGATGAGAGAAGCTGACCAGTTTTGACAACTCCTCTGAAATATGCATATGACCCGCGGCCAGAGTGCATGGTTAGAGCAGCTCCAGACTCCAGACGTCACTCACTGTGGTTTAATGAGAGAATCTGACAGAGACGCCACATTCTGTGTTTGTCCAAATCCTTCACAAAGATGTAGAATAACAAGTTTTAGAATTAGGAATCCACTCCCACGTGTGTTCATTTTGGGACATATTTTCAAAGGCTGTCAAAGTTATGCATTCAGAGGACCATACATTTGTCATTTAGTATAATGATATACCTTGAGTTTTAACATAATTCACTAATATTCCCCCAGTATACCAGTGTTGTGCCAGTTCACAGCTTTTCTGAACTAGTTCAAGTTCAGTTCATACATGCTCAAAGTGAACAGTTCACGTTCAAAGTTCACATTTTTAATTCTGAACTAGTTAAAAGTTCAGTTCATTTTACTTTTTTCGTGAGATACTTAAATAGTTTTTTCACACTAGGAGCTATATATATATATATATATATATATATATATATATATATATATATATATATATATATATATATATGTATATATCTCCTATACACCCCACAGGAGGAGAGCCTTTTGACTACAAAACAGACCAGATTTACATGGTTTTCAATGGGAGCCAAACGGAGTGGTCCCATCTCTGCTCATAAACTACAAACAGTAATGTGCTGCAGTGCGTGTGTCTATACTTTATGTCAAATGTAAACGGTGTAAACTTTGTCGCTAACTCACCCTGTGTTTTCATCACGACTCGGGCACATGTGAAAAGCACCAGCTCACAGCGCCGCACCGCAACACGGAGTCGGGGTGCGTTCAAAGACGGTGGAAACCGTAGGAATTTTTAGATTTCGGCGGAAAAAGTGCGAGAATACAGGAGAGAGGAACTTTCTCTTGTTGCGTTTCAAAAGAGAAAACAGATTCCAACATCATAGTGATGTCTGCCGTTCATGACACATAAAATGAACCAATTCACGTTCAAGTTCTTTTTTTAAAAATGTGTTGCGTTCAGTTCAACGTTCACGAAAAAATGAGCGTGTTCAATGAACGCGTTCTTTAGAACCCGTTCACGCACAACACTGCAGTATACATCAGAATTAGGTTTGAGTTCTTTTCAATGCACTGTATTAAGGGATTTTAATGCCCTGTGTGTTCGTAAAATTTATTTTTTTTCCCTTTAAGTTACTTTGTATATTAACAGTGGTATACTAAAAATCTCGCTTTGCCTGTTACAAAATGCTTGCACAAATCCTCCCGAGTTACTGCTCCTTTTTCAAACTCAGAATGCCAGGAAATTAAGGACAAAGTAAAATTCAATTAAATTCATTTTAAATTAATTTTATTCTTGTATAGCCCTTAATCTAAAGCCCTTCATTTGATATTTTAGAAAATGTAACATTTTAGAAATGTTTTATTATGCCTTATTCTTTCTTTACTTTTGACTTGTTTGCACCGAGAACCAAAGCAATTTCTTAGTCTGTGACCTCTTGTTGCTCCCAGGCGGGGAGGGGGTGCAGCCCATGAGCCGGGGAGAACAGTCCACAGGTGGAGGCCGGATTCAGGGGTCCCATCCTCTCGCCATGAAACAGACAATGGGACCGCGGCTGAATAGCAATGAACAAACAGACAGCTGAAGTCATAAATGTTGACTGTTTTAAGCCTGGCCTTGAATGTATGGACTGTATCTGCTTTCTTAGGGTGTATTCAGACCTGCACATTTGCTCCACTTTAAACGGACCAGGATTCGTTTGGAACTCTGATCCGAAGCTTTTATGCAGGTCTGAATACACACAAACGAATCCAGGTCCGGACCAAAGAACCGAACCGAGACCCACTTTTTTAGGTGGTCTCGGTCCGCTTCCAAACTAATTCTGGTCCAAACCGAATCAGGTCTGAATACATCCGGTGTCGATCCGACACAACTCCAAGATACGTGCGCATTTTTTGGGCTTAACAAGCCACCGCACAAAGAAACTGAGGAATTAGCCATGCAGCGGCTAACTATGCTGCTAACTATGCAGCTAACGCTACACAACAACACTGATCCGTGTGCAGACCTGGAGCAGTGAGGAGACGCTGTGCAACAGGCTTATGGAGTTAAAACTGTTAAAACTGTTCACAGTTTACATTGATGTTAATGGCAGCATCTTCAAATACTTTGCATTATTAAAAACCTGACACTGTTTGACTCACGTCTCAAAAAGAAATATCCCGCATCATGTAGTGAATTGTGTTCTTTGGTTCCTACCTGATCCTCAGCGTCTGTTTGTCCCGTGGTTATTATAGATCCATGGTTTATCCACAATGCTGAACAGGGCCGTTATTATCATAGATCCATGTGTGGGACAGGGCACGGAGCGCACAGACAGTCTCCTTCGGCTTTCTCCTCACGCATTCTCCGACGCTGTTCCAATATTTAAAACAACGTGTTTGGCCTGTGTCATCCGAGCTGCTGCTGTTGATGTTGAAGGTGGTTTTGCTCTAAAAAGAGCAAACAGAGGCAGAGCAGACATGCTGCACATACGAGCCCTCAATGTTTTCTGCCGGTTCCGCGTCTATCCTCCGTGAGCTCTCGCTGTCCAATAGGAGCGCCGATCGTCACACGTGTCGATATGTTTATATAAAAAAGTTCACTTGCAAAAAGGACAGTCTGAATACGAACCGGAGCAAAAGAAAAAAGTTTGGTCTGCTTTTGATTCGGATCAAGCAAGCGGAGCAAAGGACTTTTCAGGTCTGAATACACCCTTAATGTGGATGGGGAGCTGATTCCATAGGAGTTTGGTAGGTAAATGCTCTGCCGACGACTGTGCTTTTTGACACTTTTTGACAGTCTGGTATTTTGTGAGCGCAGAGCTCAGCTTGATATGACACTAACTTTTCTTGTAGGTAGTGTGGTGTCACATCAGTTATGCCCTTATATGTTAAAAGAAGGGTTTTTAATTTTATTATACTGTACACTCCTCAGGAAGCCAGTGGAGCAATTTTAACAGTTATGTGTTTCCTACCTTTTGGTGCTGGTAATGATCTTTGCTGCTGTATTTAGGACAAGCTGAAAGATTTTTTTTTGTCAGCAGGGCATTACAGTCAAGGTGACAAATGCGTGGATTAGTTTTTCTGCATCACTTTTAAGAAGGATATTCCTGATAATAGCAATGCTTCACAGGTGGAAATATGCTGTTTATGTTCATTGAATTCAGGCTTGAAGCTAAAATTTACATTTTAAAATAGTAAAAACGGATAAACATTTAACAGTGAATGTCTAAAAAGTTGTCCTTGTTCTTCAAATATATCTGCAAGCTCTGTCCTCTGGACTTTGGGAAGGAGCTCATGTAGTGGGTGCTCACTGTGACCCATGTTTGTGACCAAGTTCACTGCAGCCTCCTCTTTCCTGCTCTGCAGTGATGGTAGCTCCAGAGCACAAGGCTGTCCTCTCGAGATTATCCTCAGAGCTCTCTTCAGCCCTCTCTCCAGCTGTGCTGCTTGATTTTTATTACAGCCCACCAGAAGGACACTCCCATACTACAGACATGGCCTCACCAGTGTGGAGAAGATGGTCAGAAGGTCCTGCTGTGGTAGACCATGTCTTTGGAAGTGGAGGTGCGTTGAAGCCTTCTTCTCCATCTAGCCGATATGGGAATGTCCACTTGGATCCAAATCCAGATGGAAGTATTTTGTGGTGGTGATGACCTGAACCTCCTTACCACCCAGTACCAGGGAATCTGGCTGGGTTGGAGTTTTGGAAAAGCAGATTCTGAGTTCCACAGACTTATACCCATTTACAGTGCCTTGCAAAAGTATTCGGCCCTATTGAACCTTTCAACATTTCGCCACATTTCAGACTTCAAACATAAAGATATAAAAAAAATATTTTTTGTCAAGAATCAACAACAAGTGGGACACAATCGTGAAGTGGAACGAAATTTATTGGATAATTTAAACTTTTTTAACAAATAAAAACTGAATATTATTCGGCCTCCTTGCGCTAATACTTTGTAGCGCCACCTTTTGCTGCAATTACAGCTGCAAGTCGCTTGGGGTATGTCTCTATCAGCTTTGCACATCGAGAGACTGGAATTCTTGCCCATTCTTCCTTGCAAAACAGCTCGAGCTCAGTGAGGTTGGATGGAGAGCGTTTGTGAACAGCAGTCTTCAGCTCTTTCCACAGATTCTCGATTGGATTCAGGTCTGGACTTTGACTTGGCCATTCTAAAACCTGGATACGTCTATTTGTGAACCATTCCATTGTAGATTTGGCTTTATGTTTTGGATCATTGTCCTGTTGGAAGATAAATCTCCGTCCCAGTCTCAGGTCTTTTGCAGACTCCAACAGGTTTTCTTCCAGAATGGTCCTGTATTTGGCTCAATCCATCTTCCCATCAATTTTAGCCATCTTCCCTGTCCCTGCTGAAGAAAAGCAGGCCCAAACCATAATGCTGCCACCACCATGTTTGACAGTGGGGATGGTGTGTTCAGGGTGATGAGCTGTGTTGCTTTTACGCCAAACATATCGGTTTGCATTGTGGCCAAAAAGTTCGATTTTGGTTTCATCTGACCAGAGCACCTTCTTCCACATGTTTGGTGTGTCTCCCAGGTGGCTTTTGGCAAACTTTAAAAGAGACTTTTTATGGATATCTTTGAGAAATTCCATGCCTTCCATAAAGGCCAGATTTGTGCAGTGCACGACTGATTGTTGTCCTATGGACAGACTCTCCCACCTCAGCTGTAGTTATCTGCAGTTCATCCAGAGTGATCGTGGGCCTCTTGGCTGCATCTCTGATCAGTCTTCTCCTTGTTTGAGATGAAAGTTTGGAGGGACGGCTGGGTCTTGGTAGATTTGCAGTGGTCTGATACTCCTTCCATTTCAATATAATTGATTGCACAGTGCTCCTTGAGATGTTTAAAGCTTGGGAAATCTTTTTGTATCCAAATCCGGCTTTAAACTTCTCCACAACAGTATCTCGGACCTGCCTGGTGTGGTCCTTTGTCTTCATGGTTCTCTCTGCGCTTTAACAGAACCCTGAGACTATCAAAGAGCAGGTGCATTTATACGGAGACTTGATTACACACAGGTGCATTCTATTTATCATCATCAGTCATTTAGGACAACATTGGATCATTCAAAGATCCTCACTGAACTTCTGGACTGAGTTTGCTGCACTGAAAGTAAAGGGGCCGAATAATATTGCACGCCCTACTTTTCAGTTTTTTATTTGTTAAAAAAGTTTAAATTATCCAATAAATTTTGTTCCACTTCACGATTGTGTCCCACTTGTTGTTGATTCATGATAAAAAATTAAAATTTTATCACTTTATGTTTGAAGCCTGAAATGTGGCGAAATGTTGAAAGGTTCAAGGGGGCCGAATACTTTCGCAAGGAACTGTAGCAGCATGCAATTTTCTGGAGCCCATTTATCCAGATTTTCTGCTTCCCTCGCCATAGTTCTGTCATTGGTGATGCTTTTAAGGGTGATGGCCCGTGACAGTGTTGTGTCATCAGCATAGCATATGCCCGGCGTATACTGCGTAGCATTTCTCTAGTGGACATGTAGAGGAAACAGAGATAGGGTGAGATGATGATATCCAGGACTGAGGTTGTAGGTCCAGGACTGGCGCGGCTTCCAGGCAGGAAGGGGGTGCAACACCTTGTAGTTATCCAGTTTTCTGATTACAGAGGTCTATATTTTTACACAAGGAAAGAGTGGGCTCCCTCCTCTTCTCTCTAATATTATTTGAAAGCCCTAGGACAAAATAACTCTTAATGCTCTGGGGAAGACATGCCATCACAGATTCTAACAGAACGACAGCACGTTAGCAACCTGTCTGAGCGTTCAGAGCATTAGCAGCTTGTCCGAGCGGTCGGAGAGGTGTCTGTGGGAGAATTGCTTCAGATTGTTTAGTTTGACATTTTGGTTCTAGCAGGAGACTTGTTCTGGCAGGTGCTGGCTGCAGGTGGACTCTGATTTGGGTTGTTTGATTAATATTTGAGTTTTCCCTCACTCCCCCCTCAGGTAAGGACAGAATGATATATCATGTATTCTATATACTGGACATGAGGTATAGTTTGAGGTTGCCCTGTAACAGGGATTAGAAAAACTCATCTGAAGAACGTTCAAAATCTGGGTTTAATGAAAACTGTTCACACTTTTGTCTTATGAAAGTGGTCATCTTTGTGAGATGGGAATACTTATTGTATTATTACTGACTATAAGCCGCGCCTTTTTTCCTGCATTTTTTTTTTTTTATGTGACCAAAAATATTTTGCCAAGTAACAGTAGACCAAAAAGATTTGATGTAAGATTTAAATGTAAACCTCATTTATCATATCTTTGTGTAAATATTTAATATACTATATATTTGTTGGATTCCTTGTATAGACCTGAAAGTCTGCTCCTCATCTTTCTGCTTCACACTGAGAACAGTCAGTGACTCACTTCTTACTCTTATTACTCAGGATAAACGTTTTTGAGAAACATTTTTCAATATTACAATGTTGGATGGGTGCGGTTTAGTGCAATTTCTTTCTTCATTTTAATTCTAAAAATTGGAGCCTCCCGCTTACAATCAGGCTTGTAGTTCGGAAAATACAGTATTTGCTTATGGGCATTTAGGGTTTGAGAATGTGAAACCACTTCATAAGTAGAGAATAGATAAACTTGTATAAAAGATGAAAACAAATGTATCACCATGTAGTTCCCTTTTTCTAACATCAGATGGAGATGTTGAATTCATTATAATTTCTACTCTTGGGAAGACTGTAATGTACAAAGGTGCAGGACTAAATTCTACTAAATGAAACTAGTTGTGCTCCCAGAGATGAAGTTCTACTTTTCTTTGGATTTTCTCTTTCTAAATTAAATTCAATTATTCATGTTATATATCTTGAGTTATTGGCCCTCATGTATGAAAGTTGCGCAGAAAAGGGTGTATATTTTGGGTGCATATTCCATTTACGCAAGATCCAACGTCGGATTTATGAACGTGTGAGATGTGCGTACCGTACGCTCACGTCCAGATAAATGCCGAAAAGTGTAAATATTTTGCGTACGCCTCAATTACACCCTGATTTGGCCGTACGCAAGTTTCATACATGAGGCCCATTGTGTGTACTGTTGCCTAACTGTGTGTTTGTATGTTTCTACCGGCCTTAGGAAACTGGATGCATTTTAGCTATTGTGGGTTATATTGTGAGGATTTGGTAATTTACCAGTTGCCCTGATTTTTGTTCCAAAGCTATTTTCAGAGCTCAGTGAGTATGAGATTGTAGTACTTTTGGCCAAATCAAAGCTCAGGCCCTCACAGAGATGTCTGTTACACTTTGGGTTTGAGTAAAATAAACATATTTTCATTTAATTTTGTTATCTGAGTCATGAAACTTCTTCTCACGTTTATGTGACATTTCAAAAAACACAACTATTTAGATTAAGCCGGAATGGCTGTCCTTAAATCAATTCACTTGTTACAGTACCAGTATAATATTGAAGATTAAGACCAGGATTGAGACAAGAGCATTGTGTGTCCTTGGGCAAGACACTTCACCCACCTCACCCCTAGTCTCTGCGTCCTTTTTGTGCCTGATAGCTTGCAAAAGTCATGTACACGGTTTGTAGAAGGCGAGGGCCGTTCATCCCTGCTTGCGGCTCTGGTTCTTCCATTCTGTCACCCTGCTCAGCTCTCTAGAGATAAGGTGTTATGGGTCAGAGTGGTGTGTGTCTGTGGTAAAGGGTTTTCACGCTGCATCTGTACAATACTGTCGACATTTTGTTCAGTGACATCAGTCTGAGGTCGTCCAGGGAAAAGAACACGACGCTTATATGATAAAACTGTTAACTGGGAGACGGTCTGTTCTTTGGCTCCAGAAGACACACTTTTCTTTTGGTTTCCATGAGTTGTTTTTAGCTTCATTCATGCATCACTTCATAATTAGATTTGGTTATTTCTCTGGTGTGCATGTGCGTTTGTTACAACCCTGTGGCTGTGTGTAGCAGTTTCCAAAAATAAAATTACAATTACAAGAGAATTATCAGCTGAGATATGTGTTGCCGTTTTTATATGATAATCCAAATGTTTCTAGTCTTTGATGCAAAACGGAAATGTCCCCACTGTGGGACGGGTAAAGGATCTCTTAATTCAATTATTTCACATTCGAAAACATGAAATGCACTTGGAGGAGCACAGGGACTGGCCTCCGACTGGTTCCCAGAGTCAGGACGAAACATGTGAAGACAGATTCATGCAACTAAAATCTGTAACAGTCTTCCTGAAAACGTGTGAGACGCTTTTACTCTGACAATGTTCAAATTCAGGTAAAAAAACTGAATGTTTGGATCCACACTGATAATAATATCCTTGTTCCGTACATCACTTTGAGCTTCCTTGTGCATGATTTCTTACACATGATTGTGCGAACTCCTCCTGTCGCCTTAAATATAATTCTCAAGAATTACGTTTTTTTCTTTTGCAGAAACTGCGACGGGAAAAATCTCCGCTATAGACGCTGCAGCAGTGCGGTACGTCTGCTCTTTGGTCCACATCAAACACAGCGACTTCCACCTGCACACAGTTAAGACACAACCTATTTTGTGTCTTAAGCGGGGGGGACACTGAGAGCTCAAAGATCCTCAAAAGAGACTTAAGAACTTCTTTGTCCCTTATTTTATTAGGCTTTATAACAAAGCCAAATCAGGGAGGAGCAGAGGGGAAGACGAGACGGAAAGTAAAAAAACATTCTGTATTTCTCTCTTTTATTTCTCTTCCTATTCTCCCCTGTTCTTTCCTGCTCTCAGGACTGCCCCCTGGAGGCCGGGGACTTCCGTGCTCAGCAGTGCTCCGCCCACAACGACCTGAAGCTGCAGGGGGTGTCCCATGAGTGGAGTCCAACGCCCTATGACCCCTCTGCTCCCTGTGCACTCCGGTGCCAGGCCTCAGGGGGGGGCCTCACTGTGGAGCTGGCCCCCAAAGTGCTGGACGGTACACGCTGCAGAGATGGTGCCCTGGACATGTGCATCAATGGCGTCTGTCAGGTCAGAGCAACTCCATGAACACACTATTGTCATGTCCATGAACTGTACTTCAGGAACAGTACTTCTCTCCATGGCCTCCTACCAAAGTACATCTGTGACATGTTAGTGTCACTCTGAGAAGCACAGGGACTGGCCTCCTACTGGTGCCCAGATTCAGGTCTAAACATGGGGAGGCAGTGTTTCAGATTAATGCGGCTAAAATCTGGAACAGTCCTCCTGAAAATGTGAGACAGGCTTCTTTTCTGACAATTTTCAAATCCAGGTTAGCAGTTCTGTTTCGCTGCAACAACTCAAAAACTCCTTTTTAATGCAGTGTGATTATTTATAGTTTTAATGCCTTGTGTGATTGTTTCTATCTTGATTTGTTCAGCACTTTGAGTTGCCCTCTGTATGAACTGTGCTATTCAAATAACCTTGCCTTGCCTAAAAGGTTTCATCTGGCAACAGTCACTTTGCCGCCACAGGATCCTCTGTGTTGTGCGCAGAGTGACAGAACCAAACAGCCAGGGCGTCAGATTATAGACTTTCTGTGTTAAACCATTGGACTGGCAATTTTCTGGTCAGTTTGCGAGACAAAACACCTTCGAACAGCCGGCTGCGGGGTTTCTAGCAACAAATTAGGACTGAGTGAAAAATGTGCTAGGGATGACAGGTCCAAACCGAGCTGTGGATGTGACCGGTGGCTGGCGGTCTCATCATGATCCAGACGCAGCTCTCTCAAGACAAACTGATCTGACAAGAAGGAATTAAATGTGGATATTCATCAGAAACGCACACGGGGCTGAGAGGATTACACAGTTTCTCATTTACAGACGTCAACTCCAGATCATAAAACTGTCCTGTTCAGGGTCGCCAGGTTTTATTCGTTTGGTTTTGGAACAGGAAAAGCCTGAAATGTGAATGAAGCAGTTCTACGTATGTGTGGGTAGATTGTTATTTGGTTTTCTGTAATGACTTATCTTAAACATGGTTCTTATTATGTCTTATTATGTCCAGAGAGACCAGATAGAGACCAGAGAGGGACCAGTGCATGTACTGCTCTAGCACTTTAGTCAATGTATTTGCTTTGTTGCTTATTGTGTAAAAATATTTTACAATCTCGATGGGATTGTGCAATACTATGGTATATTCCTGTGCTGTAATAGTGCAGACAATTCTCCTGATGTTGAGAGTGTCTTGAATGTTTAAGCACTGTGAAACTAAAACACAATAAAGTGGAACCTTGAAGCTTGAACCTTGAGACCAGAGAGCGAGACTATGAGTGAAACTCTGAGGTTTTCTGCCTTTTTGACAGAATTGACAACATTGACACAAACTGTGTCCCAAACTGACACTTTCTACCTTTCCCTCTGGTGACATTGTTGGGGCTTACAGCCCAAAAGCATGTTTACCCTTCATACACCACACAGTTACACCACATATTATATGATTTCACATGAACTACAGTGATTTCAGGAACTACTCTTTTTAAATCTTCTTTTAACAATATTCGCCTGTTTGAGCAGCAGTACACTCGGTCGGCCAAATACTCCAACATCGGACAATAATGGACTTCTGTCCATTTCATTCTCACATATGATCTTTACATCATGCACAAGTAGTTTAGAATACTTCAGATGTGGATCTGTGGGGCGCAGGCTGAAAGTCAAATACACCGATTGTCTGTGACTCATGTCACAGATCTTAATAAAATAAGCCTCAGTGCATTTCTGTGGTGGCTCTGTTAACGCGTCTGCTTCTTCAATATTTACTCTGCCACAGGGAGATTCTTACAAGCTTAGCAGATCCCATGTACTCACTTTTATGACAACTGTGAGCTAATATGAATGATAAGACAATATTTATTTGAATGTTCAGTGAAGACAGTAAAGTATATGTTCACTTAAGCATAGACTGTATACATATGGATGATGCTCACTAGCTAAGAGAGAAGTCGCTCTGGCTCCTATTGACTTACAGCACAGACCAAAAGTTTGGATACACTTTCTCATTCAATGAGTTTCCTTTATTTTCATGACTATTTACTGTAGATTCACACCCAGGCTGTGTAAGGGCTGTTTGACCAATAAGGAGAGTGGTGGGTGCTGGGCCAGATGACCTGGCCTCCACAGTTATCAGACCTGAACCCAATCCAGATGGTTTTGGGGTGAGCTGGACCACAGAGTGAAGGTGAACGGGCCAACAAGTGCTAAGCATCTCTGGGAACTCCTTCAAGACTGTTGAAGACATTTCAGGTCACTACCTCTTGAAGCTCATCAAGAGAATGCCAAGAAAGAAGCAGTAATCAGAGCGAAAGATGGCTACTTTTAAAGTATGTACATAATTCCACATTCATAGTTTTATTCCTTCAGTGTGAATCTACAATTTTCATAGTCATGAATAAATAAAAAAAAGGTCTACCCAAACTTTTGGTCTGTAGTCTGTACTACAAACTCCTCTAGCTAATTAAAAAATGTGTGACACTCACCATTTGGGTTTAACACTCTATGATTCTGGTGCTTTCATTTTGATAATGTCTTGAGCCCATCTGTCCACCAGAGAGAGACCAATCAGGCAAGTTCTGTTCCCGGCTTAAGCTTGGAAGCTCCTGATTGGCTTTGCGGTTACTAGGCTGTTGCTATATAGGCTCCAGAGTCCCACAAATGGAACCTGTTTGAGTTACTAACCGGCTTCTTCTGTATTAAAGGTATTTAGGGAGATGTTTCGATCAATTAGTAATGTAATGTGAAAGAGAAGAGAGAGAGACAAAAGAGAGACCACAGAGAGAGAATGGAGAAAGACCATACAGAGACCAGAGAGAGAGACCAAGAGAGAGGGACCAGCGAGTGACCGGAGAGAGACCAAAGAGATACTGGGGAAAGACCAGAGAAAGTCACAAGAGAGAGAGACCAGAAAGAGAGATTGGAGTGAGACCAAGAGTGAGAGAGCAGAGAGAGACCAAAGAAAGGGACTAGAGAAAAAGAGTCCAGAGAAAGGCACAAGAAAGAGAGACCAGAGACGGACCAGAGATGTACTAGAGAGTGAGACTAGGAGAGACCAGAGAGAGACTGGAGAGAGACTAAAGTGAGATCAGAGACAGAGACCTGACACAGGGAGACCAAGAGAAAGAGACCAAGGGATAGGGAACAGCAAGATACCAGAGAAAGAGACAAAAGAGAGAGACCAGAAACAACTTATTGGTTCTCTAATAAGACAGCTGTGTTCTAATTTCTAAGACTCTTTTGGTTGGGATACATAAAAAGTTACGTACCTCAGCTTTAAATTTGATTCAATACTTTGGAGCCAGTGTTAACTCTGCTTCAAGAGACTCAATATTCTGCTCCAGTCCAAGGACTTAAACAAACTTAAATCTCTGGATATAGCACAGTTTATTTCTCAAAGTCAAGCTGCAGTTTTAACAGTAATTGCCGAATGCTTTGAAGGGACCCCCGCTGCTGCTGGCAGGGTGCAGCCACCTCTCAAGGCGCCCTGAAAAAGACTTATTTCCTGATTTACCACTCTCACTCTGGCACTCAGCGTCCATTCCACTAAATCCAATATTGCAGCAGCTGTTAAGAGAGTAAGAGAGCCAAAAAAATCCCCAAAATCTAAACAGAGTGGTCTAAAGAGACTCTCCTGCTTCCACACAGACAAAACTTCTGACTGAGTTTGACAGATGTAATACATTTGTTACACTTGCTTACTTTGAAACTCTTGAATTAAGATATATATTTTGTTTTTTGAAACAATCTTACAGAGTCAACAAGGTTTTTCAGCTCCTATTTCAGAGGCTGTAGATCCAAGACTGAGGCTGTAGATCCAGGTCTGAGACAGTTTTGTCCGAAAAATTTCGCTTTGTATTGAGGCACTATTTGATCCTTTTGGCTGAGAGCTGATTGGTTGGTTGAAGATGATCCTGTCTTTTCCACTCTTCTGCCTGAAAAATGAATGCATACATACATTTTCTATTACAGTTTTACATTTTGGGGGTTGAATATAGACACTACAACTCTTGCTACATCTTCTTTCCCTTGTTTTTCTGTTTACCAACTTCCATTCTGTGGTCCCTGCTGCTCTTTGGCTGCTTTCTGGTGTGATTTTGTGTTAATGTGGAAGTTATGATGGATGCACCTGGACCAGGAGCAAGAGCCACAACTCAAGGACAGACACCTGGAGATTATCATGTTCCACCAGCTCACCTGAACCACTGATACCATGTTATTAATGCGGGAAACCTAACAGGATTATTTCAGGAATATTAGTGTGATATGAATCACCCCGCTCCCATCTCTGTGTGGAGTGAGTGGACAAATGCCCAAAAAAATAACAATTGTAAACCCCTTTGTGACTCTTGTCTGTGAAAGGCGGTACATAAATAAAGATGACTTACTTACTTACCAATCTGAATGTATAGCACATTTCATACACAAGGGGACTCAAAGCGCTGAACATAACAAGAAAAGATAAATGATCACTCTTTTGAATGCGCTGGAAAACGGCTGCAAGTCCTAAGTAGCTCTGAAACAGTTGTTTTGTGATTTTTTTTATTTTTTTTTATTGCTTATTTCTACCTGAGATGTTGGTGCTGTACAGTGATCATGGTTTTGCACTGGTCCGGACCGAGCGGAGAGGAATAATGGTTCGAACCAAGCGGATCGGGTGAAAATCCACTGGAGGAATGCTAACTTTTTGAAAAATGCTAATGAAGCATTTCGCATTTTACTCCATTTCTTCTTCTGTGAGCCGTCCTGCTCCACCCAAAGGCTACTCCACCTCTTCTGCTGTGATCTGAATGGCCTTTGCTGATTATTACTATTTTTAAGTTTTTAGAATGATCAATTTTATTTTTTATTTTTGCTGCTACTGGACACCTGAATTTATCCTATGGGGATCAATAAAGTATCTATATATTTATCTATCTATTAAAGAGTGAAGATTCAATCGATTGATTGGTTGTTTTATTTTGGTCGTCACCTCAACAAAGTTACAGTTCAAAATTATGATGCAATATGATGAAGTGCAACCATAGACTGTATATATTGACGAACGTAGTCACGCCTATCTCCGTCGTTCTAACTAATGGGCCAAAAATAGGGCTTTCATGGAGTGATTCAAAATGGCCGCGGGGGCTGGAAAATGTGAAAAAAAAACGCATCTGCGCATGCGTCAGCCGGCACAAGTCCCATTCATTTAAACGAGTGGTCCAAAAAAATTCACAACAAAATTCAGTTGGCTCTTGGCTCAAAGCTCCGTTCCTCATGTGTGTCAATGCTGACACACATGAGGAACGGAGCTTTGAGCCAAGAGCCAACTTTTGGACCATCCTGTAAAGACGGTAAGAAGATGCTATATGTTAGCACTAGCTAATTCACATTCCGGGTCCACCCCCATCGACCCGGGGTGATATTGCAGAATGTCAGCGCACGTAATTTTGGCCACTTTTGAGCCGGGACCCGCCACCACTGAGTGCAACCAAGCAACACATGGGCAGAGGGCTAGGCCTAGCCTACACCATCAACCATATTTTAAGCTTTATATGTATGGGCTGGTGCTCTGTGTACTGGGGGCAGCTCTGACTGCCACCCCCCCAACCCAGAAATGGATTAAGGGGAAGAAAATTGATGGATGGATGTATGGTAGACCATATTAAAAATACATACAGAAACAAAGTCACTTTTCATGTTTTTTGAATAACTAAAACTTAAGATTGACATTGAATATAAGATTCTTTGGTTTGTGTTTGAATGTATGCATGGATTGACTGATCTGCTTGTGCCCCACATCCCATCTCGGGCTCTAAGATCAGCAGACCAGGCTCTTTTGGTGGTCCCAAAGACCAGAAAGAAGTTGAGAGGGATCAGGCTTTTGCAGCAGCAGCCCACGGTGGAATGCTCGCCTCTGCACATTAGACTGGGAGACTTTCTGTTTTTTCCTGATTTTTTTACTTTGGCTTTCAAATCCGTGGATTGACTTTTGTGCAAATTCTTGTATATGTTTCTATATTATGTTGTGTTTTTAGCAGTGATGGGAATAACGGCGTTACTAGTAACGGCGTTACTAACGGCGTTACTTTTTTCAGTAACGAGTAATCTAACTAATTACTTTGACAGTAACTATAACGCCGTTATCATTTCCGACATCCCGTTACTGCGCGTTACTCAAGACGCACAATGAACGTGTTGTCATGAGAGAAGGGAGGATGAGAAAACCTCTCAGCAATTATTGGCTGATGTAAAACATATTTCCTTTACAATCCACATGTCTACAGTTGAGAGGATGGCTCATAAATTGTGTTTTTGAAACAAATATGGGTCTTAATCGCGCTCAACCACGGCATGGGTCAGCCACAGAGTAGAGCATGTGAGCGCAGAAGTCGGCTGCATACAATTCCATCGATAAGCTCCTTTCTCTTCCTGGTTTATCTGCTAAGGACAGCAACAGGTTTGGCTAACATACATATAACACATTTTTACATAATCTAAAATGTACATAGGGTAATTTTTCAATGACTATAGGAATGATAAGAAAGAGAGGTGAAGTGTAAGACGGTTGATTTTAGAAATTGGATGCACTCGGCTGCCGCTAGCAAAACACAGGAGTTTATGGAGGACACACGCGTTTTGTTTTACTTTTTAAAACTCATTGGACTCATTTCCAAATGGAGGATTACATATCTACGCTCAAACCATTAACTGGATTTAAACAAGGAACTGGTCTGAACCGAAGTGGACTGTGCAGGTCATTTATAAGGTATAGCTATAAGGTAAGACCCATAACTCATAGTTTTGCGTTTTGTATGAACAAACAATGCGGGCATAAAACATATTTTGCTGTAGCCAAACAAATTGTCCACTTGATTTATATGATGTATATGTTCATCTGATTGGACTGAAGTCAGTGCTTCACCAGCCTCACCGCTCGTCACTGGTGTTTCCACATTCACAGTGGAGCGTGTTGTGTTTAGTGCTTACAGCACAGTGAGAGATGAAGAGTGAACAGGACTTCAGCAGCAAAACAGCCTTTTCTAGATGGAAATATTGGCACTGTTAAAGGTAAAAATGCGCACGTCGGGTGCACATTATGTTCCAGAACAAAACGAAAAAGTAACGCAATAGTTACTTTTACTGGTAACTAGTTACTTTTATAGTGGAGTAACTCCGTTAGTAACTCAGTTACTTTTTGGGAGAAGTAACTAGTAACTATAACTAATTACTTTTTCAAAGTAACGTGCCCAACACTGGTTTTTAGACATGTGTTCAGCACTTTGGTCAACTGTGTTGTTTTTAAAGTGTTCCATAAAATAAGTTGAATTGAATTAGTTTATTTAATAAAAAAAAATTCAAATCTTTTCTTAAATTATTTTATGTACTCATTAGTACACCACAGGTATGTGTTCGTGTGTGTTGCCTCAGATAAAGTGTTGCCACAGGTGAAGTGTTGCCTCCGGTGAAGTGTTGTTGCTGAAGCAGGAGAAATCCTCAAAAAATGGAAATGCCTCAATGCAGCCACGTTGGAGACACTTTTTATTGATTTTTATAATATTTTTTGAAAATATCAATGTTTTAATTCTCTTTTTTTATGAGCAGATTGCTTTCTACTACTGTGTTTCCTGGTGGTTCTTATCACATGTTACAAAGTGTTGGAAAAGGAGCTTTTTTTGGCATCATAGAGGTAAATTAATCATTGTGAAGTATTGGTACATGATACATTGACAATATCTGAACTCTGAACATTGTAAAGCGCTTTGGGTGACCTTGGTCTGTAAAATGCTCTATATAATTAAACTTCCATTCATCCGTTTTCTTCCCCTTAATCCATTTCTGGGTCTGGGGCAAGGGGGGTGGTGGCAGTCAGAGCTAGTCCACAGCACCAGCCCCTCACTGATCCTCCTGCAGGAGGTGAGTCCACAGGAGGACAGCCTTGTTCTTTCAGGGGGGCTTCAGGCAAAGTGGGGTTAAGTGTCTTGCCCAAGGACACAACGACAGCAGACATCAGTGGGAGTCGTGGAGAAGGTCTCATGGTGGGTTCAAACCCACAACCTTCAGGCTCAAAGGCCAATGCTCTTCCAACTGAGCCACTGTCCCCTTGTTCCTTAAAGGAAAACTCACCCTAAAATCCTTTTTTTTGCTGATAAACGGTATAAATGAGTGTCCAAAAGTGTTGTCTACATATCCTGGTCATAGTTTTGTCATTTTGATGCAAATTAGTTGAAAGATCAACTTTCTGCCTAAAACGTCTGTGAGGCGCCATCTGCAGGCGACCTATATTACTACATTTGAATGTTGAATCTGGCGCCACCATTGGCCGCAGCAGAGGCCGCTGTCGTCTGCAGTGGCTCGTTACGTCAGCAGCCCCCGCTCTGAGGTATATAAACGGCCCAGTCTCGTTCATGCCCCCATAGCGAGTTGGAGAAGGAATAGCAGAGAGTATTTTTATCGATTGTCAGGTTTGCGATTAGTTATAGCATTTAGTAAGTAAGTAAGTAAGCTTTATTTATATACCGCCTTTCACAGACCAGAGTCACAAAGCGGTTTACAATTGTTATTTTTTGGGCACTTGTCCTCTCACTCCACACAGAGATGGGAGCGGGGTCGCCGAACAGGAGGCGCATGCCAGACCTATTGTACATATTTTTAGTGGCAGGGGAAACCGGAGTACCCGGAGGAAACCTACGCAGACACGGGGAGAACATGCAAACTCCACTCAGAAAGGCCCTGGTCCGGCCGGGATTCGAACCCAGGACCTTCTTGCTGAGAGGCAAGAAGGGAGATTTAGGGAGATTATTATTAGCATAGCTGTTTGTATTATAGATAATTGTGTAGTGTTAATAATGTTGTTGTTGAATATTGGAGTTTTAGTCATTAGTTAGTTGCTTTTATTTTTAGATTAGTTAGCTGAATTTAGCTTTAGACTTGTGTTAGTATTATATGTGTTCTATATCGTGTGCAATTTCATTGTACTGTATATTGTTTATTGTACTTGTGTACAATAAATACTACTTTATGTTTGAGCGTGTGTTAAATTACTGCCTCTTTTGTGCACATTGGAGTATGATTTTCCTAAGGGACGAGGAGGAGCAGTGGCCGCAGGTTATTGTGGCAGAGTTTAGAACTATATGACCACCACAATATACTTTATCTTGATCTGGGTTCATACATAAAACAGACAAAACTGAAGAAAATAACCGCAACATAATCGGTTACTGTGAGGGAATATGGGAAGGCTACCTGTGGGATTATAATAGATCCATGGTGACAAGCAGTTTGTACTTTTTATTCCACTCTTATCGATATCATTCAGAAACAGGCCCCATTCTGCCTCAGCTGCCTTTGAGACAGGTTAGTTTTACCCTATACTGATGATGTGTTGTTGCTTTAGTAATCCAGCTCTGCTGCAGAGTTAGAGTTTCGCTTTTCAGCCGGAGCTCATTTGGCGCTCAGCTGTCGGGTTCGTGCCGGGCTCGGGCTTCTTTTTTTAAAAATATGTTTCTTTTTTATTATTATTATAATTATTTTTAAATGATTTTTATACATAATGATATGCATATATATGTATATAAACAACAACAATGTCCGTTGATTGACAACAAGTTATTAAAAAAAGTTAATATATTAATGACACCGTAACCAGCGTGTCCCACAGCAGCAGCGAGCCGTGAACGCATCATCCCCGTGTCTCCAGCTGCATGCTGTGGTCAACAACGAACAGGAACAATAGTAGAAATGGATCAAGTGGAGACAAAACAAATTCAAAAGTGGAGACTAAACTTGCAATTGGAAGGTGAGTGCGTACAACGGGAAATCAGATGTGTCGGGTTCTGTCGGGCTCGGGCCTGTTATACAGCGTTCATTGGTCGGGCTTATACGGGCTCGGGCCGCACAGAATCTATAGAGCTGGTGTCTGATCACTCTTCATCTTTGACACGGCCAATGCTGATGTCAAGTGTCACTCACATCTTGACCCGCCCAGCATTCACCCCCTCCCCGCCTCTCCCCTTTAGTCCTCCAGGCTACGCCCATTTGGAGGGAGATTTGAAAAGAAAATGTGAGTGACGTAAGCTCCGAGGAGCGGGGTTGAGAAGTTCTTTAAACTTGATCTTGAGAATATTCACTTTGTCATTTCATGTTTTAGAATGTGTTATCATTTATTAAGTATAAAATATGGATCAATATGTTTAATGGAATAAGAGACGACCCGGATGAGCAACACTCTCATCGCATGGAATTCATTACCGTGCATCTAACTAAAGACACTGTTTATAGCTGAGGTACCTAACTTTCAGACCACAACAATAGAACTCTGTATTTAAATCCATGTCTTTAGTTTTGGCTCTAAAGCTGCGTTTGGGAGTGGGCTCTGAAGCAGTTTTTGATTCCTGGAAAGTCTCCGTAGAGTTTCATTGGGCCTCGTTTATGAAACTTGCGTACGGCAAAATCAGGGTAAATGAGGCGTAAGCAGAAAATTTACTCTTTTTGGCATTTATCAATCTGGACATGAGCGTACGGTACACACAGAATATACGCCAAGTCTGGAGGTGGTGTAAATATATGCTAATTTCAACCTCCATCTCAACAGGCCAAAACACAGATTTGGACAACAATAAACATATTCCCACTCTGTCTTCTGTTCTTCGTTTTAAAAATCTGACGTCTGCGCTTTGTGATCCTGGACTGTAAAATGATAACTTGATAATAACTTCTAAAATTCAAGAGAGATTTCTGTAATGTATCAAAAAAGTTTTGCAAATTTGTTCAAAGGAAACACAGCTGAATATAGCGTATATTTATTTTTACATAAACGTGAACAAACAAACGTGCCACAGGCCTTTTGAGGCTTCCAAACAGTCTTCCTGGTCGACTTCCTGCTGACCTGTCGTTAAAACGGGGCGTGAAACAGGTGCTTACTGCATATTTATAGGCGTGACTTTCATAAATACATTTGTATTCAGCCGTGGCATCTGGGCGCATCTCACACAATCATAAATCCGACGTTGGATCTTGCGTATTTTGAATCTACACCCAAAATGTACACCTTTTTCTGCGCAAGTTTCATAAATGAGGGCCATTGTGTGTTTCTGCTCCAGAGTCAGAACTTCAGGCCTGGAGTCAGACTGCAGAGATGGCAACACACTTCTTTGTTGCCGAAATTGGACCGACAACCCGCTCCCTCTGTTTGCAACAATCACACTGAAACTGACCTTAGAAAGTAACATTTTTGGTAAAACAGGTTTATTTTCTAATTGAAGGTGAATATGCAACTGTATACTTCTTGTTCAGCTCTGCCTTCAACACGATCCTGCCATCCCTGCTCTAGGACAAGCTCTCCCAGCTTTACGTGTCCAATTCCACCTGCAGGTGGATCACTGACTTCCTGACAGACAGGAAGCAGCGAGTGCGTCTGGGTAAGAATGTCTCGGACTCTCGGATTATAAATACAGGAACCCCACAGGGCTGTGTTCTTTCTCCCCTACTCTTCTCCCTGTACACCAACCACTGCACCTCCAGCCACGACTCCATGAAGCTGATCAAGTTCGCGGACGACACCACCCTCATTGGACTCATCTCCAACAACAGTGAGTCCGCCTACAGGAGGGAGGTGGACCGGTTGGTGTCCTGGTGCAGTGGTAACAACCTGGAGCTGAACGCCCAGAAGACAGTGGAGATGATGGACTCCCCCATCACTTCTGTGGAGTCCTTCCGTTTCCTGGGCACCACCATCACCCAGGACCTCAAGTGGGAGCCGACCATCAGCTCCCTCATCAAGAAGGCCCAGCAGAGGATGTACTTCCTGCGGCAGCTCAGGAAAGCCAAGCTGCCTGCACAGATGTTGGTGCAGTTCTACGCGGCCATCATCGAGTCCATCCTCACCTCCTCCATCACCGTGTGGTTTGCTGGAGCCACAGTCAGGGACAAACAGAGACTACAGCGCATTGTGCGCTCTTCAGAGGAAGTGATCGGCCGCAGCCTTCCATCGCTGCAGGACCTGTACGTCGCCCATCATACGTCACTTTACTTCACTGTACTGCTGTCACCTTACATTGTGTGCACCATGTGCACTTGTATATTGTAAATGGTAACTGTAACTCTATTTTAAATTTAAATGTATTCCTTAGAAGTGTTTTTTATTCTTTATTTTGTATTATCTCTTTCTGACTGTTGCACTGAGCCAAAGCAATTTCCAAGTCTGTGACCTCCTGTTACTCACGTGGCAATAAAAATGATTCTGATTCTGATTCTGATAAATACGACTGTAGGTGTGGGTCCCCACAGAGACCCCACAGAGACCACACAGAGACAACACAGAGACAACACAGAGACAACACAGAGACAACACAGAGACAACACAGAGACAACACAGAGACAACACAGAGACAACACAGAGACAACACAGTGACAACACAGAGACAACACAGAGAGTCTGCGGATTATTTTTACATTTTACATTGAGTTTGGATGTAATGAAAGATAATGTCTTTAACTGGAAACTGTTGAAGCACAGATCTGTTGTCACCAGAAAAGCCACGAGATCAGATAAGAACGTGTTGGAAACACAGGCCATACTCCTCAGACTTAAAGCTGGGATACGTAACTTTGGAAACACAGGAAAAAAACTGTATTTAAATCCATGTCTCTAGTTCCTGGCTCGAAAACAATTAAATGCACACAAAGGATTTTATTATGACCTTACACAAGCGAGCGCTGTTGTAAAGATCAGATCATCAGAGAAATCACCAAAACTATTTGTTCTGCAGAGTTTCTCCTCCTCAGTTTCTCTGTGTCACAGATCAATGGTTATAGGTTTATTTTTTCTTTCATGTGTTTAACAAAATATCCAAACAATACTATAAATGATCAAACTGTACAGTTCCCATGTCAGAACTGGAGCATGTTGAAGACCGAGTCTTATTCATGCTCAAGCCCCGGTGATCCAAGATGGCGCCCTATTCAAATGAATGGCTTGTGCATGGGACTTCACGGAGACCGGGAGATTAGCTGAAGTCGCCTATATTTGGGCATCATCTGGTCCTCCCGGTTCTGCGCAAGGATTTTCTCCCATGATGCTTTGAGCCAAACATGCGTGTGTGGCTCTCATGCACGTGCACAGAGGGGCTCGGCCGTGCTCTGACCAATCAGAGCTGATCAGAGCAGCAGCAGAGCGAAGTCAGAGCGGGAAGGAAAGGAGCAGAGTTCTTGGCAGTAAAGTGTGGATTTAAAGAAAACTGAAGGATTTAAGAAGAAAAAAATTTCAGGATGACAAGGGACACTAAAATCCCCACAAAATCCGATTTTTATGAAAGCTGTAGGTTCTCTGTCAGCTGAGGTCGCGCTGTTTTAATTTACAGTGAGTTCTATGGGCCCACGTGATTTTAGTCTGTGCCCATAGGTGGGACAACTGTAAGCTAGTAATATCCTATTCAGTTATTATTATAGATCCATGTTCATGCCCCTATTAACAAAGCAAAACGCTACGTTTTTGATGAGCGCCTCAAAATATACCATATACACGTTTAGTTACTTTATTTTAAACCTCTAATTCCGATTATTATATACATGCACATACATACACACACAGATATGCATACATAAAAGTATGTACACATAAACACATGAACCTACATGAAAATAGTACATTCATAGCCATACATACTCATTTACACATATCTATATTTGTCCATTAAATATGATGTATACATGTGTTTAATTTGGTCAATTGTGTGATGTGATTTCAGATCGTTGCCCAAACTGTTCCACAGCCTGATTCAGAAACAACAAAGCCTCTTTGTTTTAGTGACGGGTAAATGGCACACAAAAGTTTCCTTTCCTCCTGCTGTCTTCATCAGTGATTAGAATTAATTTCCTGAAATTCAATTCAATTCTTGTTTCAATCGCCCTAAATCACAGTCGTTTTTTTCAGAGGACTTTACAAAGTTGTCAACTCACCAACACAGATCAGAGAATTTCAAACAGGGTAATTGTTTGGATTTGAAAGACTTTGATAATCTTTGACCGATCTTTTGACACAAAAGCAGATGTTCCTTTCTTTGTTGGGAAGGTTTATTTGCAGGAAATGTTCAATTATGCACGTGTTTTTCAAGGTCCCCAGCTCTTTTCCAGGATTTGGGAATCACCCAAACTATGTTCATGTTCTTCCACAATAACACCATTAGGGGTGGGAACTTCGGGGTACCTCACGATACTTGGCAAAAGCATATTGATAATCGATTGTGTGAGAAAGTATCTCGATACATCACCATATCGATATATTGTCACACTCCTAAACACCATATTGTGGAGAGATTTGAAAACGTTGCGTCCTGAGACACATTCAGGGAGAACTGCGGCAGAGGGCGACGTGGGCCACACCCTCCAGTCATTCTGGAGAAACACACCAGCTAGGCTCTTTGTCAGTATCAATATTATGGCCGATATTATAAGTAGTGTTTCAATGTGCTTAAGAAAATGACAAAGTCTGGGGATTGTGTCTTTCATTCAGACAGAAGACATGTTTTATTGTCAATGGTAGACAGCACGAACAAAGATGTTACAGAATGCATGTGATATTGTACATTATGGAGTAGTGGAGATGATCGTCCAATCAGTATTCGCCGCGGTGCCAGTAGCTTGGCCTTGAGATAACCAAAACATGTAGTGGAAAAATACTGCCTTGAGTCATTGTTAGAATGATGAGTTTAACTTTAACCACAGTTTCTTCAAAGTGTCATGAAATCTCCAAAGTGGTTTACAGCAGTTCATCTCTGGTCTCACTCTGGTCTCTCTCTCTCTCTGACGTCTCTCTAGTCTCTCTCTGGCCTCTCTCTCTGGTCTTTCTCTAGTCTCTCAGGTCTCTCTCTCTGGCCTCTCTCTGATGTCTCTCTCTGGCCTCTCTCCCTGGTCTCTCTCTCTGGCCTCTCTCTCTTGTCTCTCTCTCTAGTCTCTCTCTGGTGTCTCTCTATGGCCTCTCTCTCGTATGTCTCTTTCTCTCTGGTCTCTCTCTCTAGTCTCTCTCTAGTCTCTCTTTGCCTCTCTCTCTCTGGCCTCTCTCTCTTGTCTCTCTCTCTGGCCTCTCTCTAGTCTCTCTGGTCTTCGTAGCCCTCAGTCTTGCTCCTTTCCCTCAGCGCAGTGTCCTCTGATGCTGTATTTAACAGTATATCCACAGCTTTAGACAATACAAAAGTGTTCTAACTGACAGTGATTGGCCAGAGTTCTGCTGGAAGCCATGCCAAACCCTGGATACTGGTTTGTCGTGAGTAGGATGCTAGAATACCTTACCAGATACTAAATCTATCTGTAATACGTAATGGAAACACAACCAGATAGAGTGGAGTCGAGTAGAGTAGAGGACCAACCTAATGAATCCAGGTTGGTCAAATATGTTACAGACATTAATCTATGTCAGCACTCACGGCCTCTGTTCTTGGCTCTGAACATCTCCATTGTGGGCATCGTGGGTTGGGTTTCCTCACCAGCGTCAATTCATGCTCAAGAAACACTATTACACTTCATTCTGTGCTGAGGATTCACCAGTGTCACCAGTTTGAAAGCAGAGCATTTAGACAGAAGGGGCGGGGGGACAGACATTCTTGATATCAGTGCAAATGGAGCGAAACACGACTGTACCTCACAGAGAACCTCACAGAGACAACACAGAGACAACACAGAGACCACACAGAGACCCCACAAAGAACCTCACAGAGACAACACAGAGACCACACAGAGACCACACAGAGACAACACAGAGACCACACAGAGACCCCACAGAGAACCTCACAGAGACAACACAGAGACCACACAGAGAGCACACAGAGACAACACAGAGACCACACAGAGACCACACAGAGACAACACAGAGACCACACAGAGACAACACAGAGACCCCACAGAAAACCTCACAGAGACAACACAGAGACAACACAGAGACCATACAGAGGCAATACAGAGAGTCTGCAGATTATTTTTACATTTTACATTGAGTTTGGATGTAATGAAAGATAAAAATGTCTTTAACTGGAAACTGTTGAAGCACAGATCTGTTGTCACCAGAAAAGCCACTAGATCAGATAAGAACGAGTTGGAAACACGTCCTCAGACTTAAAGCTGGGTTACGTAACTTTGGAAACACAGGAAAAAAACTATATTTAAATCCATGTCTCTAGTTCCTGGCTCTAAAACAATTAAATGCACACAAAGGATTTTATTATGACCTTAGACAAGCGAGCCTCCTCAGTCTCTCTGTCCTCCTCATCACAAAGTGCTTCACAGTTGCAAAGTGCACGAGGGACGTTTTAACAGGATATGTTCCCAACTCTCAGTCATTCATCGGGGCCAAAGAAAGAATCCTTGAGTTTGATAAATGACTGGATCTGTCCAAACGTCTCGGGCACTTGACACAGTCGTGTGGAGGCGAACATTTAAACAAGACCACGTTCTGAAGCAGCACACGCTGCACAGAGCTCTAATGAGTTTACCTTGGATCTATTGTAATATAGTTTTACAATGTTGACACTTTGCTGTTATGACACCGGTTTCTACATTTCTGAATTGTTCGAGTCGTTCTTTTACGTAACTGTGGTCCTCCATGGTTCTTTTATATAACTGTGGTCCTCCATGGTTCTTTTACATAACTGTGGTCCTCCATGGTTCTTTTACATAACTGTGGTCCTCCATGGTTCTTTTACATAACTGTGGTCCTCCATGGTTCTTTTACATAACTGTGGTCCTCCATGGTTCTTTTACATAACTGTGGTCCTCCATGGTTCTTTTACATAACTGTTAGTTAGTTAGTTTTATTTCAGTCTCTTCATTTCAGACTACAATAGTCAACAAAACATTAAAAGAAAAACATAAATAAATGACTGAAAGGGTTTTAGCTGAAGAGAGACACTTATTGGAGCCAAACCCCAAACCATTTCATTACAATTTAAAAATAGATAGATAGCACTAAGCATACAGCAAATAAGGCAATAATAATTTGTTTACAAAATATTTTCACGGTAAATGTTACGTACACATTTCCTCGGGTTGTACAAAAAAAGAAAAAGAAAAAGATGTATACATATACATATACATACACACACATACAGTATGTACAGTACATATGCATGCATACATATACACACACATATACATACATACCTTCATGTATACACATTTATATTCTAAAAAAGACCATTATATATACTATATATAATATGTAATAAGAGTTTAAATATTGTTAAGTTCCAGTTCTTTATATGTGTTTAATACTTTAAATTTGAATCTGTTTTTGAATGTTCTGACTGATGTTGCATTTTTCAATGAGTGACAGAAAGATGTACTCCTCTGATGGAGACACATTGACCTTTGATGTTTGTTCTAACGTTTCTTTTTTGATAAACATGCGTTCCTCTTAGATTATAATGAGTCTCTCTGAGTTTAAACCTTTCTTGTATACAATTTGGGAGCTTGTATTATGGACTTGGTACATGACAACAGCTGTGTTGAGATCCACTAGATCATTAATTTTAAAATATTCAATTTGATAAATAATGGGTTTGTTGGAGCATGATAGTCTGCATTGTTAACTAATCTGACTGCTTTCTTTTGTAATATAAGAATGGGCTGGATAGCAGTTTTATAGTTATTCCCCCATATTTCTACACAATAGTTTAGGTACGGAAGGAGGAGGGCATTATATAATAAGTGGAGTGACTTCTGATTCACAACTGCTTTAACTTTACACAATATTCCAACAATTTTTGATACTTTTGTTTTCACGTAGTTTATGTGAACCTTCCAGTTTAGACCTTCATCAATGTGCACTCCCAAAAATTTGGTGTGGCACACCCTCTCAATTTCCATTTCATTCATTTTTAGTTTCCTTTGTAGATTATTGATGTTCCTATTGCCAAATATAATACATTTTGTTTTTTTCACATTCATTGATAATTTATTATAGTCAAACCATTTTGTTAAATATTTCTAGTTCTTTTCCAACTTTATTTAACAACTGATCAATATTTGGTCCAGAACAATAGAGACTGGTGTCATCGGCAAACAAAATACACTGCATGTTTTTAAGGACCTTACAGATGTCATTAATATATATGTTAAACAATTTTGGACCTAGCACTGAGCCCTGTGGGACTCCATAGGTTATTATGTGATTGTTTGATTATACGTTGTTTATTTGGACATATTGTTCTCTACCACAAAGATAGCTTTTTAGCCAGTCATTGACAACTCCTCTAAAACCATATCTTTCGAGCTTTGATAAAAGCAACTGGTGATGTATGGTGTCAAAGGCCTTGCTGAGATCAACAAACACACGCACTTTATGTTCTCTATTATCTGTTGCTGATGTTATTTCCTCTGCCAATTCCATGACTGCCATAGAGGTAGATCTGTTTGCCCTAAAACCAAACTGTCGGTCATTGATTATATTATGCTTTTCTAAGAATTCATTCATCCTACTGTCAAAGAGTTTTTCTAAAAATTTTGAAAATTGAGAGAGTAGAGAGATATGTCTATAGTTTGTGAATTGTTTTTCATCTCCACTTTTGTAAATGGGTATTACTTTTGAGATTTTCATTGTCTTTGGAAATATGCCTGTGAGAAAAGATTGGTTATAGATGTGTGTGAGGGGGGTAACAATGCAGTCAATAACTTCCTTTACTGTACCAACACCATATCCAAGTCAAAACTATCTGTGGACCTCTTGTTCTTAAATGTACGCACAATATTGAGGATTTCGTTTTCCTCTACCCTTCTAATAAAAAAAGAGTTTACATTACTTTGAATATTGCTTAAAAGTCTACTTCCTTGGTTTGTGATGGTGTTACTATTTCTTGTGCAAGAGCGGGCCCGACAATGAAAAAAAATGTATTAAATGCATTTATGATATCTATGCTATTATTCATTATGATTTCATCTTTGACTAAATGGTTTGGGTAGTCATTTTTTTTATTATGTTTTTGAGTATGCCATTTAGAACTTTCCACGTGCCTTGGATGTTATTTTTCTGTTCCTCCAGTAATTTATTATTATATATCTTTTCGCTTGATCTAATTATGTTGGTCAATTTGTTTTTATACTTTTTATATCGTGTTTCCGCTTCATTAGAGCGTTGTAGAAATAATTTATAGAGGTGGTTTTTCTTTTTAAAAGCATTACCTATACCTTTTGTAATCAATGGTTTGTTTTGTTTGTTTGTTTGTTTGATTATATGTTTCTTAGGAGGACAATATTTATCATAAAGACCTGTCACTTGGGTCAAAAAGATGTCATAGGCCTCAGGGTGCAAAGTGGTATAGACCTGACTGTGGTCCTTCATGGTTCTTTTACATAACTGTGGTCCTCTATGGTTCCTACTTCAAACTTGTGAGGGCAGAGTGAAAGCAACGAGAGTCCTCAACTCTAATAGACGTTCAAAAGACAAATATTCTTAAAAATATCACATTTGTTATTAGTTAACACGTTTTTTTTCATTTAGAGCAACTGTAAAAAATACACAGAGTACCTTTAACCTGTGATTTAATTGAGTATTTTAATCTTCTCCAAATGGTAACTGCTCCTCATTCTTAGGGCCAATCACTGGATCTGGTTTTAACGTTTGGTCTCAGCATGGGAAATGTTACCACCGAGGATGTCTGTGTGTCGGACCACTTAGCTATTTTATTTGAGGTTATTTTAGCCCCCAGTCTGCCTCCAATGGGTCATTTTATCACTCTCCTCTGCTCTTAAATGTTCCCAACTTTGCACAGCAGCTCCCTTGACTACTTTTAAGCAACTTTTTAACCAACATTCTTTTATCCAACATCACACAGATGTTTAGACACCATTGCACCTTTTAAACAGAGAAACTCCACCAGAACACAACAACCATGGCTCAATGAAAAAAACTGTTAAACTATTACGGACATGTAGACAATATGAACAAAAATGGAAAAAGACACACCTCACAGTATTTCAGCTCGCCTGGAATGACAGCCCCCAAACATTATCAAACAATAGAACAGTGTGAACTATTTTTAAACCATTTTATCAAAAAAGAAAACTGATACCCAGGCCCAAGTATCTGCTCTGAGCCAAGCCATTGTTTTAAATAGAGAAACTCTGGATTTTTATTGTTTTACTAATTTAATTCCTTTCTTTTTTATCAGACATTTTATTCCATAAGAAAGTAACCACGTGCAGCCTCGATGTCATCCCCACAAAGATCACCCTGGATCGAGGTCTTGTCCATCCAGTTTTAAACATTCTGTGGTCCAGCCACTTTTAAAGAAACCTGATTCAAGCACCACAGATTTTAACGATTTTAGACCCATTTCTAAACTCTCATCCAAAGTTTTAGAGATAACAACATCTTTGAGAAATTCCAACCCGGTTTTAAAGCACAACACAGTACAGACAGCTCTCCTTAGAGTCTTAAACAACCTTCTTTTAACCACAGACAGAGGAGAATGCTCTATTTTAATACTTTTAGATTTTAGCTCTGACTTTGACACGATCGACCACAAGATTTTATTGGAACGCCTCAAAACGTGGGTTGGCATCAGAGATTCTGCACTTGGTTGGTTTCATTCTTATCTTTTAGACAGAACCTTTGCCATGGCTAATTTTACCTCCTCAACAGCCCCCATGACCTGTGGTGTGCCGCAAGGTTCTATATTATTTTCTATTTATTTGCTCCCCTTTGAACACATTATGGCTCGTCATAACGTGTCCTTCCACTGCCGTGCGGACAGACACACAGATATACCTCCTGCTGAGACCAAAACGACCCTGGAAGTCTGCTGTGGTCTACTGTTTTAACCATGTGAACAGGTGGATGGCCCATAACTTTCTTCACCTCAACACCTCCAAATCTGAAGTCCTCCTCATCAACCCCCCTCCATCAATATCCCACATCCAAACCCACCTCGGCCCCCTGTCCTCAAACATCACTCCCTCCGCCTGCATCCTCAGTGTCATATTCTTATTGTCGCCTCACCTTCCGCACATCTAACAAACCACACAATCCTGCTTCTTTCACCTCCGCACCATCTCAAAGAGTAAAAACATTCTCACTCCTCCTGATTCTAAAGTTGCCAACGCCCTGATCTTCTCCCTCATCTCCGGTCTCGACTCCAAATCCCTCTCCCGACTCCAACTGGTCCAGAACGCAGCAGCCAGACTTCTCACTGGTTTTAACAGAAGGGAGCACATCACCCCTGTGTTAGCGTCCCTCCACTACCTCCCTGTGTGTTTTAGAATTGATTTTAATATTTTACTGATCACTTTTAAAGCTTATTAAGGTCTGGCACCAAGCTATATTTGTGAACTTTTAACCCCCTACGAGCCCCACATACAGTAGGTCCCATTCCGTTTTGTCGTCTTCATTCACGCTTCTCGGGAATCACGCAGCTGCGTGAAAAATAGTACATCTGATCGCCACAAGGTGGCAGGCTAAGTCCGCTTTAGCTCTTCCAGCGACTTAGACCGTCACAAGAGCTACACATCACTGTGTTGACCTAACAGCCAATCAGGTTCAGAGCAGCGGCAAAGTCCCCCTCCATTTACACTCATCTGTCTTTTGAAAACCGGACCGGAGCGAGGCTGCCCCATGGATCTGGGCTGCCCGCGTCAACAAAATAAGGTAACTATTATAATATAAATAAGTATTAATTCTCATTACAGTGTTGTCTGCTTTGCTATATGAGCCGTGCAGTGATTAACACGATAAAAGAGGTTTGTGGGAGTCACTTGTTCGTTTTTATGTTAGCTTTCTATTGTGGCTAAGGAGCGAGCTTGTTAACGGTCTGTGCTAAACGTAACGTTACTACATTTGATATTAATTGGTGGGCTTGTTTAAATGGATCATACAAGATGCCAGCGTGACTATTCTTTGTTCCTTGTGGGCTGAAACTGGCATTAAAGTGGCGCAATGCGTCGGCTAGCTGGCGCTCATTGGGCTACTAGCCACGCTAGCCTTGACATCGCTCTCGTCTAACTTGTTAGTTAACCCTAACCAGACGAAGTGAGTAGCTGTGGTTAACACTTAACGATGTAATCGATCAAGATATGTGGGGATAACTGATCTGACAGATCATTTATCAATAATTGCGCGAAGTTGACCCCCGCTTTCGTTAGCTCTGTTTTTCCAGGTTAGCCACTCGGATGTGGTAGTGCTAACCCAAAGCATCCAATAGATTCATGGTGCGGGCACACAGTTTAGAAATGCTCATAAGAGGACCGTAAATGTGAAATGGCCAATGCTGGCTTTATATGTGATATTTGAGGTGAGTGCGGTGTTCACCCTGTCATGGAAGCAGGAGGCTAGCGTTGAGTTTGAGGGCTGCTGCGGAAGCACGAGTAAACTGAGCCGTTTTATTGCATACAAGATATACTTATGGTAATTAATTCTTGCTCGCGTAGTTGATTATTACTTACATTTTCCACTAGTCTTGTAAATTTTAACGAGCCTTTTTAAAATATTTTAGATAACCCGTGTTTATGAATTTCATGATCTGTAATTTAAATAGCTATAATACATACATTATAATTTAGCATTTGTTTAAAGATGCTTAATTTGGCGGTGTGTGCAGTTTGACAGGTAAGAATATATACATTTTTTTTTTTATTTTGTTCTTTTTTTCCCTGTCAGATGGAGGAGAATCCCAGATCTCTTGTGACTATTGTGCTGGATGACAAAGAGTTTACCATCTCAACACAATTAAAGAACTGATTAATAATAGCACAAGCTTTTTAACAGACAAAGCCGACTTTCATTCTCTTCAAATATACAGTGAAGATTTTAAGGTATTTACTGATGCGGATGTCAATGTACTTGTCCAGAACCTTGACAAATACAGAATTTCATTTAAATCATACACTTCGGAATATCAGGTTTGTAATGTTCAACTATTGGTAATATTTTTTATTTCTTATTGTAACCTCAACTTTTATCTGTTTACTGTTTTTCCTTCCTAAGAACCAGCCCTCGGGTTCAACTTCAATTGGAGCCATTGCTTCATCTACAGTTGGACTGTCAGAGGTATGTCATTTGTTTACATGTTTTACATTATATTGTAGTGAATGATGAATCCTGAGTAATTTTAATAGTGTGTCAAAGTACATTCTTTTCACAACTTAAAATGTGAAGTAATATATATTATGGACTTATGGTAAAGTGACTAGTGCCAATTATTTATGCCTTTATTCTAACTTGCATTATTTTGCATTATAAAAAGAAGAAAAAAATGTTTTGCCTTCTTTTTATGTATTAGTTTCACATAATTACATTTTTCATGATTTTCAAATGTTTCAGCATTCACCTGTATTCATGGATTTCATTGTTTTTTGCAGAATGAACCACAGCCAGGCAATGATAGTTTGAGAAAACTGTTGAAGGAAAAAGCCCCAAATCTCCTCTTGGAGTTTGAATCATCAGGCAGTCTTTCCATCACGTCACGAAAACTGCTTGTTAAAGTATCTGTGAGCCATCTCGTGGAACAGAAGGGATTGTAAGTATTTCAAAATACTCGTTTCTACACCTGTACACACACTGCAGTCCAAAAGTCTGACTGATGGCTTTCATTTCAACCAAGCAGGGGCACACCAGACCCCCTCCAATTCTCATGTAAGAAGAAAGTCTTGAGGAAATGGGTGGAGTCCGGTGTGGCTCTGCTTGGTTGGAATTAACCTGTAACTAGGCCTACCACATAATCATTATAATGCAATTTACATCATTGAATATGTCAGACCTTTTGTTAATGCAGAGTTTTAAGATAAGATTACAGTTATGGTATCTATATTAAAATGTATCATACAGTTAATCATATACTTTTGTCTGTTATTTAGCTATCCCTCAAAGGATGACAAAATACTTCTGGCTAGAAGTATAGTAAGTCTTTCCCTCGCTAAAGATAAACTACCAGGAAAAAAATTAAGGATTTGTGAGTATATTTACACACACGTGTGTGTGTGTATAATATATACACATGTATAACTGTTCTTTTTTCTTATTGTCTAGGAGCATTTCTTTGACCCAGTTTCCCATTGTGGGTTTATTGAAATGAGGCTGAGGAACCTCCGCAGAAGTCTTCACGAAGATCAGCGGCGATACCGGAAAAGAGTTCGTTGTAGTGTACCCGATCCTGATGTCATAGTTACCCTTCACATGGCAGAGCAGGAGGCAGAGGCTACACTGGAGTGGACATCTGCTATTAAAAGGATGAAGCCCATCCCTGAGAACATTGCAACAATCAAAATGGGCATGGATAAAACATTCACAAGTCGGAGGCTTTGGATTTCAACAGAGTCTCCCACAATGCAGGAAATTGTCGCTCACTATCCACGCTTTATTGACCTACTGTGCTTGGTAAACATTACATCTTCTTAACCAATAATTGTGTTCTCTAAATGTATCATTGGACATAGTAACAAGAGAATTTGAAATGGAGATGGAAACTGCTCTGAAAAAGTTTAGATTTGAAAGTGTCAATCAATTCTTACAATTTGTCTCTATGAAAACTTAATATAGCAAGGTTGGCTTTATTTGTCTAAATTCTCTTTCTCTGGCTCTTTATCGCCTCAAACACTTTTGTGTTTGTACAATTACATAGTTAAACTATTGTATTATAGACTTGCTCATAAGGTCATGGTAGTTTAATTGCTGTTTGTTTGCACATGACGCTTACATGTATTTTTGTGTACAGATTGACATTGAATTTTGGAAGTTGTTCCCTGGGAAGCAAGACAACTTCCTTTGCAAGTGGGAAGCACAATTTGTTCCCAAACTGCTCAAATTGTCAACTATGGAAAAAAAAGGCATGCCTGATTCTGAAGAAACCAGTGGTGAGTTGTTTTGTGGAACAAGAGTACTGCCTTTCTAGGTTTGCAGTTGCTCCTTTGGTGACACTTTGTTGTCCTTTTAACCAGTTATGTTGACAGAAAATTATTTCAGCTAATTTGCTCTCAAATGTTAAACAGGGGAACTAATATAAACAATATATAGTTCTTGTTAAAACCGGCAAAAAATGTGCATTGAAACAAACTGTGTAATATTTTTGCAGAGTTGCGTTCCTTTCAAGCGCTCCAGAGTCTGAGCACCTTTCTTCCTCCAACCGCATCAGGAAGAGGCAAGGGATGGGCAAAATGCAGCGTGAAGTCTGCAATGTCCTACATCCTGGATCTCAAGCCGGTAAAGTCAAAACACCTAATCTTTTGGTCTTTATTTGCTTTTTTGACTTGACATTAATTTTAACATATACGGTTTACTAACATCAGTAATTTACGTCTCATTTTTTTTAGTCTTGTTTAAAATGTATGGCTACTGTTGCAAGTAGGGGTGTGACAATGCATTTGAGATGCAAGAATGCTGCTGATTCTAGCGCATTTAATTTATGTGTATTCACTTTAACTCAAACAGTTGTTCTGTAGTTACAGGAGTTGCCGTTTAAAAACAAATGGATCTGATTTATAATGAGTGAGCTGTTCTTTGAGAAAAGAACATTATTCTTTAGTGCCTTCACTGGTATCTGTTCATATCAGGAATTGGCAGATATTGAAAGTCAATATATCGTTATTGGACTTTTAAAAGCTGGATTGTGAATCCCTAATTAGCTGTGATCTCTTATGAGAGCCTTATTTTACGTATGGCATTGTGTGAATTGTGGGTCCTGCATTGTTTTGCAAATTGAATTGTGACATTTGAGTATAGTAACTGTTTTCAAACTGTCTATTTTTATTTTTTTATTCTCCAGAGTGGAACAAGCATTTTGAGTCTGACTGCAGACTCTGATTCAGAAGTCCAGCAACCAAAACTCATTTGCCTAGGACATCCCAGGAACCCAGCGGCACAATATTTCATCGTTGCAACTAATGACAAAGTAATCATCCCTCTCCAAGATGAAGGACTGGCTTGTGCCCTGGACAAACTCTTCAAACTATTTTGGGTGTACAACCTGTCATATCCTCCTCAGGTCAAATCAGTATACCAGTTTTTGGAGTATGCTTATGATTTGAATAAGGAATCTGCAAAGCGCTCTAAAGTCTTAGAGGTGATTTCCAAATTGCATGGAATGTAAATTATCAACCAACATGTATACTTGTCCCAAGTGCAAAAGAGCAGTGTCAAAGCACATAAGACAACTCATCAATCATCTCAGACAAGTGCATGCACTAAGTGATGCACAAGATTACACCATTGTGTGCCACCAGGACAATTGTCAAAGAACTTATCACAAATTAAATTCATATGCTAAACATCTAAAGAAAGTTCACTCTCAGATTGTACAACCAGTAACGGAGTCATCGGCTAACCATGGCATTGTGTTTGAGAAAGCCAGTGAAGAATCTCCCATTAGGATGGACACTTCAGACACAATTTTGGACTCAGTCAGAATGAAACATACTGTTTTATAACATTATCATGTGCTTCAGTCAGAATGAAACATACTGTTTTATAACATTATCATGTGCTTCAGTCAGAATGAAACATACTGTTTTATAACATTATCATGTGCTTCTTCAGTCAGAATGAAACATACTGTTTTATAACATTATCATGTGCTTCTTCAGTCAGAATGAAACATACTGTTTTATAACATTATCATGTGCTTCAGTCAGAATGAAACATACTGTTTTATAACATTATCATGTGCTTCAGTCAGAATGAAACATACTGTTTTATAACATTATCATGTGCTTCAGTCAGAATGAAACATACGGTTTTATAACATTATCATGTGCTTCAGTCAGAATGAAACATACTGTGTTAAAAATGTTATTACAAAATATATACAGTATATTAAGATGTGCGAGGCGAGCCTGGCCTGACTGCGCTCTCCTCCTCCTAAAAAAAGATTAGAACGCAACATTTAGTTAATAATGTGTGTATAAAAAAAAAATTGAAATTATGACTTTAAACAAAAAGTAGTCTTCTGTTCTCTAGATGTTACAGACAATGCCCGCATCCTCCACCACCTGAAGAAGATGACAAAGTCTGGGATCGCGTCTTAAATTCAGACAGAAGACATGTTTTATTGTCGATGGTAGAGACAGCACATGATGAGTTTAACTTTAACCAAAGTTGTTTAAAAGTGTTATGAAATCTCACATTCCCCCCTCTGGTCACACATTCACGTGTGACCATCAGGATCGATAAACAGCAACATAACATCATAACTCAATACTTTAAAAACTCAAACTCTGTCCTTCACTCGGTACTTCAAAAAACTCAGAACTCGGAATACTTCAAAAACTCATAAAACATGTTCAGATCTTCATAAAATTGTCAACATTTCAGTAAAATTCCAACTTACTTCAGTGAGATCAACAAACGGCAATTTCTATTGTTACCCAGAAAGCCTTCGATCGGGTTTCCTGGGGTTATTTGCATAATGTTTCAGAAAGGTTTGGTTTTGGCAAAATATTTCAGAAAATTATACATTCTTTATACAATAATAGTAAGTAAGTTAGTAAGTAATCTTTATTTATATACCGCCTTTCACAGACCAGAGTCACAAAGCGGTTTACAATTGTTATTTTTGGGCACTTGTCTCTCACTCCACACAGAGATGGGAGGGGCCAGTACAGGAGGCACATGCCAGAACTATTGTACATATTTTTAGTGGTAGGGGAAACTGGAGTACCCGGAGGAAACCTACGCAGACACGGGGAGAACATGCAAACTCCACTCAGAAAGGCCCTGGTCCGGCCGGGATTCGAACCCAGGACCTTCATGCTGAGAGGCAAGAGTGCTATCCACTCAGCCACCGTGCCGCCATAATCTAACATCCACTGTTACAACAAATGGCCTCAGCCCCTTTTCAAATTGAACGCGGTAAAAACTTATCACCCCACCTCTTTATAATTGCACTGGAACCCCTTGCTGTAGCAATGAGAGCTAAGAAGGAAATACAAGGCATACAAATGGCAGGAATAGAGCATAAATTATCAATATTCGCTGATGACGTGCTCATCTTATTATCAGAACCAACATTTTCCATCCCACCACTTTTAGAATTAGTTAATTAAATTCTCCAGCATCTCTGGCTACAGGGTAAATTGGGACAAATGTGAAATCATGGCATTATCAAACCTCTGCTGTGAAAGCGACTTCATAATGTGGAATTTCCGTTGGGTACCACAACAAATAAAATACTTGGGTATCTATTTGAGCATGGGGCTGGACAAAATAATGCCATACAATTTGGATCCCGTCTTGAATAGGATCCATCAACTTATTAAAGAATGGGATAAACTGCAACTGTCCTTATGGGGAAGGGTTCAAGCTGTAAAGATGGTTGTACTACCCAAACTAAATTACCTGTTTAGTATGCTTCCACTTAACATCCCAGAAAGTACTTTGAACAGTCTCGACCAAACACTCAATTCATTTACTTAGCGTTAGCTTTCCGCCATATCGCCCAGTCCAACCAGGGACAGTAGCTGCGTTTCCATTGAATAATGCGCAAAAACTTTTTCGATACATTTCAAAATTCGAAAAACCTGTAATTCGCAAAAGCGGCCGTTTCCATTAAGACATATTCGAATAAGTATACACTATTTTCGCGCGTTTATTCACTAGTTTCTAGTACGTCAACATGGCAACAGAAGTAAACAACACTTTGATTTACGTGAGATATATTAATGTCTTGACTTCTGCTGCGGCTCTCATCCTCTCTGACCTCGGGAGAAACTGTGGCTGCTTTGACAGCTCCGCAAACGCGCGTGGTCATGTACCGAGCGCGGACCATAGACGCGCGCACAGAACCATAGACACGGGTCTTGCCTGTCTCCCCCGTCTCTCCCCCGTCTCTCCCCCATGCCTCTCCCCCGTCTCTCCCCCATGCCTCTCCCCCGTCTCTTCCCCGCCTCTCCCCCATGCCTCTCCCCCGTCTCTCCCCCATGCCTCACCCCCGTCTCTCCCCCATGCCTCACCCCCGTCTCTCCCCCATGCCTCACCCCCGTCTCTCCCCCATGCCTCTCCCCCATGCCTCTCCGTCTCTTCCCCGTCTCTCCCCCGTCTCTCCCCCATGCCTCTCCCCCGTCTCTTCCCCGTCTCTCCCCCGTCTTTCCCCCATGCCTCTCCCCCGTCTCTCCCCCGTCTCTCCCCCGTCTTTCCCCCATGCCTCTCCCCCGTCTCTCCCCCGTCTCTCCCCCGTCTTTCCCCCATGCCTCTCCCCCGTCTCTTCCCCGTCTTTCCCCCATGCCTCTCCCCCGTCTCTCCCCCGTCTTTCCCCCCCGCCTCTCCCCCGTCTCTCCCCCGTCTCTTCCCCGTCTCTTCCCCGTCTCTCCCCCGTCTCTTCCCAGTCTCTCCCCCATGCCTCTCCCCCGTCTCTCCCCCATGCCTCTCCGTCTCTCCCCCGTCTCTTCCCCGTCTCTCTCCCCCGTCTCTTCCCAGTCTCTCCCCCATGCCTCTCCCCCGTCTCTCCCCCATGCCTCTCCCCATGCCTCTCCCCCGTCTCTCCCCCGTCTCTCCCCCATGCCTCTCCCCCGTCTCTCCCCCGTCTCTCCCCCGTCTCTCCCCCGTCTCTCCCCCATGCCTCTTCCCCGTCTCTCCCCCATGCCTCTCCCCCGTCTCTCCCCCGTCTCTCCCCCATGCCTCTTCCCCGTCTCTCCCCCATGCCTCTTCCCCGTCTCTCCCCCATGCCTCTCCCCCGTCTCTCCCCCGTCTCTCCCCCATGTCTCTTCCCTGTCTCTCCCCCATGCCTCTCCCCCGTCTCTCCCCCGTCTCTCCCCCATGTCTCTTCCCTGTCTCTCCCCCATGCCTCTCCCCCGTCTCTCCCCCGTCTCTCCCCCATGTCTCTTCCCTGTCTCTCCCCCATGCCTCTCCCACGTATCTCCCAAGTCTCCACACGAAGCGCAGCCAAAACTCACTGAATAAAGCAGCTCGGCTTCCTCCGCTATATCGAAATAAGTGTTTCCATTGCCGTTTTGCGAAAAAACTTAATTTCGATACGTCCAAAAAAACCACCGATTTTAAGCGCATTAACTTTTTATCGAAAAACTGGTTTATTCGAAATTTGCGCGTTTCCCTTAGACATTTTATGATGCGTAAATTCAAATTTCGAAATTTGATGCTCAATGGAAACGCAGCTTATAAACCTCAGACACGTCCTTTACAAACTCTGTATCACATGAATGAATGTTGAACTAAGTCTACAGCTGAGAGAAAACAGTAAGTGGAGAGGACAAAGGACAGGCTAACGACTAGCATTAGCATGAGCATTAGCATTAGCATTAGCATTAGCATTAGCATTAGCCCCGACACAGAATCACTCAGATCTTGGCACAAACAAAGTTAAAGCTGGAATCCCCGAGGCCCACGTGACTCAAAGCCACAGTCTGTTAGTGGACAATAAAGAGTTTAAAGTCTTGTACTTACATCTGTCTCTGTGGGAGTCTGTTGTAGATCCAAGGAGGGACTGAAGGAAAATGCGGCTGTGGGAAACAACAAAAACACGCTCTTGTTCTTACTTCCGGGTCTTTCCTCCCGCAGGAAGCAGTTGACTGTGACCACGTGGTACACAACACATGTACAACATGCTCAGTGCTTAGTAAGAAATAAACATACATATTTTATACATAAAATACAGATCTAATAGTCTCACAGAAACGTCAATGCAATTTCAAGTTGTGGGCATTGAGGATATTAGACACCCCCGATAATGTTTAATTTTAAATTGTTTGTTGTATACATAATGTTTTCATTATTGTTTCATTATTTTAAGTTAAAAAGTCATGAATATGGTAAAAATGTATTAGATTTCATTAGTGTATTTCCTGCTCCCATCCACAAGGCGGCGCCACTCCACCTGTTTCTCTCGTGTCTGTGCCACAAACGCAGTTCTGCATGAGTACGGCAGAAAACGCAGCAGACTCGCACATTAAGACAATGTTTATTGTTTTGCATAAATAAAATAAAACTACAGCACCACCGTGAGTCTCATCATTCAAGTGTGCAACAAAGTTATTCATAAAAATAAATAATAATGAACTCAACCAAAACCAAATGAACAGGAACATAGAGAGCCATTCATGCAGCCAGAATCTGGAACAGTCTGCCTGAGGCTGTGAGACAGGCCTCGTCCCTGGAAATGTTTAAGTCCAGACTGAAAACTGTCTTATTTAGTGATGCATGTGACTCATTTGAAGCATGTGTTTTCTAAAATGTTTTAACTTCTATCTTTTTTTACTATTTTTATAATAGTAACGAGGTACAACACGATGAATGAAAACGTGTCAGAATCTGGCAGAAGAAGAAGACGACAGATGGAAGTAGAAATGATACAATGACAGAAGCGATTGTGAGTATTACACTACTATTACACTACTATTACACCTGTATTACACCTGTATTACACCTGTATTACACCTGTATTGCACTATTAAACCTGTATACACAGCACTAACCAGGCCCTGCCCTGCTTAGCATCAGGGGTGTGACAGATCTGGCTCACACCTGTAGGGGGCGCCACCTTACTCCTTCTTCTTACTCAAAGCCTCAGAATCCTTGTGCTGTTGCAAACTGAGTGGAGTTTGCATGTTCTCCCTGTGTCTGCGTAGGTTTCCTCCGGGTGCTCCGGTTTCCCCTACCACTAAAAATATGTACAATCTGGGTCTGGCATGTGCCTCCTGTACTGGCACCCCCGCTCCCAAAAATAATAATTGTAAACCGCTTTGAGACTCCGATGTGCAGTGAAAAGGCGGTATATAAATAAAGATTACTTACTACTTACTTACTACATTCTTACATGTGCAGAAGCCTGTACTTTTCCACTACTTGTTTTGACTATCTCTGCTGGCACTGTGGCAGCTGCTGATTGGAGGTCTCTGTTTGTCCTGAGTATATTACAACTTGCTGTCGTAACATCCTTTGTTTGTGTGCTTTGTTCGTGCTGTCTCTACCATTGACAATAAAACATGTCTTCTGTCTGAATGAAAGACACGATCCCAGACTTTGTCATCTTCTTCAGGTGGTGGAAGGATGTGGGCATTCTCTGTAACATCTCAGTGTTTTCCAAGCCAAAACTGAGAAACCTCAAGAGAAACCATGCATCTGGATCAGCACTTGGACAATCTGCACTGCCCCTGATTCCAGTCAGGCTGTGAGCTGCTGAGACATGGACAATACCATCGTCCTCTTTTGCATGGACATCATTTGGAACAATTGGATTACACAATTTGGACATGATTTGGAACAATGCTTCACAGTGTTATGAAATCTCACAAGATGAAACCAACAAACCAATCACTGAGCAGTGACTCTCCTCGGTGGGACAGAACCTTCTTAGTTCTTTTACACCAGTCAACATTTAAACCTAAATCCAACAAAATAAAGTCATCTCCTGCTGCGGTGTAACCTCTGTCACATCTGCAGCCCATGTCCAACCAGGAAGTAGTGTTGAAGCTAGTCTAAAGTGACTCTGGTGGTTGTGCTAACGTCACATGAAGCAGCAGAGCGATAGGACAGGCTGAATGCAGAAGTGAACTCAGTATGTAGTAAATGTGAAATACCCACTCATGCTGTCACACATGGACACACACAGTAGACACAAGCTAGTTCTGCTTTCAGGAGCAGTTTTACTGAGCTTTCACTTTCAATATACTCCATTATTGAAAATAGTTGTCGGTCGATAGATTAATCCATTCTATATTCATGGTTGGATATTTTGTTTTTTATGTCAAAGAAAAGAGTGTGCTAATATGATCCCAATCCAGTGAGATGTAAAAAAGTGTCTGTGATCGTCTGTAAATAAAGACAGAATATTCTCAGCTAAAAGGTTCTAGGTTTTAACTCATGTGCCAAACTCGGGTCAAAATGACCCGCCAAAATGATTTTTTTTTTTTCAAGGGTTTTTTCAAGCTGATTGTTGATGTTTTTTTCTGACTTGACCAGCCCTGGGTCATTCAGATTAAAATTAGAATAAAAATAGCCCAAATTAGGGTCTAACAGGATCTAAATCAGATGGGTGCAGTTGTAAAAAACATAAAAATCTAGCTTTAAAAAAATATATTTAGGGTAGTGCTGAAGGTCCAGGACAGTCACGTCGGTCGTCCACCCCTTATGGACCAATGGCTCTGTGTGTTTTTATCATTTATTATTGTGTTTAGACAGAATGATTCCCTGGCCAACATTCTGTCAAAAGTTGTAGAATATATTTTCTGAACAGACTTGTTACATTTATCACTGATACACACAATCAATTTGTTTTTTTTTAAACAAATCATGGAACTGATATGTGAATTTTTTTCACTGAAAGAATCATTATGCCATGGCAAGGCAAGGCAAGTTTATTTATATAGCACAATTCATACACAAGGCAATTCAAAGTGCTGAACAAAACAAGAAAGCATTAAAATCATAAATAATCACAGAACATTAAAAAGAAAGATACAAATATAAAATCCCTCAGTTGTATGCACAGCTAAACAGAACTGTCTTTAACCTGGTTTTAAACATTGTCAGAGAGGAGGCCTGTCTCACATCTTCAGGAAGACTGTTCCAGATTTTAGCAGCATGAATCTGAAAAGCAGCCTCCCCATGTTTAGTTCTGACTCTGGGCACTAACAGGAGTCCAGTCCCTGTGCTCCTCAGAGTCCGGGCTGGTTCATATGGGACTAACATGTCACTAATATATTTTGGTGCGAGGCCATGGAGAGACTTGTACACAAGCAGAGCTGTTTTAAAGTCTATTCTCTGAGCCACAGGAAGCCAGTGCAGGGACCTGAGAACTGGACTAATGTGGTCGTACTTCCTGGTTCTTGTCAGGACTCGAGCTGCTGCATTTTGAATGTACTGCAGCTGTTTTACAGCCTGTTTGGACAGACCTGTGAGCAGGCCATTGCAGTAGTCTAACCTACTGGAGACAAATGCATGGATAAGAATCTCCAGGTCTGCTTTAGACACTATGTTTTTGATCCTGGCAATGTTTTTTAGATGGTAAAAAGCTGCGTATGTTACTGATTTGATGTGGCCATTAAAATTTAAGTCTGAGTCCAGTATTACCCCTAGATTTCTGACCTTGTTTGAAGGTTTTAGGGAGAGAGACTGGAGGTGACAGATGACGCTCTCTCTTTGTTTCTGGGGACCAAAGACAATCATTTCAGTTTGGTCTGCGTTTAGCTGAAGGAAGTTGTTTTGCATCCACTCACTGATCTGTTGGATACAGTGAAGGAGTGAGTCCACTGGTCCATGTTCTCCTGCAGTCAGTGAGACATAGATCTGAGTGTCGTCTGCATAGTTATGATAGGAAACTTTGTTTCTGCGTATTAACTGACCTAACGGCAGCATGTAGAGATTGAACAGAAGAGGTCCCAGGATCGACCCCTGTGGTACTCCACAGGTCAGGGCCATATGATCTGAGACACAGTTTCCAATCTCCACAAAGTACTTCCTGTCCTCTGTTATAGAATTACATACCCCAATGAAGGAGAAAGCTCAAAGGTATTTGTCTTAATCAGGAGCGTAAGTTTATTGTACACACGTGCGGAGAGCTCACATACACAAAGGCAGCATACATCAGCTCTGACGCGGAGAGCTCAGGTTCCTGTTTACATAGACAACACATGAAAGACAGTCACGCCCACAAAAGATGGGAGGGGGTCACCAGTACAGGAGGCGCATCCGGAGGAGAGGCGCCATGCCCCAGCAGAGACAATCAGACCGTGCCATAGAGATGCAAACAGAGAGACAATGGACATGCAGGATGTAGAGATGCAAAAGGGACAAGGGTGAGACAGTCATTGTCTGTAGGTGCGGGGGGAAGCCCGGCTCCTTCCTGCAGGTTAATTGAATAGAACAGCGGGGGGTGAGTTGGCCTGCTTGAGGCTAACCAGCTTGCCATAACACCTCAAGGTAAGACCTAAACCAACTTAGGGCGGTGCCAGCGACGCCAACCCAGTCCTCTAGTCTCTGTAAGAGGATCTCATGGTCGACAGTGTCAAAGGCAGCACTTAGATCTAACAAGATTAAGATTGAGACTTTGCCTGCGTCAGTGTTCAGCCGGATATCGTTTGTAACCTTAACAAGAGCAGTCTCAGTGCTGTGGTGGGGTCTAAAGCCGGACTGAAACATATCAAATGAGTTGTTGATTATAAGAAATCTAGTAAGCTGTAGGTAGACAACTTTCTCAAGGACTTTCCCCATAAATGGCAGATTTGAGATGGGACGATAGTTGTTAAGTACCGTAGCATCGAGACTGCTCTTTTTTAGCAGGGGCCTGATGACTGCAGTTTTCAGGGCCTTTGGGAATATTCCAGAATGAAGGGACATGTTTACTATCTGTGTGTGAAGGTAACAGACTGCTCAGAACAGACTTCAGAAATCTAGTGGGTACATCCAAGCTGCATGTGGAGGAGCTCAAACTGGAGATTATCTCTTGGACAGTTTTATCATTTACAGGTGCAAAGTGAGTTAGCTCAAAGAGCCTTTCTGGCTGTTGGATTGTTATCTGTGGATTGGAGACAATGGCGTTTTTGATGCCTTGAACCTTGTCATTGAAAAAATTAGCAAACTCATTGCATTTACGTTTGGAAGTAAGCTCTAATGGCATTTGAACAGGGGGGTTTGTTAATCTATTAACTGTTGAGAACAGAACACGCAGATTGTTGCTGCAGCCTTCAATCATTTCAGAAAAATACCTTTCTCTCGTACTACGTAGCACCCGGTTAAACTCGCACAACTTATCTTTGAATATCTGGTAATCAACCTGGAGGTTGGACTTGCGCCACTTCCGCTCGGCCCTCCGGCACTTTCTCTTTTGTGCCCTGACCGAGTCTGCTTTAGCCCACGGCGCCTTCTGCTTAATTTTTCACTATTTTAACCTTCACAGGGGCAACGGTATCCAGAACATTCAAAGCACTAGAGGTGACAGAGTTAAACAGTTCATCTACAGTAGAATACGATGCATTCTCAAAGTTTATCATTCCCATAAATAGTTCACTCGTATTTTCATTTATGTGTCTTCTTCGAACAGTTGCAGAGTCCACTGGTGGTTTGTTAGTGAAACACATGTCAAAAAAAAACACAGAAATGATCCGAAAGAGCAACATCGACCACGTTTACATTTGAAATATTCACCCCCTTAGTAACTAACAGATCTAGAGTGTGCCCTCTGCTGTGGGTGGGGCCACTTACGTGCTGAGTGAGATCAAAGGATTCAAGTACAGAACTCAGCTCATTTGCATTTCTGTCATCAACATTATCCACATGAATATTAAAATCACCTGTAATAACCAAACTATCAAAATCTGTGCATACAACTGAAAGCAACTCGGTAAAATTATCAATAAAACTGTGACATGACTGCGGTGGCTTGTATAGGACAATGAAGAGTATTGGAGGAGATTGTTTTTGTTGTATTTTAAAAGACACATATTCAAAAGACGAAAACTTCCCAAGAGACATTCTATGGGAGACAAAGTGGTCTCTAAAAATGGCAGCTAAGCCTCCTCCTTTTTTGTTTTCCCGTATTTCAGATTCAAACTTGAAATTTGGTGGTGATGCTTCTATTAAAACTGCATTTCCTGAATTTTGGTCAAGCCAAGTTTCAGCCATGAACATAAGATCAAGATTATGAGAACAAATAAAATTATTGATTAAAAAAGACTTGTTACAAAGAGATCTGACATTAAGCGTAGCAAGTTTCAAAGTTTCAGTATCAGCGGTTGTGGTCGGCTGATTCTTACACGGAACAAGAATTAGATTTTCCAGATTAGACTTATTAACTCCAGATGTCTTTCTGTAATGTATTCTTTGTGTTATCACTAAACGGGAATGGCACAGGTGGCTTCATGACAGGGCCCCAGCCGGGTCTCTCCTCTAACTAGACTGCCAGTGGCTGCGAAGCAGAGACCCTGTGCATCCTAGTGTTTAGAGAAAAGAGGGGAAGGGGAAGGCGGGGGAGGAGGATGGAGAGGTGGGTGGCTTTTGGGTGTTGAACGAGGGGGGCAGGGAGGTGGAGGGGTTTTTGGTGATGGGTTAGGGCCGGGGTGGGCTGAGGCAGAGGTTTTGGGTGTTGAACGAGGGGGAAGTGGGGGTGGAATGGTCATGAGGTTAGGGGAGGGACTGGCTGAGGTGGTTTTTGTAGGTGAATTGGAAACCCTAGGTGGTTTTGGAGGTACATATGGGGAGTGGTTTAGCATGTTGGACAGGACTCTAGATCTAGCTAATATGGGTGTAAGAGGAATAGTCTTCATCGCCGATTTTATTAGCCCTGCAGAGTGTTCAGGTAGGTCTAACAGTGAAGGTGGGGATGAAAAACAAAGGGACGTGTCCCCATTCTCTCTTGATGGAGTGGACGTGGCAGGGGGGACCCAAGACAGGTCCATGGGAGGTGGCGAGGGAGTCTTTGATGGAGGGGCAGGTGGTTGAGGAAACCCCAGCACAGGCCTGTCTGCTGTAGCCTGGGGTGAGGATGGGGGCTTCAGAGGCGCTGTAGAAGAAGAAGGCGTGGCTGCTTTGGAGCAGGCTAGGGATGAGGATGTTGGTGGTGGTGGTGGTCGTGCTGCTGGTGCTGCTACTGGTGATGATACAGCTGCTACTGGTGATGATGCAGCTGCTTCTGATGACAGTGGAGGTGTTGAGATCCTTTGAGGCGGTGATGGTGTTGAGATCCTTCGAGGTGGTGGTGGTGTTGAGATCCTTCGAGGTGGTGGTGGTGTTGAGATCCTTCGAGGTGGTGGTGGTGTTGAGATCCTTCGATGTGGTGGAGGTGTTGAGATCCTTCGAGGTGGTGGAGGTGCAGAGACTTTTAGAGTCGGCTTCCTCCCTTTCGATGGCTGCACGAGCTGCGCAGGCTGAGGTCTCAGGGCAAAAGAAAGGTTATCCATCAACACTTTTACTCCGTAAGTGTTCAGATGTGGCCCTTTCCCTTCAAAAAGCTCATGCCTATTCCAGAACAGATTAAAATTCTCAATGAAGGCAAGTCCTCTGCGTGAACATTCGTTGAGTAGGAAAGTATTTAGCTGATACAGACGACTGAATTTCATTTGCTTCCCGTCCACATTTGGTAGTGGGCCACTGATAACGATTGTTGCGTCCATTTTAGCAAGGTCGTCCAATAAGAGAGAGTAATCCCGTTTCAACTTTTCACTTGTGTTGTCATAGACGTCTACTGCCCCCACGTGGATCAACAATCTTTTTACCCCGCCGGTCTCAGACAGAAGCCTCGGAGCCAGCCGCCTTATCTCATCCACTTTGGCAGAGTGTACTGAGTGAACCTTGAGATTACGCATGTTTACGTGTCTTATCGCCGAATCGCCGATAAAGAGCGACTCAGCTGCATTTGACCTTGACTGAGACTGAGACTGGGACTGAGAGACTACTGCTGATTCATCTTCCAAAAGTGGGGAAAAGCGGTTTCTTGTAATTAAAGATTTTTGCTGTGGCATTATGACACTCTTGTTATCATTAGCTTTGCCTTGTTTGGGCTTGGCACCATATGTGTTCCAACAATTGTCTCTGTTGATTTTGGGAAATGAAATAGCGTCATCATAACTTACGTTTTGTCCATTTGGTCCATTTCCCTTCACTGGTATTGTTGTGTTCAGCCCCAATTCTGATTCAAGCACAAACATTCGGTCTTGAAGAAGTTTTAGCTCCTGTTTGAGTGAAAAACAGCCGTCGCAAAGTTTTGTTCTGTTTTCCCGTCCTCCCGACATGCTGTAAATTAGGTAAATTCCACAAGTCTTGTGTTGAAGTTTGTAAAAAGGAGTAATCCGTGTTTTGTGGAATAAAAATGTAAGCAAAAATGATTAAAGGAGATAAAAAAGCAGCAAGCGAGGAGCAGCAAGAGAATGCGACTGCTCTGTCCAGAGGTCGCACACACCAGTATATAAGTGAGCGGATTATTATCGCTGTACACGGTAAAGGATGGGTAGTACAAGTAATCACGGAACTTATCTGTGATCGCCCATTTTAGAGCTAAGAATTCTAGCTTCCCTGAGTGTAAATTATAGTTTTTCTCAGCTGCAGTAAGTGTCCTCGACCCATAAGCTATTACCCGGAGTTTGCCATTTTGTTTTTGGTACAATACAGCGCCCAATCCCTGGTTAGAAGCATCTGTATGTAAAATAAATGGTTGTGTAAAATCAGGAAAACCTAAGACAGGAGGCTGCACCAAACAGTCTATTAACTGCTCTAACACAGACTGGTGCACGTCAGTCCACTGAATAGGTGTACTGGATGGGACACCGTTAGTCTTTCTCATTGTGTCCTCTTTGAATGACTTAGCCTGCACTCTACATTCTATTGATAGTGAACTATGGCTGGGTACAGTCACTCTCTCATTTGTTGTTCTTACATTGTACTCGTGTGTTTGTCCTACACTTACAGCTTTTATGAAAGTAGTAGCTTTCTTTTTCCTTAGCTGTGGAAAAGCTAACCTTACTGCTGTCAAAAGTCTGTCTTTCTCCCCGGTGCCAGCCCCATCTTTCAAACTGTTTAAAACCAGGTGCTCGATAACATTAAACCCGATGATTGGACATCGCTGCTGGTCACCTTTAAGGACTAATACTGGTATGAGTAACTCTGACTCCTTGGCAGTAAGCTTGAATGGGACCTCAAGCCATCCTACATACGGCATGTCTGTGCCATTAGCTGCTTCAAGATGCAGAGGTAAATTTGGATCAATAAGCTCATTTACATTTTTCATTTGTACCTCAGATAAGTTATTATTTTTCCAACCCTCATCTATAGCACAAACCTGTGAGCCAGAGTCCCAGAGAGCTTCGACCTTTTTGTTGCCTAAGAAACACCTAATGAGACACTTTCTCCCCACTAACTCTTTGACTGAGGGTATTTGTTTTTTTCCACATTGATTTTTGTAATGTTTTCTCTCAGCTGATGACCTACCTCCCTGATGAATACTACCACATGTGTAGGGCTTACATTCGGTTTTGTGAGCGGGCCAATTCTCTCCTTGACATTCTTTTGAGCAGTAAAATACCTTCTTACATACTGAGCAGGATTTTAAAGCCTTACTGTCACTTTTTACTTCACAACTGTAACACTGGGAACTTTTTGTCTCTATGGCCACACCATGTCCCATTGGAGTGACCCTTCCTAGTTTAAAGGATTACCCCTAGCTTGTCTCGCCAACCCCTGGACTCTGCAGCCTGCTCTGAAATGCTCACTACTTCCACATCTGAAACAGTGCTGACAGTACTCTTCCCCCGTCTGAATACAAGCATAACACCTGGGCTGTGGACGGGGCACATGATACCGTTGTGGGGCAAAGCGCTGCTGAAACTGGGTGGTTCCTCTCGGTGGTGCAGGGCTTGGTGGTGAGTGGTACTGTTGCAGAGCTGCTTGAGAGTGTTGAGGGTAGAAGGCCCTGGTAGGTGGCTCCAGCTGATATGTCGGGCGTGGCTCCTGTTGCAGCGGGCGTGGCTCCTGGTACAGCGGGCGTGGCTCCTGGTACATGGGGTGCGGTGTGAAGGTCGGTGCTTGGTAGTGGTCCTCAGCTCCTCTGCTGACGGGTACTGTAGTTGTAGATCTCTGCATAGTCTCTCTGATCTGGGAAACCTCAGCCCTCAAGTCCTTTAGAAACCCCATCTCAGAGCGCATCTCCTTAATCTCTGACAGGAGCTCTGGAGGCATAGTAGCCGTGGTGTGTTTTTGTATCTTCTTCTCTGCAGGGGCTGAGAGATCACTGGACTGGACTACATTAACGGTAGTAGCAGCTCGCTGGGGAACGGTCTGTTTCTTTTTGTCTTGTCGCTCCTTTTCATTTGCACATGCTACATTAATTTTTTCCAGTAACACTTCATCAGTTGTGGCTTCTTGGAGAAGGTAAGGTTGCATGTCACTCTTGATATTGTCACTCAGTAACCCGGTCAATATGGTGTGCATGAATAAACTCTGAACCAAGGCAGGGTCATACTTCAGACCATAACTCTGCTTCTTGGGACGCAAAAAGAATCTTTCTGCCGAAGGTCCATGGCTCTCAACAAGAAGTTCTGTGGTGTCTCCTTACAGTTCTGAACCTCAGAGGAGAGCTGCTTGTACAGTTCTGTGGCTCCTCTCTTCCTGATAATGAGATCTAAGAATCCTGCGCAGGGCTGGAAGTGTGAGGTCACTTTTACCTTCAAGGTAGCTCCTCAACTGTAGCCCTGGAGTGATGGCACGGATCACAGCATCAGTTATCTCATCTTCTCGATAGTCTTTACTGAGCCCACATTCTATCTGTCTGGCCAAACTAGAAAATGTGAGCTTGTCCTTTTGTCCAGGTCACCAATTAAACCTGCTATTTTTAAAGTCTTTACGCCACATGTGGTTGTCTGAGGGCGCGGAGACTCGTTCTTGCATTGGTGGTGATTTTAAGTATCAGTTGTTGTGTTATCAGTTACTCTTTTTCTTGTTGTGTTATTTCTGTAATGCATACTCTTTTTCTTGTATGATAGCACGAAGATCACTTATCTCCCTTCAAGTATGATCTTCTCCCCCATTACCGCTTTTCCCCACATGCATCCCAACTCTGGGATATTTTGCAGTGCGTCGCTCTTTATCGGCGGATCGGCGGATAAGACACGTCAAACATGCGTAATCTCAAGGATACTCAGTAACTCTGCCAAAGGTGGATGGTGATAAAGGAGGCTGGCTGAGGCTTCTGTCATGAGTCCGGGGGGTAAAAGATTGTTGATACACGGGGGGGCAGTAGACGTCTATGACAACACAATTGTGAAAGTTGAAAAAATGGGTATCTTACTCTCTCATATGGTCGACCTGCTAAAATGGACTGGCAACTATCGTTATCGTGGCCCACTTCAATGTGGACGGGAGCAATTGAAATTCAGTTCGTCTGTATCAGCTAAATACTTTCCTACTCAACGAATGATCACGCAGAGGACTTGTCCTTCATTGAGAATTTTTACTCTGTTCTGGAATAGGCATGAGTTTTTGACGGGAAAGGGCCACATATTGAACACTTAGGAGTAAAGGTTGATGGAGACTTTCTTTTGCCTGAGACCTCAGCTGCGCAGCGCGTGCAGCCATCGTAAGGGGGGAAGCCGACTTAAAAAGGTCTCTGCACCGCCCACCTCGAAGGATCTCCACACCTCCACCCCTCGAAGGTTCTCAAACACCACCACCTCAAGGGGATCTCAACACCACCACCACCTCGAAGGATCTCAACACACCACCACTGAAGGATTAACACACCACCACCTCGAAGGATCTCAACACCATCACCGCCTCAAGGTTCTCAAACCTCCACTGTCATCAGAAGCAGCTGCATACATCACAGTAGCGACCAGTGCACGACCACCACCACCTCCATAATTTCATCCCCAGCCTGCTCCAAGCGCCACGCTTCGTCTTTACAGCGCTCTGAAGCCCCATCCTCACCCAGGCTACAGGCAGACAGGCTGTGCTGGGGTTTCCTCTACCACCTGCCCCTCCATCAAAGATCCCTCGCCACCTCCCATGGCCCTGTCTTGGGTCCCCCCTGCACGTCACTCCATCAAGAGAGAATGGGGAAACGTACCTTTGTTTTTAATCCCCGCCTTCACTGTTAGACTACCTGAACACTCTGCCAGGGCTAATTAAAATCGGCGATGAAGAACTATTCCTCTCTCCCCCCATATTAGCTAGATCTAGAGTCCTGTCCAACATGCTAAACCATCCCCATATGTACCCTCCAAAACTCCTAGGGTTTCCAATTCACCATACAAAAACCCCTCAGCCAGTCCCTCCCTAACCTATATGGACCATTCACCCCCACTTCCCCCTGTTCAACACCAAACCTCTGCCTCGCCCACCCGGTCCCTAACCATCCACCAAAAACCCCTCCACCTCCCGGCCCCTCGTTCACAACCAAAAGCCCACCACCTCTCCATCCTCCTCCGCTTCCCTTCCCCTCTTTTCTCTAAAACTAGGTGCACAGGGTCTCTGCTTCGCAGCCAATGGCAGTCTAGTTAGAGAGAGACGGCTGGGGCCCTGTCATGAAGCCACCTGTCCCATTCCCTTAGTGATAACTACAAAGAATACATTACAGAAAGACATCTGAGTTGTCTAAAATACGTCTAATCTGGAAAATCTAATTTTGTTCGTGTAAGAATCCGCGAACACTAACGCTGATTTGAAATTTGAATTTGCTACGCATAATGTCAGATTCTTTGTAACAAGTCTTTTTAATCAATAAATTTTTAGTTGTTCTCATAATCTTGATTCTTATGTCATGGCTCGAAACTTGGGCTTGTCCCAAATTTCAGGAATGCAGGTTTTAATAGAAGCATCACCACAAATTTCAGTTTGAATCGGAAATACGGGAAAACAAAAAAAGGATGGAGGCTTAGTGCCTTTTTCAGGAACCACTTTGTCTCCCCATAGGAATGTCCTTGGGAAGTTTTCGTCCTTTTGAATATGTGTCTTTTAAAATACAACAAAAACAATTCCTCCATATACCTTTTCGTTGTCCTAGTGTAAAAAAAAAAAGATCTTCTGTTTCTCTAGAGTTACAAGACATTGCCCGCATCCTCCACCACCCTGACAGAAGATGACAAAGTCTGGGATTTAGCGTTCTTAATTTCAGACAGCAGAACATGTTTTATTGTCAGAGTGGTAGAGATCAGCACGAACAACAGATACAAACAGATATGCAAGTGGTATTATACGAGAGCGGAGGCATGGAGACACTCCAAGCAGCAGCTGTCCACGGTGCCCATGGAGCCTTGGCCTGACATATAGACAAAACAATGGGACAAGTAACAGGCTTCTGCACATTGATAGAATAGTATGAGATCTTAAACTTAACAAAAGTTGCTTAATAGTGTTATAGAAATCTCACAGTTCAATTATGGGTAGAACTGTGACAAAAATGTAAACTATAAAACAAACACACCTTGTCGTAGTTAGGAAAAATGTTTCTGGATTGTAAAAAGAGCTAAAGTATTGTATGAAATCAGATTGACCGATTTTGGTTTTGAACGAGTTCAACAGTTTTTGTATGTGATGACCGAAAGCCATGAAAATGGAACATTTTAGTTATTGCTGGAGAGAACTATCATCTGGAACGTGGAATAAGTTTATTTTGACTAACAGGACCGAAGCAAATGCAACAAGATTAATTATTATTCACCAACCGTAAATCGAGCAGGAGTGCCAAACCAAAGTAGCCCCTTTTTTTTCTCTGGGTCAAGTCTTAGAACACATAAGTTTTCACCCTCGGGTTCACAGTGTGTGCGGCATCGGTGGCTGAGTGGATAGAGCACTCTCACGCTTCTGTGACTCCACGAAGGATCCTGGGGTTCGAATTCTCGGTCGTCGACAAGGGCTTTTCTGTGATGGAATTGGCAATGTTCTCTGTAGCTGCGTTTCCATTGAATACTGGCGCAAAAACTTTTTCGATCCAGGTCAAAATTCGAAAAAGCCTTCCTGTTATTCCCCCGCCACGCGGGGACGCGCCGTTTCCCATTAAGACATAATTCGAATAAGTATACACCAGTTTCGCGCGTTTATTCACTAGTTTCTAGTACGTCAACATGGCAACAGAAGTAAACAACACTTTGATTTACGTGAGATATATTAATGTCTTGACTTCTGCTGCGGCTTCTCATCCTCTGACTCTGACCCCGGGAGAACTGTGGGCTGGCTTGACAGCTCCGCGAACGCGCGTGGTCATGTACCGAGCGCGGACCATAGACGCGCGCACAGACCATAGACACGGTCTTGCCTGTCTTCCCCCGTCTCTTTCCTCTCCCCCATGCCTCTCCCCCCGTCTCTCCCCCCATGCCTCTCCCTGCCTCTCCCCCGTCTCTCCCCCCGTCTCTTCCCCCGTCTCTTCCCCGTCTCTCACCCCGTCTCTCCCCCATGCCTCTCCCCCTTCTCTCCCCGCGCCGTCTCTCCCCCGCTCTTCCCCGTCTCTCACCGCCCGTCTCTCCCCCATGCCTCCTCCCCCGGTCTCTCCCCCCGTCCTTCTCTTCCCGTCTCTCCCCCCGTCTCTCACCCCATGCCTCTCCCCCGTCTCTCCCCCATTCTCTTCCTCTCCCCCGTCCTCCCCAGCCTCTTCCCCCGTCTCTTCCCCCGTCTCTCCCCCGCTCTCTCTCTCCCCCGTCTCTCCCCCATGCCTCTCCTCCCCCGTCTCTCCCCCATGCCTCTCCCCCCGTCTCTCCCCCGATCCTCTCCCCGTCTCTCCCCGTCTCTCTCCCCCGTCTCTCCCCCCGTCTCTCCCCCGTCTCTCCCCCGTCTCTCCCCCGTCTCTCTCCCCATGCCTCTCCCCCGTCCTCTCCCCCGTCTCTTCCCCGTCTCTTCCCCGTCTCTTCCCCGTCTCTTCCCGTCTCTCCCCGCTCTTCCCCGTCTCTCCCCACTCTGCTCTCCCCCGTCTCTCCCCCGTCTCTCCCCCGTCTCTCCCCCGTCTCTTTCCCGTCTCTCCCCCGTCTCGCTCCCCGTCTCTCCCCATAAGAGCACTCTCCCCCGTCTCTCCCCCACTACGTCCCCCTCTCTCCCCCGTCTCTCCCCCGTCTCTCCCCCGTCTCTTCCCCGTCTCTTCCCCTCTAGCCTCTCCCCCGTCTCTCCCCCGTCTCTCCCCCGTCTCTTCCCCGTCTCTTCCCCGTCTCTCTCCCCCGTCTCTCCCCCCCGCTCTCCCCACCGTCTCTCCCCCGTCCTCTCCCCCGTCTCTCCCCCCGTCTCTTCCCCGTCTCTTCCCCCGTCTCTCTCCCCCAATGCCTCTCCCCCCCTCCTCCCCCATGCTCTCCCACCGTCTCTCCCCCCGTCTCTTCCCCGTCTCTTCCCCCTTTCTTCCCCTCTCTTCCCCGTCTCTCCCCGTACCTCTCTCCCCCGTCTCGTCCCCGTCTCTCCCCCGTCTCTCCCACCGCTCTTCCCCGTCTCTGTCCCCTCTCTCCCCCGTCTCTCCCCGTCTCTCCCCCGACTCTTCTCTCTCCCCCTCTCCCCCCGTCCTCCCCCCGTCCTCTCCCCCCGTCTCTCCCCCGTCTCTCCCCGTCTCTCCCCCGTCTCTCCCCCGTCGACTTCCCCTCTCTTCCCCGTACTCTCCCCCGTCTCTCCCCCGCTCTCCCCTCGTCTCTCCCCGTCTCTCCCCCGTCTCTCCCCGTCGCTTCCCCGTCTCTTCCGCCGTCTCTCACCCCATACGGCCTCTCCCCCGTCCTCTTCCCCGTCTCTCCCCCATGCCCTCTCCCCCGTCTCTCCCCCATGCCTCTCCCCCGTCTCTCCCCCATGCCTCTCCCCGGTCTCTCCCCCATGCCTCTCCCCGTCTCTACTCCCCCATCCTCTCCCCCGCCTCTTCCCCGTCTCTCCCCCAATGCCTCTCCCCCGTCTCTCCCCACATGCCTCTACCCCCGTCTCTTCCCCGTCTCTCCCCCCATGCCTCTCCCCCTCTCCTCCCGTCTCCTCCCCCATGTCTGCACCCCCGTCTCTTCCCCGTCTCTCCCCATGTCTCTCTCCCCGTCTCTTCCCCGTCTCTCCCCCATGCCTCTCCCCGCCTCTCCCCCGTCTCTTCCCCGTCTCCTCCCCCGTCCTTCCCCCTCTCTCCCCCATGCCTCTCCCCCTGCCTCTCCCCCGTCTCTCCCCCGTCTCTCACCCCCGTCTCTTCCCCGTCTCTCCCCCATGCCTCTCCCCCGCCTCTCCCCCCGTCTCTCCCCCGCGCTCTAACCCCTGCTCTTCCCCCGTCTCTCCCCCCGTCTCTTCCCCTCTCTCCCCCGTCTCTCCCCTCGCTCTCCCCGCTCTCCCCCGTCTCTTCCCCGTCTCCCCCCATAAGGCCTCTCCTCCCCTCCCCCGCTCTCCCCCGTGCTCTCCCCCATGCCTCTCTCCCCCGTCTCTCCCCCATGCCTCTCCCAACGCCTCTCCCCCGTCTCTCCCACCGGCTCCTCAGTCCTCCTCCCCCGTCTCTTCCCCGTCTCTCCCCCATGCCTCTCCATCCCCGTCTCTCCCCCGTCTCCTCCCCTGTCTTCTCCCCCGTCTCTTCCCCGTCTCTCCCCCATAGCCTCTCCCCCCCCGCCTCTCCCCCGTCTCTCCCCCGGCCGTCTCTCCCCGTCGCGCTCCCACCGTCTCCTCCCCCGTCTCTCCCCCGCCTCTCCCCCCGCTCCCTCCCCCCATGCCTCTCCCCACCTGACCCTCTCCCCCCGTCTCCTCCCCCATGGCCCTCTCCCCCTCTCTCCCCCATGCCTCTCCCCCTGTCTCTTTCCCCGTCCTCTTCCCCGTCTCTCCCCCAGTCTCTCCCCCATGCCTCTTCCCCCGCCTCTCCCCCGTCTCTTCCCCGTCTCTCCCCCGTCTCTCCCCATAGCCTCTCCCACCGTCTCTCCCCCGACTCTCCCCCGTCTCTCCCCCATGTCTCTTCCCCGTCTCTCCCCCATGCTCTCCCTCCGTCTCTTCCCCGTCCTCTCTCCCCCGTCTCTCCCCCAGCCTCTCGCCCCCGCCTCTCCCCCGCTCCTCCCCCATGCCTCTCCCCGTCTCTCTCCCCCGTCTCTCCCCCATGCCTCTCCCCCGTCTCTTCCCCGTCTCTCCCCCGAACTCTCCCCCGTCCTCTCCCCCATGCCTCTCTTCCCCATGCCTCACCCGCCCGCCTCTCCCCGTCTCTTCTCCCCTGTCTCTCTCCCCCATGCCTCTCCCCCATGCCTCTCCCCCGCCTCTTCCCGTCTCTTCCCCGGCCTCTCCCCCGCCTCTCCCCCGCCTCTCTCTCCCCCTCTCCCCCATGCCTCTCCCCCATTCTCCCCGTCTCTCCCCCGCTTCTCCCCCGTCTCTCCCCCTCTCCCCCATGCCTCTCCACCCCCCGTCTCTCCCCCATGCCTCTCCCCCCTCTTCCCCGTCCCCCGTCTTCCCCCGCCTCTCTCTCCCCTCTCCCCCGTCTCTTCCCCGTCCTCTCCCCCGTCTCTCCCCGTCCTCCTCCCCCATGTCTCTCCCCCTCTCTCCCCCGTCTCTCCCCCGCCTCTCCCCCGTCTCTCCCCCGTCCCCATCTCCCCGTCTCTCCCCCATGCCTCTCCCCATGCCTCTCCCCCCGCCTCTCCCCGTCTCTCCCCGTCTCTTCCCCGTCTCTCCCCCGTCTCTCCCCCGTCTCTCCCCCCTCTCTCCCCGCCTCTCCCCATGCCTCTCCCCCGTCTCTCCCCGTCTCTCCCCGTCTCTCCCCGTCTCTCCCCCGTCTCTCCCCCATGCCTCTCCCCCGTCTCTCCCCCATGCCTCTCCCCCGTCTCTTCCCCGTCTCTCCCCCGTCTCTCCCCGTCTCTCCCCCGTCTCTTCCCCGTCTCTCCCCCGTCTCTCCCCCGTCTCTCCCCATGCCTCTCCCCCGCCTCTCCCCCATGCCTCTCCCCCGTCTCTCCCCCGTCTCTCTTCCCGTCTCTCCCCCGTCTCTCCCCATGCCTCTCCCCCGTCTCTTCCCCGTCTCCCCCCGTCTCTCCCCGTCTCTCCCCCGTCTCTCCCCCATGCCTCTCCCCCGCCTCTCCCCCATGCCTCTCCCCCGTCTCTCCCCCGTCTCTTCCCCGTCTCTCCCCGTCTCTCCCCATGCCTCTCCCCCGTCTCTCCCCCATGCCTCTCCCCCGTCTCTTCCCCGTCTCTCCCCCGTCTCTCCCCCATGCCTCCCCATGCCTCTCCCCCGCCTCTCCCCCGTCTCTTCCCCCGTCTCTCCCCCGTCTCTCCCCCATGCCTCTCCCCCGTCTCTCCCCCGTCTCTTCCCCGTCTCTTCCCCGTCTCTCCCCCGCCTCTCCCCCATGCCTCTCCCCCGTCTCTTCCCCGTCTCTTCCCCGTCTCTTCCCCGTCTCTTCCCGTCTCTCCCCCTCTCCCCCGTCTCTCCCCCCATGCCTCTCCCCCGCCTCTCCCCCGTCTCTCCCCCGTCTCTTCCCCGTCTCTCTCTCTCCCCGTCTCTCCCCCATGCCTCTCCCCCCGCCTCTCCCCCCCTCTCCCCGTCTCTTCCCCGTCTCTTCCCCGTCTCTTCCCCGTCTCTCCCCCATGCCTCTCCCCCATGCCTCTCCCCCGCCTCTCCCCCGTCTCTTCCCCGTCTCTCCCCCGTCTCTCCCCGTCTCTCCCCCATGCCTCTCCCCCATGCCTCTCCCCCGTCTCTCCCCCCGTCTCCCCCATGCCTCTCCCCCATGCCTCTCCCCCCGCCTCTTCCCCGTCTCTTCCCCGTCTCTCCCCCGTCTCTCCCCCATGCCTCTCCCACGTATCTCCCAAGTCTCCACACGAAGCGCAGCCAAAACTCACTGAATAAAGCTCAGCTCGGCTTCCTCCGCTATATCGAAATAAGTGTTTCCATTATATATTGTATATTTAACAATAAAATGTGACAATAAAAAGAAAAATGGCAGCTGCCTAATATTGATAATAACAATAGTAAATGGGTAGATACAATAAATAATTAAAAATAGTAAATGATAAAAATAAATACAAATAGAATGTGTCTAAAAACATAAATAGATGTACTAAAAAGCAATAATAAATAATAAATACTAATCAAAAGCTACTCTACTCTTGTTATATTTATGTATTTATTATAAATGTTAGAGATGCCAGAGAAAAGGCGTCTGCTTTTTTTCTGAGTGGGAGGAGACACCAGCGGAGCTGTTTGAGTCAAATAACGTTCAGCGTTATATTACCAATAGTTTCTCTTTCCATAACGATATTCTCTCTTTTTGGAAAGATCACCAACGTGATGCAAAAGTTTACGTTATATGCAGTAGTTTTAATGTCTGCGGGTTATTCCAGAGACTGGCCTGCTACAAGGAGTTGCCCGTTTTAACCAGATTGTCGATGTGCGCGGGGCAGAAACTCGCCAATGTAACCCTGCTCACAAGTGCCACCTGGTGGTTGTTTTGGTCATTGCAACGTCACTGGGAGGGGGGAAAATAAAAGACGCGTGAATCACACGTGAGTCTCGTGTGATTCACGCGTGAAAGGCGACAAAACGGAATGGGACCTACTGTACTAGTACCCCCATAAGACTAGCACCATCCTCTTTTAAATCACTTCTTAAAACCCACTTTTATCGAACAGCTTTAAACTGTTAGTTTTAAACTTCTGCTTTCTCTTTGTTTGTCTTTATTCTTGTGTTTCCTCTGTCTGTTTACTATTCTATCTAATTATGTGACTTATTATCATGTTTGTACAGCTGAAATCTATACAAGATGGCTGCTGCGAGTGGTTTGGGTGGCTCTACTCGCATATCTAAATCTGGATATAACGCTGCTTCTTCAAGCCTTTTTCTACCTGCTTTTAGCATTTTTAATCTCTGTCACAAAGTTCTGTATGATATTTTCAACTGTGCCAAAAAAGACAAGAACTACAAACATAAACGAGACGCTTAACACCTTGTGGCTTTTGTCACCTGCTGCGCCTTAGCGCTGATGCCCATAATGTTCATTTGCGACAAACCAATAAAAGCGGGTGAGCTGAACAACTGCGCAACTGATCTGGACCCACTTGGCATTTTGTGTGAGAAAGCCAAATTAAACTTCTTTGGATTTGGCTATGGTACCATCTTCTCTCATACCTTTTTTGCTAATGTTGCTCAGGCACCAGACAAACGCAACTACACAAGCAAGCCGCTTGCTCCAGGAGCATTCAAAGTACTGCTATTGCTGCTTCTCTTGTCGGGAGATGTACACTTAAATCCCGGGCCGCAACACAATAATAGACCTCATAATATGGTAGGCAAGGGCAAGGCAAGTTTATTTGTATAGCACAATTCATACACAAGGCAATTCAAAGTGCTGAACAAAACCAGAAAGCATTAAAATCATAAATAATCAGAGTACATTAAAAATATAAAATCCCTCAGTTGTATGCACAGCTAAACAGAACTGTTTTTAACCTGGTTTTAAACATAGTCAGAGAGGAGGCCTGTCTCATATCTTCAGGAAGATTGTTCCAGATTTTAGCAGCATGAATCTGAAAAGCAGCCTCCCCATGTTTAGTTCTGACTCTGGGCACTAACAGGAGTCCAGTCCCTGTGCTCCTCAGAGTCCGGGCTGGTTCATATGGGACTAACATGTCACTAATATATTTTGGTGCGAGGCTATGGAGAGACTTGTACTCAAGCAGAGCTGTTTTAAAGTCTATTCTCTGAGCCACAGGAAGCCAGTGCAGAGACCTGAGAACTGGACTAATATGGTCGTACTTCCTGGTTCTAGTCAGGACTCGAGCTGCTGCATTTTGAATGTACTGCAGCTGTTTTACAGCCTGTTTGGACAGACCTGTGAGCAGGCCATTGCAGTAGTCTAACCTACTGCAGACAAATGCATGGATAAGAATCTCCAAGTCTGCTTTAGACACTATGTTTTTGATCCTGGCAATGTTTTTTAGATGGTAAAAAGCTGCTGATGTTACTGATTTAATTTAATGTGGCTATTCAAATGTAAGTCTGAGTCCAGTATTACCCCTATTCTGACCTTGTTTGAAGGTTTTAGGGAGAGAGACTGTAGGTGACAGATGACGCTCTCTCTTTGTTTCTGGGGACCAAAGACAATCATTTCAGTTTTGTCCGTGTTTAGCTGAAGGAAGTTGTTTTGCATCCATACAACACGATGCAGGGTGCTTAATCATACAGAAGCAGAAACTTTTTACTTTCAACAACTTTGTAAATGTCTCTATCTTAAAATTGGTTTTTAAATCTGTGAACAATTGTGTGTCACCTCTGCTCTCTGGGCACATGCTGAAACGCCAGTCTGCACTCAGAGCCTCCACCAGAGCCTCCACCAGAGCCTCCACCAGAGCCTCCACCAGAGCCTCCGTCAGTGGGGTCTGTGTGCTCCCAAAGCTCAGAACATCGTTTGGACAATCCAGCTTCTCCTTTATACCCACATACTCTTTTTTTTAATGCATTGTGGTTATTTATTATTTTAATCCCGTGTGTGCTTTTAATATTTTAAGGTTTTTTTCATTACTTGTGATTTTATTCTGTTTTTAATGTATTTATTGTTTGTATATGTAGTTTTTGATGTTTCTGATTTGTCTGATATTATGTGGGTTGTCAGGCGCTTTGAGTGGCCTTGTGTTGGAAAGGCGCCATACAAATAAAGTTGATTGAGTTGATTGATTGATATGGGGGTTAAACTGTGGAACTCTCTCCCCACCGGCCTGAAACTACAGACTAACATAACCATCTTCAGCAGAACGCTCAAACAGTGGTTAAGATCCAGACAGACTTGTTCTCAAATGTAAATTATATTGTAATACTTTTAAATTTATTTTATCTTCTGTAGTGTAAAAGCCCCCTGTGGACTAGTGTTGAAAATTAGCACCTGTTCTATAACACTTACAGCAATGCATCTGGTTCGTCCAATGTTCGTCTCTCTCTCTCGTCTCGTCTCTCTCGCCTCGTCTCTCTCTCGTCTCGTCTCTCTCTCCCCTCGTCTCTCTCTCTCCTCTCTCCTCTCGTCTCTCTCTCTCCTTTCGTCTCTCTCCTCTCGTCTCTCTCTCCTCTCGTCTCTCTCTCCTCTCGTCTCTCCTCACGTCTCTCTCATCTCGTCTCTCTCTCTCCTCTCGTCTCTCTCTCCTCTCGTCTCTCTCCTCACGTCTTTCTCCTCACGTCTCTCTCTCTCCTCACGTCTCGCTCTCCTCTCGTCTCTCTCTCCTCTCGTCTCTCTCTCCTCTCGTCTCTCTCTCCTCACGTCTCTCTCTCTCCTCACGTCTCTCTCTCCTCTCGTCTTTCTCCTCTCGTCTCTCTCTCCTCACGTCTCTGTCCTCTCGTCTCGTCTCTCCTCTCGTCTCGTCTCTCTCTCGTCTCGTCTCTCTCTCGTCTCGTCTCTCTCTCCCCTCGTCTCTCTCTCCTCTCGTCTCTCTCTCTCCTCTCGTCTCTCTCTCCTCACGTCTCTCTCTCCTCTCGTCTCTCTCCTCTCGTCTCTCTCTCCTCACGTCTCTCTCTCCTCTTGTCTCGTCTCTCCTCTTGTCTCGTCTCTCTCTCGTCTCGTCTCTCTCTCGTCTCGTCTCTCTCTCCCCTCGTCTCTCTCTCCTCTCGTCTCTCTCTCTCCTCTCGTCTCTCTCTCCTCACGTCTCTCTCTCATCTCGTCTCTCTCTCATCTCGTCTCTCTCTCTCCTCTCGTCTCTCTCTCCTCTCGTCTCTCTCAACTCTAGTCTCTCTCCTCACGTCTTTCTCCTCACGTCTCTCTCTCTCCTCACGTCTCTCTCTCCTCACGTCTCGCTCTCCTCTCCTCTCTCCTCTCGTCTCTCTCTCTCGTCTCTCTCTCCTCTCGTCTCTCTCTCCTCTCGTCTCTCTCTCCTCTCGTCTCTCTCTCCTCACGTCTCTCTCTCCTCACGTCCCTCTCTCTCCTCACGTCTCTCTCTCCTCTCGTCTCTCTCCTCTCGTCTCTCTCTCCTCACGTCTCTCTCTCCTTTCGTCTCTCTCTCCTCTCGTCTCTCTCTCCTCTCGTCTCTCTCTCCTCGTCTCTCTCGCCTCTCGTCTCTCTCTCCTCGTCTCTCTCGCCTCTCGTTTCTCTCTCCTCTTGTCTCTCTCTCCTCTTGTCTCTCTCTCCTCGTCTCTCACGTCTCTCTCTCCTCTCGTCTCTCTCTCCTCTCGTCTCTCTCTCCTCACGTCTCTCTCTCCTTTCGTCTCTCTCTCCTCTCGTCTCTCTCTCCTCTCGTCTCTCTCTCCTCGTCTCTCTCGCTCTCTCGTCTCTCTCTCCTCGTCTCTCGCCTCTCGTTTCTCTCTCCTCTTGTCTCTCTCTCCTCGTCTCTCACGTCTCTCTCTCCTCTCGTCTCTCTCCTCTCGTCTCTCTCTCTCCTCTCGTCTCTCTCTCCTCACGTCTCTCTCTCCTCTCGTCTCTCTCTCTCCTCTCGTCTCTCTCTCTCCTCTCGTCTCTCTCCTCTCGTCTCTCTCTCTCTTCTCGTCTCTCTCTCCTCCTGTCTCTCTTCTCTCGTCTCTCTCTCCTCACGTCTCTCTCTCCTCTCGTCTCTCTCTCCTCTCGTCTCTCTCTCCTCACGTCTCTCTCTCCTCACAACTCTCTCCTCACGTCTCTTGCACATGTGCTTCTCAAAGATGTTTGATGCGGAGCAGAGAATCAGCAGCTAGATTTGTGGGATTATTAAAATATGCTGTTTCCCTTCTCTTTATATTACGTTTGTGGACGTCATTGTATTGGCAAATTAATGCTCTTTTATTAGAATAACAATTGTTAATATGACTTTTAAAGTCGGTGCCTCCACAATCACAAACCTCACCGCACGTCACTGCAAGGAATGTCCACGCATACTGATTTGTTGTTGCTTGGTTGCTATAGGAAACAGTACCAGATACTAAAGTATAAAGGAAACAAAATCAGAAAGATCAGCGCAGAGCTGAGCACCAGCAGCCAACAGAACTGAAGTTTCACCAAAAAAACAGATTAAATTACACATTTTCAGAGCCCCAAAACGCCGGCTTTGTAAGGATAATACACTGGACCGCTCTCGTCGCTCTCTGAGCTCACTCACTGGTTTCTTTTGAGTCTCGCTCTGGTCTCTCTCTCTGGTCTTTCGAATACCATGGACTGAGCATTTTGTGTATCAGCCTGAATTCTACTTGCTGTATACAGGACCTGAGGCCTAGGGCCAGAACAGCAGCAGGTGATTTTCCGAAGCGTTGATAAGTAAAAGAGCGGTCCGATGTAGAAGCCGAATTTGGTAAAAATCCACACAGACCAAGACACAATCTCCGTTCCATCGTAGAGGCTTGTGATGTTTGGAATATGAGTGGCCACAAAGGGGCCGTAGGCAATGCTTGTTGGAACTATCACTATTATAATATTCACAAGAGCACGTTTTTTTAGCAAATCACTGCTGCTGTTAGCTCCGTCTCCTGGTCCTCTCTGGCATAGCACCCTGACTATTCCAAACAAGCAAATAAGCATTATCAGAAAAAACACTGAAAAAACCACACCTAAGATAACAAACAGGGTGTCTGAGTCATTAAAAATGTACTGCATAATGGTTAGAAACACTGTAGTGATCCACGTGACGGCGCTTAAAACCACTCGGGGTTTGGTTTTGTTGAGATATATGTACATCATCGGGAACGCAACGGCTACGAAACGCTCCAAGCACATCAGCGTCAGAAAAAAAGGACATCCAAACAGGTTTAAGACCATCAAGAACCCGAAGATCATGAAAAAAGCTTCTTTATTCATGCTCAGTATGGCATGAAGTTCAAAAATCAGAAGCAGACAGTAAACAATGCAGACGATGGAGGTGTTCAGGGCCAAGAGCTGAGGCGGGGAGAGGTTGTGTCTGGATTTGAACACCAGCCACAGGAGGGCGCTGTTGGCCGGTAGGGCAGTGATCAGGATGAAGACATCGCAGCTGAACCAGACGCTGACGACGATGATTAAGTCCTTGTTGTAGCTGGTGCTGTGGTTGTAGCTGGTGCTGTGGTTGTAGCTGGTGCTGTGGTTGTAGCTGGTGCTGTGGTTATAGCTGGTGCTGTGGTTGTAGCTGGTGCTGTGGTCGTAGATGTCGACAGTCGATGGTGCGGTGGATGCGGGGAAGTTGCTGATGTTCTTCATTGTGCCTAAAAAACCAAAGACATTGAGAATATTGTCAGTAACATATTAGACCAACCAGGATTTTAAACTCCAAATCCCATAATGCACATGGTCTACTCTGCTCGGCTTTACTCTACCTGATTCCGTTCCCATAATGCTTTAGTATCTGGTACTGTGTCAGACCCTCATGCTGCTAACATGTACATATGTATACTTAGAACCATATATTTCTTACACTCGAGTATACAGTGCCTTGCGAAAGTATTCGGCCCCCTTGAACCTTTTAACATTTCGCCAAATTTCAGGCTTCAAACATAAAGATATAAAAATATTTTTTTTTGTCAAGAATCGACAACAAGTGGGACACAATCGTGAAGTGGAACGAAATTTATTGGATAATTTAAACTTTTTTAACAAATAAAAAACTGAAAAGTGGGGCGTGCAATATTATTCGGCCTCCTTGCGCTAATACTTTGTAGCGCAACCTTTTGCTGCAATTGCAGCTGCAAGTCGCTTGGGGTATGTCTCTATCAGTTTTGCACATCGAGAGACTGGAATTCTTGCCCATTTTTCCTCGCAAAACAGCTCGAGCTCAGTGAGGTTGGATGGAGAGCGTTTGTGAACAGCAGTCTTCAGCTCTTTCCACAGATTCTCGATTGGATTCAGGTCTGGACTTTGACTTGGCCATTCTAACACCTGGATACGTCTATTTGTGAACCATTCCATTGTAGATTTGGCTTTATGTTTTGGATCATTGTCCTGTTGGAAGTCTAATCAGGAAAAATCAGGAAAATCTAATTCTTGTTCCGTGTAAGAATCAGCCGACCACAACCGCTGATCCTGAAACTTTGAAACTTGCTATGCTAAATGTCAGATCTCTTTGTAACAAGTCTTTTTTAATTAATAATTTTATTTGTTCTTATAATCTAGATCTTATGTTCATGGCTGAAACATGGCTTGACCAAAATACAGAAAATGCAGTTTTAATAGAAGCATCACCACCAAATTTCAAATTTGAATCTGAAATACGGGAAAACAAAAAAGGAGGAGGCTTAGCTGCCATTTTCAGAGACCACTTTGTCTACCATAGAATGTCTCTTGGGAAGTTTCCGTCTTTTGAATATGTGTCTTTTAAAATACTACAAAAACAATCTCCTCCAATACTTTTCGTTGTCCTATACAAGCCACCGCAGTCATGTCACAGTTTTATTGATAATTTTACAGAGTTGCTTTCAGTTGTATGCACAGATTTTGATAGTTTAGTTATTACAGGTGATTTTAATATTCATGTGGATAATGTTGATGACAGAAATGCTAAAGAGCTGGGTTCTGTTCTTGAATCTTTTTGTCTCACTCAGCATGTGAGTGGCCCCACCCACAGCAGAGGGCACACTCTAGACCTGTTAGTTACAAAGGGGGTGAACATTTCTAATGTAAACGTGGTCGATGTTACGCTTTCGGATCATTTTTGTATATTTTTTGACATGTGTTTCACTAACAAACCACCAGTGGACTCTGCAACTGTACGAAGAAGACACATAAATGAAAATACGGGTGAACTATTTATGGGAATGATAAACTTTGAGAATGCATTGTATTCTACTGTAGATGAACTGTTTAACTCTGTCACCTCTAGTGTTTTGAATGTTCTGGACACCATCGCTCCTGTGAAGGTTAAAATGGTGACAAATAAGCAGAAGGCGCCGTGGGCTAAAGCAGACTCGGTCAGGGCACAAAAGAGAAAGTGCCGGAGGGCCGAGCGGAAGTGGCGCAAGTCCAACCTCCAGGTTGATTACAAGATCTTCAAGGATAAGTTGTGCAAGTTTAACCAGGTGCTACGTAGTACGAGAGAAAGGTATTTTTCTGAAATGATTGAAGGCTGCAGCAACAATCTGCGTGTTCTGTTTTCAACAGTTAATAGATTAACAAACCTCCCTGTTCAAATGCCATTAGAGCTAACTTCCAAACGTAAATGTAATGAGTTTGCACATTTTTTCGATGACAAGGTTCAAGGCATCAAAAACGCCATTGTCTCCAATCCACAGATAACAATCCAACAGCCAGAAAGGCTCTCTGAGCTAACTCACTTTGCACCTGTAAATGATCAAACTGTCCAAGAGATAATCTCCAGTTTGAGCTCCTCCACATTTAGCCTGGATGTACTACCCACTAGATTTCTAAAGTCTGTTCTGAGCAGTCTGTTACCTTCACTCACACAGATAGTAAACATGTCCCTTAATTCTGGAATATTCCCAAAGGCCCTGAAAACTGCAGTCATCAGGCCCCTGCAAAAAACAGCAGTCTCGATGCCACGGTACTTAACAACTATCGTCCCATCTAAAATCTGCCATTTATGGGGAAAGTCCTTGAAAAAGTTGTCTACCTACAGCTTACTAGATTTCTTATAATCAACAACTCATTTGATATGTTTCAGTCCGGCTTTAGACCCCACCACAGCACTGAGACTGCTCCCGTCAAGGTTACAAATGATATCTGGCTGAACACTGACGCAGGCAAAGTCTCAATCCTAATCCTGTTAGATCTGAGTGCTGCCTTTGACACCGTCGACCATGAGATCCTCTTACAGAGACTAGAGGACTGGGTTGGCGTCGCTGGCACCGCCCTAAGTTGGTTTAGGTCTTACCTTGAAGACAGGAAGTACTTTGTGGAGATTGGAAACTGTGTCTCAGATCATATGGCCCTGACCTGTGGAGTCCCACAGGGGTCGATCCTGGGACCTCTTCTGTTCAATCTCTACATGCTGCCGTTAGGTCAGTTAATACGCAGAAACTAAGTTTCCTATCATAACTATGCAGACGACACTCAGATCTATGTCTCACTGACTGCAGGAGAACATGGACCAGTGGACTCACTCCTTCACTGTATCCAACAGATCAGTGAGTGGATGCAAAACAACTTCCTTCAGCTAAACGCAGACAAAACTGAAATTATTGTCTTTGGTCCTCAGAAACAAAGAGAGAGCGTCATCTGTCACCTCCAGTCTCTCTCCCTAAAACCTTCAAACAAGGTCAGAAATCTAGGGGTAATACTGGACTCAGACTTAAATTTTAATAGCCACATCAAATCAGTAACATCAGCAGCTTTTTACCATCTAAAAAACATTGCTAGGATCAAAAACATAGTGTCTAAAGCAGACTTGGAGATTCTTATCCCTGCATTTGTCTCCAGTAGGTTAGACCAGTGGTTCCCAAAGTGGGGGTCCCGACCCCCCGGGGGGTCGCGGGAACCCCTGGGGGGGTCGCATGATGATTTCTACACAAACAAAAAAAAACGATTTTTTTTTGTTTGAGCAAATATAAAGCCCTTAAATATTTATTTAGCATTTGATTTGATTCAAAAGGACTACTTGTTAAATTGTGTTTGGAGACTATAATATATTTTAATAACGTTAGTAATTTTGTCCCAGTCATTGCAGCGTCAATCAAAATCATAACGTAACACAGCTCACATCATGCGCAGCGACAAAGCGTGTCCTGCTGTTGTTTGCTAAAACTAAAGGTGTTTGGAGGCTACAAATAAATAATACCTGCTTTAAAATGAAACGTGGTTAATATCCACAACAGAAAAACCCGGAGGGGGAGAAAAGTCACTTGTATCAGGGGTCAGGCTGATGGTGCGAAGAGAGGGAGAGAGGGCAAAGGAGGGAGAGAGGGCAGAGGAGGGAGAGAGGGCAGCGGAGGGAGGGAGGACAGCGGTAGGACAGCGGTAGGACAGCGGTAGGACAGCGGTAGAACAGCGCGTTAAAGAGGCCCGGCTTTTCGGAGTCAAAGGTAAAGAGGTCCGCACATTAAAAGCGGGTGGCCGGTTTATGCCTTTACTGACAGTAACTTTGGAAAGAGAAGCCGCGGGGATGAACCGCATAAAGTAACAGCAGAAAGCGGCCGCCCGCTTTTAATGTGCGGACCTCTTTACCGCTGACTCCGGAAAGCCGGCCCACTTTACCGCAGTAGGAGAACAGTGAGGGCGAGCCGCAAGAAATGCTCTCCACTTCTGCTGAGGAGGGAGCCCACCAAGCCCATCACTGTGTCACTACATGAGTAAAAATATGCAAGCCTCCTTTTTTGGGCTGGACAGTGCAGCTCGGTAGTGGCGTGAGCTCTAGAAAGCGTTACTCCGTATCAAGGAAATACATGCTCATTTCATGTGACGGAAGGGCTGTTGGGGGGGGACTTTGGGTTAGACTACTGCAATGGCCTGCTCCCAGGTCTCTCCAAACAGGCTGTAAAACAGCTGCAGTACACTCAAAATGCAGCAGCTCGAGTCCTGACTAGAACCAGGAAGTACGACCACATTAGTCCAGTTCTCAGGTCTCTGCACTGGCTTCCTGTGGCTCAGAGAACAGACTTTAAAACAGCTCTGCTTGTGTACAAGTCTCTCCATGGCCTCGCACCAAAATATATTAGTGACATGTTAGTCCCATATGAACCAGCCCGGACTCTGAGGAGCACAGGGACTGGACTCTGAGGAGCACAGGGACTGGACTCCTGTTAGTGCCCAGAGTCAGAACTAAACATGGGGAGGCTGCTTTTCAGATTCATGCTGCTAAAATCTGGAACAATCTTCCTGAAGATGTGAGACAGGCCTCCTCTCTGACAATGTTTAAAACCAAGTTAAAAACGGTGCTGTTTAGCTGTGCATACAACTGAGCGATTTTATATTTTTATCTTTCGTTTTAATGTTCCGTGATTATTTATGATTTCAATGCTATCTTGTTCAGCACTTTGAGTTTCCTTGTGTATGAATTGTGCTATACAAATAAACTTGCCTTGCCTTGCCTTGCCTTAAATCTCCGTCCCAGTCTCAGGTCTTTTGCAGACTCCAAGAATGGTCCTGTATTTGGCTCCATCCATCTTCCCATCAATTTTAGCCATCTTCCCTGTCCCTGCTGAAGAAAGGCAGGCCCAAACCATGATGCTGCCACCACCATGTTTGACAGTGGGGATGGTGTGTTCAGGGTGATGAGCTGTGTTGCTTTTACGCCAAACATATCGTTTTGCATTGTGGCCAAAAAGTTCGATCAGACCAGAGCACCTTCTTCCACATGTTTGGTGTGTCTCCCAGGTGGCTTGTGGCAAACTTTAAACGAGACTTTTATGGATATCTTTGAGAAATGGCTTTCTTCTTGCCACACCATAAAGGCCAGATTTGTGCAGTGCACGACTGATTGTTGTCCTATGGACAGACTCTCCCACCTCAGCTGTAGTTATCTGCAGTTCATCCAGAGTGATCATGGGCCTCTTGGCTGCATCTCTGATCAGTCTTCTCCTTGTTTGAGATGAAAGTTTGGAGGGACGGCCGGGTCTTGGTAGATTTGCAGTGGTCTGATACTCCTTCCATTTCAATATAATTGCTTGCACAGTGCTCCTTAAGATGTTTAAAGTTTGGGAAATCTTTTTGTATCCAAATCCGGCTTTAAACTTCTCCACAACAGTATCTCGGACCTGCCTGGTGTGTTCCTTTGTCTTCATGGTTCTCTCTGCGCTTTAAACAGAACCCTGAGACTATCAAAGAGCAGGTGCATTTATACGGAGACTTGATTACACACAGGTGCATTCTATTTATCATCATCAGTCATTTAGGACAACATTGGATCATTCAAAGATCCTCACTGAACTTCTGGAGTGAGTTTGCTGCACTGAAAGTAAAGGGGCCGAATAATATTGCACGCCCCACTTTTCAGTTTTTTATTTGTTAAAAAAGTTTAAATTATCCAATTAATTTCGTTCCACTTCACGATTGTGTCCCACTTGTTGTCGATTCATGACAAAAAAATTAAATTTTATGTCTTTATGTTTGAAGCCTGAAATGTGGCGAAATTTTGAAAGGTTCAAGGGGGCCGAATACTTTCGCAAGGCACTGTATATTATTTCTTTACTTTCTTTATTATTCTAACGTTAGATGTTATTTTAGTATAGAGTAATTGTTTACTTGTGCTCCTCATTCCTACTGTTCTGTAACTGGTGTTGCAACACTGAAATGTCCCCACTGTGGGATGAATACAGGATTTCTTTATCCTAGCAAAACCGACCCACATCAACCAGACCAGAGAGAGAGACCAGAGAGACCAGAGAGAGAGACCAGAGAGAGAGAGACCAGAGAGAGAGACCAGAGAGAGAGACCAGAGAGAGAGACCAGAGAGAGAGACCAGAGAGTGAGACCAGAGAGTGAGACCAGAGAGTGAGACCAGAGAGTGAGACCAGAGAGTGAGACCAGAGAGTGAGACCAAAGAGTGAGACCAGAGAGTGAGACCAGAGATTGAGACCAGAGAGTGAGACCAGAGAGTGAGACCAGAGAGTGAGACCAGAGAGTGAGAGCAGAACTAGAAAAGATTGAGTGAAAGTATTCTCTCTAATCAAGTGTATACAAATGCTCCAGATGTTGTTAGTTCATCTGGATCTTTCTTCTTGTGAAAGAACATGAAAATAGTTTGGTAAAAACAAGTGATTCCCAAATCCTGGAGAGAGACACGTCCACAACTGAGCAGTTCAGGCAAATAACCCTTCTCAACAAAGAAGGAAACATCTGCTTTAGGGTCGTGGACCAAATTTTATCAAAGTATTTGAAAGATTCCATCAATACAAGAAGCAGTCATCCAGGTTTGTCAGTGTGTCTGGAACACACAAGTATCATGAGCCAAATCATTCAATCTTCCAAAGAAGAACCAAAAGACTGTTTCTGGACCTGCTCATTGTGATGGGACGAATCTCAGAGCAGAGATATTTTGTTGATGGTTCCTTTTCCAGCCATCGTAGACTTGCCCATGAAAAGTTTGGGACGATGGTAAGATGGAAACCTTTAACATTGTTCTCTGAAAGTGTGCTTCCTTCAGTTCTACAAACTTCAATGAATAATGTGGCCTCTGACTGTGCACAAAATCCTCATGAGCGAGATGGAAAAACATGATCAGTGTAAAACAATGGCTTGGAGCAGGGGTGTCCAAACTTTTAAGTGATTCACGTTTGACAGAGCTGAAGTTGGCTGAATGACAAATTAGCATCATATACAGAATGACACAATCAAAAACAACTGCAGTACTTACAAACAGTATCAACGGTTGGATTCTAGAGCTTTCCAAAAGGTACAGCATGCATCGATGGTAGAGCTGAAGTTGGCTGGACCGTGCACTTTACGTTGAAGATTAAGATTAAGAGATCCTTTAACCGTCCCACAGTGGGGAAATGTCAGTGTTGCATCACCAGTTACAGAACAGTAGAAATGAGGAGCATACAGCACAAGGTGCATGAACAATAACTCTAGACTAAATAGAATCAAATACAATCTTTTGCATCAAGTGTGTGTTTGTAAGGCAAGGGACCACATCAAATTACACAGGGCCGTGTTTTGTCCGTAGGCCTTAGTTTGGATACCCCAGGTTTGGAGTTCCATGTAGTTCAATTGCAAATATAAAAGAGGAAAACTGGAATCGTCAATCACAGCCTTGTGGAAGAATTCAAGTGCATCAAAGAAAGACTCATTTTGAGTCTTGAGTAAACTAAAACTTACCCAAGAAGAAAAGACACAAAAATAAGAGTCTGGGATACATGTCCAGGTCTGAACCAGGACTGGACCAGGACTGAACCAGGACTGAACCAGCACTGGACCAGGTCTGAGTCTGGTCTCTATGGGCGCTCTTTTTTTCAACATGTTCTTATCTCGTCATCATTGGTTTTTCTTGTTAAGACGGAAATGTTTTAATCTGATGCTAAACTTTGGCACCAACAGCTCAGTCTATTTCAGTTAAAGCTCGAGTTCCTGACTTTTCTGTTTCATAAATAACATGTAGTTTGTCCAACAGTTGTAAAAGTAAAATGTTATGAACAAATCAGACACAACAGAATGTCTTCATCCTATAGAATGTGTGCATGTTATATTCTGTGAGAGAAAGAACCCAGTGAGTCACTATTTGACTCTTTGAGCTCAGAGCTGATTGGCCGAGTGAGGGTGGTCCTCTGGTTTTCATTTCTCTCTCTGAAAAAACTGATCTAAAGATGTGACCCAGGGCCGAGCTCTAAAACTGTTACTGTCAGCTTTAAAGAAGTAATATTCAGTTTGTTCCTTAAACATTACTTACTTACTTACTTACATTAGTACACCTGTTTAGTCCTGACTCTGAAACCAGCTGGAGGCCAGTCCCTGTGTCCTTCAGAGTCCGAGTTGGTTCGTATCCACCCTAATCTGTCACAGATGCACTGGGGAGCAAGGCGAGCAGGGGTGGCCAACCAGTCACAAAGAGCCCATTTTTGTTACTGTGTTACTGAAAAGAGCCACATCATACAAATGGGCACAGCACCCCCATCCCTTACACACACACGTACATGTTTGCACACGTACACACACACGCACACACATACCTCTGCTCAGCCAGATTTATTGTAAATGTCACAAGCCCAATGATAATGACATAAATTGACTTCTACAGTAGTAAAGGGCCGTTTCCATGGGCTCGACTCGTCTCAGTTTGTGAGTCGAGTCAGCCTTTACTACCTGGGTCAGTTTGCCAGATAGGGAATGAATGACAGCGATACGGCCGGGGCATTTTTGACGATTGTCATGTGAAAGCCTGTAAGAGCCGCATGGAACCAGCTGCATGAGGCTGCTAGACAATAGATACTAAATAGAGAATGGGAAAAGTAGTTTCTTCAGTAAAAATGATTGTTGCTGTACACATGCTGGTAGCAGTAACATAAGAAGAGAAGTTGCAGTACAGTCATGCAATCGTAAAAGTAGTATTTGTGATTCCGGTTGGAAGCAGCGGCAGCAGCAGACTCTGGGCCCAGTGAGGGGTCCCACTCAGGAGAAACCAGGCCTGAAGTTTGGAGCTGATAGAATGAGGCCTGCTCTTCCTGCTGCTCTGTAAAAAAAAGAGATTAATAATGTATCAGGTACATGCAGCAGCAGTGGTAAAACATCACGCAGGAGAAGTGAAAAGTTCATATTGAGTCTTCAGAAACCATTTGAGTTCATATGTAATCCTAAATATTTGGTTTTGTCCTATTGTTGTCATACCTGTTCCGGGCGTGTCTTGGACCCGAAAGCAGAGAGGGAGACACGGTCAGATTCAACAAAGATTTTTTAAAACAGGAATAGAAAGACCGTTGTTAAACAATATTTTCTGGCTTAACCAGGTGCGAGCCAGATCCAGGTCTGAAACAGGTCCAAAACAGGTCTACTCTACTCTGTTTTGCCCTACTCTACCTGGTTGGGTTTCTGTTAGTGTGTGTGAGTGTCTGACGGACAAACTCAGAAACCCTTGTGCCATTGTGTCTTTGAAACAAACACCTGTTGTTGCTTGCAGGAGGTGGGCTGTGACCATCAGCTCGGGAGCCGACTCAAAGAGGACAATTGTGGTGTCTGTGGGGGGGACGGGACGACCTGCCGCTTGGTCCGAGGGCAGGGCTCACCTCAGCTCAGCCCAAACCAGTGTGAGTATACTGTTGCTACGGAGCAATGTGGTGCAATCTGACACAATTTCTAAATTAGGCTTCACAACATCATCAACAGGGCAGAAGCAAGTTCAAATCAACTCCATGTGTTTGAGTGGTGGATTTGCCAACAACAGAAAGGAGAATAAAACAGTTTGAACACAGGAAATGCAATAATACCAAACATAGGAACCGTTGGTCCAGAGGGAGTGGGATGACATGATAATAAATGTTACTGATCATCACTGTCATTAGACCCCCCTGCATCGTCATGGAGCCACTCCGAAACCCTGTGAGGAAAAGTGAGAAACCCCAGAGAGGCCCACACTGAGAGAGGAATCTACTCCCACGGGCGGACAGAAAGTAGAGCCAGGACTGAGGCTGTGGATCCAGGACTTAGGCTGTGTGGTGCAGGACTGAAGGGGCTCCCAGGTGGGGAAAGAGGTGTAGAGAGGGATCAGACTCTCTCTCTCTCTCTCAACTGTTTCTCTGGCCTCTCTCTCAGGTGTCTCTCTTTGTTCTCTTTCTCCCTGGCCTCCCTGGCCTCTCTGGTCTCTCTCTCTCTGGCCTCTCTGTCTCATCTCCCTCTGGCCTCTCTCTAACTCTGTCTCCAGTGTTTATCCATCTGAAGTGAAATTATTGAAATGCCATCTGGATGCAGCACCTACTGCCAGCCAGATACAAACATAACCTTTTTTTCCTGCCAAAAACTGAAATTAAGTTTTGAACCCTAAACATTCAATTCATGCACTGTGTCACCGCTAAAAAGGCTTTGGTTAATTTGAAACAAAGACATAGTTACAGGAAAGAAACAATCTGAAATGGTGACATGAAAAAGGGTTTGAGGGTTGGGTCTGTGAGCAGAGAATTACAAGGGATCCAAACCAGCACAGCTAGGAACCCTCTCAACTTTGCAAAAACATTATTCAGTGACTAATAGTTAAATGTGTTAATTAGATCTGTGTCATCTTTTCATATGCACAGAAGAGACACATTTCTTGTTTCCACCAGCGACTGCTTGGCTCTCGGCGACTCTCCTCTCCTACCTGGTTGTGTTTCCGTTACACTCCATTTGACTAGAATCTGGTACAGTGTCCTACCAACAACAAACCAGCATCCATGGAAAAATCTCACTAACTCTGGTCAATCCCTGTCACTTAGAACACTTTAGTACCAGCTCGGCCTAGATAGAATCGGGGCCAGAATTAAGTAGAGTAAAGTAGAGTAGAATAGAGTAGGGTAGTGCAGTGTACCACAACCTCGCATTGCAAAAAATCAAATGGCACATTTGTGAAACTCAGTCTTTATGAACAAAAGTTGTTCTCATCTATGTGTATTATATAGCAAATCAAACAAGCACAAACCTTTGCCAATCTTGTTAATCATGTCACATTATTTTATTTTTTGACGAAGCAGGTGATATTGGACTATTTCTAAAGCCTGGTTCACACGAGACAATTTTAAAATTGTCGGCCGAGATAAAAAATCATGGGTCTAACTTCTTTGGTCGTACAGTGTGTGGTGCACAGCCACACGGCAAAATCACGCAAACCACACACATCACACACAAACCGATTTCTCCCCTGGGCCTTCACAGGTCAGACGGAAATCTCACAAAATCTCTCGAGATCAAGCGTGACTTCAGAGTAAACAATCATGGCGGACGAAGAGGATGCAGTGGTGATAGTTTGTCTTTAGCAGAGACGTAATCAAAAGAAAAGGCGTTGGTCAGAGAAGTGTAGACAACATGAGCATGGACTATACTTGCTACATCGTGATATGGAGGGGAGTTGTTTTTTTAAGGCGTTTCCTCGCCGCCTCGTCTCGTCTTCTGATTGGGCTACACGCGCTCGTCTGTCCCAGAGGGGACACCACACACGAGGAGAAATCGGGCCAAAACCATCCAACATGTTGGATATCCCCGATACGGCAGGAAAATCCATCAGATTTCTTTTTACGATATTCGGAGCGACCTTACAATTGTCGTAGGGGTAAATCGGGTCCAAAATTGGCCTAATTATCCTGCCGTGAGAACCAGGCTTAAGGCATACTAATAAACATCGCAAGGCACACCAACGTACCACGGCACACTGGTTGGAAAACACTAGGATAAAGTAGAGTAGAGTTGGTTTGGTGGAAACACGGCTTATCTCTGTGACAACAGTGGAAAGGTTGACGTGTTAATTGGATTGAAAGAGCGTTGTGTGACTGTGATTTGTGAAATTAATTATATGAAAATAGATTATTACCCATAACTTCCTACCTTCCTGCCTACCTACAACTTCTGAGCAAAACAATGATTAAACCCTCTGTACTTTTGGTGAATCTAAATCCTTTGTACAATCAAACCCTGTTAAAAGTTTTCTTCCTTCACCAAAGGTCAGACTCTCACTTTCAAAACCTGTTATGAGGTCTAAGTTATCCACATATTTGGTGCAGAAGATAGGTGCTCTCTCTGTGAATGTTAATACCAGGCTTGTTAGTGGCAGCGCTGTTAAATTGGCTCCTTTTCCCTTTTTTCTTAAATTACTCCTCAGAATCTCACCTCAGCTGCCAAGGTCTTAGATTCTTCTGAGTAAGTTAACAAGGTCAAAGCGCTGGATTTGACAGAAGTTTGCCTCGTGTTTTATTACTGATATTATAATTATCATCTACAGAAAATGTTCCATAGTCTTCCACCAAACAAATGTGTAATACCAGAGTTATGGTCAGAGAAGTCCACGATGACCAAGATTATTAAAATATCCACAACATCTGACGGTTGTCAAAGGCTGGTTCCAAGTTAGCTGAGGCGTTTTTGTTAAGAACATCATGGAGAGAGAGACCGGAGGGAGAGATATTAGAGAAAGACCAGAGAGAGGCTAGGGAGAGAACAGAGAGAGAGACCAGAAAAAAACCAGAGAGAGACACAAAAGAGAGACCAGAGAGTAAGAGAGACACCAGAGAGAAAGAGACCAGAGAGAGAGACCAGAGGGAGAGAGACCAGAAAGGGACCAGAGAGAGGCAGAGAGAGAGAGAGAGACCAGAGGGAGAGAATCCAGAGAAAGACCAGGGACAGACCAGAGAGAAACTTGAAAGGGACCAGGCATTTACAACATAGAGATGAGCCAAGCCAATGAGCACAGGATATTGATATGAATGGGCAGACATCTTGGAGACCTGGGGCACACATTATGAGTGCTAGGGGTGGACATCTTTGGGATCAGGGGCAGACATTCAGAACACAGCAGTGATGAGACAATGTACAGAATCCATACCAGTCTTTACCCTTGTCAGAAATCTGATGTATGTGTTTCCACTGAGTTCACAGACATCGGTATTAAAGCCTCTAGGAGCATTCTTGTTGTAATTCATCTTTTGTGTTGCTATGGTAACCCCTGACCCCCCTTCTCCATCACAGCATCCATATGTTGTACACTGTTCCCATCTGTATCCTGATGCATTCCCCACGGTGACAGGGTCCAACGCCTTCATCAGAAGTGACAGCTTAACCAGAGAAGGATGCGGCTCACGTGCGCCAGGTCGACCTTGGGGGGACTCGGGCGAGGAGCTCTGAATCAGACAGGGGGAAAAATGTAAAGCAGGAGTTGTGTTTTGGTGTGATAAAAGCATGGGAGATGAATGGGAAGACGGTATTACAGCAGAATTCATAATGTAGACTCTGTAACATACAGCAGAGAACAGAGAACAGACTTATGTGGAATGGAAGAGTCCTGGGTCTGAATCACAGTCGGAACAGGGCCTTACTTTTTTGTGAAACCCCAGATCCAGGAATCCAATTCCATTCAACTTGATTCTAATTCACATTAACAGTTTTCAGGGGGGGACTTTACAAAATTGTCAATACACGGACAACAGATTTGAGGATTAAGTCCATTTTAGATGCAACAGTATGTCCATGAAGTAAGTAAGTAAGTAATCTTTATTTATATACCACCTTTTCACTGCACATCGGAGTCTCAAAGCAGTTTACAATTGTGATTTTGTGTGGGGGTGCCAGTACAGGAGGCACATGCCAGACCTATTGTACATATTTTTAGTGGTAGGGGAAACCGGAGCACCCGGAGGAAACCGTTCGCAGACACGGGGAGAACATGCAAACTCCACTCAGAAAGGCCCTGGTCCAACCGGGATTCGAACCCAGGACCTTCTTGCTGAGAGGCGAGAGTGCTATCCACTCAGCCACCGTGCCGCCCCTGAACTCCAGGAGACTTGAAATAGAGATGGTTCAGCCAAGGTTTCTCTTCATTACTCGTTGCTTTCCCAACAAATAATGCCTGGGCAAAGCCCAGGCATTATTCGTTGTAACTGTCATAAGTCACAATCTCCGGGCGCAAACACGGACAAATCCGTGCCGCTATTGTTCAACATTAAATGCCACCATTTGCACATACAAGGTCCGATTTGCACAAAATTTGAATTGATTGTTCAACTCTTGGGTTTGAGTAAACTGAAAGTGTAAATCATGAAATTGCAGCATTAGCGCCTCCTACAGACTGAGTCAAGTTTTACATGGGGATAAAGAGTTTACCTTTTCAATAGAGACACACAATCACTGATCATAGGAATTCAAAATGCACAATGTCACTCCCGTCAGGGCTGCAGGAAAATGGGAAACCTCCTGTGCGCGGTGCGGCAAGGGCCGTTTGACGCCGCTTGCGGCTTTAATTTATGTTGTTTTCTTTTGTTAATGCTGTAATATACAGTCAATTCTGACAAAAACCACAAACACACAAGGCATATTTCAGGCATTCTTTATTACTTGGTCGCCCTTCCAAGGAGACATGTATGTAGAGAAAGAGTACAGCTCAGCTCAGCCTTGTGTCCAGAACATGTCTGACCTTAGTCAGGCTGCAAAGCAGTATATCCGTAGATAAGACACACCTTCCACAGGAAGAGGAACCAACAGAAAACAAAAGGACTGTGTGACAAGGCCTTCCCCATTAGCATCCTTAAAGGCCGCTCCCCTCCATGTGGGCTCTCTCAGACCTCCTGCACCAAAGTGAATTTTAGCATACAGTATATAATTTAGCCACACATGATTTACCAAAATGATAACTGAAGTTACATTTCAATTACACCTTTCCATTACATCATTGCATTTCTGACATATTTGCCGAAGCTAAAGAGTTCATATTTCTGTTTTGAGAAGAACCTCTGTCTGATTCCTGATCCTGGTTCACAGATTTTAGACACAGAAGACAGACTTGCCTGAGAGGAGAACAAAAAACTATAGAGATGTCTATCATTGGAATAAAACAAAGTCAATATGGTCATTCCATAACGGGTATTTTCCTCGTAAAGAGAGACAACCTTTGGATCTTCAATTTTTGTAATCTCTTATCATTTTTTTTCCTCTGGACAAACTGAATAGGTTTTCATCCAATGGTGCAAACAGAGTTACAGTCGTAGAGCCTTGGCCTTTGCGCCTGAAGATCATGGGTTCAAGCCCACCACGAGACCTAGTTCATGACTCCCACTGATGACTGCTGTCGTTGTGTCCTTGGGCAGGACACTTCACCCCACTTCACCCCCACTGGAAGATCAAGGCTCAGATCAAAATGGACGGATGGATGGTACAAACACAGAAAGCAAAGAGAAACCAGAGAGAGACTCAAGACATTAGCCTGGCCATATCCGTTCACTCCGCTCAATCATCATTTCACTGCATGCAACGGTCTGGGTCTGGTCCCTGTGTTAGCGAATACAATCAGTCGTATTTCGACCGGCTACTCAGAGAGCGCATTGTAGGTCAGTGCCGGTGACGTCAAGAGTTTGTGCTGAACGGGCAGGTTGTAGTTTGGCAGTGGCGAAGAATGCGATAGTAAAGTATTCCAGTCTGGTTCTATCAAGAAATTGAAGCAGGAGCAAGAGGAATGTTTAGCAAATGTAATCGCTGGTCAAGATTGTGGCGCTACTCCCCACGGGCTCCGTTAGCGGCAAAGGAGATGGCTAGGCTAAATGTTAAATGCTAACAACTCACTTGGGCGCATTACATACGTCACGGTACACTCAGATCCAATTGTTTCAATCTGCAAAAGGAGTTAACCCCTCCCACCTGTTCACGGAGCTCAATGGAGCAAATCCAGACCTTAGTATGAAATGAAATTTGTACTAAGGTGTGGTACAACCAGGCTATCAAGACATGTAATCTTCGCACTTTTATATGTATGTGTGATGTATTTGTTACTCTCTCTCTGTTTGCAGCTGTGCAGACGGTGGTGGAGGTGCCAGTAGGAAGTCGTTCGCTCAGAATCAGCGCCAAAGGACCGGGCATCATGAGTGAGTGATCATTTACTCAAGTGCATCCTTCACACTGTGCCCTGGATGCAAACAGACAGAGAGGAGCCGCTGAAGAATCACTTCACAAAACCAACACTAACTCTGATGTTAGCACTGACTACTACACCACACAAGCAGTTTGAGAGATCATTTACTGCATCTAAAACTTCTTTTCAACTCAATGTATTTGTGTATCACCCTAAATCATAAAAGCAGTCGTCTCAGAGGACTTTACTAAAAAAAGATCAGAGAATCAAACAGTTCAAATACAAGAAATGCAATAATAACAAACACATAGGATCCAGTGCCTGCGCATTCCTCAACCTGCAAAGCAGGAAAGATGATTTAGAACCAACCTGGGCAGGCAGCCTCTCCCAAGAGCGCCTGATCCCCAGGAAAGTAAAGCAGACTGCAGAAGGGTCTAGGCCTCTCCCAAGAGCGCCAAACCCCCAGTCAACCTATCCTCACTGCAGAGGTGTCCAGGCCGCCTCTCCCAAGGGCACCCACATCTCTCCACACAACCCTCCACCTGCAGACCGGTCCCTACCGAGGTCTGTCAAAGGAAAAACTAGGGCCGCCCTGCACTCAAAACCTAATGAGCCACAGAGTCAGAGGCGACATCCAGTAGGTAAAACTGCACAAAGGTCGAGGAGGAGGACCAAGACGCCGCTCTACAGAACTCCTCCACCGAAGTGCCAGGGAACAATGCCATCGAAGCGGCAACCCCGCGAGTGGAGTGAGCCCACAACTGGGCCGGAGGCGGCAAGCTCCGCGCTTCATACGCCAAACGGATAGCAAGGCAAAGCCAGTGGGCCAAGCCCTGTGGAGACAAAGTGGCACCCTGACTCCTGGTGCCAAACCCCACAGACAACTGATCTGACCGTCTGAGGTCAGACATGCGGTCCAAATAGCATCTCACAGCCCTGACCGGGCAGAGACTATGCCGCAGCTCTTCCTCCGCCGAAGCATGCGGAGGAGGGAAAAACGGTCTCACCCTGATCACCCTAGATCTGAAAGATGACGTGACGACCTAGGGCTGGAAGGCCGGGTTAGGCCACAACTCCATCATGCCCTTTCCACCTTTCAGCATCCAAACCCTGAGCCTGCGTCCCAGGACAGAGCAGAGCATCGGGACGGTCCGGAACAAGCAAAGGCGGACCGAGCGTCATGCCCACCACGTCCGGATGCCACCTGGCTCCCAGGCTGTCCGGCGCCACCACCAGGATGGAGACCCCCTCCGTCCTCACCTTGTAAAGCAGGGCCGCCAAGAGCCGGAGAGTTGGGAAGGCGTAGAGGAGACCGTTGGGCCACGGCCGGTGCGCCATGGCGTCCACCCCAAGAGGGGGCTCGTCGCTGGACCTGAGCAAGAACCAGAGTGGGCACTGTGCGTTCTCTGCATTTGCGAAAAGGTCGGCCACCGGTGTCCCGAACCGGAGCCAGACCTCTGACACAACCGCTGGGGTGAGACCCCACTCGTCCCGCAAGGCCCCGCCCCTCGTCATCCTGTCGGCAGGCACGTTGTGCTCGCCTGGGGTGTGACGGGCCCTCAGAGAGGCTAGGTGAATGTCCGCCCACAGAAGAACCTCCACTGTCAGCCTGTGAAGGGCGGGGGACCTGGTCCCCCCCTGCCTGTTCAGGTAAGCTGCCAGAGTGGTGTTGTCCGTCCGATCACATGTTGGCCTTCGCAAATGTAAGAACCTGTGATGCATTTGCAGAACACCTGTCCAGCCTAGAGATGGCAGTTTACCCCGCTCCGAGGGAGCTGCTAGCCCTGACCACGGAGGGGAGGCTGGCAGGGACTGAGCGAGGCTGGGGATTCGGCTGTCAGAGATCTATACCAGTCGCAGCTGGCATAGTGGAGCAGAGGCTCCAGGAAAGAGGGTCAAGGAGTCTCAGTAGAAAGCCCTCACCGAATCCACGTCACCGTAGTCAGTCCTCAATCGCGTTCCAGAGTCTGACGCGTTCGTAGTACCAGGCGAAGCAGCAACGTATAGGCAGAGGGTGGCACACCATGAGCGAGCCCACCCTGGGCATCACTCTAGATGGCAGTCATCAACCCTTAGCGTCTATTGCGCTCCTCCCCGGGGAGTAATTTCACTGGCCACACAACTGTGGTTGACCCCCGCTGCATGACGCCGACCCATGGCAGAAGAGAGTGCCACAGGCACGAGTTGCAGATCCGCAGCCTGATACCGGAGGGTGACAAAATTTCAGGCGCGGAGGAGTCTTGATTGAAGACATCCTGAAGAGTGAATCAAAGCTTCTCTTAAGGCAAGCTGAGAGAGTAAGGAGAAGTTTTTATCATAATTTATCATACAGCTCCTCACGGCAGCAATAGACTGCTCCATTGATTTGAATGTAATTAAAAAATGTTCTACCGATCATTGTATCTTGATAACAGAACTCTCAAACCAATAATGGCCGCTGCACTTTGGCAACGCACTCTGTGCTTTTACTTCAGGTGTGTAAAATACTAAGATTACTCCAGACAGTAGTTCACACACTTCGTTGCAACGGGCTTCCCCGTCACTTAGTACTTCTGTCTGTGTGAGAAGCTAACGAAGCTAGCCACGGTCAATAACACAAATAGCAATCAGTCAGCACATTTAAATGTTAATCGGAGAATACTTTATACATATACATTCTTTACACACGTGCATGGAGGTTTTCTGAATTATCTGTTTACGTTTTCATGACAAAAATGCTGTTTTAATGCGTCAAAAAGCGTCCGCAGTAGACCCGGAAGTAACTATTGACATTAGTAGAGCATTTTAGGACACATTTGCAGAGGATCTGATTATGGATTTAGGTTGAGGTTATATTTCGGTCACTCACCGCAGATGTTCAGAATTCTTTGTTCACTTTTCATGTAGTCAGAGAATTCTAGTTTGTTAGCTAGCCTAGGTGTCACCCGTCTGGCCACGTCAGGACGAAACCTTTGGAAACTTACTATTTTATACATATAATTTAAAAACGATAATGACCATTACAGCTTTGAATATTAAGGGCTGTCTAATATTTGTTCGAATATATGTATATATATTTACTATTCTAATTATATATGAGCACGAGCGCGATGATTGACAGCTCTTGGTGTCACTTGACTGGTTAAAGTGGACGGCATTGTGGATTTTGCGCCATAGCTAAGATAAGGGAAGGCGGGACTTACCCATTATAATAAATGTACTTATTTTATATCAACATTTAAGCCCAGGAGGTCAACTTAATACAATTCTTATTTTTTTTAAATTCATTTAGAGTTACAGATTATCACTTTAAAGAAAATAACTTCCCTCTCCACTTTTTTTAATTGACATTATTGTTGTATTGGCACTAAAAAAAACCAGCTCTTAAGTCCTCCAGGAGAAGTTGTCCTGACCTCTCCACATCTGGAGCTGGTCCATGGGTGCCGCTGCTGACTGGAGAACCATGTAACATCAAACATGTGTCAAACGCAGAGGACACAGTTTCTTATGAAGCTCCAGTTGACCTCCTCCTACAGTTTTGTAACTTGTCTGCAGAACAGTCTGCCTGGTTGTCTCGTGAACATAGAGTATTATGTTCATTCTTCCACATGGTGTTCTCATTCACTCACTGAATAATAAACAATGAATCAAAATGTATTGGTACAGTTTGCACCTGAAGTCACACAAAAAACACACTGTTTTAATTATATAATCACTTGTATAGCATGACAGTTACCTTTGATTAAAGTCAGAAAACGTTTATGTCTCTCGCTGGTCTTTCTAAGGTCTTGCTCTCTGGGGTCCCTCTGCTCTCTCTCAGGTCTTGCTCTGGTATCTCCCTGGTCTCAGCTGGTGTCTCTCTCTGGTATCTCTGGTCTCTCTCTGCCCTCTCTCTGCTCTCTCTCTGCTCTCTCTCTCAGGTCTCTCTGGCCTATCTCTGGTCTATCTGGTTTCTCTCTGGTGTCTCTCTCTGGTGTCTCTCTCTAGTCTCTCTCTGGTCTCTCTCTGGTCTCTCTCTGGTTTTTCTCTCTGGTCTCTCTCTGGTCTCACTCTGGTCTCTGGGTTCAGGGTCCAATGCATTGCTTCTCCAAATCAAACTCACAGATATTTTCCCAACCACACAAAGGCTGAAATAATACTTTTTTGAAAAAACATAGTTTAAATTACATTTCCCTGTCAAACTCATTCACACAGGGAGGTAAAGGGAAAACCTCATGACTGTTTAAACCGTAAAAACAACTTCCTCATCTACATCCAGACGCTTTCCCAGAGAACCGGAGCAGAGTATAACCCACATGATTTATGCTGGGGGCCCCTTGAGGCTGGGGTTTGTCATTGGGGTTTTTTCTGCGCCCACATTAGCTCTTAGTGCAGACAAGTCAACATGGCTCACCTGCTAATACACTTTGCTCTTGACAGCTCTGAGAACGCCATTCACTGCATTTCTAAGTTCATATGGAGCTGCAGTCAATTACTAAAGCAGGTCCATGTAAGTGGTGAGGTTCAGGCAGAAAGCAGAAATGTGTCACTGAAATTAAAATAAACACTGAAGTATTCCAAACATCTTTGAGACAATGCATTAAAGACAATACAAACATTTGCCTCTGGTCCAGCACTACTCCTGAGTCTTGGTTCTACACCCTGAGTCCTGGGTCTACAGCCTCAGTCCTTGATCTACACAGCCTCAGTCCTCGATCTACAGCCTCAGTTCTGGATCTACAGCCTCAGTGCTGGATCTACAGCCTCAGTCCTGGATCTACAGCCTCAGTCCTGGATCTACAGCCTCAGTCCTGGATCTACAACCTCAGTTCTGGATCTACAGCCTCAGTCCTGGATCTACAGCCTCAGTGCTGGATCTACAGCCTCAGTCCTGGATATACAGCCTCAGTTCTAGATCTACAGCCTCAGTCCTGGATCTACAGCCTCAGTCCTGGATTCTCAGGTTGAATCCTGGATCCACAGCTTGTCAATCTTTGGGAGCAGATCCCTCTCTCAATGTGAGCCTTTTCAAGTTTTCTCATAAATGCAAGGGGTCAGTGATGATCTAGGACATTTCTGTACAGTCCTGGACAGTAGTCATACTGCTCCCTATGGACCAATGGCTACTTTTATCATTGCATCTGCATGAAGAGGAGCCAGTTGCGTCATCTGTCTAAGATGACGCAGGACACACTCTCTTTCAGCTGGCCTGGGAAAACCTCATATAATCAATAGAGCTTTCTTACACCTTCATTTTATATTATTTTTTAACAGACCTTCCCTCAGTATGCAATTGTGAGCATAAATGCCTAATATCTCTGTGATGATTTCCGCCATATTTCCGGTATATTTTCCACATAATTCCATCTCTTGTGTGTCTATGAAACCTGTTTACATAGTCACACCTTGATAGCATCTTTAATTATTGGTTGAGAAGCCTGTTAGGATATTAAACCATGGTGAACATACAACATGGTGTCATGTATATCTTGTTCATGCAGAGGTTCATCTCTTGAATTTCCCTCAGTGATGGGATGTGATTAAGAAGCACACACTGCACAGGTCTTTCCACAAGTTCAGGGACAGAACAGTACAAATAACATTGAATCCATCACAGAATCAGCAGTCGTCAAATCAGACTTGGGAGTAAGTGATGAAACTGCTCCTCCCACATCCACTGCCCCAGTGCCCTTTAAATATTAATGCCTTTATTTGGCACTAAATAATACATAATGCAGGTATTAATCATTGCCTTCATTCTTTTGTCTATATTGTAATTTGTGGTTTCGAAAAAGGCCAGTCAGACTATGATTAGAGTTGGTTGCAATTATTTTGTAGAGATCTATGGGTTCTGGGTTCGATTCAACATCCAGACAGATCCTAGTGGCTTTGGAGGATGACGTAAAGAGAGAGAAAGACCAGAGAGAGATCAGAGACCAGAACAAGAGACCTGCGAGGCGTCTGTCATATCTTTAGCTCAGCAGAAAGGGTAAAAAAGATGAGCACTCTCATTCAGCTAATCAGCTCTCAACGTAAAATATACAGTATTGACTTCCAGGGCTCTTCCTTACACAAATTATTTCATCTGTTCTTTTGTGGTCTGATTTGTTCCCTTTGTCACTCTTTCTGTTGTGACAAACTGGTAATAGCAATGAAGGAGGAAAGGTCAGAAAATGAGGCTGTAGTGACCTGAAAGTGTGTCTCCTGGTGCCTCTGTGCAGTGATCGAGTCGGTCTCTGTCTTGGGAAGGAGGGAGGAGACCGCCCTGGTGTCCTCTGGCTCCTTCACTTTGGGAAACACTTCGGTGGACTTCCACAGAGTGTCCGACAAACAGACTTTGAAGGCGCTCCAGCCTCTCGGCGCAGACTACATCATTAAGGTGAGTTCATGGACCTCAGAGGAAAAGCAAGAGAGACCACAGAGAGACCAGTGAAAGACCAGAGAGTCACCAGAGAGAGACCGAAAAGAGGCTAGAGAGAGACCAGAGGGAACAATGAGGGAACAAAGAGATGCCAGAGAGATAGAGACCTGAGAGAGCTTTCATCTCCCTGTGTTTGCCATTTATTATGAATTAAGCAGAAACGGAGCCTGAATAAGAACACTAACATTTATTTCAAATGAGGCATGTGTTTCGCCTGTAGCTCTCTAACTGTTCTGCAGAAGTTGTTTCTCAGAGCTGTTTATAATAAGAGACAGCTTTGTCCAATAAATGGCCTTGATTTGAATTACAGAACTAAAGCATCACATATGAATGAACCCTTAAATTATACATAACTATTTAAGACACGTTTGCTTCCAATTGGATTTCAAAGAGGAGCAAAATTGAGCGTATGTATTCTGTACTACTGCTGTGAAATGAACTGAGCTGGACTTACCTCATCCATCTTTCATGACTTGACTTATGGGCGTGTGATGCATCTCCTCCTCTCACTCCAGCTCCATGGTCCTGTCCTCTCTTACTCAACACATACAACATCCAGCACAATCCCTCTCCCTAAAAACAGTTGTTTATAGGAATGCAAATAGTGTGCTCCTCATTCCGACAGTTCTCTGACTCTCAGTGGTGGAACACTGAGATTCTTCCACTGTGGAACCAAATAATTCTTTTCAATTGAATGTATTTGTGTATTGCCCTAAATCACAGCAGCAGTCGCCTGAGAGGACAACAACAGATTCAAACACAGAAAAGCAAAAATATAATAATAAACACATTGGAGTCATTAGTCCATAGGGACCACAGTCCAGAAATGTTAATTAATGTGCAGAAATGTCTCGGATCATCACAATCCTTAGATCCTTCTGTATCGGCAAGGAACTAAGGCCTGAGGCTCAATTCCTTGCCCGTGAAGGAATCTGTGGGATTTTCTGAGGCTGCCCTTGTCTAATTATGTCTTTGTTTTCTCAAGATGAAGTTCGGTGGCCCGAAGGACACAACGGTGCAGTTCCTATTTTATCAGCCAATCAGTTTCCATTGGAGAGAGACCGACTTCTTCCCCTGCTCTGTGACCTGTGGAGGAGGTCAGCACTGCTGTAGCATTTTGCAGACGATACATACTGCACTAATGGACCTCTAAACCAGTTATAACCTTAGATGTTCCATGTTACTTATTAACACCCATTTTGGTCTGGGGGCCACATACGACCTAATTGAATCTGAACTGGGCCGGACCAGAATATTATTTGCACAAAACCCCAAAACAGTAGAAAGTCCAACATTTTGTGCAGATTAAAACATTTATTTAAAACTTCCTTTAAAATACTTTAAACCTTTAATACACACTAAGTTTTAACAGTAAATCTGCTACTAATTTAAATATAACAGTGAGTTTTTCATTGTGCAAATAATGTAAGTATTTACAATATTACATTGTAAATGGCATTTCACAATATTTATATTAGGACCCATATTACGCTATCTGACTTTTCTCTGCTTTAAACATGATTACAGTGCTATTTGGCCTTCATACACATGCCCGGAGTAGTTTCTTCATAGTTAGAGAGCAGTCTTTCTCTTTCACCCTCGAGAGGCAGTAAAACGCCCGGATCCACGTCTGTGACGATTTCCACATTGATGACGCATATGACGCGCAGAAGCCTATTTTTTTTGTTTTTAAAATGGTTCTCAAATACTGTAATCAAAACAGGGATACACAATACACAAGAAATATGCTGTTTGTTGTCAAAATAAAATAATAAAATAATAATGAAAATAATAATAATACCAAAATCCAGGAGGTGACTGACAAATCAAAACAGAAAATCACGGCTCCCGAGTCCAGCTCTCAAGTCCAGCTCCTGAGGCCTATAATCTCGCAAGTTTTGAGTGTGGTTTGGTGTATCACTCAAATAATTATCATACATGAGCAAAGGATGGACTGTGAAACATGAAGAAAAGCGTAATATGGAACCTTTAATATTTCTGTGTTAGCTTTGATTGCAGCATTGTTTTGTTAAGGCTCATTACAGAGAAAACTTGCTGACAAAGGTACAGTAGCTTTAACACAGCACCTCAGCTTAACCATCTTACTTTAGTGTGGTGTAGAAGTTTATGGTTATGTTATTGTCACAGAAAAGGCATCAAACTGACCATGATTCAGTTGAAAATATTTAAGAAAAACTTCAATAACATGATCCATTCAAAGTTAAATCAATGCCAAGAAAGAACCTATGACATCTGTAACATTGGTGCGCTCTTCAGTGGCAACAGAAAATGCCACACATGACTTCAATTTGCGTTTAGATTGAATTTCGATTTCTGCAACTAGTTCAAAAATACTTTCTGCTGCATCTGGACAGGCTGATGTTGGTAAAAGCGTGTCTTTTCTCAGGTCCATGGGCAAGACACTTAAAACAGTAACAATCTGGAGGGACTCAAACAGACAAATCCTATCCTATCTAGTCCAGGTTCTTTATATAGCACATTTTATAAAACAAGTTTCCAAAGTGCTGCACAAAGTGACACATTTAAATATACAGGTTTGCCAGCTTTACTGTTTATGTAACACAAATATAAAAGGTAAAACAATTATGATGTATAAAGTAAAAAAAATAATATTAAAAAGCTAAAAATTCCAGTATCCCATACCAAAAAGCCATCCATCCATTCATTTTCTTCCCCTAATCCATTTCTGGGTCGGGGGGGGGGGCAGTCAGAGCTGCACCCAGTACACAGAGCACCAGCCCCTCACTGATCCTCCTGCAGGTGGTGGGTCCACAGCGGGGGCTTCAGGCAAAGTGGGGTTAAGTGTCTTGCCCAAGGACACAACGACAGCAGTCATCAGTGGGAGTCATGAAGTAGGTCTTGTGGTGGTTTCGAACCCACGACCTTCAGGCTCTAAGGCCAATGCTCTAACCACTGAGCCACTGTCGCCCCTTAAAAGCCAGAGTAAGAGTTAGAAGCCAGAGTAAGAAACTTAAAACATTCCAACAAAGAGCTGTTTTGACGTGGGGGGGCAGAGCCTTCCACAGCTTTGGTCCAGCCACAGAGAAGACCCTGTCCTCCCCAGTTTTAAGTCTGGTCTTTGGCACCACGAGCTGGAGCTCAGCATACGGGGTGGGTGTTATTCAATCTGAAGAGACCAAAGACAGACAATCAATACATTAAAATGATTTATTTATTTGGCGCATTGACCCCGGCAGTGACACTTGCAGCGAGATCATTTGCTGCTGAAGATGATCTCAGATCCCATGCATGGTGTGAATGGGGCGTAGGCGGAGCAGGAGCCAGAGCAGGAGCCAGAGCAGGAGCCAGAGCAGGAGCCAGAGCAGGAGCCAGAGCAAGAGCCGGAGCAGGAGCCAGAGCAGGAGCCAGGGCAGGAGCCTGGAGCTGGAGGAGGATAGGTGTTAAGAGCTTCAGGAAGCGCTGCTTGTCAGGAAGTGGCTGCCTTTTAAACTGCCCGCCAGAGGATTGGCAAGAGGCTGGCCGGGCTGAGTGATTGGCAGAGGCTCGAGGCTGGCAGTGCTGTGTGATTGGTTGGCCTGGAAGGTGGGAGTTGCACCCGGTTTTTCAGTCTGAATTTGCGCTTAAGCTTCATATTTGGATGAGGTCCAAGATGTAATGTGGGGCCGTTCATCAAAGCTTTAAAAACAAACAATGAGCTCTTAATATAAATTCTAAAACTAACAGAAAGCCAGTGCAAAGAAGCTAAAAGTTAAGTAATGTGCTCACGTTTTCTGGTTCTTGTTTAAAGTCGTGCCGCAGAGTTCTGGACTAATTGTAAGCGTGAAAGCGCATGTTGTTAAAAAGGTTTAAACTTAGATAAAAGATGAAGGTACACTCACGATTGTGTGTCCTCCTCTGACTCAAACTTGATCATCAAATATGCTGATGACACCACCATCATCGGTCTCATCAGTGACAATGATGAATCCTCTTATAGAGCAGAGATACAAAATGTGGTTCAGTGGAGTAAAACTAACAACCTCCAGTTGAACGCATCAAAAACATGTGAACTGGTCTACGACTTCACTCGTAACAGTTCTCATTTGCCTGTCGTAATCGACAACTCCCAGGTGCAGATCGTAGAGGAGTCCAAGTTTCTGGGTTTAACTCTGTCTAACGACCTGAAATGGGTTAAAAACACTGACCGTTAAGAAAGCTTGTCAGCGTCTCTACACTGCATGAAAAGTGTGATTTTCGTCTCTTTTCGGCCCTGTATATTACTGTGAAACTTCTGGGATTCGGCTGTTGACGGTAGTTTGTTGTCCCCTCCTCCCTCCTCCACAGGAGGCTTTAACATGTAAATAGGAATGCTGGGAGCTATACAAATGCAAATCAGGGTTGAGGGGGAGCACAACTTTGCGCGATGCTGCACAACTACTTTCAGTAGTTACTATACTAGGGCTGTCAAACGATTAATTTTTTTGTTGTTGATTATTGGCATAGTAATGGTGAGTTAACTCACGATTAATCGCATGTTTAACATTCTATTTCAAATCCACTCCAATTGAAGTTAAATGAGATTATCAAATATAATTACCAGTGTTGGGTAAGTTACTTTGAAAAAGTAATTAGTTATAGTTACTAGTTACTTCTTCCAAAAAGTAAGTGACTTACTAACTGAGTTACTCCACTATAAAAGTAACTAGTTAGCAGTAAAAGTAACTATTGCGTTACTTTTTCGTTTGTCGTGGTACCGAGCTTTAGCTGGCTGTAATTTAGGATAACTTCTAAGTAGATTAATTGTTGCAACAACCCCACCCTATTTTAGTATGATATGTTAGTTTAGGGAACTGTCCTGCAGGCAAACAGGTATAAGACAGGCCAAGGTGCCATTTAATTAAATTGCATTTATTTTTATCCATTGATCAAACAAACAGATTACAAAACTTGCAATTGAAAGAGACTATTTTAAAATAATTAGTTCCCAAAGACACACACGAGCAACACTCACGCCTGACAGTCAAGAACCAGGGAGAATACAGTGCGCAGAGCGCGCCTGACAGACAAGAACCAGGAAAAATACAGTGCGCAGAGCGCTGAGTATGTGAACGGAGCAATCGCTTGCTGCTGTTATTATAATAGCTAGATCCATGCTTGCAGCCCGTGCAAAGCTTGCACTCACTCACAGCCGCTAACAACAACCAGAGCGGCCACGGAGGAGGCCATCTCACACGCAGCATTCTGAGTGATATTCTTATGGATAAATGGGCGGGTCATTCGGACATGCGTTAATGCGTTAAAAACAGCCCTAATATATATACATATATACACACAAACGGTTGTTGGTGTTATCATCACTCTCTTTACACAACCAAAACTTGGGGACTTCACAAACTGAATGCGCATTTCGCGCATGCGCAAAAAGCAAGGAAATACTTTGCCTGAAGTCGACGGTGGAGTCTCGTGGAACGTGAAGAGAGGACTCTTTTGAATGTACGTAAGTAAGTGTTAAGACTCGTTGTTCATTGTTATAAAGGTATAAAGCTAAAGAAGTGTGTTAAGAACGTGTATACATTCGACTATATTATCTTATAAAACTCGTGTGTTCGACCAGCTCAGCGGTGAATGCAGTGACTGTGGCCGTGTTCAGAGCCGCTCTCCCGGAGGCCTGAGAGAGCTCTGTATGGTGTATGTGGTGAATGTAGCTGTTAGTAGCTAACTGTAGCCGTGTTCAGAGCCATATTCCCGGCCCTAACTACGCGGGCCACCGCCGCAAGGAATCCCCGCTGTGATTGCTCCGTGTGTGATAACTTTCTGTGAAGCATGGAGCTGCAGGAGCAGGGACGAGGCGCTCAGAGCAGACTGCTTCGAAAGAACCGAAGGAAAAGCAGTTTGGGCTCATGGCAAAGCCTGATATACAGGAGACTGTGGACTAGAGTTCTGTGGAATATCTAACATATATCATTTGTTTTGCACTGTTCCTGTCTTTGTTTGAGCAGTAAGACTTTCACTTTTATTTTTGTACTTTTTCATCTCATTTGTCACTTTTGTCTTTCTGTTCATTTTTTTTGTTTTGTTTATTAAGTCCATTGCTTAATAATGTTATTGAGTGAATCTAGACCTCCTTTAAACACATTTGAGCAAAAATCATGTGATATTTTTTTATATATATATTGATTATTCTTTTTTTTGCTTACAGTTGCAGTCCGACAACAAGAAATAGTCAATTCTGCCCTACCTGTGGAAAATGTCAAAGCACGCTGGCCAGCACTTTATACAGAGAGACAGGTGTGTACACATTTTTTACATCTATGCATTTAACTTGAAGTGTTTTATGGTTTTTTTTGCAGGTCCTGGCAGAATTTAACCAGATCACCAGCTCCAAACTGGGCAATGATTTTGTTGAAGCATTGGATTTCCTAACGACACAGTTCATAAAGCTCTTTAAGACCAAAAGGGGGTCTGCTGGCACTAAGCTTTCCAAGATTGTCCGGCACCTCGATTCCTGTGTAAGTTCATAAAGCAATAACAAAAAGAAATGACATATGATTGTTTTTGGTGTTGAAATGCACATATGTGCAGCAGAGGAGATGGGGAAAGGAGAAAGGTAAGTACATCCCCCTCCATTTGTCTTGTCTGTCAGTACAGTGTTTTACTCCTATGTACAATTATGAAAAAGACACAACAAGCAGTGACACTTGTAGGTGATAACTTACTCAGTACTGCTTTAACAACCTTAACCTCCACCTGAAAAAGACATTCAAATAATACAGGGAAACGGTACAAGAAAGAAAGTGACAAAAATGAAACTAAAACTTGAAGCTTGAAATACACTTCGTTAAGGCGGGTTTATTCTGTCCAGTAGTGTGAATGACATGTAATATATTAAAGGACCGTGACTTTGCCCGGTCACAACACACTTGAAGGTAACTCTACATCTCTCAATATAACGAGTTAACTAGGGTTTGGGAATAAAGACATTTTACTTTTGTGCACAAATAACATGCATTGTTAATGCATGGAGGAAAAATGTGGGTATCCGAGCTTTAAATTCAGGAGTTTTGCTTCAGGAGTAGACACAGGAGACTCACATTTATTTCACATTCAAAATCATGAAATTACAAAGTATTATAAGTAATGCATCATATTTAGATGTTTTATTTTTTTAACAGATCTTTCTCAAATGGAAATGGACACCATCACTTTCAATTGACCTCAACCCATAGTCTCCTCCTAAAGGAGAATCCTCTGTGGCAGTTACAAGGAGATCCAATCAGGACATGTGTGAGGCGGACACAGCAAAAGAGGTACTGCTGCATTTTGTATCCTAAGATTTTTGGTACAATTGTAGATTGTCATTTTACATTTTTCACGTGTTTGTAGATGGTGGAACTGCAGGAAAACCCTGGTGACCGAGAGATCCTTAAAGATTATAATTCTGTGAGATCACTAAGTCACCGCTCTCGAAGACAACTTGTCGACCTTCTCGTCAGTGACATGAGTGAAACACATGGGTATGTTGTATCCCTCAGTTATTACTCTAAAGTTCCTTCTTACAAGTGGAAGGATATTTACTCAAAATAAAATGAAAATCACTTGAAAGACCTTTCACAATAATCACGTAACAATTCAGTTTCTCTCTGCACTGTTATTGATTCCCCATTGTAATAAATAGTACTTATCTCTTTTTATAAATGACCTAGGTAGATTTTCTCCTGTAGATTATCTCTTGGTTAGGTCCCCGTGAAAATATGTACTTGTAGAAACTATTAATTTAGCCTTTTTATGTAACCATGAAGTCCCTTGACCATGACTGTTTTTCTTTCCTTAGACAAATGCCTTCCCGAAAACAAAAAGAAAGCTATGCTCTTAGAATTATCACACTTTTTTCATTGAAGGATCCATTTTCTCAAAAAGGTTATGTAAGTATTGTTAATGTATCCATGGAAATTTAATTTGGTTTACCTACACGTTTTGTGTTGGTAATGGATATGTATAGATACCAATCATAACTGTAGACTTTGTTTTCAGACTAATCTAGCCTCGTAATGAGACGGTGACCAATATCTGCAAGTCCACATTTCCACGATGTTGATAAAGACGACATTGTGTGTAAGTGTTTTACTGTTTCTCCTTCCTTGTTTGACGTTACTGTGACTTGCGTTTGATTTTTATTCATACCACTTTTTGATTGTTTTCTAGCGGCCTGTAAGACTTATTATGAGACGGTTCGCAGGAGCCATCAAAATGCCAAGCCAGAAAACTCATTGCGGGCGGACGTTGCGAAGAGTTCAGCTCGGAGTCGAGCGAGAAGAGGGTAAGACTAAACTGCATCGCACAGTAAGGCAAGGGAGGTTTATTTGTGTAGCACAATTCATACACAAGGCAACTCAAAGTGCTGAACAAAAGAAAGCATTAAATAATCACAGTACATCAACAAAGATAAATATAAAATCCCTCAGTTGTAGCACAGCTAAAGTGAGAGCTCCTCTCTGACAATGTTTAAAACCAGGTTAAAAACAGTTTACCTCAGTTGTAGCACAGCGAAACCAAACTGTTTTTGACCTGGTTTTAAACATTGTCAGAGAGGAGCTGTCACTTTAGCTGTGCTACAACTGAGGCATTTTATATTTATCTTTGTTAATGTACTGTGATTATTTATGTTAATGCTTTATTTTGCTCAGCACTTTGAGTTGCCTTGTGTATGAATTGTGCTAGACAAATAAACTTGCCTTGCCATCGTACTTCCTGGTTCTGGTCAGGACTTGAGCTGCTGCATTTTGAATGTACTGCAGCTGTTGTTACAGTAGTCTAACCTACTGGAGACAAATGCATGGATAAGAATCTCCAGGTCTGCTTAAGGCACTATGTTTTTGATCCAGGCAATGTTTAGAATGGAAAAAGGATTTGATGTGGCTAATAATATTTACTGATTCTTTCAGCCGCTGGAATCGAGACTGAGTGTGCAAGAAAGTGACAAAGTGGAACTCCGGAAGTCCGCCACGGTAGACCTAATGTCCAATGAAGAAGAAGGCGTTGTGGACAGTGTCTCTGGGTGGATTGTGCGGTCGCCGTCTTTTCGAAAGCCGGAGTTTTCTGAACTCTGTCAAGCTGCAGTCCTGGTTAGAGGTGGCGCGGAAGTACAGAGCCACGCACATTAAGCGTCTATCTAGAACCCTGCCAAATTACAACCCCGAGGAGGCGATTGGACAGTTCAGAGTTGTAATTTTTTAATTACCTATGTGTGGGCATAAAGCTGTGTGTGTGTGTGTTTTAATAAAGCTTTCTTTGTATGAACATATTCCTGGAAAATTTTCATTTCTTCTATAAATAATACGAATATTTATATAAATATTATTACATTAATTATGAGGCAGGGTGACCAATAGTGACAGATCTGCCAGCCAATCACGAGAGATAATACTTATTTGAAAGTAGTGATTTCATCCAATGGGGAGTAAGCTACCAATGGGGAGTAATCCCACGTGGGCTGGCCACGTGTGATTTTTCAGCCAATCACGAGTTTGAAAGTAGTGGTATCCGCCAATGCTGAATAGCAGCCTGGCCAGCCGCTGCATTTATATGCTAATTAGGGCCATTAGCGCTCGGCGGCCGCAGTGTTTCGCTGCATTCATATGCAAAGTAGGGACATTAGCATGGTACGGATACGGCAGTTTGGAGGACAGGGCACCCTAACTGCGGGTTTTGAAAACTGCCTGAGATACCCGAAAAAGAGCGTGATTTCCTGCCGTTTAGGGTGACGAAAATCTAACTTTTCATGCAGTGTACTTTCTGCGTAAACTTAGAGAATTTACCACTAACTCTAATATTCTGCTTAACTTTTATCGCTGCACCATTGAGAGTTTACTTGTTGGTTCTGTGTCTTTGTGGTTTGGAAACATCACAGATAAAGAAAAGAGAGCTTTAAACAAGGTGCTCCGCTCTGCAAAGAGGACCGTGGGCTGTGAGCTTCCTGTTCTGGAGGTTCTTTATAAATCCAGACTTTTAAACAAAGCTCTTAGGATTGTCAATGACTCTTCTGGCCACCCTGGGAAAGCCATGTTCCAGCTTCTTCCCTCTGGCAGAAGATATCGCTCTCTGAGATGCAGGACATCTCGTTACGCTGACAGTTTTTATCCTCAAGCTGTTATCAGTGTGAACAGAGCACTTTAATGATTTGAAACTGTTTTAGTCGATCGATTTCACAGTGACATTTGCTTACTCTTTTATTTGTTTTATTTCTGTCTTTTAATGTTGATTTATGTCTGTATTTGTCTGTGCACACTAGAGACTTTTTGCTAATGTATTCCAATGTGGTTTTTTTTACTGCAAATGGCAAATAAATTGAATCTGAATCTGAAGGTGATAAAAGTCTGATTTAACGACTGTGCTGATCTGTTTGTCAAGTTTAAAATCACTGTCCATGGTGATGCCAAGGTTGGTGGTAAAGGATTGGACAGTATCCCTGATGGTGCCCAGATCCAATAGGGGATCTGGGCACCATCAGATCCCCTATAGTCTGCTCATCCTAACAGACAGTGCTGGGGATTTCAATAAATGTAATTTAAAGACTGCACTCCCGAACTTTTACCAACATGTGACTCAAGCTACAAGAGGAGCACATGTTCTGGATCACTGCTACAGTAACGTGAAGGGAGCTTACAGGTCCAGTCTCAGACCTCCTTTTGGAAAGTCTGACCACTCCTCTGTTCTCCTTCTTCCTTCGTATACTCAGAGGAGCAGGGAACATAAACCAACCTCTCGCACTGTGCAGTGTTGGTCTGAGGAGGCTAGCATGAAGCTACAAGGTTGTTTTGATGCTACGGACTGGTCTGTGTTTCAGTCAGAGGACGTCAATGAATTCTGTGACGCTGTGTCTGGATACATACGCTTCTGTATTGACTGCCGTGTCCCACAGAAGGTCATTAAAGAACATTTTAGTCAAAACCCTTGGATGAACGCGGAATTGAAACTGAAACTTCATGAGCGTGCGTTGGCGTTTCAATCAAATGATACAGTTGCTTATAAGCTATCCTGTTACTCATTGAAACGCTCTATTAAATCTGAAAAGCGCAGTTACGGGGACAGGTTAAAGAGTTATTTTGAGGAAGATGACCCTCGGCGCATGTGGAACGGTATTAAAGCCATCACATCGTGGAAACCTAGCGCTGGGAAAATTGCATCAGTCAGCCAAGCTCTGCCAAACGAGCTGAACACGTTCTGCTGTCGCTTTGAATCCGCTGATGCCTGTCCTACTGTATTCCCTGAGTGTTTCAATCAAGGTACCTTCACCGTGACTCAGGAGAAAGTCAGGCGTGTCTTGTCCAGGACCATAGTCCGGAAAGCCCCAGGCCCGGACGGCATCCCTCCTCGTGTCCTGAAACTGTGCTCTGAGCAACTTGCCCCAGTGCTAACAGACATTTTCAACCTGTCGCTAAAGAACTGTACTGTGCCGAACTGCTTTAAAGAGTCGACCATCATTCCAGTTCCTAAGAAAACTCCTGTGACATGCCTGAATGACTATCGTCCTGTGGCCCTCACGTCTGTTCTTATGAAAACTTTTGAGCGGCTTGTGCTGGACTTCATTAAGAGCCAGATCCCTGTGAGCGTTGACCCGCTCCAGTTTGCTTACAGACAGAACAGGAGTGTGGAGGATGCCATCTCCTTTGCTCTGAACTCTGTCTACAGTCACTTGGACACTAGTAAATCTGTCGCGAGAATGCTTTTCATCGATTATAGCTCTGCTTTTAACTGCCTTGTCCCAGGTAAACTGATTGAAAAGCTCATGTCTCTCGGTTTAAGTGTTGCCATGTGTAAATGGATTTTTAGCTTTTTAACTGACAGATCTCAGAGAGTGAAAATCAATGACGGTTTTTCTGATGTTGTTTCTGTGAGCACTGGTTCTCCTCAGGGATGTATTTTGAGTCCTTTGCTTTTTACTTTGTACACTCACGATTGTGTGTCCTCCTCTGACTCAAACTTGATCATCAAATATGCTGATGACACCACCATCATCGGTCTCATCAGTGACAATGATGAATCCTCTTATAGAGCAGAGATACAAAATGTGGTTCAGTGGAGTAAAACTAACAACCTCCAGTTGAACCCAGTTGAACGCATCGAAAACATGTGAACTGGTCTACGACTTCAGTCGCAATAGTTCTCATTTGCCTGTCGTAATCGACAACTCCCAGGTGCAGATCGTAGAGGAGTGCAAGTTTCTGGGTCTAACTCTGTCTAACGACCTGAAATGGGTTAAAAACACTGACCGAGTCGTTAAGAAAGCCCGTCAGCGTCTCTACTTTCTGCGTAAACTTAGAGAATTACCACTAACTCTAAGATTCTGCTTAACTTTTATCGCTACACCATTGAGAGTTTACTTGTTGGTTCTGTGTCTGTGTGGTTTGGAAACATCACAGATAAAGAAAAGAGAGCTTTAGGTGCTCCGCTCTGCAAAGAGGACCGTGGGCTGTGAGCTTCCTGTTCTGGAGGTTCTTTATAAATCCAGACTTTTAAACAAAGCTCTTAGGATTGTCAATGACTCTTCTGGCCACCCTGGGAAAGCCATGTTCCAGCTTCTTCCCTCTGGCAGAAGATATTGCTCTCTGAGATGCAGGACATCTCGTTACGCTAACAGTTTTTATCCACAAGCTGTTATCAGTGTGAACAGAGCACTTTAATGATTTGCACTTGTTTTGAAACTGTTTTAGTCGATCGATTTCACAGTGACATTTGTTTACTGTTTTATTTGTTTTATTTTTGTCTTTTAATGTTGTTTTATGTCTGTATTTGTCTGTGCACACTGGAGACTTTTGCTAATGTATTCCAATGTGGTGTTTTTACTGCAAATGGCAAATAAACTGAATCTGAATCTGAATCTTGTGGCCCAAACAATCCAGTTTTATTTGAATTGTATATTGGAGATTATATATTAAATCCCCCGGGGCTTAGACCCAGGGATAAATTGTGAGTTTAGCTCTTCTGATGAGTGAGTTTATTTCTTTTGTTCTCCAGAATGAACCTTTGCTTTAGTTTTTTCTGGTTTGTCGTCAGGTTACCAGCTGAACTCAGCCGAGTGCGTGGATATTCGCTTGAACCAGAGTGTTCCGGAGCACCATTGTGAGAACACCAAGCCCACACCAAGGCTGCGGGAGTGTAGCATGGGGCCGTGTGCAGAGAGGTAACATACACGCACATGCACGCTCACATGCACGCAAACACACACACACACACACACTTCTATGCGGGGCCCCATAACCTTTCCAGTAAGAATTTGTCAAAAAACAATATTTGGTAATATTTGGCAAATCCACACCAGAAAATCAAAACCCGTTATTTCCATCCATTCATTTTCTTCCCCCGACCCATCGGGTGGCAGTCAGGGCTGTACGCCATGCACCGAGCACCAGCCGCTCACTGATCCTCCTGCAGTTGATGAGTCCACAAGAGGATGGCTGCCCTAGTCTGAGCTGCCTTTTTCTTTCAGTAGGGGCTTCTGGCAAAGTGGGGTCAAGTGTTTTTCCCAAGGACAGCAGACATCTGTGGGAGTCGGTGGAGAAGGTCTCATGGTGGGCTTGGACCCATGACCTTCAGGCTATCAACTGAGCCACTGTCGCCTCATTATTCAAAAACTTTATTTTTTGAATGATAATTTGTTGACAATAAAGGTCACAAGTCATCAGAATCAGAATCAGAATCAGAATAATTTTTATTGCCACGTAAGTAACAGGAGGTCACAGACTAGGAAATTGCTTTGGCTCAGTGCAACAGTCAAAAAGAGATAATAAAAATACGAATGAAAAACACTTCTAAAGAATAAATTAAAATTTAAAATAGAGTTACAGTTACTATTTACAATATCCAAGTGCACATGGTGCACACAATGTAAGGTGACAGCAGTACAGTGAAGTAAAGTGACGTATGATGGGCAGTAAAGTGACTTTATAAAGGGCGGGGGGACAGGTTAAGAAGTGTTCAAGAGTCCAACAGCAGAGGGGAAGAAACTGTTCTTGTGGCGGGAGGTTCTAGTCCTGATGGACCGCAGCCTCCTGCCTGAGGGGAGTGGTTGGAATAGTCCATGTGCAGGGTGAGAGGGGTCGGCTGTGATACGACCAGCCCGGCCTCGAGCTCGGGCGACGTACAGGTCCTGCAGCGATGGAAGGCTGCGGCCGATCACTTCCTCTGCAGAGCGCACAATGCCCTGTAGTCTGTTTGTCCCTGACTGTGGCTCCAGCGAACCACACGGTGATGGAGGAGGTGAGGATGGACTCGATGATGGCCGTGTAGACAAACATCTGTGCAGGCAGCTTGGCTTTCCTGAGCTGCCGCAGGAAGTACATACTCTGCTGGGCCTTCTTGATGAGGGAGCTGATGGTCGGCTCCCACTTGAGGTCCTGGGTGATGGTGGTGGCCAGGAAACGGAAGGACTCCACAAAGGTGATGGGAGAGTCCATCACGGAGGGTGGGGGCGGGGGGACAGTGCTCTTCCTGAAGTCCACAATCATCTCCACTGTCTTCTGGGCGTTCAGCTCCAGGTTGTTACCACTGCACCAGGACACCAGCCGGTCCACCTCCCTCCTGTAGGCGGACTCATCGTTGTTGGAGATGAGTCCAATTAGGGTGGTGTCGTCCGCGAACTTGATCAGCTTCACGGAGTCGTGGCTGGAGGTGCAGTGGTTGGTGTACAGGGAGAAGAGCAGGGGAGAAAGAACACAGCCCTGTGGGGCTCCTGTATTTATAATCAGAGAGTCCGAGACATTCTTCCCCAGACGCACTCGCTGCTTCCTGTCCGTCAGGAAGTCAGTGATCCACCTGCAGGTGGAATCGGGCACGTTGAGCTGGGAGAGCTTGTCCTGGAGCAGGGATGGCAGGATTGTGTTGAAGGCAGAGCTGAAGTCCACAAACAGGACCCTGGCGTAGGTCCCCGGGGAGTCCAGATGCTGTAGGATGTGGTGGAGGGCCAGGTTGATGGCGTCGTCTACAGATCTGTTGGCTCTGTAGGCGAACTGCAGGGGGTCCAGGAGGGGGGAGGTGAGGGACTTGAGATGGGAGAGAACCAGGCGTTCAAAAGACTTATGACGACAGACGTAAGTGCTACAGGTCTGTAGTCATTGAGTCCTGTGATCCTGGGCTTCTTCGGGACGGGGACAATGATGGAGGATTTGAAGCAGGCCGGGACATGGCAGGACTGCAGAGAGGTGTTGAAAATGTCAGTGAACACAGGAGTAAGCTCACTGGCGCAGTGTCTCAGAGTGGCCGGAGACACGTGGTCCGGGCCAGGAGCTTTGCGGGGGTGCAGCCTCAAGAAGAGTTGTTTAATCTCTTTAGCGGCTATTGTTAGGCTGGGGGCAGGGCTGATGGGTGGGTCGTTAGAGTAGTGGGGGGTGGGGGAGGGAGAGGTGTCAGGGGCAGCATCAAAGCGACTGAAAAATAAGTTCAGTCCGTCAGCTAGCTTGTGGTCGTCAGCACAGGGGGGGGCTTTGGGCTTGTAGTTGGTGATCTCCCGTAGGCCCCTCCAGATCATGATAAAACTATAGCCACAGATTGTAAAGATGAGTCAAGATGAGCTTTGAACAAACTTTATACTACGTTATATTGACGGAAATGTTCTGAATTTATAGCATGACAGATTCCATGGTTGCTTTCATTCCAATGAGCAACTGTTTGGATTCACTCACTTCACCCTGAGCATTTACAGATCTCTGGTCTCTCTCTGGTCTCGGGCTCTCTCTGGTCTCTCACTGGTCTCCCTGCGGTCTCTCTCTCTGTTCTCTCTATTGCGGTTTTTCCATAGTAATAGTACGGCACGGCACAATTATTTTGCATTTCCACTAGGGTTGGGCTTGGGATAAGGGTACTTTTTTTGGACCACCTCTACATAGGTTCCAAGCGTGCCAAAGCTACACCATAATGTGACGTCAGCCGACTGCCTTACATGTCCTACCCTATGGTAAAAGCAACTCAACCCTGCCATTATTGAAACCGGCTGCTCAGCTTCAACACGTTCTCCTCACTCCAGGGAAATAGAGTCGCACACAGAGCCCCAAGCGTACTGGTTGGTCGACAAGGTCCACACGTTACTCTCTATAGGCCGAAGAAAGAATTCAAAGGCAGCTCGACGGCACAACACGGAACGAGAAAGTCAGCTCTTGATTTGTGACTTTTTTCTGTGGTAATCCTGGAAATAACTGGTTATAAACTAGCTAAAACGTCCTTCCTGTGCTACTGTGCTTTATCTTGTTTTGCCATTCGGTTTTGTGCTTGTACTTAAGTTGTTGTGTGTATAATTATTTGTTTGAGAATCCCTTCCCGCAAGTGAGGAGATTACAAACGAACAATGAATGACCACTCGTCCCCTCACCTGGTCTCAAGAGACATACGTACTTTGGATTTTTTAAATGGTTGGTTTGGAACTTTACTTTTGTTTTTAATAAATCTGTGATCGTATCAACACTTTGTTTCATTCATTTGTCTGTACACATACAGAAAAGGGGTTCAAAAACAAAAGTTACAATTTCCTACCACATTTTTTTTATTTCTATTTGCATTACATACATTATATTTGTCAGTAAATTCGTATAACCTTGATACATTTATGAACAAGGATGGAGACATTTGTTAAGTACAAAAAGGTTTTATTTTTGGTCAAAACACAAGGGCAAAACAAATGTTAAGGCGTATGACAAAAAGTGACCATCAGACCAATGTTACAGTACTAGTTACGCAACGCAAGTAAATGATGTGGTCTGACAATACTTTGAGGTACTATTTTTAAAGGAAGTGCACCCACACTTGCCGTGGCAAACCGTGACTATGGAAAAGCGGCATATCCCTCTCTGGTCTTTCTCTCTGGTCGCTCTCTGATGTCTTTTGGATCTCTCTCTGTAATCTCTCTGTGTGATTTCTCTCTGGTCTCTGATTGCTCTGATTTCTGTCTGATCTCTCTCTTGTCTAGTTCTCTGATGTCTCTGTGGTCTTTCTCTCTGGTTTCTCTCTGGTCACTCTGGTCTCTCTTTCTGGCTTTTCTCTCTGGTTGAATGCTCTCTGCTTACCTGGCTCTCACTTCCCTGTGAGCCTTTACAGATCCCTGGTCTCCTCTGATTGGTCGACCTCTTCGACTGGGACTTAACCTTGATGCTTTCTGCCCCGGGCTCTGACTGTGCATCTCCTCTTCTTTTAGCTCTTCTTTTAGCTGCCAGCGAGAAACAAAACGTGAACGGTTTGTTAACTCAAGGGAACCTGCATCAATAGTGAAGCTGGATCAATAACCTAAAGATGAAGGTCTGAAAAACTCAATCTACATTTTAGATCTGGAGGTTGTTGGTGGTAACAGATAGTTAGGGTCAAAGAAGTGTCCAATCCGCCGCTGTCTTTCACATAAAGCTGTTTTTAACCTTAGTCTTTTGTTTTTCTGTTTTGCCTCCTAAAGCGATGGCTTCAAAGAGGTGATGCCCTATGAGCACTTCCAGCCACCGCCGCAGTGAGTGATTGCAACACAAAACGCACCCCAACCTGAGACATGGTTAAAGAATATAGAAGTGGAATCTTTTGAAGAAATTCATCCCAGAAATGAGGAGTGCAACAATATGTTGATATAATTGGAGCTGTATGCAAGGTTTTTCAAAACCATGATAGTTATTTTTTTTTGGAGTCTCTCTTTGGTCTCTGTCTGGGCTCTCTTGATCTGGCTTCTCTCTATTTGGTAACTCTCTCTGGTCTCTCTCTCTCTGGTCCCTCTCTGGTCTCTCTCTCTGGCCTCTTTGTCTGGCCTATCTGGTCTCTTTCTGGTCCCTCTCTCTCCGGTCTCTCTTTGTTTGGCCTCTCGCTGGGGTTCTAGCTTTCTGGTGTCTCTCTCGTCCCTCTCTCGGGTCTGTCTGGTATATCCCTGGGATCTCTTTCTCCCGTCTCTTTCTGGTCCCTCTGGTATCACTCTGGTTTCTCCCTGGTCTCTCCCTGGCCTCTCTCTGGACTCTCTCTGGTCTATCCATAGCCCTCAGTCCTCAGTGCTGTATCCTCTGCAGCTGTATTTTACAGAGTTGTTTATTGACATACTTATATTAAAGGCCTGTTACAATAGCATTTCACATCTTTTGTGATTCGTTTACAAGAACGATGTTTAAACAAATGAATCACAATAAATACTTTGATATTCATGTAAAAATATCTTGTTGAAATATGGAGTTTGTTTGATAATCAGAAGACAAATCTAATGGACAATGAATAAGCCACAGACACTGCATTTACAGTGCCTTGCGAAAGTATTCGGCCCCCTTGAACCTTTCAACATTTCGCCACATTTCAGGCTTCAAACCTAAAGATATACAATTTTATTTTTTTGTCATGAATCAACAACAAGTGGGACACAATCGTGAAGTGGAACAACATTTTTTGGATAATTTAAACTTTTTAACAAATAAAAAACTGAAAAGTGGGGCGTGCAATATTATTCGGTCCCTTTACTTTCAGTGCAGCAAACTCACTCCAGAAGTTCAGTGAGGATCTTTGAATGATCCAATGTTGTCCTAAATGACTGATGATGATAAATAGAATGCACCTGTGTGTAATCAAGTCTCCGTATAAATGCACCTGCTCTTTGATAGTCTCAGGGTTCTGTTTAAAGCGCAGAGAGAACCATGAAGACAAAGGAACACACCAGGCAGGTCAGAGATACTGTTGTGGAGAAGTTTAAAGCCGGATTTGGATACAAAAAGATTTCCCAAGCTTTAAACATCTCAAGGAGCACTGTGCAAGCAATTATATTGAAATGGAAGGAGTATCAGACCACTGCAAATCTATCAAGACCTGGCCATCCCTCCAAACTTTCATCTCAAACAAGGAGAAGACTGATCAGAGATGCAGTCAAGAGGCCCATGATCACTCTGGATGAACTGCAGATAACTACAGCTGAGGTGGGAGAGTCTGTCCATAGGACAACAATCAGTCGTGCACTGCACAAATCTGGCCTTTATGGAAGAGTGGCAAGAAGAAAGCCATTTCTCAAAGATATCCATAAAAAGTCTTGTTTAACAGGATAATCAACAGGACAATGATCCAAAACATAAAGCCAAATCTACAATGGGATGGTTCACAAATAGACGTATCCAGGTGTTAGAATGGCCAAGTCAAAGTCCAGACCTGAATCCAATCGAGAATCTGTGGAAAGAGCTGAAGACTGCTGTTCACAAACGCTCTCCATCCAACCTCACTAAGCTCGAGCTGTTTTGCAAGGAAGAATGGGCAAGAATTCCAGTCTCTCGATGTGCAAAACTGATAGAGACATACCCCAAGCGACTTGCAGCTGTAATTGCAGCAAAAGGTGGCGCTACAAAGTATTAGCGCAAGGGGGCCAAATAATATTGCACGCCCCACTTTTCAGTTTTTTATTTGTTAAAAAGTTTAAATTATCCAATAAATTTTGTTCCACTTCACGATTGTGTCCCACTTGTTGTTGATTCTTGACAAAAAATTTAATTTTTATATCTTCATGTTTGAAGCCTGAAATGTGGCGAAATGTTGAAAGGTTCAAGGGGGCCGAATACTTTAGCAAAAAAGGCAATTATTTTCACAATAACTCTATGATAAAAGGTTTGCTGATTGTAGTTGTTGCTATAGTGATCTGACTGCGTGTGTCTGGGCTATTAGCTGGGAGACTGGTCCATGGACTCGCTGCTCTGTGTCGTGTGGAGACTCGGGCGGAGAGCAGGACCGCAGCGTGCAGTGTGTGGAGGAGGACTCCAGGGGGCAGCTGTCGCCGCTTGAGGACTGGAGGTGCTCCCACTCCCCTCGACCAATCACACGACAGATCTGCAACGCCTTCTCCTGCCCACAGTGGGTCACTCTGGAGTGGTCCCAGGTCAGGTCAAAGAGAGTTTGTGTTTGTGTCGAGTTCTAAATATGCAGTTCACAGACAATATGTTTTCCGTCAATCCTTCTTCTTCCGCTTCATCCATTGCCGTGTTGTGGGGGCAGCAGTCAGAGCAGAGACGACTTGACTTTCCTCTCCACTCACACTTTGGATTAGCTGGAGGATTCTCCCTCATCCAGGGGAAATCCTCTGGCGTTCCGAGACCAGCTGAGAGACACACTCCCTGCAGCGTGTCCTGGGTCTTCCCATGGTTTCCTCCCAGTGGGACATGCCCAAAACATCTCCATCTGCCTGAGCCACCTCATCTGGCTCCTCTCCATGTGGAGAAGCAGCAGCTCTACTCTGAGCTCTTCCCATGGGACAAACCGCTTCAGCCTATCTCTGAGCTAATCCTGTGTGACAAAGTCATTCATTCATTTTCAAGCCCTTTATTGTCCATTTCTGGGTCAGGGGGGTGGCAATGAGAGCTGCCACCCAATGCTCATAGCACCAGTCCCTTGCTGATCTTCTGCAGGGGGTGAGTCCACAGGAAGATGGCTGCTCTGTCAGCGGTGAAACAGCCTTGGTCTTTCAGCGGGGGCTTCAGGCAACGTGGGGTTAAGTGTCTTGCCCAAGGACACAACGACAGTAGACATCAGTGGGAGCAGTTGGAGTAGGTCCCATGGTGGGAATCGAACTCACGACCTCCAGGCTCAAAGGCCACTGCTCTACCAACTGAGCTACTGTCGCCCCGACTGCCGCCTGTGTGACAAAGTGCCTCCCCCGATCTCCCAGGGAGCAGCGGCGCTACTCCGAGGTCCTCCGGTGTGACGACAATGAGCTCCTGCCCCTATCTCTAGAGGAGCTCCACTCTGGACTGCTTGTGTGGACGGCTTGAATCCACAATCTCAACCTTTCATTACCCAAAAATCAAAGTCCTTCACTGAGAACAAGACCAAATACTTGATCTCTATTTTCAATGAAATCCCTAAAGGTAATAGTTTACATGGGACATCAAACCTGTGGACATAGAGCAGATGGGGAAGTGAAAGGAACACGACCAGAATATTTATGTAGGTGAAAGTAAAGAGCCACCACAGTTTGTGTGTGTGTGTGTGTGTGTGTGTGTGCGTGTGTGTGCGTGTGTGTGCGTGTGTGTGTGCGTATGTGTGTGTGTGTGTAACACTAATGTCAGTACCTTCAAATTCATATTTTAGACTAGAGAGGGAAAGACCAATGACTGGAGTGGGACGATAAGTAATATTTATAATATAGGCCCTCATTGTGTTGACCACCGTGAGTGTAATTCAATAGAAAATAAACAAAACATTCTCACTTCTTATGCAGTAGCTGTGGGGGTTAGCATGGGCGGTGCTTGCATTCAGAAATCGTCGTCAATTGAGCAATTACGATAATCACATTTACTTTTTTTAAGTCTTTTGACTTAGAAAATCCAACCTGGAGGTGTCCTTTTGTGTGACTTCTTTAGAAAAATTATATGAAAATTTCACCCACATAAGGGAAAATGCGAAACGTGGGAGGGTAAGGTGGTGTTCTACTTATGTTTCAGTGCACAGTGACTTGTGGTCGAGGGTTGCGGTACCGAGCGATTCTCTGCATCGACCACCGGGGGCAACACATCGGAGGCTGTGACCCTTCACTCAAACCACATGTTAAAGAAGACTGTTTGGTGCCTGTTGCTTGCCTCAAACCCAAAGGTAACATGAGGCTCTGGATTTTGGGCTGTGTTACATGAACTTGTTTACATGTTATGTTGTTTATATCACTCATTTCATTCACCTCATACACCCGACCCACAATGTCTGTCCCTGGTCTCTCCAAGATGTCTGTCCCAGGTCTCCAAAATGTCTGCCGCAGGTCTCTCAATGACATCTGCCCCAGGTCTACATAATGTCTGCCCCCTGCAGGGTCTCTCCAAGATGTCTGCTCAAGGTCTACAGCATGTCTATCTCAGGTCTCGCCAAGATGTCTGCCCCAGGGCTCTGCACAATGTTTTTGCCCTAGTCTCTCCAAGATGTCTGCCCCAGGTCTCTCCAAGATGTCTGCCCAAGGTTTCCAAAATGTCTGCCCGCTGGTCTTTCCAATATGTATTCCCCTGGTCTCTTCAAGATGTGTGCCCCGGAATGTGAGGAAAGATACATTTTACTATGGCAGCGTTTGGGCTGGATTCCTATTTCCAGAATGTCACATGAATGAGCAGCAATTATTGTATATTAATTACACTGCTTGCTGCTGCTGCAACCAAAGTTCCCCTCAGGGAGAATCAAGAGTATCAACATGGGGATCACATTAGTTGTTTGAATCATATCCAGGTTCATAAAAGAGATCCACAAAACAAATAATAAATACAATGACAAATACAAATGGAAGTGAGTGAGTTTCTGCATTTTCAGAGTCTGAGCCTGTGGAAGATAAAGAGCCGTGGTTAAAGCAAGCCCAAGGTTTGGAGGAGCGTCCTGTGGCCACAGAGGAGCCCACGTGAGTATACACACAACACCAACAACACATCATTACAGTAATGTAACAAAGGACTAGTCCTCATGTGCCTTTGCTTAACTGGACTTTAAATTAAAGGCTTAAATATGCACAAACTGGACCTTATTTTAAGGTGGATTTTGTCCATATATTTCAAGGTGCATTTTGTGCATATATAAGCCTCACTTTTAGCTTTTAGCTTTTGGATACAGCTTACTATAATTAGCAACAGAAGCGACTGGTCCTTATTCCTACACAGCTCAATATTGTCTCTCTCTGATCTCTCGCTCTCTGGCCTCTTTTTGGCTTCTCCGGTCTCGCTCTGGTCTCTCACCCTGGTCTCTCTCTACTCTCGCTCTGGTCTCTTTTTAAATTTAGACAAAAAAACAAAATGACAATAACCGCAGCTTTATGTGGCTTGAATAAATGTGTTTGTTTATATTGATGCCAATTAGAAATAATGTATGAATTTGTCTGGTCTTTGTTCATTTATTCATCCCTCTTGACAAAAATCCTCTCTGTGACAGAGCCTCCCCTTTCCTCCTCTCACCCTTCCCCTTCCCCCTGCCCCTTGCCCAGCTGTGGGCTCTTGTTTACCCAGCCTGCCTGGTTCATCTTCATATTAATAAAACACAAGAGGAGCGCTCCCTGTTGTGGCGTCCTTATCTATCGGCTAGAACCGAGAAGCCGGACTCAAAGTGCATTTTTATGTGGCCTCGCAGGGTTCGGCAATGCAAACATACAGTATACCTCAGCCTAAACCCACAAAATGCACACAGACACACAACTCTGCCTCAGCCCAAACCCACACACACAGACACATATACAAACACACAGGCTTTGAACTTTTGAGATTTCCAGGGGGCGATATCCTGTGTCAGACGTTGATGTTAGAAAAAAAGTTGCCAAACTGGTCGCATTTGAGCCAACTTTTGGGCATATCTGCTGAATAATAAGTAACTATGAATATAAGACACTGAGTCACACTGAGATCAGAAAAAGAGACCAGAGAGAGACCAGAATAAGAGACAAGATAAATAACAGAGAAAGACCAGAGAGAAAGATCAGGGTGGGACCAGAGAGAGACCAGAGAAAGAGAGTGGATCAAGGAGAGACCAGAGAGTGACCAGTATAGCAGAATTTCCACATGAGCTTACATAACACTGTTTATACAGCAACCTGGCTTCCCACAGAAGTTTACTTTTTTTCTTGTATTCATTTCTGTTATAGTTTTTTGTTTTCTATCTCTTATCAAGTTTCAGGATCTGATCCTGGATGACTTCCTCTCCTCAGGTTTGTCCCGGGACCCTGGTCACCCTGCAGTGCCTCCTGTGGTGTGGGGGTGCAGGTGCGAGCACTGAGGTGTCGTGTGCTTCTGTCCTTTACCCACACGGAGGTGGATCTTCCAGAAGGTGAATGTGGAGGAGAGGCCCCCCAGAGGCAGAGAGCATGCAGTCTGGGCCCCTGTGACGGCACCAAGGCAGAGGACCCTCCAGGACATCTCCACACTGGGACAGAGCTCCACAACTGGAACTACCGAGGGTTCAGCGACTGCTCAGTTTCGTGTGCCACTGGTGAGTCCAGAGAGGCGTTATTTATTTAATTAGAATATATGCACAAATATTACACTTGCCGGCTGGACCAAATAGTTGATTCCTCGCAACTAATCAATTATTGAAATAGATGTCAATAGATGGACCCTGTTGCCAATATTGTTGGCAGCATCCTTGTTGACAATGCTTAGAGAGTGAATGAGATCTTTCCTTACTACCTAAAGTCTGGATGTTGTAGGACTGTCTTGGCTGACACGTCTAATGCAGCATCGTAGTGCCAACAATGTGGCAGACCGGGGTGGTGGTCCCTCTCTACAAAAAAGGGGGACCAAAGGGTGTGCTCCCCAGTAAGGTCCACTCCAAGGTTCTGGAAAGGAGTCTTTGTCCGATAGTCAAATTGTTAAGGTTTAGTCTTCGAACCCCAAAGCAGAGGGAGGCCAAAGCAGTTTAACAAAAGTCTTTAATAACCAAAAATACAAAATACTCAAAAATGGTTGGAGCAGTGGAGACAGGGAGCAGGCCGGCCGAAGAGCAGAGTAGAAACACGAGGACTGGACGAGCACAGGATCTGGAATTGTAACAGGAAGGTGAGTAATCCAAAAACTCAGGTAAGTAGTGAAGAACACGGGGTGGTACTACCGATGAGACGGAATTATCTGGCAGAGGAGTGATGAGTAGACCAGGTTTATATACTGAGTAGAGTGGAGTGAGTGGCTGCAGGTGTGTCTCGTCAGCAGCCCAGCAGAGACCGTCCTCTGCTGAGGGCCATCCGGTCCCTGTATGACCGGAGTCAGAGCTGTGTTTGCTTTTCCGGCAGTAAGTCAGCCCTGTTCCTGGTGCATGTTGGCCTCCGCCAAGGCTGCCTTTGTCACTGGTTCAGTTCACTGTCTTTATCGACATTTTTTCTAGGCACGTGCCTGAAGAGGGAGCTGAGCTGAAAGGCAATGCTCTCGATTTACCAGTCATTTCTATGTTTCTCTACCTTGTTTTTGGACTTACATAACTAATTTATTATCTAAATAATCATTATTATCAGCCCTAATGTATTGAACTTAGATGTTCCATTTTCTTGTCAATGTTCTGGTCTTCATGTTGAGTTCTGTGTTGTGCAGAACTTCATGTTGATTTGTGTGCTTTTCAGGTCAGCAGACAGCCATAGTCAGGTGTGTGAGCTGGAGACTGGCCAGGGAAGTGGACGACGCTCTGTGTGACGAGTCCAGTAAACCTGCTGCGATGATCCGCATCTGCAACCCTCAGCCCTGCCCACCCAGGTGAGCCACGCCCCTGCCCCAACTGTGTGTGTGCGTGCATGCGTGTGCGCGCAAATCGGGAAAGTCCAGCACCAGTATGTCCTTTGAGCACCCTTCCGTCTTAAACATTTTTTCTCTGACCTCATGATTGGATGGTCTTTGGATGGTGATGCAGAAGGGGAGATGGAAACGTATGATGCTGGTTGTCCCTACACCCTGGTGGTGGGAGCTGGGAGAAGGGTGAAAGAGTTGGTCCAGCCAACAAGGCGGTGGGGAGGAGGGTTGCTGCTCAGATTAAAGCTGCCCACACAATATGAAGACTTGATGCAGGGTAATACTTAATTGCTGCTGGGCAAGGATTGGCAGTGTGATTGACTGATGCTGTTTCTATGAGCAACTCACTGTTCAGTCCTGAACAGTAAGTTTAGTTCTCCTCCCTTCCAGGCTGAAACTCCACTTTAGCTTGATTTGTTTCCACACAGGGAAACAAAGGTCATGATTTGGGTTTAAACACGATTGGCGATATATTTGTTTGGGAACTCCTGAGTCTCTGTTGGATACCCGGGAGCAGAAAGGAGCAGAGATATACACACAAAAGCACTCAGACAACACACACACACCTACACACACACACACATACACATACTTCTTATTCTCTGCGGGAAACCCGGGAGCAGATAAAAGCAGAAAGACTGATCGCAGCTAAACAATCCAAATTACACCACAATCCTCAGAATTAAGGCTCTGATGTGCGGATTACACAACAGCAGGTGGTTCCAGCAGGTGGTTCCAGCGGGTGAGGCAGAAAAACACAAAGATAAGCAGAAGTGGAGCTGGTCTCACAGGGAGAGCAGCTTCAGGAGGAATGAGCTTGTCTTGAATTAATGAGTCTGATTCTGAAAAAACATATTTGCCCATTCTGCATAACAACAGTGTTCTCCAGCCTCAAAAATGGGTAAAGTTGTGGATTACCTTTTACCAAAGGATTTTAAGACTTGTCCTTTGATTTATAGGTGAAACTCTGACAATTAGAATATTGTTCGGAACATATTATATGCACAATACATACAGTATACACAGTGTACAGCACAGTTATCAATATGACAGACAAATAGTAAGTACATGGTTCTGTAGGGTAATTAAATATAGTATTTGTAAGGCAACAAGATATATGCGTATCTTAGATCCAACGTATACTTTGGGTACACTTTGGTTCCAAAATACACATATAGTAGTACCTACTTGGATTGAGAATTGCCTTACATTTACTTTTATGCGTGCTTACTCTAAGAGTGGTCTAATTCGACTAATACATCTAAAGTGTGCGTTCTATTCGTCAGAGAGTTCATCCTTCAGATTATTTAACTAATAACAAAGGAGGCTGATAGTAATTCTAGCTGTTTATTTACAGAACGAAACCTTCAAAGCATTTATAGATTGTTGTGTGAGTCACGAGTCAGGACAATGCACTATACCAAAGCAGACACATAAGAACACATTAACAAGCACGATACATCTTACTGGTCGATTCGTGGCTGGAAGGCAGTCCGTGTGTGGCTCTAGTCCCGTTCCTTTGTTGCTAACACGAGCACGCGGTCCGGCCTGTGGTCCCGGAGGTCTCTGAAGAAGCACGCGTCTTTGTTGTTGTTCTCCGTAGCAGACGGCTGTGTAGACGTCTGGCTTGTTGTTACTCCAGGGAAGGAGGCAGTTACTCCAAGTTGGCTTGAGCAGAGTTCAGAGAGTGGAAACAGCCCTGGCCGAGGCCGTTCGCGCAAGGCCAGCTCGCGGGCGGAAAACGTAATGACAGAGGAAAAAAGCGGCCTCTGTAAGAGAAGAGAACAGAGCAGAAGAGAAGAAGAGCGCTTCCCGGCGAGTTTTGTTTTTGTCACGGGGGCGAGTCCTTTGTAGTCACTTCCTGTTTCCGGCTCTTTCACAACACAGAGACTTTTGCGTACGCAGTTTAGTGAGATGTATTATACATAATTGTTTAAAGCACAAACATTTCAAAAGACATCATGACTTACAATTCAATAATGATTAATGACAACACAGAAATGCAGGTTTACATTTGGAAGCATAAATGGAGTAGAATATATCAGTCCGCTAAGGCTGCTAGGGGGCAGTGAGATCACGGTCCTGTCTTGACGTCATGGACCCTCGTCTGTGAAGAAAGCTTTTCCTCCCCCATGGGGAGATTGGCGTGGAATGTCTTAGATGCTCGGGAGGGAGACAATGGTCACTGTCCTTGGAGCACCGGGGGAATACACAGATGTCTTTGATGGTGGTGTTGTTTCTCAGCAGGGGTTGACGTCGACCACCAGAGGCCACTGTTAGGACCATCCATCCATCCATCCATTTTCTTCCCCTTAATCCATTTCTGGGTCGGGAGGGTGGCAGTCAGAGCTGCACCCAGTACACAGAGCACCAGCCCCTCACTGATCCTCCTGCAGGTGGTGAGTCCACAGGAGCTGATATCTTTCAGTGGGAGCTTCAGGCAAAGTGGGGTTAAGTTTCTTGCCCAAGGACACAACGACAGCAATCATCAGTGGGAGTTGTGAAGTGGGTCTTGTGGTGGGCTCGAACCCACAACCTTCGGGCTCAAAGGCCAATGCTCTACCAACTGAGCCACTGTCGCCCCCCCTGTTGGGACCCTGTGTGTTTTAATTTAATTAAAGAAGTTATACCCGATTTTTTTTCTAAGTAGTTGATAAAAATGCTTATTACTACATACAAGTTGTATTATAATTCGTAATTTAATTGAAAACTTGAGGTAATTGATTCAGCTGTGTAAGAATTACAAGCAGTGAAAAGTGCTGAGTAGAGTCTGAGCGGGCCGCTCGTTCTCCTCCACTCACAGAACGAGCAGCGAACAGCCTGCGTCCTCTAGTCTCTACAGCGCTGCTAAACACTAGGGCTTCAGCTTCAAAATTCGAATATAATTCTAAAATTAAAAATATATATATATATATCCGAACACATATTAGACAGCAATGTATTCAATAACTGCAAAAAAAATAAATAGTTAGCTCCCAAAGGTTCCACCGGGACGTGCTAGGCAGGTAACAGCTAAGCTAGCTAGCTCCCCGGAACTACATGTTAATGGTAACTTCCGGGTTTTTTGCGATCGCTTTTTGTCACATTAAAATAGTAATTTGGTCATGAAAACGATAACAAGAAATTCTGAAAAAGTCCGTGCATGTGTGTTAAGGATGTATATGTATACTGTATTGTCCGATTAACATTTAATGGTGTTGATTGATTGATATGTGTTTGTTTATTGAGCGTGGCTAGCTCCGCTAGCTTCTCTCGTTGTACTTGCGGAGTAATGGCAGTATTTTACACACCTGAATTACAGAGATTGCATTGTCAAAGGGCAGCGGTCATTATTGATTTGAGAGTTCTGTTATCAAGAAAAAATTATCGGTAGAATTACATTAAAGTCAATGGAGTGTTCTACTGCTGCTGTGAGGAGCTGTATAATAAATTATAATTAAATACTCGAATATATTCTAATGTTTTAATGAATAAATTCGGATGCGAAACTAGCAGTATTCTTTTACCTATATATTGTGTTAGCAGTGCGTTGCTTTAGTACCATTTCATCAGTGATTGTTGTACGGCTTACAAGAAGTTGTGCTAATGTTAGCATACATGTCATATCGCAAATTGAGCTAGATGGCTCTGTGTTATGAGAGCGTAGGGGAAAGGAGAAGCCATTGAGCGAGTTGGGGGGCGGTGCTAAACATTCAAACCTTGCAGAAACGGGTATAGCGCCTTTAAAGAGTCTTAGCGTCTGTGGTAGGTGTGAGCAGCAGGCTGGTGGCAAGAATCTCATCCTACAGTTCGTAAAGGGGTTGGGTGAATGTTTATTTTTGAATGCGCTGGAAACGGCAGCGCTAAAATGTTGCTGGAGTACAGTGTTCATGGTTTTACACAGGTCCTGACCGGAGCGGAAAGGATTCATAGTCCAAAACAAGCGGATCAGTTGAAAATCCCCAAAAACAATACACACAGACTCACTCAGACAATATGCAAAGGCACACATAACACACATTACAATGCTGGAATAATATTGTCGAGGATTTAGCAGACAGAGACGGATCGTGGTGCGCCAAACTCTGGAAGCTTATTTAAGTTTCTCCCAAGTTCCAGTGGTTTCAATTGTTTCTTTCTCTCACAGAATGGAGTCAGTACACAGTTTATATAGTCATTGTCACGTCACACATCGAAAGACATACGTGTCACACAGAGACAGTCACATCATAGTCAAAACATGGAGTCATCTTCAGAGTCCTTGTACAGTCCTGCACGTAGGCCATATTGCTATCTAATACTAACACCCTCCCCTTTGATCACATAATCACATGTGATCACTCAATTTGATCAATCAATAAAGTGAAAAAAAAAAAAAATCAAAAAACTTTAAAAAATTATTAAAAAACAAAGAAAATGTATGCATTAAACTCATAATCATCAAATCAATATCAGTGGATTTTATCCTCTATCCTGGGAAAAAAAACAAAACAAAAATAAAGTAAATAAGTAAACAAAAATAAAAACAAACAAAAATTAAAAACAAATCAAAAATAAAAACAAACAAACACTATTGGACACACAAGAACTCAGCAGATTCAGTCAAAACACAGACAAAAACGAGCTGAGTCTCAATTTGAAGCTAATTTCACTTTTCTTACTCTATACTTTTATTCTAATGCTAATTGTTTACACTACACTTCTCTTATTTCACTGTATTATTATCAATTTTCAATCTTACTCTGTGTACTTTACTTTCATGATTCACTATAGTTTAAAACTATTCTAATCTATTCTGGAACCCTATTTAAAAATATGTTTGCATATATTTTAATCTAATAAATCTCTCTGTGGTTTACTTTCATTATCAGTGGCTTTGTGTCAGTGGGATTTTGCTCTATGTCTATTCTACATTCTCAGGAATAAAACTGTGAACACAGAAAGACAAATGGTTAATATGCTAGAAATATTCTCTATTTTTGAAAGCATCTATGGTTGATGCATTTATCTATTCCTATTTTTACTCTATTGTGACTCTAAAGCTCGGTTGCAGCTTGAGCCAAGGCATATTTCTAGTTTGTGACTTCTGTCATTTTTAACATCTACTAAAACGCTACAATACTCATACTTTATCATTTTAAAACATTTTAACAGTAGCTCAGTCTCCCAGACTAAAAAGTCAAAGTTTTTGTCTGTCAGATGTCTGAATACTTAACATGTATATTGCATTTGTCACAGTTGTGGTTCTGGTTGTAGCAATAGCATCGGCAATAGACGATTTTCATTGGCTGGTTCTTGTTCTGCAAATGTCTGTGTCCAATAGATCATCAGATGTCCAGAAGCTAGGGACAAACAAAAACAAAAGAAAGAATCATGAGTATCTCTCTCATTTAGCACTCATCAATGTATGATTTTAGAAATATAAACAATCACTCCCCAGGTTTTTCTCTCTCAGATCCTCAGGTCCTCAGGTCCCCTGAGGGTGAGTCTCAGTCGTCATCAGGTCAGGTCATATTTCGAGAGATGTCATCTTGGACATCAGTAGGGTCCAAGCCATGGTTTGGTCTCTCCAGATGCACATCAGGATCTCCAGATACAGTCTTTTCACTTGAAGCACATCAGGTCATTTGCGATGCACTTCTGGTCAATGGTGCAGTGTCACAGTTCCTGTACACAGCTTGTTATGCAGTAGTTACTCTCTATGGTTAAGTCATTTTGATTCTACTTTAAAGACAATTTCTATTCATGCTGTTGCTAATGTCCCTTAGACAAAAGCAAACGCAATGATTCAGTTTACTTCTCTAATTTGTGTTTTTATCATATCTAATTCTAATCAATGTAATTACTTCACACAGTACAAAATCTACAAATCAAAACAAAAAATGTCAAGACAGGCCAATTAAGTCCATGACAATATAGAATTCAAATGAAAATTTCTGGTCTCAAAAAATACTGATTCAAGTGATAGACAATTACAAATATTTGTTTACATTGGGGTAAACTTTTAAAATGCTTTTTTCTCATGTTCTGCTTTTTCATGTATCTATATGTAAATGTGAATGTGTGAGTGTATGAATGTGTGTATGTGTGTGTATGTAGGGTGTGAATTTTGGGGTTGTGTCTCCAGACTCCTCGAACCACCTGTAGGTGTCAAAGGTCACACTGTGGTGATGTAAACCAGTGTTTTTCAACCTTTTTTGAGCCAAGGCACACTTTTTTCACTGAAAAAATCTTGCGGCACACCTCCAGGAGAAAATGTAAAAATGTATACAGTACTAATGTAAAAAAATATATACTGTACATACTCTGTGTGATATATAAAGTATATCTTATCTTATAATGTATACAGTATACTCTGTAGCCTATATTCACAATATACAGTTATTCTCATCAAAATGCTTAAGTCCAGGCCTTGAAATTAAGCTTTATTTAATATTTCTCGATACAATTAACAAGAGTTTGGGAATAAAGTGGCACTAACTGTGTGGAAAAAAACTAAGAAAATCCACTCTCTGCCCAAATAGTCAAATAATAACTCACACAAAGAACATGCATTGTTAGTGCATGGGAAACATTTTGGTATCCGAGCTTTAAATTCAGGAGTTTTGGATGAGGGACACGGGAGGTCCTGAACGCGAGTCCATGGTTCTGTCCGGTCCGCATGTCTGTGGTTCTGTCCACTCAACTATGGTCTGCGCTCGGTACCCAGTTCAGAAGTGCGTTCGCGAGAGCTGTTGTACAAAAATCGTACATTTCATAGTTAAACCACTACAACGCGGCCACAGCTACCCCGGGGCAGAGCGGAGGATGTTAATCCTGTTCAGAAACGGCATAATTCATTTTCAAAAACGTCTCTATCACTTTCACTTCTCACTCGCCACAAAGCTCTTGTCTCGCTCCCTCACACATTTGTTGGTCGCATCCAATTTTACCTTTCTCGCCACAATGCTGACCTGTGGTCGCATCCAATTTTTCAGTTTCAAAGTACTTAGCTATCTGCTGCCATCTACTGATTTGAAAAAGTATTACATGGTTACTCACAGTTCAAAACAAGTCACCGCTCGTCAACAGCGAATGCAGCTATTTTTAGACAAAGTAGACGAATTTCTCACGGCACACCAGACAATATCATACGGCACACTAGTGTGCCGCGGCACAGTGGTTGAAAAACACTGATGTAAACCAACTGGGCACACTTTCAACTACCTCTAGGTCTCTCCCTGATGCTCCACCCATCACGTCTCCAGACACCTCTCTCTACCCCGGTCTCACTCACACCCACTTAGCTCTGGAGTGGCGTGGGGAGGGGCAAGGAGGTGGCATTTTCCTTTGCTCTTTGATCTGTGACCTGTGCCTGGGTGGGCGTTGCTGGGCTCCTGTGGTCTGATCTCAGTGTCCACTCCTGCAGTCCAGTGACCCTGTACAGTGTGTGCCCTTGGTCCTGGAACACAACCTTATAGTCAAATTAAAAACAACAGATATCAGTATGTGAATGAGATTGTTTTTCTCTCTAAAGTCTAAACAATTTTGGAGCGCTCTTGGCTTTCCCACATGCGCTTGTAATAAAGATTACTTATTATCTTACTAATGTGAAACTTTTTAAAACCAGAAACTCTTTAAAAAAAAGACTCAAATCTCAAAAAACCTTTAAACTTTAAAATATGTATTATGTACTTTTGTACTGTGTGTTTAATTATCTATGCGTCCTTGGGTTTCTTGAAAGACGCCATGAAATGAAATTATTTTGGAAAACATTAAAACATAACCTGAAATCAAACAAAAAATTTAACTCCAGCTAAACTGGATTTGGTTCAATAAAACTCAATTGTGCGTCGGAGCCGCCTCCTCCTGTCTCTGGGCAGCAGCAACAGCAGGAGCAAGGTCACGCGTGTAGTCAAAACAAAATAGTCACGAAGACGAAGTCTATGATCAGTAATCACTTTTAACACAGATTCTAATTTAAATGTTTGAAAAACGGCTTTTGTAACTAAAATAATAACATTAAAAAAATTCTCACAAACAGCTATGAAATATATCAGAGATACAATAATGGACTCAAAAATAAGCAGCAGATTTAAAAAGAAAAGCAAAGCTTTTTTTGTACTAATCTTTGGATTTAGAAAAACATACTATTCAAAACTTCTTTTTACTAAATGGTGTTTTTAAAACGTTTAACTGTGTCATAACACAATGTTCAATTGCAAATTTTGCAAATTTAACGGAATAACAACTATGAAAAGCCAAAATCCTAAAAGCAGTAGCTCTGATTCAGAGCCAGAGTAGCAAAGGAGGGGGCCGTTTCCCCTGACAACGGCAGCAAGATAGAGCGGCGCACACACACAAGCAGAAAGTAGTGTTTTAGCAAAAATGCAAAAACAGAAAGAAGAATAACTTTCAAGATTACTTTTTTAAGCTAATATAACTGATGTTGTTCTTTAAACGTTTGTCATCCAAGTCTAGAAGTGATCACTTTCCACACTTGTAACAAAAGGCACTCTTACTCTTTAATTTCCCTTACACTTCTATTTTATTAAGGTAGCAAACAAGTTTAAACTCAAAATCTCTTTCTAAAAAACAAAAACAACTGTTGGATACAGCCCGAGCCGCGACAAAAAATGTAAATAACTCACAAAAGCTCTCATAGCTCAACTTTAGATGAAACTCTGCATTCTCCGGTGAACTCTGTTCACTCCAAAAACAAAAACTCCCTTTTTCTGTATGTAATTTAAACCGTGATCACTGAAATATTGTTGCTTCTTTACTTTTGTCATTTATCAGCCTGAAATTCGTCAATTTCAAAGCTTTTGTAACAAAGGCCTCTTTTTCACATTTCCCTTTTTATTAAATTGCTTTTACTTTTATACCATGGTTTCACTAAGGATCCTTCTTCTCTATCTTTTCTCAAAGGGACTCTAACCCCGAAAACGTTTTCTCAAAGGGACTCTAACCCTGAAGCTTCTTCTCAAAGGGACTCTAACCCCGAGACTTCTTCTCAAAGGGACTCTAACCCCGAGACTTCTTCTCAAAGGGACTCTAACCCCGAGACTTCTATTACAATTTAGAGAGTTTGACAGACCCCAAAAACAGACCAAAATTTAGCTAGTATCCAATTATACAGACTTTACATATAAAAAGGTGTCTGCTTACCTTATTTTTGTCAAACAGTACCAAGGACTGTCCGAGAAGTCTACCAACCCCTTTTCCGCGTCGGAAAATTCAATTTAAAAAACAAAAGTGACAGAAGCGACAAGAAGCATCCAGGAACAGCTCTTCCAGCCTGCTGGAATCTCCACTCCCAGACACAGCATGCCGATCTCTCACGCCGAGGAAAAGAAACAAAGCAAACTCTCTCAAAACAATCCAGAGAATGGCGCACACTGAGCCGCACATCCTCCACCAAATCTGTCGAGGATTTAGCAGACAGAGACGGATCGTGGTGCGCCAAACTCTGGAAGCTTATTTAACCCTTGTATTATGTTGAAAAAAAATGACATTGATTATGTTGCGGGTCATTTTGACCCGTACTGTGTAAATGCACTCAAAATAGTCAAGAAAATAGGTTAAACCAATAACAACTTTATTTTAGGTTATATAAATATTTAGAAAAGTGACATACAATACATTTTTAATTCCAACGCTATATTTAAGAAATATTTAGTCTAATCCTCTTGTCCTCCTCTCGGGTCAAAATGACAATTCTTTCCTCCTGCCATGCTTTCTCCTTCCTTTTTCTCATCCTGTTTTCCTTCTCTCTGTTCATCCTCATCTATTCCCTTCTTTTCTCTTCCTTCCTTCCTTCCTTTCTCCCTTCCTTCCTTCCTACCTTCCGTACGTCCTCCCTTCCTCTTTCCTTGACCAAAGATTCGTCCTCTGAATCCTCCTTATCGTAGGAAAATTGACAATCTGGATCAGCAATAACATTGTCCTCTGTCTCAAAAATCCTCTGTTTCTGAAATCTCTTCCTCTACATCATTATCCCAGTTAAAAATCTGTGATAAAGCCTCCTCAGATGTCATCCTTCTGGAGCTCATTTTTGGTGAGTTTGTCTAAAGCCTAGCGAACATCGAGTTGTCTCCAGTAACTGGAGACAACTAGTTGCGAGGCGGCTTTTGGCAACTGAGAGGAGATGATGGAGATGATCAGATGAAATCGGTCGATGTGAGCGCTCTTACAACTGGAGATAAACAGTCAATCTCCAGTTTCAGTCAGTTGCCCGTGTTCTACTTTTTAGGACTTTTTTTAGGACTAGTTGTCCTCAGATCCGGAGATATCACCGATGTGTGCACTCCAACAACATGTGTGCATTGCGTGTATTGGGCCCTCTACAGTTTATGTCAGAAAACACACTGTAGTTGAGGCCAGTTGCTGTCGATGTACGCGCTGTTATTCCCAAGACTGGTCTGCTACAGGAGTTGCCTGTTTTCGCCAGATTGTTGATGTGTGCGGGGCAGCAACTCATATGCGACGGATCTAATGAGTTGCCAGTCTGATGTATGCTAGGTATAAAGAGATGACATGAGAACAGTGACAAGGACAAGTGTGAGAAAGTTCCCTCTCTTCACACACCTGGCTCTGGGTCTCAGAGGCAATCAAAATACAATGTCAAAGAGACATGTTTTTTTTGGATCTGAACAACTATTTACCCACATTAAAGCGTCTGGGTCAAAATGACCCGCAACATCATCTTTGTATACAAACTCCACTACACATCAAAGTGTCCAGATTTTACACACCAGTTCATGACCCTAGATGAGGAAAAGTCATGAAGAAAAAAAAAGGATAACCAGTACTTTGATCAACTCAAAAACTGAAATGGGTCAAATTGACCCTTAAAGACCTTATGACGGGTTTTTAAAAAAAAAATAGTGGATATCAAAATTGCATGACAATGTCAATTTGAAAGAGATTCCGGCAAAAAAAATCCTATATTTTATAAAAAGAACGTGTTTTTCATGAATTTAAGTTGTCTATGCTCTAACCTGTGTGTGACGTCATAGCGGGTTACGCCCATGCATTGAAAACCATGGATCTATGCCACAGGACTGCCTTTTCTCTCTTCTCTCCACTGATGCCCAACACAATACTGCCCTCTACAGGTGACAATTGCTCACTACACATAAATTGCCGTTTTGAGTGTGAAAAAATGTCCGAGGGGGGATTTGAACCCAAGTATCTGGATTGGCGGTCCATTGACACAAGCACTGGACTAGCTCAGTGACAACAAAATGTTAGCATCTAGTAGTTATCTTAGACTCGCTGTACACGGCCTTGTCATCTTGAATATCCGCGAAAAAAGAACGAATACCAAATTGTAAACAACTTACAGCGTTGAAACGTACCCGTTCTGACGTCACCAAGGGCTGTGAAGTTTTTTCGTTTCTAAGGGCGTTGCTATGGGGTTATTTCGATTTGGGGGATCAGACAAAAAAAACAACAACTGATTTTGAAACCTTTAGTAGTTCTCTTCTAATATAAAATGGTATTAAAACTGTATTTCTAAATAAATCAAACCCGTCATAAGGTCTTTAACATAATACAAGGGTTAAGTTTCTCTCAAGTTCCAGTGGTTTCAATTGTTTCTTTCTCTCAGACAGAATAAAGGCAGTACACAGTTTATATAGTCATTGTTGGCTTCCGCTTCCGCTTGGAGCTATGCTGCTGGCACTCTGAGTACATTCCAACATTTTTCATCTTAAATATCGTATGTGCGCATACTGATCGCTGTATTTGATACAAAAACGAATCAACCGATATTTCAACTCTAATCTGGGCTGCACATAAAAACAGCAGAGGATCGGATATAGAAAAAAGAGGCATAAGCCGGTCGCGGGTGTGCAAACGCCGCTGGGCCACTGACAGCCGACTGCTCAACTTGCAACAAACACTGTACAAAATGCCTCCGAAAAAAAATGTTTCAGCTGAAGAAGTTGACATAAAAAAAATTCTGGAGTCGCTTTCTGACGACTTGGCAACCGTGAAGAATCAACAACATGATATCCTTGCACTGGTTGAGGAAGTTAAAGCGTTACGCACTGCGAACGCAGAGAAAGACAGGAAAATTGCCGTTCTGGAGAGCCGCGTTGCTGACTTGGAGCAATACAGCCGGATGAACGATGTGATCATCTCGGGGCTCCGGATAAAACCCAGGTCGTACGCCCGTGCAGTGACGGCAACTAACGAGGGGGACCCGAGTCATGACATGGAGGTGCGCTCCATCGAGGATCAAGTGGCTGGTTTTTTACAGTCCAAAGGGATCGATCTGGAGTTGGATGGGGTAGAGGCCTGTCACACATTTCCAAATAAAAATAGCGGCGAGAAGAGAACTGTAATAATGCGGTTTACAAACAGAAAGCATAAGATTGCTCTTTTGAGACAGGGAAGGAAACTTAAAGGGACGGATGTATTCATCAACGAGCATCTCACGAAAACCAACGCAGACATCGCAAAAAAGGCACGCTTCCTCAGAAAAATGAAAAAAATCCAAAACACGTGGACAACAAATTGTAAAGTCTACATAAAGCTAAATGGACACCCAGAAGAAGCCAAAATCTTGGTGGTACGAAAGCTGGAGGATTTGGATAGCTTCGGGTGATCTCCAAGTTCTGTAAGGTAATGAACTCTAGCCTATATGACACTTCAAGAACAAAAAATGCCCTCATCTGAGAGCCTAATCAATATAACAAACGAAGATAATCATGCAAGCCTCAACCTGGAATTACAACCATTTGAACGCACAGTATACAACAGCTATGATATGGAAAATAACACTGATCCAGACAATAATTTTTTTAACAATATTGAGACATGTGAATGTTTGTATTATACAGAAAAGCAATATGAGACTCTGTCAACAAACGATGGGACACTTTCATTAATACATATCAATGCTCGGAGTCTATATGCCAACTTTACAGAAATTAAAAACTACTTGTGTCAATTTTCTCAACCATTCAGTGTTATTGCAATAAGTGAGACTTGGATAAAGCCTGACAGAGACTTAAATTTTGATTTGGATGGTTATGACTTTTTACATATCGACAGAGGAAACAAAAGTGGGGGTGGTGTTGCTCTTTATTTGAATAAAAATATGAATTATACTATCATGAGCAAAATGTCACTCACTGTTGACAATCTATTAGAATGTATTACAATAGAAATACATAATGCCAACAAAAAAAATGTTATTATTAGTTGTATTTTACCGAACTCCAAACTCAGATATTGGGAAATTTGCAGAGTGGATGGAAGAAATGTTTACAAATACTCATAAAACTATGTTTTTATGTGGCGATTTCAATATTGATTTGCTCAATAAAAGTAAGAATGTTATTTGTGATTACATCAATACTATCCACAGCTTATTTCTTTACCCAGCTATTACTAAACCAACAAGAATCACATCCCATTGCGCAACACTTATTGATAATATTCTAACAAATGACATTTCCAATAAAGTAAAGAGTGGCATCTTGCTCTGTGATATCACTGACCATCTTCCTGTATTTATTGTACATGATAACAACTACAAAATTAATGATAAAATAAAACATAAAAAATGTGTTAGAATTATAACAGATGAATCATTGAATGCCTTAAGAGATCATTTATTTGAAGAAAATTGGGAAAGTATTATCAACGAGGATAATGTGAATAGGGCTTACAAGAAATTTATTTTCATTTTTAAAAACTTGTACAATAAACATTGTCCTATAAAGAATATTAGAATAAACTCTAAATACAAAGACTGTCCATGGATCACCACAGGATTAAAAAATGCTTGTAAAAAGAAGAACACACTTTATAAAGAATTCATTAAAAAGAAAACAACAGACGCCGAAATAAAATATAAAAAATATAGGAACAAACTTACCAACATATTAAGAAAGTGCAAAAAAGAATATTATATTAAACTGTTGGAAAAGAATAAAGATAACGTGAAAGAAATTTGGAAAATTCTTAATGACTTAATCAATAATAAAAATAAGCAGAGATCTAACCCAAATTATTTCCTTGTTGATAATAAGGAATTGTATAATATGAATGATGTTGCTGATAAATTTAATGACTACTTTGTTAAAGTGGGTTCAGACTTATCAAGCAAAATACCTGATGTTGTAGTTCCTGATGGTTGGAGAGAACATCGTATTGACCGCAATCTCAAATCTATGTTCATTTCATATGTCAAAGAAAGAGACATTATACAAACAGTACGCAGCTGCACTAATAAGAAATCTAAAGATTTTGAGGATATTGATATAAGAGTGATCAAAAAGGTAATTGAAGCAATTGCAAAACCATTGACATACATTTGCAATCTATCTTTCAGAACTGGGACATTCCCTGATAAAATGAAGATAGCCAAAGTTATTCCTCTTTACAAATCCGGCAATAAACATACTTTCAACAATTATAAACCTGTCTCACTATTACCTCAATTCTCCAAAATCCTAGAAAAACTTTTTAATGCTCAATTGGAAACTTTTATCAATAAACACAATCTACTCTCAGAATCCCAATATGGATTCCGTGCAAATCACTCAACTTCTTTAGCACTTATTGACACAGTTGAACAAATCACAACAGCAATGGATAAAAAATTACATGCAATTGGAATATTTGTGGATCTTAGTAAAGCGTTTGACACTATAGATCATTCGATTCTACTCCAGAAATTGGAGCGATATGGGATAAGGGGTATTGCACTACAGTGGGTGAAAAGCTATCTCAGTGACCGAAAACAGTTTACATGTATGGGAGAGTACTCATCTCAATGTGAGCCCATGACCTGTGGTGTCCCGCAAGGGTCTGTATTAGGTCCAAAACTATTTATTCTTTATGTCAATGATTTATGTCAAGTGTCTTCTATGTTGAAACCGATTTTGTTTGCTGATGATACAAATTTGTTTTGCTCTAACCCAGACCTGCAAGAATTAATCAAAGATGTAACTAGAGAATTAAATACATTTAAATTATGGTTAAATATAAACAAATTGTCTCTTAATATAGACAAAACTAAAATAATGTATTTTGGTAATGGTATGAATAATATTAAAGTGGATATTTTACTGGATGGTGTTCAAATTAAACAAGTGAATGAAATTAGATTTTTAGGAGTAACATTGGATAGTCATATTAATTGGAAACCACATATAAAACAAGTACAGAATAGAGTTTCAAAAAGTATTGCAGTGCTTTATAGAGCAAGACAAAATTTGGATCAAAAAACACTTCTAATGCTTTACTATTCTTTAGTTTTACCTTATCTGTCATATTGTGCTGAAGTATGGGAAAATAATTACACAACCAACTTGCAACCCTTAGTAATTCTTCAAAAGAAAGTTATACGCTATATACATAAAGTGGGTTACCGTGATCATACCACGCCATTGCTTCTTAAATCTAAATGCCTAAAATTGCTGGACTTAGTAGAGTATCAGACTTTACAATTGGTATTCAAAGCAAACAAAAAATGTTTACCTGGAAATATTCAGAAACTGTTTATTAAAAGGGAAGAGTCTTATAATCTGAGACACAAAAGTAATTTTAGATTCATAAATGTGAGGACGACCAGAAAAAGATTCTGTGCATCAGTATGTGGAATAAGATTATGGAATAGATTGTCTGTGGAATTAAAAAATAGTGATAACATAAAGGTATTTAAAAATAGCTTAAAAAATACATTCTTCAAGTGTTATGAGAAACAAAAACCTTAGGAAGGAATTGAAACTATATGTTTCTATAATGTGTGTGTAGGTATGCGTATATGTGTATATAAAAGTGTATGTGTATGTATAAAAGTGTATGTGTATGTATGTATGCATATGTATTTGTGTATATGTACGTATGTGTGTGCATGTATGTGTATGTCTGAATATACATATATGTGTGTAAGTGTATGTATATATATTACTTGTATATTCTGTAAAAGCAAAAGGAATGTGGAACACATAACTAAAGTAAAACACTTTTTTGGATAAGGGGTGGGACTAAATAAGTTTTTTACTTTCACCCACTCCTTTTCAAACAATTCCTCCGGAATTCATGTGAACTTAAACATTTTATCTGTATCTGCATGTTTGAAACAAACAAATAAATACAAAAAAAATACAAAAATACAAATTGTCTCGTCACACATCGAAAGACATACGTGTCACACAGAGAGAGTGCAAATCATAGTCAAAACATGGAGTCATCTTCAGAGTCCTTGTACAGTCCTGCACTTAGGCCATATTGCTATCTAATACTAACAATATCATGCAAAAGAATTCCAAACCATAGCTGTACAGTAATACAATACATGACAAACAAACAGACAACAGACGCACACACAAACAGAAACAAACAAAAACATACACGAACAAACACGCACACACACACATACAGACAGAGACAATACAACAAACACAAAAAACGCATACGCACACAGGCCAAAACACTCTCCCTCACCATCCCTCACTCACCATCCCTACAGCTCTCTCCCACTGCTCGTTGTATGTTTGAGACGTCACTCTTTTCCACATATTTGTCCAGTTCTTCTATTCAAACAGTTTTTTAATCAGGTTTTTAAATCATCTAGTCAATCATTCTGAACAGTAGCTCCACTGAGATGGCAAGAAGTGCAAAAACAGATGCATGTAACAGACATCTTTACCTTAAGAATCAGAATTTATTTTAAAACCAAAGATAATAATGAAGCCACTGGAGAACATTTGAATTTAATATGAGCCTTTTATTCTGCAATAATTCAGTTACATTTGTGAATAAGTCTCCGGAGCAGCCAGGCAGATACTGCAGCAGTGTTAAAGCTGCTTTCAAATTGTTCTATTGTTAAGAAGAAGAACACTTTTCTTGGTATAAGTAATTTGTCTGTCTCTATGATTTTAACAGTGTTACATTACCCAGACTTGGAACTTTTTCAAGGCTGCAGACCCAGGTCTTAGACTGTAGATCTATGACTGAGGCTGTAAAACCATGAGCTACGAGCTTGAATGTCACTTTATCTACTTATTACCCTGCCCTATATTGGTATATACAGTATAGATTGTGGTGACCCAAGTCACGACACACCAACCTGTGCAAGCCTGAATTGATTACTAGAAAGCCTACGACTTAATGCCACACACATGGATCATGGAATGCTTGAAGTTGTACAATATCAACAGGGCTCTAAGGGACTTCGTTGCTAGCTCAGAGGGAATGTGGAAGACCACCCTTGGGGCAAATGCAAGCCGCTCGCACAAGTGACCATCAAATGTGGTATCTACCAAGGAGATGCTCTGTCCCCGCTACTGTTCTGCATAGGCCTATATATATATATAAAATCTGACCTTTCGCCCTCCGCGGGCGCTTATCCCTCTTTAAGCTCGGGTCCTCTACCAAAGGCCTGTGAGCTTAAGTGCTAGGGTTGCTGTTCCTTGAACTGCACATTTCTGGACCAAGATTTCCCGAGGTTGTTCCAGGGATCTGCTGTAACCACTCCTACAGCTTCGGGGTCACTGCCCCGAGTGCACCGATCACCACGGGCACTACTGTCACCTTTACCCTCCAGGCCCTCTCCAGCTCCCTTTTGAGCCCTTGGTATTTCTCAAGCTTTTCGTGTTCTTTTTTTCCTGATGTTACCATCGCTTGGAATTGCCACTTTCTTCTGCCCTGTGTCCACCACCACAATGTCAATTTGGTTTGCCATTACCATTCGGCCAGTCTGTATCTGGAAGTCCCAAAGGATCTTCACACGCTCATTCTCCACCACCTTTGGAGTTTTCCATTTAGTCCTTGGGTTTTCCAGCCCATTCTCTGCACAGATGTTTCTGTGCACTATGCCAGCCACTTGGATATGGCGTTCTATGTAGGCCTTCCCTGCCAGCATCTTGCACCCTGCAGTTACTGTATGTGTTGGATCGTCTCAGGTCCCCCTTTGCACACCTTGGGTCTTGTCTTTTGTGGTATATCTGGGCCTCTATTGCTCCGCTGCTAAGGGCCTGCTCCTGTGCAGTCATGATGAGTGCCTCTGTGTTGTCCTGTAGGCCAGCCCTTTCTAGCCATTGGTAGGACTTCTTGAGATCAGCTACTTCTGCTATGCTCCCGTGGTACATACCATGTAAGGGCTTGTGCTCCCATGATGGGCCCTCCTCCAGCACCTCCTCATCTCACCACTGTCTGAGACATTCACTGAGTACGCATCCGTTTTGTCAATGATATAGTTATGGAGGTTGGATGTTTCGTCCTGAACAGTCTCTCTCACACTCACTAGTCCTCGGCCTCTTTCTTTACGGCTTACGTACAGTACAGTCTCAGGGTGCTGGATTGGGGATGGAACCCACCATGCATGGTGAAGAGCTCTCGAGTTTTAACATCTGTGGTCTGAATCTCTTGCTTTGGCCACCTGATTATTCCTGCAGGGTATCTGATCACTGGCAGGGCGTAGCTGTTAATTGCCCGGGCCTTGTTCTTGCCAGTGAGCCAGCTTCTAACTTGCCTCTACGAGTCACCATCCTACTACATATCTCGAGTCCGAATGACATTCCGATGTCATGGCTGTAGATCAGAGAGTCGATGTCACTCTCTCTCTTGGCGTACATCTTGATGTCATCCATGTGTAGAAGATGACTGATCTTTGTTCGATTATTTGGCTTAGAGGGTTCAGGCCTTCCACATCCCATCTGAGCTAGCAACGAAGTCCCTTCGAGCACGGTTGATATTGTACAACTTCAAGCATTCCATGATCCTTGTGTGTGGCATTGAGTCGTAGGCTTTCTGGTCATCAATCCAGGCTCTGTACAGGTTGGCATGTCGTGTCCGGCAGTCTTGGACGACTGTTCTGTCAACCAGGACTCTGTGTTTGGATCCTCTGGTATCTCCACCAATGCCCTTCTGTGCTCTGTGCTGAATTGTTCCATTCATGTCTGACATGAGCTTCCATATTGTGGAGGGACAGGTTATTGGCCGGTAGTTAGAGGGGACTGCACCCTTCACAGGGTCCTAATGATCAGCACCGTTTGCCCTTTGGTTAGCCATTCTGGGTGAGTCCCATCTTTCAGCAGCTGGTTCATTTGTGCTGCTAGGCACTCATGGAGTGATGTGAGTGTCCTTAGCCAGGTGCTGTCTGGTTTTTCAAACCTGAGACGCTTTCTCGGATGTCTGCCTCTGTGATGAGTTCTGTTCTGGGAGGTGGCTGTGTTCCAGGACACCAGCCATTGTGCACTGCTGTTATGTGCTGCCTCCTTCTCCCATATGCTCTTCCGGAACTGCTCAGTTTCCAGCCTTGGTGGGTCTGCTCCCCTGTTGTTACCCTGCCACTGAGCGTACACCTTAGCAGATTGTGTTGCGAACAGCCTGTTTACTCTTCTGGCTTCATTCTCTTTAGTGTGACTCTGTGGGTGGCTGGCCAGGCCTTGGAGCCTTTGTTTGGCAGTTTCGAGTGCTTCAGGTATGGTCATCTTGCTGTACATTTTGGGTACTAGTCTTTTTATTGCACCTCTCTGGGCCTCTGTTATTTGACTCACTTCTCTCCGAGCCGCCTTGATCTTAGCCTCCAACCGTCTTTTTCATGGTGGGTATTGTCCATGGCTCCCATGGTAGCCATGCATCTCTAGGATCACTGCTGCAGAAGTGTATATCAGTTCATTGGTTTCAGTAATTGTGGTGGTTGGTATCGCTCTCACTGCTGCGTTCACGCTTTCTATGAGATCCTTAGGTGGTACTTCACACAACCGCTGTAACCGGTGTCTGTGCCCTGTGCCCATTCTTCCCATGATCTTAGATTTCAGGTCAGTTATCGGTTCCATTGGGGCAATGTACCCAATATCTGCTTGGGGAGTTGGTGTTGGTGGGACCTCCCCTCTGACCTCGGCACCTGTGGCACCTGTGTCATCATACGTGTGTTGTACCTCATCGATCTCAAGCTGTGATAGCAGTTGCTGTTTGTGGATGTTGAAGCATTGAGCTACTAGTTGTTTCGGGGTCAACTGTGGCCGTGGGTTTCGAAATAACCATTCAGCCCACATTCTCTGCATGTAACCTCTTTGGCCAGGGTTACTTGAGTAGTAGCATTTCAACAGAGCCCTTTTATCGCATCTCGCCCATCTTCACCTTGTTCGAGTAGTTCACTTCTCATCAATGTAATCTGGTTCCCCAGCACCTGACACATACCTTGTTTGGCCGGGCGATATATGTAACAGTCAATATATACAGAGAGACTGAGAGAGCTGTTACAGCTAGCTGAGAAACCTAGCAGCTACTTACATTAAAATTTCCCCACTGTGGGACGAATAAAGGATCTCTTATCTTATCTAGATCCAGGACTTGGGCAGTAGATCCAGGACTTGGGCAGTAGATCCAGGACATAGACTGCACATTTGGGACTGATTCTGTAGATCCAGTACTGAGGCTTTAGATCCTGGAATGAACCTGTAGATCCAGGTCTGAGGCTGCAGATCCAGGATTAATGCTGTAGATCCAGCAGTAAGGCTAAACACTTCTTCCCCATATTGTTATATTGCCAGCTGTCCTACAACTGAAATAGAACTCTCAATTATGTTCTTCTTTTGTATTGGATATCGAATCTCTGAGCAGGTACATTTACAACTGAACGTTGTGGTGTTAGTCAGGTCACTGCAAAGAATCATACAGCCCAAACACAGGAAATGCAATGATAAAATTGGGAAGATGACCAAAGTTCATAAATGTCGTAGAATGTTCAGTGTCCTGGATCATCACAACAGACCTGCATCAGAAAAGGAAAAACTCTGAAAACCAAGTGGGAGAAAAGTGAGACACTTCGGGGAGTCCACAGGTACAGATGTATCTCTCTGGTCTCTCTCTCTGTTCTCCCTCAAGTCTCACACTGGTCTTTCCCTGGTCTCTCCCTCCAGTCCCTCTCTCTGGTCTCTCTTTCTACATTCACTGAACTCTGTGGTGTTAGTCAGTTCACTGCTGCTTTCACTGCCTAAACTCACAACTGCAAATCCTCACAAGTTTTGTAATTGTTTTGTAATTAGAACAAAGTTGAGTCTGACAATCGCAGGAATAATGCTTCTGCGCTCGGCTGTCAGCCATCGCCTCACCTGTCGACTCTAAAAGCTCAAATAATACAATCACACACTGTTCTTCTTAAAAGTCTCTTCTTGGTGTCTCACACATTATTACAGAAAATGCAGTAATGGAAAATACTTTACATGACTTATCTCAGTGTCAGAAAGGAGCTTGCATTATATAAGAAGATTAAATGGGATTTTCATAAATAGTTGTTTTCCTTTGTAATTTCAATCAATCAACCAATCAACGTTTATTTGTAGAGCGTCTTTCCTACACAAGGCAACGCAAAGGGCCTCACGACCCATATAACATCATGCATAAATCATCAAACATTAGAATTTAAGTAAACATAAAAAGACAGATTAAGAGCACAAGATATATAAAATCACACAAGTAGTTAAAAACCGTAAAACATTAAAATCACACAAGGGATTACAATCATAAATAGTCTTAGCGCATTAAAAAGATTAAAGCTAAAAACAAATATAAAATCATTCACTTTTATGCACAGCTAAAAAGAACTGTTTTTAGTTCAGTTTTAAAAACTGCTAGAGTAGACGCCTGTCTCACATTCTCGGGAAGACGGTTCCAGACTCTAGCTGCATGAATCTGAAACGCAGCCTCCCCATGTCTAGTTCCGACTCTTGGCACTAACAGAAGTCCAGTCCCTGTGCTCCTCAGAGGGCGAGTTGGTTCATATGGCACCAACATGTCGCGGATATACCCTGGTGCGAGGCCATGGAGAGACTTGTACACAAGTAGAGCTGCTCTAAAGTCTATTCTCTGAGCCACAGGAAGCTAGTGCAGAGACCTGAGGACTGGACTAATGTGGTCGTACTTCCTGGTTCTAGTCAGGACTCGAGCTGCAGCATTTTGGATGTACTGCAGCTGTTCTAGAGAGACCTGTGAACAAGCCATTGCAGTAGTCCAATCGACTGGAGACAAATGCGTGGATAAGAATCTCCAAGTCTGCTTTAGACACTATGTTTTTAATTTTAGCAATGTTTCTTAGGTGGAAGTAAGCTGATGATGTCACAGATGATATGAAATTTAAGTCTGAGTCCATTATTACTCCTAGATATCTGACCTGAGTTGAGGGTTTTAGGGAGAGAGACTGGAGGTGGCAGATAACGCTCTCTCTTTGTTTTTGAGGTCCGAAAACAATAATTTCAGTTTTTTCTGTGTTTAGCTGGAGAAAGTTATTTTGCATCCAATCACTGATTTGTTGGATACAGTGAAGGAGCGAGTCCACTGGTCCATGTTCTCCTGCTGTCAGAAACACATAGACCTGAGTATCGTCAGCATAATTGTGATAGGACACGTTATTACTGTGTATTAACCTACCCAGAGGCAGCATGTAAATATTAAACAGGAGAGGCCCCAGGATTGATCCCTGTGGCACTCCGCAGGTTAGGGCCAGATGGTCTGAGATACAGTTTCCGATCTCCACAAAATACTTTCTGTCCTGTAGGTAGGACATAAACCAGCTTAGGGCTGTACCAGAAACACCAACCCAGTCCTCAAGTCTCTGAATGAGGATACCATGATCGACAGTGTCGAAAGCAGCACTTAAATCTAACAGGATAAGAACTGAGACTTTTCCTGCGTCAGTGTTAAGTCTGATGTCATTTGTTACCTTCACTAGAGCGGTCTCTGTGCTGTGGTGGGGTCTAAAACCAGACTGGAACATATCAAAAGAGTGATTGATTATTAAAAATTCTGTAAGTTGTTGATAGACAACTTTTTATAGAATTTTACCCATGAAAGGCAGATTTGAAATGGGCCGATAACTTTTAAGTGCCAAGGCATCCAGACTCCTCTTTTTTAGGAGGGGTCTGATGACTGCCGTTTTCAGGGCCATTGGGAATGTTCCAGATTCAAGAGACATATTTACTATATGCGTGAGTGAAGGTAAAAGACTGCTCAGAACAACTCAGACTTGTAATAATCATTCGGACAGTATTTCAGTTTTTTTTGTACTGGTGTAAAGTGTGTCAGCCCAAAAAGCTTCACTGGCTGTTGGATTGTAATTTCTACTGTGGAGGTGATGGCATTTTTGATGCCTTGGACTTTGTCATTAAAAAACTCTGCAAACTCATTACATTTGGTTTTGGAGGTAAGCTCTGATGGCATCTTAACAGGGGGATTTGTCAATTTATTTACTGTTGAGAACAGAACGCGTAGATGGTTACTGCAACCTTCGATTGTTTCGGAAAAATAAGTTTCCCTCGTTCTACGTAGCACACTGTTGAACTTGCACAATGCATCTTTGAAGATCTCATGGTCAACTTGGAGATTTGACTTTTGCCACTTCCGCTCGGCTCTCCGGCACTCTATCTTCTGTGCCCTGACAGAGTCTGCTTTTGTCCATGGCGCCTTTTGCTTATTTGTAACAATTTTGACCTTTACAGGAGCAATCGTGTCCAGAACATCCAAAACACTAGAGGTGACAGAGTTAAGTAATTCATCCACAGTAGAACACAACGTGTTATCAAAGTTTATCATCCCCATGAAAAGTTCACCTGTATTTTCGTTTGTGTCTTCATCTTCTAACAATTGAGGATTCAGCTCTTGCTTTACTATTGAAACACATATCAAAAAATACACAGAAATGATCTGACAGAGCAACATTGGCCACATTTACATTTGAGATATTAACCCCTTTAGTAATTAGCAGATCGAGAGTGTGTCCTCTGCTGTGGGTGGGGCCACTCACATGCTGAGTGAGACCAAAGGTTTCCAGCACAGAGCTCAGCTCTTTCGCGTATCTATCATTAACGTTATCTACATGTATATTAAAATCACCTATGACGACTAAACTATCAAAGTCTGTGCACACAACTGAAAGCAACTCGGTGAAATGATCAGTGAAACTATGACATGACTGTGGCGGTTTGTACACAACAATAATAAGAATAGAAGATTGTTTTTGTTCTATTTTAAAAGAGACATACTCAAATGAGGAAAATTTCCCAAGAGGTACTCTATGGGAGACAATACAATCTTTAAAAACTGCTGCTATTCCTCCTCCTCTTTTATTTTCTCGAATTTCTGATTCAAATTTGAAATTTGGTGGTGTTGTTTCTATTAAAACTGCATTTTCTGTATTATGGTCAAGCCAAGTTTCAGTCATAAACATAGGGTCAAGATCATAAGAACAGATAAAATTATTAATTAAAAAGGATTTATTACATAGTGATCTGACATTAAGCAGAGTAAGGTTAAAAATAATATCAGTTTCAGTGGGTTTAGTTGATTGATTACAAAGAATTGGAATTAGATTTCCTGAGTTGGACCGTCCAACTGCTATCCTTCTGTTATATTTGTGTTTATTCAAATTAAAACACATTTCTGAGCCGGTGCGAGGAACACACACAGTCTCTATTGGTTTAAAAAGTGAACTCTGTTTTACTTTGTTAAGTTCCAGATGCATAACTGAGTCAGTACCGTTCAGTGGCAGGACTGGTATTACACTGCCAGACGGACAGGGGTCAGTGTTTGCACCACAGTACTCACCCGGTGCTGGAGTGGAGGAGGAAGGTTATTATAATAGATCCATGGGAAGGTGGTAGTGGGGGCCGAGAGGCCTCGGATGTAAACAGTCACGCCCCCCTTGGGGAGCACTGAACAACATGGCTTAAAAAGTCCATCAATAAACTGGTACCGTATCTGTTCGGGTGCAGACCGTCTGGACGATAGGCCACGTGACGCTTCCAGAACAGGCCAAAGTTGTTCACAAAAACAAAGTTAAAAGTGCTGCATGCAGACTGGAGCCACATATTCAGAGCCACAACGCGACTGTACAAGCAGTCTCCCCGGTTTACAGTCGGGACTGGACCAGAGATAAAAACACACAACCCGGAGGACTGGAGGAGGCGGAATAGATCCATAAAGTGCTTCTTTGTGACCTCGGACTGCTGCAGCTTCATGTCGTTGATCCCCACATGCACGATTACCTTTGAAATGGTATCAGGCAGGGACTGAAGCAGAGGAGGGAGACGGATGAGCAGATCTGGGACAGTAGCTCCGGTAATGCAGTGAGTGACCGCGTTAAAAAAGCGGACGTGTCTCACGATGGAATCTCCAACAATCAAAGTAGTCGGGGCGAAGAGTGGACGTGGCCACGGAGAGGGCGCTCGGTGTCCATGGCCGGAACCAGCGGGCTCATCCAGGGATGAGTCCGAACCAGGGCGCTGCTGAACACATTGAGGGGAGCGGGGGTGTTGATTCTCAGCTCCGGGCAACCCACGCTGTGTGCTAGGGGATGCTGGAGCGGCGTGAGGAGCAGGCTCGGGTCGCTGCTGCTGACCCGGTGGAGGTAAGTGGTGGTGATGCACTGGGGTCAGAGAAGGGGAATGACCACTCTTTCGTCTGAGGACGGCTTCCTTTAGGAGCGTTTTTCTCGCAGTGGACTTAGATCCACGAACGGCAGAGTACGCTGCAGAGTCCAGAGGTTCTGCTGAGGGGGCTGGGATGTCAGTGGAGAGGGCTGCATAGCAGTTTGACAGGCTTAGGACATGGGCCACGGCGCTGGATGGCTCCTCGCAGTTCGCGGGTTCCTCATTCGGAACCGGGCGCTTAGGTGTGGAACAGGAGGGTCCAGAGCTGACAGACCTCTCCCACACGACAGTGTCACAGTATGCAGCGCTCAGTGACATAAGTCGTGAGTGCTGCCCGCCAGCGACATCAAAGAGTTTGGACACGAGTGATTGTTTTTCCTGTAGTTCTGCAGTGAGGCGAAGGACTTCTTTACGGAGGTCTGCAATAGTGGCACGTCCCTCTCACGAAACTCCAATGTGAGGCGACTAATGTCGTTTATAGGGTTTGTGCAGTGTCGCTTTCCATGTCTGTGTAGGTTTAATAAAAGCTCATGACGTGGTGCCCTCGTGGTAGCCTCCGAGCTAGCACGTTTCAACTCACTTCACTGATCTGTCACAGTTCTTTGATAACAAGAGTCACGGAGATATGCCATCATTTGCTCCTTTTAGTTATATATCTCAACCTACACGTTCGTACGGCACTCTATATTACACCAAATGTGACAGAACCCTGAATAATCTGCACAGAGGAGCGCACAGTTACATTAAAAAGATAGCTGCACCAGATTTGCACCACACCACTTTCCATCTGCAGTCCTTGACTACAGCGGGAGCAGAGATGTGGTTAAGTGTTTTAAAATAACCCATAATAGATTTTATCCCTTGGCTCTGTTTTAAGGATGTAAAATTCCTCACACACACTTTTCTTACCACCTGCGATGAGATATCAAAACTGTTGGTTGCCGGTCTGAGTGCTGCCGCAGCTGTTAATAGCTGTGCATACTCTGTAAATTTATAGTGGACTTCAGGAGGAGAAGTGAAGGAGAACACAACCCCATCTGCATCAATGGGACCGCGGTGGAGAGGGTTCACAGTTTCAAGTTCCTTGCAACCCACATATCTGAGGACTTGTCCTGGACCATCAGCACCTCCAGCCTTGTCAAGAAGGCCCACCAGCGCCTTTTCTTCTTGAGAACTCTCAAGGAGAATCACATGTCCCTGTCCGTAATGCTGCATTTCTATCGCTCTGCCATAGAAAGCATTTTAACAAACTGCGTTATGACCTGGTATGGGAACTGTACAGTGGCGGAGCGGGAATCTCTACAGCGGGTGGTAAAGACAGCCCCACGCATCATTGGGGCTCCACTCTCTGCCCTCGAGAACATCCAGAGCCAGCGCACTCTGCGGCGGGTTCGTAAGATTGTGAAGGACTCCTCTCACACTGCACACAGACTCTTTAGCCTTCTGCCCTCTGGCCGCCGCTACAGGAGTCTCCGGGCTAGGACCAGTAGGCTAAGAGACAGTTTTTATCACAGAGCAGTCACACTCCTGAACACTCAACCAATTAAAGCCCACTAAATGCACTTTAATGTAATGTAATACAATTAATGTTTAAAGCAATAGCAGCTTGTACAGTCTCTCATGTATGCAAATATATTTATCTGTGTTGTAAATATTTCCTATACTTGCGCTATTGCACTACTGGTTAGACGCTAAACTGCATTTCGTTGCATTGTTCTGACTTTGTAATGACAATGAAGTTGAATCTAATCTAATCTAATCTAAAATACTGCTTCAGAGGACACCACACTGAGGGGCAGGAGCAGGACTCAGGAAAAAACAGAGGGAGATACCAGAGAGATGCCAGGGAAACAAATGAGACCGGAGAATACTAATAATGCATCGTTTTTATATAGCGCTTTTTTGGACACTCAAAGACGCTTCACATGTGTCATTATTCTTTCACTACTACTGTAGCCACAGCTGCCCTGGGGCACACTGACTGAAGCGAGGCAACCAATATGTGTCATCGGCCCCTCCGACCACCACCAACCATTCTAGGCAATGGGGGTAAAGTGTCTTGCCTAAGGACACAACGGCAGTTTGGCACTTTACAGCTGCAGCCGCCCCACTCTGGCAGGTGTTCCCAGAGGTTAAGTGTCTTGCCAAGGACACAACGACAGCAGACAGTCGGAGTCGATGGTGAATGTCAGGCTCGAACCCACGACCCTCTGGCTCAAAGGCCAATGCTCTACCAACTGAGCTACTGTCGCCTCAAAGACAGATTAAGTAGAGCAAAAATAAAACCAAACATGGTTTTCACAGGAGCAGATCTGAAGGGAATTCTTTCCCCTGATGTTGTGTGTCCTCTGATGTGGTGTGTGTCCCCTGATGTTGTGTGTCTTTTGAGCGCTGAAGACAGGTTGTTTTAGTGCTCTCTTGATCATTCCAGCTAAGCAGATTCTGGGCATCACCAGCAGCTTTCTCTGATGATCAGAACTAGCAGCAGATTTGTTTGCCTCATTTAAACTATTGTGTACTTTAACAGAAATGGTTGTGGTTAGAAACCCTTCGTATAATTCCTTGTTGATAGCATTTTTTCTGGGCACTGTAATCTAGTATCATTCCTGCGTATACCTGAGAAAGACCAGAGAGAGATCAGAGAGAAACTGGATACAGAGCCATTCGCCACAGTGTATAGAGTGAATGAACAATGCAGTAAAGAGACTTTGAGCATCATAAAAGAGCTTTATAAAACCAATGCATAATTCTCCTGGTATGTGCGTATGTCAGAGCCTTCATTGTATCTGTAAGAAATATGGTTTATCCACAATAGAATATTCACATAGATAATAGCAAATATTGACCAATCCTAATCTAATCTAATGCTGTGTGCCTCTGTGATCTTTTCTTCAAACACCATCCATCCATCCATCCATTTTCTACCCTTTAATCCATTTATGGGTCAGGGGGGTGGCAATCAGAGATGCCACCCAAGTCTCATAGCACCAGCCCCTCACTGACCCTCTGCAGGTGGTGAGTCCACAGGAGGACGGCTGCTCTCTGACTGTGAGCATAGCCTTGATCTTTCAGTGGGGGCTTTGGGCAAAGTGGGGTTAAGTGTCTTGCCCAAGGACACAACGACAGCAGTCATCAGTGGGAGTCGGTGGAGAAGGTGCAGAGGTGGGAATTGAACCCACAACCTTCTGGGCTTAAGGCCAATGCTCTACCAACTGAGCTACTGTCACCCCTTCTTCTGCAAACACACTGACAAAATATCAATGTGTCATGAGCTACATTTAGGTTTAAGCAGAGTAGAAAGAATGGACGGGCTTGGGTGAGGTGAGCAGAGAGAGACCGGACAGAGAAACTGGAGAGAGACAGAGAGAGAGCAGATAGAAATCAGAAAGAGAGACCAGAGAGCAGAGAGAGATCGCAGAAACTTGCACAGGGGGAAAACCTATACATAGACATGGGCAGAAAATGCAAATTTTAGAAGCGAGAGCACTAACCACTCAGCCACAGTGCGGCAGCACACACCAATATATAGGTAATATTGTAATTCAGGATTCATTATGGTGTAAAAATGATTGAAACAGAGATGTTTTTAGAATTAATATTCTGGTCACATCTGTTCAAATTAAAGTTTTCTTTGTGCACAATGGATTCAAACATGGCATTGAGAACAAATGGTAGCGATGATTGAGTGGAAGGAGAGCTATCAGAATAAAGGATAGGCTGAAGGATTTACCTTGTGTTAAAAAACATCTCTAATGGCATTTACTTTAGATATTTCATTCTGGAGAGAATGTCTGTGCCTGTGGTGAGTGGTACAGTATGTTCATTAACATGCACTGTCCTGACCAAATAAAACATTAAATAAAATATTAGAATAGTAATGAATTTGCTTGTTGTTGTCACTACATATATTAGCACTCTGCAGACGTCCTGGTTGCTCTCTGGTTTCGTTCTCTGGTCTCTCTATCTGGTCCCTCTTTCAGATCTCTCTCTGGGTCCTCAGCACCCGGAGGGAGGTTACAAAGGGAGAACATGCAAACTCCTCACAGAAAGACTCTGTTCCTTTTCTTTCTGGTCTCTATCTCTGATATCTCTCTAGACTCTCTCATTGGTCTATCTTTGGTCTTTCTCTCCAGACTCTCTCTGTCTGGTCTCCCACTCTTTGGTCTCTCTCTCTAGTCTCTCTACCTGTTCCCTCTCACGGGTCTCTCTCACTGGTCTTGCTCTGTATTCTCTCTCATTGCTCTCCCTTTGGGTCTGTCTGGTCTCTCTCGCTGGACTCCTTCTCACTGTTCACTGGTGATTTGGCACTTTGGATTGTTCTAAGTTAGACTCTTGTGTATCACTATAATGTGAAATCCACATTCCGTCAGACCCCTGGAGCTAAGCAGGGCAGGGCTAGTTAGCTCTGTGATTGGAGACCTCTGGGAACACCTAGAGCCACAGTGGGGCGGCTGTGACCGTAAAGTGCCACACATCTCTGGAGCTAAGCAGGGCAGGGCTGGTTTCAACTGTGACGGGAGACCTCTGGGAACCTCTGTAAAGTGCCAAACTGTGGTTATATCTTTTGACAAGACTCATCCTCCACATTAGAATGAGACTAAAGTAGTAATCTATCACCACAGTGAAATGGGGTCTCTCTGGTCTCTCTCTGGACTCTCTCTCACTGGTCATTTGTCGCTAAGACTCCAGCAGAGCACAGTGACAAATGCAGAAGGGGAAGTGAAAATAGAGATTATGAGATTAAATCACCCCATGGCCTTGACCCTGGTAGTGGTACCCCGTGGCTTATACCCTGGAGGTGGTCCCCCTGGCCTAGACTCTGGTGGTGGGAGCTATGAGAAGGGCTGAAGAGCTGGTCTGCATGGGGTAGTGAAGGGGAGGAGAGGAGTCGCTGCATTAGATGAAAGATTGGCGAAGGGCAGTTTAAATGCTGCTGGTCTGGTACTAAAGTGTTCTAATTGACAGTGATAGGCCAGAGCGCTGCTAAGGAATTTCCACAGTTACTTGTTTGTTGTGGGTAGGTTGCTAGCATTCATTACCAAATAGCAAAGTGTAATGGAAACAAGAGCAGAGCTGAATAGAGTAGGACCAAGTTGGGCAGGTCCTTGTTAACACCTACTGCTCTCCTCCTGTAACCACTCACTCCTCCGTTGGCAGGTGGGAGGTAACTGAATGGACCTCTTGCTCCTCCTCCTGTGGGGTAGGCCTGCAGACTCGGAGTGTGTTCTGTATGAAGCTGCTCTCTGTGGACCTCCAGGACGTTCTGACTGTCTCCGAGGACCAGTGCCGGGACATCAAACCCCCCATCCTCCAGCCATGCAACCAGCACGACTGCCCCCCGACCTGGGACACCGGGCCCTGGCTTCAGGTACAGGGACTTTCCAGTGCACAGGAACCCACCAGAGCACAGGGACTAATCAAAATTAGATTGGCTGTTTCACCTGAAGTACTCAAGTAGTCAAACTCTTCATACATAGACTGTAGTCTAATAGATAAGATAAGATAAGATAAGCTTTATTTTATCTCACAGAGGAGAAATTTACATGTCACCTTTGGCATGGATAGAGACACTCAGATTGTGCAAAAGGAGGAAATGTGCAAACATGTTACATGCAGGATATATATGTACAATAACAGTGACAATAATTATGTACAACAAAAGTGACAAGTGTCAATTGGAAACAGTGTCAATAGTAGTGTAGGTTTTCACACAGTGATCATTTAAAGTGACTTATTGTACAGTCTGACAGCAGTGGGGATAAAGGCCCTGCGGTAGCGCTCCTTCCTACACTGAGGGTGTCTCAGTCTTCCACTGAAGGAGCTCCTCAGCTCCTCTACAGTCCTGTGCAGTGGGTGGGAGGTGTTGTTCATGATGGAGGTGGCTTTGGCTAGCACCCTCCTGTCCCACACCTCCTCCACAGAGTCCAGGGAGCAGCCCAGAGTGGAGCTGGCCCTCCTAACCAGCTTGTTCAGTCTGTTTCTGTCCCGCTCTGTGCTGCCCGGGGCCCAGCACACGGCAGCGTAGTAGATGGCAGAAGCTACCACAGAGTCATAAAAAGTCCTGAGCAGAGGCCTGCTCACTCCGAAGGACCTCAGCCTCCTCAGAAGGAAGAGGCGACTTTGGCCCTTCTTGTACAGGGCGTTTAATAGGGAAGTGCTCATGGACAAAAGCCCTCTGTAACTTTTTCCATTTTGGGCTCTCTATTTCCTGAATGTTTTATTTTGATATTGTTTTTTGTAAATCCAGACTTGAGCCCCTCCATCTGATCAATTAGACGAGTCATTTTGGTTCCAAATCAAATCAATTGATTCTAAAAAAATAAGTACTAAATTAAAACTTAAATTACAGGTGGAAAACCAAGCTCAGTCCAGAACCAGTCCAGGACCAGTCCACAACCAGGCTCAGTCCAGGACCAGAACCTAGGAGAACTGCCATAGAATGTTGTTTGCCAAGCATTTTAAAATGGCTACACTAAAGTGAACAAAGCAGTCAAAATTAACTGCTAAGTTAGAACTCAGATTTCAAGATAAATAATGATGTAGAAATAAAGTACAGAACGAAACAGAAAAAAAGTCATAAAGATATAAAGAACATATATGTACATGAGATGTTACACATCCAAAACTAAAAGCCGTGAAATTGACTGTGAGTTCAGTCTTAACCTGAACATTTGAGGACATGGGTGGAGTCTGCTCTGCTCCTCCTGGGTCTGATAGAAAACCTGCAGCCACAGCAGCCCAAATGCATAATGTTCATGCTGAGGAGACTCCCATCGACGTCTCTCTTGGACACGGAATATTCTGTTATTTTCTACATTTTCACAAATCCACGATTCTCCTGCTGTTCCCAGTGTCCTCAGTCCTGTGGGGGAGGGGTGCAGCTCCGAAAGGTCTTCTGTAAGCAGCTGCTGTCCACAGGGGCCTATCGAGTTCTGAAGGACCGAGACTGTGGGGCCGACCCGCCACCAAGCACCCGAGTCTGTGCCAACTCGGACTGCGCCCCCTTCCTCAGCGCAGGGGACTGGACGAAGGTGAGCTTGGGTGAAGCAGGCATGTCCAAACCGAGTTAGATAAGCAGGGGTACCTAACCTTTATATCTACTTAAATCATACAAATGTTGACATTGTTGCATCTTAGATGCACATTCACAAAAATGTATGAGTTTAGTAAATCCAATGTGCGATTCTGCAAAACGCAGAGTGGAAGTGGTGGTCAGGCTTTGATGCTTGTAAGTTTGTAAGTCTCGAGATTGTCTCGGGACGTCTGATCACAGCAGACTCTGCTCACGGAGCTGCATCCATGGATGTATTATATTATTAAGTGCTACTTTTGCATCGCCTCTCGTATCCAGTCACACTGTCAACTCAGGGTGAAGATATATGACCACAAGCACTGTGTCCTCCATTGTCAGCCCTCGTTTAATCCTGGTTCAGCTCTTGCGTTGACTGTTTTCAAGTGTTTTCTTCCTGCTCTGAAAGGCATGTGTCCCCGTGACCACTTTGCTGCTCTCTGATTAGTTGCTGCATGTGCGCCGAACAAGGAAGCAAAGCAATATTCATTTCCTGCATTCGCTGCATGCGTCAAGATGCTGTATTCACCGCTCTGCTGCGCCGCAAAAACGCATCTGCTGTGGCAGGCAACATGCATGCTTCAAAGTACATGCTAATATCAATGCCAACGTACGTCACAAAAGACAAACTTGCCGCAACGTTTGGTCGGTGTGAATGCCAGTTGACGTGGCTATAGGGCATCTGTTTGGGATGCCTTCCAGGGGAAGACCCGGGAGATGCTGGAGGAACTTTCTCAGCCCGTGATGAACTGTGTGTAGAGAGGGAAGTGTGAAGAGTAGAGTTGAGTAGTGTCCTGTGTGATGTTCTGTTTGTGTCCCCAGTGTGATGAATGCTTGTGGTTTCTGTATGCTTTGTGTGTTCAGTATAATGTGTGTTTGTGTGCCCTGTGTGATATTGTGTTTATGTTTCCAGTGTTCTGTCTCCTGTGGACTTGGGGTCCAGCGCAGGGAGCCTCAATGCCAGCAGCTCACCTCCTCAGCCCAGCTCCTTACTCTTACCCGCGACCAGTGCTCCGACCTGTCCTCCCCCCCTCTCATACGCACCTGCCGCATGATGGCCTGCCCCAGTAAGACCTCAACCCCCACAGGACACACACCACAGCAGACACACACACACACACATACACGCACTCAACACTTATAATATGAAGTAGCATTCAAAAACACATAACGGAGAGTATTACATACAGTAATGAGTAGAGTAGGGCTGATGGAGACAAGGCTTTAGTGAAAAAAATCACAAATAAAATTCCTGTTTTTTGATCATGTATATGATATGTTAGGCCTGTGTCACTTCTTTTAGATTTACTTTTTCAGAGAGAAAAGTTCAAAAGAGATGACCACCCGCACTCAGCCAATGAGCTCTTAGCTCAGATTGTGACTCTCAGGGAGGGATCCCTCTTTCAAGAATACACAATAAAACATGAAAGAAAGACTTCACACAAAGATCTGATTTTTTCAAATTTTACTTTTACTAGAAGCTTTCTGTTAGGACAAACAACATGTATTATTTATAAGAATTGGGTCTAAGGAAATCAATTTGTTTTGTTATGGTTTTACCACTGCAATAAGTCATGTTGCAAGACTTGGGCTCGTATGTATTTGGTTTACATCACGCTCACGGAAGGAGAAAGAACTCTTCGGAGTACATTTTACTTAACAAACCTTGAAAGTACAACGCTAATCTCACAGCTTGTGCTTCCTTTCCCACTTTAACTTCGCTTTGTAACGACTGTGTTGTATGAATACTGAATACGGGAGATTCATTACAGCAGTAGTTAGAGTACTTTCAGGCTTTAGTTGCATTTATCTCAACAGCCAAGCTCCCTCTCAAACTCCCCGTCTGCAATAGGTGGCTCATGTTTCTTACAAATGGCTTATTCCTTCCCAGGTAGATTGTTGTATTACTAACACAAAGCCGATTGGAACCGCTATGTCTCTCTTTGGCAAAGCGTCCTCTTGCATTATAATGTGGGCTGAGGCTGGGGAGCTTAGTGACTTCGTGCAAAGAAAGTCAATGGGACAGAAAAAGCCGAGGGGCAGGATAGAGGATGGCCTTGCCGATCGCCCAGATACACGGCTTTAAATGCCGTCCTTCCGTTGGATTGGAAGGGATTGTGTAGCAGTCAGCTGGAAATGGGTGACTTTGAAAGAAACTAAACTGGGACCAAATCAATGTTTGAATGAATTTCTAGCAAACCAACAAACTCATGTACAAGAGTTCCAGCGCCAGGAACAAAGAAGTATATTCCTTACTCCTGCCCTTTAAAGCTTCTGATTCTTTGATATGTTGTGTTTGTGTGAGCAGAAAGTGTTAATAGGTATCAGAGAAGAGACCGATTAGAGCTAACTCAAACTGGCTGTCTAAGCAGGGATGAGAAGCTGAATACTTTCACACGTTTTTAGTAGCAATTACAGCCGATTTACATGTACCAAGAGCCAATCAGAACTCGACCGGTCTGTCCCACTCATCAGTTGTTAAGGCTCATCATCTGGATTTACACAATATATAACATTATAATAATAATAATATAACTGAGTAAAGACCAGGATCACAGAGAGGGATAAACCACAGATTCAAACCCAAAATCTTGAGTGTGACACAAACGTTTAGATATAGCTAATGGAGTTTTCTTTTACATGGAAGTCAATAGGACCCAGAGGGAGAAGCCAAACTTTGTCCATTAGCACTTCCCCATTGGGCATTGTTGAGTTTGGGGTTTGGATTGTCCATCTGTGTACAGTCTGTGCTCCAACAGAATAATAGAGAAGGGATTTATATTTTGTGTCTGGTGCATGTGTAAGCAATTCTGGCCCCTCCAACCAACACTCGATACATTTATGGAGTGCTCCCGCTGTCGCTGTTTAACAAGTTTAACAAGCTGGTACTAATGTGTTCTAACTGACAGAGATTAGCCAGGGTGCTGCTGGAAGCCATGGTTACTGGTTAGTTGTGGGGAGATTACGTGGATATGCTACCAGTTGCTAAAGCGTAATGGAAATACAACCTTACACAAGATACAATAATCGAGCACCACAAGGGCCTCATCTTATCTGAGAAACAGCATATTTTTTGTTTTTTTGTTATGTTAGATCTGTGGTGCTGACAAGATAGATTAGTGGCTTTTGAACTGCCATATTTGTGAACATCACGGTGCAAATTAGCCAAAAGTCTTGGAGGCAGAGCTTATCTCCAGCATCAGCATCACTTTGAACATACAGAAAATGGTCCTGGGATTACGGCTTGAACTTTGAAAATGTAGCCGGGCTTATCTTTCTATAGAGCACAGAGATTTCCTGTGAGAGCAAGCGGGAAAATCTCAGTAGCTGCACTAAAGGTTCTGAGTACAATATATAAAGAGTTGGCTTTGTATAAGAAGGATTATAAATGCAGCGCTACCAAGGCTCGACTAGAATGTATGTGGACTCCTTTCAAAGATGCGAAAATGCTGCAAAATGAACTCGCCAGTAGATTTATTGCTGCCTTTAATTTTAATTGATTGCTTCATTTCTATGTAAGATTTTGGTTATCTTGGTTTTCAAAGGGGTCCTTGAAATAACAAATTAAAAACAGCCACCGGTGTCAAAGAAAGTTTCAAATTTGATGAATTTGTGTATCGCCCTAAAGCACAACAGCAGTTGTCTCGGAGGACTTCACAAAGTTGTGGATTTAACAACAACAGATCGGAGAATCTAATCGTTTGAACACAAGAAGTGCAACAATAACAAATATATAGAACCACTATTTAGAAATGTTAATAAATATACAGAAATTAACAGGATCATCCGGGCAAGCTGTGAATCCAGGAATGAGGCAGTAGATCCAGGACTGAGGCTGTAGATCCAGGACTGAGGCAGTAGATCCAGGACTGAGGCTGTAGATCCAGGACTGAGGCTGTAGATCCAGGAATCAGAATGAAGGAGAATTGAGGCTGTGTGGTGAAGGACTATAACAATTCACTACTTACTGTATAATACAACAAAACACAAAAGTTACAAAATAGAAAATCAACATAAAGCACAAAACACTGTGTGATACATGCAAATGTGATTGCCACCTTATTTTTTGATTGACTATTACATCAGTTGCTGAGATTTTATTATTCTCTTGTGAAATGTTCTGAATGTTTGAACAGAGCAGAAGAAGGCGATGCAGCAGCAGGACCCTCTTCGTTTTCCCGTCCGTACGCAGCAGAAGCAGGTGAAAGGGTTTAAACCAGGGGTGAAGCAGTGTCCCCTGCTCCAGAGCCGTCACGCTATCTACATCCAGACACAGAGGGTTAACCGCCTGCAGCTCACCGCCGGGGGGCACGCTTACCTGCTGCCCCGCACATCTCTGATCCTCCGCTGCCCAGTCCAGAAGTTCCCCAGGAGCTCGATCCGCTGGTACAAAGACCAGACCCCTGTCACAGTCTCCAGAGGGATCGGTTTCACACAGTCTGGTTCGCTGAGGATCCAGAACCTCGGGCTGCAGCATGTGGGCGTGTACAAGTGCGTTGTTGGACCCGCCTCTGATATTTTCACTCTTCAGCTGATCGGGAAGGACAGCAAGACCAAGTTTAAAGGTCAGTGTCTATACCTTCTAAGAGGGTACCCTCTATACCCTCTAAAAAACATCAGGATCAGAAGCATAAGTCTGTCTAAAGCAGACTTAGAGATTTTTCATCTGCATTTGTCTCCAGTCGGTTAGACAACTGTAACAGCTGCTCCCCAAACAAGCAGCAGTATGTGTTTTGAATATAAGGCAGAGACGAGAACCAGAAAGTCCTGATATCAGGTCTCTGACTGCCTTTCTGTGGCTCAGAGAATATACTTTAAATACTATAAAATATACTTTTTTTTATACCATTTGGGTGATACACCACACAACACTCAAAACGTTGAAAATATAAGCATTTATTGCATTAAGCTGATGTCACCTCTAAACCCTTGGATCTGTGCTCTTTACCTGTGAGCCCGCCTCCCCCTGCCCGCGGTAACGTAGCCTCACGCCGACTTTGTGAACACAGAACAATTTAGCTTTGCATTGTACTTACAGATCGCAGCTCTTTTGCTTGCAGATTTAACACAGGTTTCCAGATCAGTTCAGTCTCATGGTTTCATTGGAGAGGTGTCTCACACAAACTCAGATTTGATACAAATTTCCAAGGCAGATCCCCGTGAGTAGAATGCCTCTTGCACATTCTTCATCTTTGGGTCAAATTCCCATAGTTACATCCAAAAACACATTTCCTCAAGTTGACTTGATGCTAACACTTTTAGTCACTGTCAATAGCAGAAAAACAGAATAGATGCGAACACAGACTGTGGTAAACTATGGGTTACCCAAGCGCTGGAAAGTCTCTGCGTGCTGATTTGCTGTTTTGGTTTCTCTCTCCTGTCAATCAGTTCCAGGAGGTGGGCTTCTGGAGCTCGATCTATGTGTGAAAGTGTGCTTTGTAACAAAGGGAATCAAGCTGTGAGCCTCTGGGGAAAAAAACATTGCTCTCCAACTAAAGCTTGAGGGAATCAATGAAAAACTACTCTGGGCATGTGTATGACGGCAAAATAGCACTGTCATGATTTTTAAAACAGAGAAAAGTAGAAAACCGTAATATGGGACCTCGCTAACCCCCGCCGGCGGGGGCAAACGAGAAAAAAAATACATCCGCTGGCAATAGCAGATGTATTTTGAACTTCATAAGCCACAAGCTATATATCATTTTAAAGTTTATTTTCTCAGCTGTATTTGTATGTAAGTGTAAACGATATCAGACTTTGCATTAAAAAGATATAACGCGCATAATATGGGCACAAAATAAATCATGTTTGTATAAGTTTTTTACCTTTCGTCTTCTGCTGCTCCAACAAATTAGACTTTCCCCATCCTTGCTCAGTCTCTTTCTCTCTGTAAGTCTTCATTGAAAAAGAATATCAGAAATAATCCAAAAATGTGAATTTTTCTGTTGCAAAAGAAAACGTTCCGAAAAATATTCAGACTTCTCTTTCACATTTCACCAAGTTTGAGCTTTGTTTAGCCCCACAAACATCATATCCACGTGTTCCTTGAGTCCTTAGCTTCAAAAAGAGAGGTTCCATGAAAAGATAGGAGCAGGTTTCAGTCCGCAGGACCCTTGTGAAAAAGACAAACCGCATCCACTTGCAGAGGGTCCGTTTTGCCTTGTTGTTGATTACAGGCTAGCGCAATGTGCTAGCACTGAATGATTGACGTGTCTAAGTAGCCAATAAAAAGAGCTTTCTATTGATGGGTGGGACTTTTAGGAACCCTTTTCATTTTCACAGTAAAAGCGTGCGTAAAGACGCTGTTAGTACTGCTGCACAAATTTTATATGCATTTACACTACTAAAAAATGTAAAAGTAAATCACACAGATTTGTAACTTATAAGTACCAAAACTAAAAAATATGCTTTTCATGATGGTGAAACGTTAGTAAAGCAGTTTGGCACAATTTGGCACAAATTTTGCCAAATTCGTTCCGAATGGCACTACTTGATAAAAAAGAGAAACTGCACAAAAACTATAAAACTTAGAAGTCTGAAACTTTACACAGTTGTTGTCAACAACACAATGAACAAATTGGCGTTGAAATTTTTCTTCTTCCAATGAAGTAGGCTTTTTTAGGGCATTTATACATTGAATTTTTTCCAAACCTTCAAAGGATGCAGAGTGAAATAGGAATGACATACATTATTTCAGTGTATATTTACATAAACTAGAAGGGCCTAGCTTTAAAATGATCCATCACACAAGCATGTGAGATGTAAGATGTGTTTTTAAATAAGCAAAGACATTTGGGTATGCCGAACCTTTGTGCAAGAGCCAAAACAGATGTAGGAGCTTAAGAGGTTAAAGCAGCTCTGCTTGTGTACAAGTCTCTCCATGGCCTCACACTAAAGTACACCTGTGGGGAGCACAGAGACTGGCCTCTTGCTGGGACTTTGCGGAGCACTCTGGTTCCCAGAGTGAAGATGGGCCTCCCCATGTTTGTGTTTTAGTGTTTCAGATCTATGCCACTAAAATCTCAAACTGTCTTCTTAAGAATGTGGGATAGCCTTCTACTCTGACAGCGCTCAAACCTACATTTAAAATAGTTTTGTTTCTGCAACAACTGAAGGATGGTACTCTTTTAATGCTCCGGGATTATTTATGATATAATGTTTATTTTCTTGATTTGTGCAGCACTTTGAGTTTTCTTGTGTATGAACATTTTATTTCCCCTTGTGTCCTCAGCCACCGCTGCCCCCAGCCCCACTTCACTAACCTGGGAGGACTTTGCCCCGAGCTGCCGGACCCACGCTTCCCAGCTCCTGCCCTGGGCTCGCGTCCCGGTGAAGCTGCTGCCTCCTGGAGGTCGGGAGGTGTCACTGCAGCCGCACGTGGAGGAAGCTCTGATCAACATTACACTTCAGGCTGATCTCCAGAAGCTTAGACAAGAGCAGGCTATGGAGCTCATTGCCTCTATGCTCACAGACACAGCACCCTCTCAGCTGTGGAGGAGGACTGCAGAGAAGAAACAAGGAGATGGTAAATGTCTGACTAAGGCCACTAGAATACTGGAATACCCATCCATATCACCCAAACCACAGATTGAACAATGTAATAGCATTTTACTCACTGTGATCACATCCCAATCACAGGTATCTTTCCTACAAGCACGCAATAGCAATAAGATGGAGACAGCATGTTGTGGTCTGATTTAGGGCAGGGTGACAATCTCAATTTACAATTCAAATTTTTTGTTTTACTTTTATTGAAAACAAAGCAAAACTGGAACGACAGAAGTGATTTTCATTGCCAAACTTTCACACCTCGTCCATGGGAGCAGCTCCCGCTCTCAACATCGACCTCCCTGAGGTTTCTCACTTTTTTCCCACTGGGTTTCAGAGTGGTTCCTTGCCAATGCAGGAGGGGCAAATTGACACACATTTGTAAAGCCCTCCGAGACGACTGCTGTTGTGATTTTGGGCAGTACACAAATACATTGAATCCCATTAATCTGATTTGTTCCCTACATTCAACTTTTGCAAGACTCACTCGGTTAAACAAACTGCAGTATTTGTAATGTCTATGAAACCCCAGCTTTAAAACTCATGTATTTCTATCTGAACTAGACTCATCAACCATTGGTTTGGAGGTGTCCATGGCTGTGGTGACGCAAGTGAAACCAGAGATAGTTCGCCAGGAGCAGAAAGTCCCCTGGTTTCTCCAGAAGAACTTGAACTTTTCCATCGGACAGAACGCTCTTTTGACCAACAGCACACGCTCCATCACCATCCAGTGCCACGCCACAGGACCAAAGCCCAAAGTCGTTTGGAGCAAGGATGGAACACTGCTTCAGAGAAACAGCAGGTAAATAAGAGTTTGGTCTTTAGTCTGTAACAATAGTGATGTTGCTTTTTGCATTTTGGGGGTGAGGGACCAAAGAGAGAGACCAGCGAGAGACCAGACAGAGAGAGATAGACCGGAGGGGGAGAGAGAGAGAGAGAGAGAGACCAGAGAGCGAGACCAGACAGAGAGATACCAGAGAGAGACACCAGAGAGAGATCAGTTGTCCATCCATCCATCCATTTTCTTCCGCTTCATCTGTTGCCGGGTCATGGGGGCAGCAGTCTAAGCAGAGACGCCCAGACATCCCTATCCCCACACACTTTCTCCAGCTCGACACCAAGGCGTTCCCAGGCCAGCTGAGAGACATAGTCTTCCCCGGACCTCCTCCCGGTGGGACGTGCCCGGAACACCTCCCCAGGGAGGCGTCCAGGAGGCATCCGGAACAGATGCCCGAGCCACCTCAACTGGTTCCTCTGGATGTGAAGAAGCAGCGGTTCTACTCCGAGCTCCTCCCGTGTGACTAAGCTCCTCACCCTATCTCTAAGGGAGCGCCCAGCCACTCTGCGGAGGAACCTCTTTTCGACTGCTTGTATCCGCGATCTCGTTCTTTCGGTCATTACCCAAAGCTCATGACCATAGGTGAGGGAGGGAACGAAGATTGACCGATAAATCGAGAGCTTTGCCTTTTGGCTCATCTCCCTCTTTACCACGACGGTCCGGTACAGCGATCACTGCGCACGCTGCACCGATCCGCCTGTCAATCTCACGCTCCATCCTTCCCTCACTCGTGAACAAGACCCCAAGATACTTTAACTCCTCCACTTGAGGAAGGACCTCTCCACCCACTTGGACAGGGCAAGGCACCTTTTTCCGGTTGAGAGGCATCATGGCCTCGGATTTGGAGGTGCTGATTCTCATTCCAGCCGCTTCACACTCGGCTGCAAACTGTCCCAGTGCATGTTGCAGGTCCTGGTTCGTTGGAGCCAACAGGACAACATTGTCCGCAAACAGCAGGGCTGAAATCCTGGGGTTTCCAAACTGGACCCCCTCCGGCCCTTGGCTGCGCCTAGAAATTCTGTCCATAAAGACAGTGAACAGAACCGGTGACAAAGGGCAGCCTTGGCGGAGGCCAACATGCACCGGGAATAGGTCTGACTTAATGCCGGCAATGCGAGCACAGCTCTGGCTCCGGTCACACAGGAACCGGATGGGCCCTCAGCAGAAGACCCCGGACCCCATACTCCCGGAGAACCCTCCAAAAGACACCCCGGGGAACAAGGTCGAACGCCTCTCCATTTTGGGTTTAAATCTATGATTTAGCGCTTTCTGTGAGCCTGGTGTTGCCATTTTCAGTTAATGTATGTATGTACGTCACTGGAGATCAGTTGTGTTTTACACAAACACAACTGTGAGAGCTCAGTTGTGTTTAACAATTAAATGAAGTTAAGTCAAAACTGTAGAGCAGGGGTCACCAACCTTTTTGAAACCAAGAGCTACTTCTTGGGTACTGATTAATGCGAAGGGCTACCAGTTTGTTACACACTTAAATAAATTGCCAGATATGGCCAATTTTCTCAATTTACCTTTAATTCTATGTTTTTACTAATAATTAATGATATTTATTTTGTGGAAAAACTTTTATATTTTCTCTGAGTGCACATTTTTCAAATTTAACAAATGATCACTTCTAAGACAGTCCCATTTAATCGCAATTAATCACATTTTAATCGCATATAAATATTTGACCTGAGAACAGTGAGAAGTATTTTTTTTCACATGGATTTTTAGTTTACCATTGAATAATGACTGAATACATGAGGCTTAAGCAACACATGTTAATATGGAGTTTAAGGGATAACTTCTAAACATCAAATAACGTTTCTGTCATTGCCTCCACACTCTGACGACAACATATGCTCCTCCTCCTCACACTGACAACAACATACTCTTTTTAAGCCCAAAATCCACTGCACACGCTGTGAGCACTAAAGCTGGGCATGCGCTGTTTGCTAAAGCTTTTATAATACGTTTTTGATGTGTGCATTCGGAGTAAACATCAGCATTAGCAGCTCACACACCTGTGTCTCGCTCCTCCTTCTCCTCCTCCTCCTCCTCCGCTCACACAGGAGTCACTGCTCTTTCCCGTCTAATTTACTCGAATTTAAAGTTGGTCTCTGCTTGTAATAATGTACTTTTGAACAAGAAAAGTCACGGAGCTCCGGTTGGTGCGTCAGTTCAATTGGTCCGTCTGAAACTTATTCAGTGAGGAACGTTCCGCGGTGCAAAAATACATACGATTAAAATGCGTAATTTTTTTAACGCGCTTTTTTGTGTGTAATTAATTAATCTTTATTAACTTGTTAAAGTCCCGGCTCTAGTTTATATGCCATTTGTAAGTTGCATGTAAGTATGATTTAAACAAGAATAGCACTGGTAAGTGCTGCCATTTGAGCTATTTTTAGAACAGGCCTGCGGGCGACTCATCTGGTCCTTGCGGGCAACCTGGTGCCCGCGGGCACCGCGTTGGTGACCCCTGCCGTAGAGCATACAGTATATCAGGAGTAGATCAAGTGTGACATCACTAGTGTTTGCCGAATGTATAAAAAGCATGTCGGGCATTTTGCAAGCTGAAGTTTTCCTCGTCAATGAAGGCATCTGATTAATTAATCCTTATAAAGCTCATGGATTTACAACAATATCACATTATAAACACCAGGATCACAGAAAGCGCTAAATCATAGATTTAAACCCAAAATGGAGAGTGTGACACACACAGAGAAATTAACTTTTTCATCTATGTCAATAGGAGCCAGAGCGATTTCACCATGAGCAATTCCCTAAAAAGCAATAACTAAAACAATCAAATATGCACATGTATCACCTTTTGGAAAAATAAAGTTAACTATTTAGACATTTTAAGAAGCTATACCCAATTTTCTTTTTAAAATTAGTGGTAGCACTTTATATTAATGGTACATGAGTTCATGCATGAATTAATGCATGATTTCATGATACATTCATGCATTACTAGATCATGAATACTCATGAACTAACATGATTACATGTAGGTTCATGGATGACTTCATCCATAAATAAAATGATCAACCTATCATGACTCATGAGAACATACATGAACGTTATGACTCATGAGGATCATACATGAAGATGATGACTCATGAGGATCATATACATGAACATTATGACTCATGAGGGTCATACATCAATCAATCAACGTTTATTTATAGAGCGCCTTTCCTACACAAGGCAACGCAAAGCGCCTCACAACCCATATAACATCATGCATAAATCATCAAACATTAGAATTTAAGTAAACATAAAAACACAGATTAAGAGCACAAGATATATAAAATCAAACAAGTAGTTAAAAACCGTAAAACATTAAAATCACACAAGGGATTACAATCATAAATAATCATAAATAATCATAGCGCATTAAAAAGATTAAAGATAAAAACAAATATAAAATCATTCACTTGTATGCACAGCTAAAAAGAACTGTTTTCAGTTCAGTTTTAAAAACTGCTAGAGTAGACGCCTGTCTCACACTCTCGGGAAGACGGTTCCAGACTCTAGCTGCATGAATCTGAAACGCAGCCTCCCCATGTCTAGTTCCGACTCTTGGCACTAACAGAAGTCCAGTCCCTGTGCTCCTCAGAGCCCGAGTTGGTTCATATGGCACCAACATGTCGCGGATGTACCCTGGTGCGAGGCCATGGAGAGACTTGTACACAAGTAAAGCTACTTTAAAATCTATTCTCTGAGCCACAGGAAGCCAGTGCAGAGACCTGAGGACCGGACTAATGTGGTCGTACTTCCTGGTTCTAGTCAGGACTCGAGCTGCAGCATTTTGGATGTACTGCAGCTGTTTTACCGCTTGTTTAGAGAGACCTGTGAACAAGCCATTGCAGTAGTCCAATCGACTGGAGACAAATGCGTGGATAAGAATCTCCAAGTCTGCTTTAGACACAATGTTTTTAATTTTAGCAATGTTTCTTAGGTGGAAGTAAGCTGATGATGTCACAGATGATATGTGGCTATGTACATGAACATGATACTCATGAGGGTCGAACATGATGACTCATGAGGGTCATACATGAACATGATGACTCATGAGGGTCATACATGAACATGATGACTCATGAGAATCATATACATGAACATTATGACTCATGAGGGTCATACATGAAGATGATGACTCATGAGGATCATACATGAACATGACTCATGAGGATCATACATGAAGATGATGACTCATGAGGATCATACATGAACATGACTCATGAGGATCATACATGACCATGATGACTCATGAGGATCATACATGAAGATGATGACTCATGAGGGTCATACATGAAGATGATGACTCATGAGGATCATACATGAACATGACTCATGAGGATCATACATGAAGATGACTCATGAGGGTCATACATGAAGATGATGACTCATGAGGATCATACATGAACATGACTCATGAGGATCATACATGAACATGATGACTCATGAGGATCATACATGAACATGACTCATGAGGATCATACATGAAGATGATGACTCATGAGGATCATACATGAACATGACTCATGAGGATCATACATGACCATGATGACTCATGAGGATCATACATGAAGATGATGACTCATGAGGGTCATACATGAAGATGATGACTCATGAGGATCATACATGAACATGACTCATGAGGATCATACATGAAGATGACTCATGAGGGTCATACATGAAGATGATGACTCATGAGGATCATACATGAACATGACTCATGAGGATCATACATGAACATGATGACTCATGAGGATCATACATGAACATCATGACTCATGAGGGTCATACATGAACATCATGACTCATGGCATGACTCAAATCTACTGCAAATTATGGACGACACGATGTGCAACTTTCTTGGACAACATTTACAGCAGTCATGAACTCATCATTAGCTAATCCTTAATACATCATGATTTCATCATGATTGTGTCCCCTCTACTAAAGGGAAGCATTGATTTTTTTGATTGTTCCTTCAATTGGAATTTTTGTATGGAAAAACTATTTATTTGACAAACTGTTACACATACAGCATCACCAAAGAAGACCTACAGTGCTGGACCTGAAGTGATAAAAGTTGCAATACCATTTCAATTTTTGGTTGAGAGGTGGACACATTATATAGATGGCACTTTTGTAAACAGACTATGGTTTCAAATTACACATAATACCCCTGCATTGGCACAAAAACTAAAATAAAATTTAATTTTATGTGTAATAACCGTGTAATAAAAACCACCCGACATCAACTCAATAGTCAAAAACATTTTAATAAAACATTCTTTTTAAATTATGAACCTTTCTGTAAGATGTATACAGACATTACATACATACATTAACTAAAAATGGCAACAATTGAATTACATAAGTTAAACATCTCAGAACAATAGCACTGTCGGTCTTCTTTGGTGATGCTGTACGTGTAACAGTTTGTAAAATAAAATGCATTAAAGCATTATCTGATATGATAACCTCCAACCATGTTTCTCCCTTTGATGATCTTCAGGTGAAATTCAAACTTAACCCTTGTATTATGTTAAGGGTCAATTTGACCCATTTCAGTTTTTGAGTTGATCAAAGTACCAGTTATCCTTTCTTTTCCTTACTGAAATTTGGTGACTTTTCCTCATCTAGGGTCATGAACTGGTGTGTAAAATGTGGAATGTCTGTGCAGAGTTTGTATACAAAGATGATGTTGCGGGTCATTTCGACCCAGACGCTTTAATGTGAGTAAATAGTTGTTCAGATAAAAAAAAAAACATGTCTCTTTGACATTGTATTTTGATTGCCTCTAAGACCCAGAGCCAGGTGTGTGAAGAGAGGGAACTTTCTCACACTTGTCTTTGTCACTGTTCTCATGTCATCTCTTTTGCCTAGCGTTCATCGTACTGGCAACTGATTATACTGTATCTGTCGCCTATGAGTTGCTGCCCCGCACACATCGACAATCTGGTGAAAACGGGCAACTCCTGTATCAGGCCAGTCTCGGGAATAACAGCGTGTACAATCGACAGCAACTGGCCTCAACTACAGTGTGTTTTCTGACATAAACTGTAGAGGGCGCAATACACACATGTTGTTGGAGCACATCAGGTGATATCTCCGGATCTGAGGACAACTAGTTGCCGAAAAGTAGAACACGGCCAACTGACTGAATCCGGAGATCGACTGTTTATCTCCAGTTGTAAGAGCGGTCACATCGACCGATTTCAACTGATCATCTCCATCATCTACTCTCAGTTGCCAAAAGCCGCCTGGAAACGAGTTGTCTCCAGTTACTCTGTCGATGTGCGCTAGGCTTTAGACAAACTCACCAAAAATGAGCTCCAGAAGGATGACATCTGAGGAGGCTTTATCACAGATTTTTAACTGGGAAAATGATGTAGAAGAAGAGATTTCAGAAACAGAGGATTTTTCAGAGACAGAGGACAATGTTATTGCTGATCCAGATTGTCAATTTTTCTACGATAAGGAGGATTCAGAGGACGAATCTTTGGTCAAGGAAAGAGGAAGGGAGGAAGGAAGGAAGGAAAGAAGGAAAGAAGGAAGAGAAAAGAAGGGAATAGATGAGGATGAACAGAGAGAAGGAAAACAGGATGAGAAAAAGGAAGGAGAAAGGATGGCAGGAGGAAAGAATTGTCATTTTGACCCGAGAGGAGGACAAGAGGATTAGACTAAATATTTCTTAAATATAGCGTTGGAATTATAAATGTATTGTATGTCACTTTTCTAAATATTTATATAACCTAAAGTAAAGTTGTTATTGGTTTAACCTGTTTTCTTGACTGTTTTGAGTGTATTTACACAGTACGGGTCAAAATGACCCGCAACATAATCAATGTCATTTTTTTTCAACATAATACAAGGGTTAAGTATTTAAATATGTGCAATTGACAAACTGGATAAAAGAACATTGCGACACTCAAGCCTATGTGTATAGTCGCGCAGAACTTACGGTGGTGACTTACGGTTGCGTCACTTGCGCAACGCAAGGATCACCGCAAGGCCCTTACGTAGCCCGCCGCGCACCCTCAAACATTTCTAACTACATAAGGATTGCCGCAGGAAGCTCCGCTTTGATTGGTCCGTGTGTGATTACATTCTGTGAAGTATAGAGCGAAAAAATGATCAAAGAAGAAATCAAGCCCTGTTGAACATTGCTAGCTTACATCGTATCCTCTGGGGAGAGACTTACAGTCTATGGGAGAGACCTGCGGGACCGCCTCGGACTACATTCGGACGCAAAACTAGCGGTTATCTTTCAGTTACATATTTTGTTAGCAGTGTGTTATGGAGGACCGTGGCTGCCAAAACAATAAATATATAAAGAAATAAATAAATACATTTAAAATAGATAACATTTGCAAAGAAATGCATGCAATTATGAGAATAAGTGCATTTATTTCTGTATTTATTTATTTATATATTTATTTATTTCTGTATTTATTTATTTATATATTTATTTATTTCTGTATTTCTGTATTTATATATTTATTTCAGAATCAGAATCAGAATCATTTTTATTGCCACGTAAGTAACAGGAAGTCACAGACTTGGAAATTGCTTTGGCTCAGTGCAACAGTCAGAAAGAGATAATAAAAATAAAGAATAAAAAACACTTAAATTTAAAATAGAGTTACAGTTACTATTTACAATATACAAGTGCACATGGTGCACACAATGTAAGGTGACAGCAGTACAGTGAAGTAAAGTGACGTATGATGGGCAGTAAAGTGACTTTATAAAGGGCGGGGGGACAGGTTAAGAAGTGTTCAAGAGTCCAACAGCAGAGGGGAAGAAACTGTTCTTGTGGCGGGAGGTTCTAGTCCTGATGGACCGCAGTTTCCTGCCTGAGGGGAGTGGTTGGAATGTCCATGTGCAGGGTGAGAGGGGTCGGCTGTGATACGACCAGCCCAGCCTCGAGCTCGGGCGACGTACAGGTCCTGCAGCGATGGAAGGCTGCGGCCGATCACTTCCTCTGCAGAGCGCACAATGCCCTGTAGTCTGTTTGTCCCTGACTGTGGCTCCAGCAAACCACACGGTGATGGAGGAGGTGAGGATGGACTCGATGATGGCCGTGTAGACAAACATCTGTGCAGGCAGCTTGGCTTTCCTGAGCTGCCGCAGGAAGTACATACTCTGCTGGGCCTTCTTGATGAGGGAGCTGATGGTCGGCTCCCACTTGAGGTCCTGGGTGATGGTGGTGGCCAGGAAACAGAAGGACTCCACAAAGGTGATGGGAGAGTCCATCACGGAGGGTGGGGGCGGGGAGACAGTGCTCTTCCTGAAGTCCACAATCATCTCCACTGTCTTCTGGGCGTTCAGCTCCAGGTTGTTACCACAGCACCAGGACACCAGCCGGTCCACCTCCCTCCTGTAGGCGGACTCATCATTGTTGGAGATGAGTCCAATGAGGGTGGTGTCGTCCGCGAACTTGATCAGCTTCACGGAGTAGTGGCTGGAGGTGCAGTGGTTGGTGTACAGGGAGAAGAGCAGGGGAAAAAGAACACAGCCCTGTGGGGCTCCTGCATTTATAATCAGAGAGTCCGAGACATTCTTCCCCAGACGCACTTGCTGCTTCCTGTCCGTCAGGAAGTCAGTGATCCACCTTCAGGTGGATTCGGGCACGTTGAGCTGGGAGAGCTTGTCCTGGAGAAGGGATGGCAGGATTGTGTTGAAGGCAGAGCTGAAGTCCACAAACAGGACCCTGGCGTAGGTCCCCGGGGAGTCCAGGTGCTGTAGGATGTGGTGGAGGGCCAGGTTGATGGCATCGTCTACAGATCTGTTGGCTCTGTAGGCGAACTGCAGGGGGTCCAGGAGGGGGGAGGTGAGGGACTTGAGATGGGAGAGAACCAGGCGTTCAAATGACTTCATGGCGACAGACGTAAGTGCTACAGGTCTGTAGTCGTTGAGTCCTGTGATCCTGGGCTTCTTCGGGACGGGGACAATGATGGAGGATTTGAAGCAGGCCGGGACATGGCAGGACTGTAGAGAGGTGTTGAAAATGTCAGTAAACACAGGAGTAAGCTCACTGGCGCAGTGTCTCAAAGTGGCCGGAGACACGTGGTCCGGGCCAGGAGCTTTGCGGGGGTGCAGCCTCAAAAAGAGTTGTTTAATATCTTTAGAGGCTATTGTCAGGCTGGGGGCAGGGCTGATGGGTGGGTCGTTAGAGTAGTGGGGGGTGGGGGAGGGAGAGGTGTCAGGGGCAGCATCAAAGCGACTGAAAAATAAGTTCAGTTCGTCAGCTAGCTTGTGGTCGTCAGCACAGGGGGGGGCTTTGGGCTTGTAGTGATCTCCCTTAGGCCCCTCCAGACAGAAGCAGTATTGTTGTTACCAAACTGCTCCTGTAGTCGTTCTCTGTGCCGGGACTTGGCTGCTTTCAGTTCTTTCCTGAACTGATATTTAGCTGCTTTATTTTTTCTCTATTTCTCTATTTATTTCTGTATTTATTTCTGTATTTATTTCTGTATTTATTTCCGTATTTCTCTTAATGATTTGCAAATCATGGGGTGGGCCGGGATGCCTCTGCTGTAAGCTCATTGGTTAATCTTTTTCCTTGCTCCATAGCTTGTCCAGCATAGGCGATCATGTTGAGATCACTGTGTTCTCGCTATAGCCATGTCAGAACGAAAAAATAAAATAAAAATCTCAAGCATTCTTCCATATGCAACAATTGCATTGTGTGTGTGTTTTTTTGTCCGGCTCGTGAGAGGCTTTTGGCAAAGGCAGTGACAGGTGCTCGTGTGTATTTTACTACAGAGCGCTGAAGTCCGCCGAAAAACCCAGCGTTCGAAGTGTGTGTTTTACACTCAGACACTGGAGCTTTCAGTGAAGGCTGAGAGAGACTGAAAAGTGGACGCGGCCACAGCACTGACCGAGCCATATTCATGGTACAAACGTGGCGCGAGTGTGGAGGGGAGTGTGGGGGGGGGTGCAAAATGCAAAAATAAATTAATAAATAGAGAAATAAATAAATAGAGAAATAAACAAATAGAGAAATATATAAATAAATACAGAAATACAGAAATAGAGAAATAAATGTATAAATGCAGAAATAAATGTATGAATAAATACAAAAATAAATAAATAAATATATAAATAAATAAATACAGAAATAAATGCACTTATTCTCATAATTGCATGCATTTCTTTGCAAATTTTATCTTTTTTAAATGTATTTATTTATTTATTTATTCATGTATATATTTATTGTTTTGGCAGCCACGGTCCTCCATAGTGTGTTGCTTTTGTACCATTTCATCACTGATTGCTATACAGCTTACGTTGAGTTCATACCAATGTTTGCATACGTATCAGATCGCAAATAAACTAGATGACTCCTGGCACGAGAGCGTAGGGGAAATGAGGAGCCTCTGAGCGAGTTGAGGGGCGGTGCTAAACATTCAAACCTTGCAGAAACGGGTATAGCTCCTTTTAAGTATCATGATCCTACAAAAAGGGGCTAAACACACGGTAATCAATTAAATTCGTATTTCTAATGTACAACATGTAGATTATATAAGTATGGCTGACATACAATACATGTATTTCCGAAGTAAGGGTCCAATGTAACACTAATGATGCATCATATGTGTATTTGAATGCCCGCAAAAGCCCAGGACAGTGTGTTGCCGTGTGGTCTAATGTATTCTGACACACGTTCCCTTCCTGCTGGCTCCTCTTCCTCAGGGCAGACTCAGCGATGATGCAGCAGAAACATAAAATACATGTAATCCTCTTCAAATAGGAAGAGGAAAATAAACATGCAGAAAGTTTTTGGGGAAGTTGCATAAAATGATTCCTATCTGGGCCATGGAGTTCTCTGCTGATAACGGTCTCTCATTAGCGCATAGAGAGAAGGTAATGTTTGTGCCTGTGCGTGTGTGTGTGTGTGCGTACGTGTGTGTGTGTGTGTGTGTGCGTGTGTGTGTGTGTGTGCGTGTGCTTGTGTGTGGCGAGAGGAAGGACCAGAGAGAGAGACCTCAGAGAGAGACCAGAGAGAGACTACAAAGAGAGACCGGAGAGTGATCAGAGAGAGCCTTGTATAATTGTTTCTATCCTGTTTTTTTCCACACTTTGAGTTGCCTTTTGTGAACTATGCCATACAAATAAACTTGCCTTACCTTCCTTCTGCCTTCCCTGAACTGAACCTCAGCACCTCGACTTTCTCCAGAGACTGGTTTCTCAGTTGTGGAATGCCTGTCTTAATAAACAGTAGTCGTCATGCTTGCTTTAAAAATAGACCACTCTGAGATGCACAGAGATGGTGACAGTTAAACTCTTTACTTTCTATATTCCCATATTATGTGAAATTGCAGAATCCGGCTGTCAATCACAGCCTTTTAAATGTAAAAGTAACAGATGGAGAGAATCAGGAGCTGAGGCCCGAGGCGCAGCCACTCACCCCATGCCTGGGACCTGCTCTTAGACCATTAGGAGGTTGACAGGTTTAGAACAAACAGATGTAGGTTTTGAACAACAAATGTTTTCCAATGTGGTTTTAGTGCAAACAGCAAATACAGTGAATCTGGATCAGATAAATACAAAGTAAATGAGTACTTACATATACTTAGTTCTACTTAGTTCATGGATTGTACTTTGTAGAATCCATGACCTTTGTCTTTAACTTCAGCGTTAGCCTCCGTGATCTTGGCTCATTCTCCAACTGTATATTTGTGCACCACTCAAAATCAAAACACCAACCGTTTTAATGCAATAAAAACAAACACATAGGGGCTTTTGGTCCATCGGGAGCAGGATTATCACTGTGCAGATATAATAATAAATGTCCCGGATCCTCACAGTCCTTAGACCCTCAAAAATGTGAGAAACCTCAAGGAGGTCCAGTTTGTTAGAGGGATCTGTTCCCATGAACGGACAGGCTGTTGATCCAGGACTGAGGCTGTAGATCCATAATTGAGTTGGGCTCTGTTTGAAAATTTTGAAATTGTAAAGAAAAGCAAATCCTACCCCTATTTTCTGATAAGATAAGTTAAGATAAAACTGTGTTGTTCTCACAATGGAGAAATTTACATCAAATGTATATTTATTCACCTTTCATACTTCATCATAGATTTGATTCTGAAGAAGAATTTTCACATTCTAAAATATGAAATGACAAAGTAATTATTATATTTTTAGAATATATTTTTTAGAATCCTTATCTACATTTTGAAACATGGCTCCTTTAAATAAAAACCATCTTAAAACAATGCCACAAATGAAAAATGTTTACAAAATTGTGAACGCAGGCACTGACTGTCTGCCTGGTCTCTACTCTCTGGTCACTGTCTCATTTTTGGTTTTATTGTTAATTTGTTTGGAACAGTGCATGTTAATGAACACACCACTCCAGATTGTAGCCTGAGGCTAATTTCCATCCGTCGACCACATACTCATTCACCCTGAACCACTCTGAGGTCTCTCTGCAGTTTCTCTCTCTGGATTTGCTCTGGTATCTTGTATCTCCTGTGTCTTTCTTTGGTTTCTCTTTCTGGTTCTTCTCTGGTCTCTCTCTACTGTATCTCTCTCAGGTTTCTCTTTCTCCGGTCTCTCTCCCTGGTCTCCTTCTGATCTTTCTCCTGGCTTTCCTAAGTCTGACGTGGTTCATGTTGTTATTGTGTGTGCAGGGTTTGGTGGGACAGTGAGGGCCTCCACATCCTCAGGCCCTCAGCCTCAGACCAGGGCCAGTACAAATGCATCTGCAGCAACATCCATGGCTCTGACTCCGAGACGTCTCTCCTCAGGGTGGCAGGTCAAGCTCCATTTATTCATGTTGTAATCCAATTATTTTTGCACATGCTTTTACTCAGATTTCAGTCAATCAATCAGATTTATTGATAAAGCACAATTCATGTAGTGCAATCCAGAAATTATACACATTTAGAATCATCAAATTATTAAATGAATCTTTTTTTCTTTTCTTTTTTTTTTAAATTAATTTATATGAAACTCCATGTTTAGTCCTGACTCTGGGTACCAGCAGGAGGCTAGTCCCTATGCTCCTCAGAGTCTCGGCAGGGAGTCAGTTACTGTGCTCCTCATTTGTCACTAACATGTCACAGATGTACTGTACTTTGATGCAAGGGCATGGAGAGACTTGTGCACAGGCTGAGCCAAAGGAAGCCAATGCTGTGAACTTAGACCAGGACTAATGTGAAATCATCAAATCATCAAACAAATAGAACCAATGTTGGTAAAATGACCTAAAACTGATGTGATAATGACATGTCTTTATCACAGTTATTGGATGATGAATATAGAATGTGTAACACTGTATGAGATGTATGATGTGTTTCTGACCCCTCCAGAGGCTCCTTCCATCGCTGTGTCCTGGAGGAATGTCTCAGACAGTGGACAGAGCCTCCGAGTCGCTGTGGGCTCTACCGTCAGTGTCCAGCAGGGGGCCAACCTCACCCTGGACTGTCCTGTGACCGGTACGTTTATAAAGTATGATTACTACGGTGTAAATTTCTCCAGTGTGAGATCAATAAAGTCTATCTTATCTTATTACACATGAAGTCTAAGCTACTGTAAGTCATACTAGAAACACTTGGCCTTCCATCCATTTACTTCTCCTATATCCGTTGCCGGGTCGCGGGGGCAGTAGCCTGATCAGAGATGCACAAACCTCCCTTTCCACACACAGTTCCTCCAGCTCATCTGGCAGAATCCTGAGGCATTCCCAGGCCAACTGAGAGACCCAGATCCGTGGTTTAGATGGATGAGTCTCTTTTACAGCAGGTGTGAATCATGCCTCTTTCTTTTAATCTCACTTTCAGGGGTCCCGTTACCTACTGTGACCTGGCTGAGGAGGAGTGGACCTCTGCCCGCCTCAGTCCTGCTCACGTCCGGTTCTCTCTGGATCAGCAACTTCTCCGTCTCAGACCAGGGCACTTACTCCTGTGTCGCCAACAACTCTGTGGGGAAATCAATCGCCTCCAGTGCCCTGCACGTGTTCAGCCAGAGACCAGCAAACGGTAAACCAGCTGTTTCCAGAGCAGAGACCCATCCCAGGATAGGGTTTGGGGCCTGAGGTCTCTCTCTTTGGTCTTTCTCTAGTCTCTCTGCCTAGCTTTCTTGCTCTGGTCTCTCTCTAGTCTTTGGTGGCGCTCTCTTCTCTCTCTCTCTCTGGTCTCTCTCTAGTCTCTAGTAGTCTGTCGAGTTTTTCTCTCATAGCTTTGGTCTCTCTCTGGTGTTTTGCTCTGGTCTCTCTCTTGTCTCTCTCTCTCTGGTGTCTCTCTAGTCTTTCTCTCTCTGTAGTCCTTATCTCTCTGGTCTCTCGCTAGTCTTTTTCTCATCCCTCTCTGGTCTATCTTGGGGTCTCTCGCGGGTCTCTCTCTCTCTTTCTGGTCTCCCTCTGGTCTTTCTCTGAGGGCCCAGTAGACATCAGAAAGAGGGATGGAATGCTGTATTTCTTTCACTCTTTTTCATTTACAGTGACAAGGCAGGATTTTACTAATTCTTTTATTTATTTTGTTAATCTTACCTTGCCCTTTCTTCAGTATGTTCTTCTCTTTTACTCTGTCTGTAAATGTTACAGTGGCCTCGCATCCTGTGGGGGAGAGCCGAGCAGATGTTCCTCAGGAGCTGAACCGCAGGAGGCTCCTGATGGCGTCCAGTGGAGGAACCAGCGTCTTCATCCGACCAGGAGACGTCGTCAGGATAGGTACTAAAGAAGTCACTGTAAAGGGACTAAAATAAAAAGGTGGTGCAGTGGTTAGCACGTGTACCTCACAGCCCCCTCCAGTCTTTCTCTGTGGAGGTGCTCCGGTTTCCCCTTACTTTCTAAAGGCATGTACAATAGGTCTGGCATGCGTCTGCTGAACAGCGGCCCTGCTCCCATCTCTATAAGGAGTGAGAGACCGATACCCGCAACAATTGTCAAGCGCTTTGTGACTCTGGTCCGTGAAAGGTGCAATATAAATAAATATGACTTACTTACTTACTTACTTACACTGAGAATAGTTACCAGAGATTTGTGCTTCTAGTCTCTCTCTCTGATCTCTCTCTGGTAACTCTCTGGGCATTCTCTGCTCTCTCTGTGGTCTCTCTCTCTGGTCTCGCTCTGGTCTCTCTCCGGTCTTGACAACATTTACTTCATAATTAAGTTCCCTTTGTGTCACTTGTTAATTTTGAATCCAAATTAATGTTGTAAAAAGTTCTTTGTGATTAACCCCACTCTAGGACCTTATTGGATCAGATATTATTTTTTAGGTTTCAACTTTAACTGTGCCTTCATTCGTTGATAACGCTGTCTTATTTGAAGCTATCACAAGTTTTGTTTGGGTTTTCATTTTATGATAGAAACATTCCCCCAGTAATTACATAATTATAAACCAATACAACATCTGAATCTTGATAACAGAGAGGTTTTCAAGAGTCTGTTTTCCTTCACACGTTTTTGTGCACTGTGATTATTCATGATTGATATTCCTTCTGTGAACATTTCTCCCATTGATTACATTAATCTAAATCTTGAGAGCACGAGTTGACCCTTCTGTCGCACCACACACCAAGATAGAGAAAAGGATTAAGTTTCTAGAGTCGCTACAACGTGTCTTACATCATGTATTTCAATTTGTTAGCACTGATCCTTGAGTGGCATTAATCCTTCTTTGTCCCACTCATTTTAATTACAGATCTTATGGTGCATTCATTATCCTAATTACATTCTTCTAAATGTCAGAGAATTATACATCAGAGACTTAAACAAATCCTATTATTCCCAGAATCAAACACTTGCTTCATTTGTAGCTTGAACATCTCTACAATTAGTGCTTCCGTTTGAGTTTTCTTGCGACTGGCTCCTCTGAACTCATTCCAACTCCACTTTTCAATGTTTAAGCCATTTTCAACCTTAAAGCTGGAGTACTTCACTTTTAATCCACAAAAATCAAATCGCAATTTAATAAAATCACATAGTTTCATTTCACATGTGTGTATTTTTGGTCTTTTGTCTCTCTCTGTTGTCTATCTCTCTCTGGTTACTCTCTGGTCTCTCTCTCGGCCTGTCTTTGGTTTCTCTCTCTCTATAGTCTCTCTCTAGTCTCTCTCTCCCTGCTCTCTCTGTTGTCTATCTCTCTCTGGTTACTCTCTGGTCTCTCTCTCGGCCTGTCTTTGGTTTCTTTCTCTCTATAGTCTCTCTCTAGTCTCTCTCTCCCTGCTCTCTCTGTTGTCTATCTCTCTCTGGTTTCTCTCTGGTCTCTCTCTCTCAGCCTCTCTTTGGTTTCTGTCTCTCTATAGTCTCTCTTTAGTCTCTCTCCGGTCTCTCTCACGGTCTCTGGGGTCTCTCTCTCTCTGGTTTTTCTCTCTGGTGTCTCTCTCGGCCTCTCTCTGGTTTCAACTCTGCATGTGCATAGATGTCCATATACAGTATAATGCGCACACCCAAACACGTGATATACATACCGCTCAATGCAGCCCAGACTCCCCCATAAATTAAGTTTAAGACCCCTGCTCTAACACAAACTAGCTAAAAGCTTTCTATAATGAAACAGCCTCATCAAAACCTACATGAAGTACATTCCTGATATTTTGGCTTTCCTCATTGTAAATATCTCCTGTCTCTTTTCTGTAGGATGTCCGGTGGTTCCTCGCCACGCCGTACCTGTGCGCTGGTTCTTGAACAATCGCAGCCTGGAGGAGGGGGCCCATGCCTCCAACTCTGCCCCTCTGTTTCGGGTTCTGGCTGGGGGCAGAGCTCTGGAGGTCAGCACCGTACAGACCCAGTTCTCCGGACGGTACCAGTGTGAGACCCAACTCAGCAGCAGCAGCAAACCACTCACAGCCTGGATCTATGTCTACTCGCAAGGTACAAGGGATTTCATCCGTAACGAAGAGTAGTGCTCCCCACAGACTGTATACAGATGGACAATGCTAACCCGCTAGCTCAAAACAGCCCAATAGAGAAGTGTTCATGGTCAAAGTTTTGCTCCAACTCTTTCTGGCGGGTATTGACCTAGATGGAAAATGAAACTTCTCTAGCTCAGTAACCGTTTGTGTCTCACTCACCACTTTGGGCTTCATCGTCACTATTCTCTCTGCTCTCTCTTTGGTCTCTCTCTGCTCTCTCGCTGCTCTCTCTTTGGTCTCTCTCTGCTCTCTCGCTGCTCTCTCTTTGGTCTCTCTCTGCTCTCTCACTGCTCTCTCTTTGGTCTTTCTCTGGTCTCTCTCAGACTCCCTCAGACTCGCATAAGCATAGGTGATGGCGCAAAATATTGACAACTTCATGAGTGTTATTATTTTGAGTTAAAGAAATCTAATTTCTGGTCTAAAAAGAGGATTTAAACTTAAATATTTGCTTTAGTATAGAGTAAGACACAAAGAGACGAGTGCTCTCTGCATATGAATACTGCAGGCCTGAGCCCACCAGGTTACTGTACATCTCTTCATTATGTCTTGAGACTCTCCGCTATCTCTCTCTGGTCTCTCTAGTCTCTCTCTCTGATCTCACTCTGGTTTCTTTCTTGTCTCTCTTTGATCTCTCTTTGCTCTCTCTCAGATATGTCTCTTTCTCTCTCTGATCTCTCTCTGGTCTTTCCCTTGTCTCTCATTGGTCTCTCTCTGGTCTCTCTCTCAGATTCCCAGACTTGCATATAATCTCTGTGAATTTTAACTCAAAATAATAACACTGCCATCAAGTTGTACATACATCATTCTGATATACAGTACTTTAAATGTATTGAGTAATGTCGGAAATAGGGGTGCGGGGGGTGTGGCCGCAACCCTTCCCTTCCAACCCTGTACGCTCAGACGCCTATGAGTGAGCCGGACATACTGGGTTGCGTGTGCAGGGGACCAGAAGTTATAACGATTCAAGGTGTTACGTCTATGCTGCAGCCCCAAACTCACTCCATGCTGTCGGAGGTGGAGAAACTTATAAAGTTCTGTCCAGCCCATACAGTATCTGTCGCGGCCTCTGAGTGCTCTTTCTCAGCCTTGCGGAGATTGAAGACTTGACTAAGATATAAGGAAGCAGGAGAGGCTGACGCATTTGTCCATTATGAATGCATATAGTGACCTGATAGAATGCGTATAGTGACCTGATAGATTAATGCAATGTTTCTACTCTGCTTGAACCACTCATCCGTAGGTCCACTGAGAGAAGGTCCACTTTTGGAAACATATGAAAGTTCTTTTGTGATTACAAACTGTTCCACTTCTGTGAGTGTCAATGTTGCACGATTGTTCCATAGTTACAGCTTTTGAAAATGCATATTTTTATAGCTTATCTTTTATTGATGCGCATAATTGTTTTTTGGAGCAGCGTGTGCGTCTGATGGTGCGCACGTGCCATACAGCAAAATTGTGTTTGTTATGCCTGCTTTGAAATAAAGTATTTCCAGTTTGATAAGTGCCTTACTTGATTTATATTGTTTCTTTTTCTTGTTCTAAACAATTAAGATTTAATTATTATTAAAGAATTATTATCCAGTCTAATCCAAGGATGTGTCTTTCCCAACAAAATATCAATTTGCATAAACATCAGTGATGGCTCAAAACATATACTTAAACTGGAAGATCACAAAGACACGACAGACGCCATTGTTGCAGTGCGGTACATGAGTTGGTATTGAGTGTAGTGGAGAGGGTGTCTCCATAGTTCATCCTTCCTGCTGTGTGTGTAACAAGTCTTTCAAAATGGACTAGAATCTTGTTAAAACTGTAATAAGTTCAGTTTTGCTCCACAAGTGCCCTCTCCTCTTTGTCTGGAAACTACTTGATAAAGGTCACATTTTCAGTGGAACCTCTCTTTATGTATTTCCCCCGTAACCCTCTCCACTGAACTTCACAAACGGCTGAATGGGTAATGGCCGCTGGACCTGGGGATGTTATTTTATGAGCTGCTTTTGGCTATTTCTTTGAATTTTAGTCCTCCCTTCACAGGATCCTTTTCTTTCAATGAGCTGGAGAGGAGACAGGAGCGAGTAAGAGGGTAGGAGTCAGTCTGTGTCTGTCCTTCAGCCTGTCCCCTGAAAGAAATATCCACACAGTCTCAATCTTCTCCTATATTATCAAGTCCATGTTACGTGTTGTGTGTGTCTGTAAAACTAAATTACACGGCTGCCAAAATTACACACAGAGTCACCAAGTGTTTCATAATTGTGTGGGCTTAATTAGAGTCAGAGTTCTTTATAATGTCATTGTAAACAAAAGGAACTCACAAACAGAAGTTTCTTTGACTCATGATGCAAACAAGTTATGAAAGTAATTCAATCTGAAGAGACCAAGACAGACACATTAATGTATGAAAAAGATTTATTCGTTCGGCGCATTGATCTTGGCAGTGACACTCGCAGAAGGGAGGTCATTTGCTGCTGAAGATGATCAGCATGATGTGAATGGGGCGTAGGTGGAGCAGGAGCAGGAGCCAGGGCAGGAGCCAGAGCAGGAGCCAGAGCAGGAGCCAGAGCAGGAGCCAGGGCAGGAGCCAGAGCAGGAGCCAGAGCAGGAGCCAGGGCAGGAGCCAGAGCAGGAGCCTGAGCAGGACCCAGGGCAGGAGCTTGAAGAGGCGCTCTGGAGGTGATGGTGGTGGGTGTTAAGAGCTTCATAGAGTGGCTGCTTTTAAACTGCCCGCTTTGCCGACAGTGGGTTGGTAAGAGGCTGGCCGGGCTGAGTGATTGGCAGAGGCTTGAGGCTGGCAGAGCTGTGTGATTGGCTGAGGCTCGAGAGGCTGGCAGAGCTGTGTGATTGGCTGGCCCTGGACGGGGTGAGAGCTGTGGCATGGTCTTCTCAGTCTGAATTTACACTTCTGCTTCATTAGTAAGTATAAGGCATGCCTAAAAAAATCTTCATACCATTTCTTAAAATTACACAATATTATACATTTAGGCGGCACGGTGGCTGAGTGGATAGCACTCTAGCCTCTCAGCAAGAAGGTCCTAGGTTCGAATCCCGGTCGGACCAGGGCCTTTCTGAGTGGAGTTTGCATGTTCTCCCCGCGTCTGCGTAGGTTTCCTCCGGGTACTCCGGTTTCCCCTACCACTAAAAATATGTCCAATAGTTCAGGCATGCACCTCCTGTACAGGCGACCCCGCTCCCATCTCTGTGTGGAGTGAGAGGACAAATGCCCAAAATTAACAATTGTAAACCGCTTTGAGACTCAGATCTGCAGTGAAACGGCGGTATATAAATAAAGATTACTTAAAGATTACTTAAGAGTAAAGTGACTGTAGTTTATGGTGACAGTAGTATAAAGTGACAGTAGAAAAGGGCAGGGGTCAATCAAGAGTTATGAAGTGTTCTTGTGTCCAACTGCAGAAGGGACGAAACTGTTGTTATGTTGGGAGGTTCTGGTCCAGGTAGACCATAGCCCCCTGCCTGAGAGAGGTTCTGGTCTAGATAGGCTATAGCCCCCTGTCTGAGGGAAGTGGTTGGAAAAGTCCATGTGCAGGTGAGAGGGGTGGGCAGTAATACGACCAGCCCCTGACCAGGCTGTACGTTTGACTAGCAGTATCTTGTATCAATAAAAGCTGATGATTGTTTTTCAGAGTACAGCTGGCGTCTGGGTGAGTGGAGCGCCTGCAGCTCTTCCTGTGGCAGCAGAGGGACCCAGCTGAGGAGGGTCCGCTGTGTGTCTGTCCAGGGCAAAGAGGTTGCCCCCGGCATGTGCCTGGACCGGCCCAAACCCCTCACCCATGTTGTCCCATGTAACAACCAGGACTGTCCCCCCAGGTCTGAGCCAGTCTCAAATGTACGAGGGGATACAGCATCTGTAAACCCTTTCACTCACACCTGAACTCACAAGTGCTGAAGTTTCCTGTGTATACACAGTAAAATACCGTGACGGAGGACACCGCGCTGAGGGGCAGAGACCAGAGAGAGATTCCAAAGAGAGAGAGCAGAGGCCAGCGTGAGAAAGACCAGAGAGAACTGAGGGAGATCAGTGAGGGAAAATCCTCTGAACTAATCCGCAATTAGTCATTAGACTAATCAGAGAAGGAGGAAGTGTGTCTGGAGAGGGAAGTCTTGGCGTCTCTGCTCAGACTGCTGACCCCACGACTCAGAACCAGATCAAGCAGAATTATGAATATTCAAAGAAGCGTTAGATGCCCTGTGTGAGTGTCCATAGACCCCCCGCCCAGCCCCCCGCCCCCCACGCTTTCCAGGGGGTCTCAGCATTGGGCCTGTTTTCCCATCAACCTTTGTGGTAAACATCCCAACAGCATCACACAATTTCAATCAGTTACATGACACACAATACCTTTAAAGCAAGAGCCAAGTTATCCCCTGCTGGAATTACAAAGAGCATATTTGAAAGTGTGGTACCAAAAGAATGTGATAGCTTTACCACTACTGACATATTTAAAAAGGTAGATCGATAGATAGATACTTTATTGATCCCTCGTAGGAGAAAGTCGTGTGTCTAGTAGCAGCAGAAATGCAAGCATCCATAGAAACAAAACAAATAAAAAAATAATAATAATTCCGCTGGTTGGAGCAGAACAGGTCACAGCAGAAGAGAGGGTGTAACCTTTGATGCCGCTTTTCCATAGTCACGGTACGGCACGGCGCGGCCGAGTGTGGGTGCTTTTTAATTAAAAATGGTACCTCCAAGTTTCTCCTGAGCGTGAGAGGGGTTGTCAAAACACTAAATTTACGCGTGACGGGTAACTGGTAACATTGGTCTGATAATTTGTCATTTGAAATGAAATGTTTTTATTTCGAGTTCAAAACATAACTTAGTTATTTAAAATACATGTATATTGTAAATCTACGTATCTAAGTATGAGAAGTAAAAAAGGAATATGTGATAAAAAATCATATGCCTAAACATTTATTTTGCCCTTGTGTTTTGACCAAAAATAAAACCTTTTTGTATTTGGCAAATATGTCTCCATCCTCGTTCATAAATTTACCACGGTTATATGGATTTACTGACAAATATGATGTATGTAATGTTAATGGAAGTAAAAGTAAGTGGTAGGAAATTGTAACTTTTGAACCCCTTTTATGCATGTGTACAGACAAATGAATGAAACAAAGTCTTGATACAATCACAGATTTATTAAAAAAGAAAAGTAAAGTGCAAAACCAACAATTTACAAAGTCCAAAGTACGCATGTCTCTTGAGACCAGGTCCAGATGAGGAGAAAGTTAAGTACTCCGGTCACTCATTGTTTGTTTCAAATCTCCTCACTTGTGGGAAGGGATTCTCAAACAAATAAATATACACACAACAACTTATACACAAAACAGAATGGCAAAACGTGAAAGAGCAAAATACAGCACACTAGCACAGGAAGGGCGTTTTAGCTTAGCTTGCTATCGATAGTTAAGTGTCGCTAGCTCACTGTGTACAACAGATACGTAGAAATAACTGGATATAACTGGATACGTAGCTAATCAGTTATTTCCAGGATTACCACAGACTAGTCACAAATCAAGAGCGATGTCCCTGAAAACCTGCCTTCCTAAAGACACATTTGTTTGGACAGGCGTTCTCGCACCATTGTTCATAGGCCTCTGTGAATGTAAATTGTGTTTTCTGTGTTTGTTTTATCTGACTTGTATGTGTATTTTGTATTTTAATGTGTGAAGCGCTTTGTGACCCTGGTCTGTGAAAGGCGCTATACAAATAAACTTTACTTACTTACTTACTTACTTACTTCCTTCGGCCTAAAGAGAGTAACGTGTAGACCTCATCGGCCGACCAGGACACTGACTTTTGGTGCTTTCTGTGCGATTTCATTTCTCTGGAGTGAGAAGTACGTTATTAGAATAGATCCATGGTCGGACGTATTGAAGCGGAGTAGCCGGTTTTAAAGATGGCGGGGTTGGGTTGTTTTTACATTGGGTCGGACGTCACTTTCAGGGCCGACACTCGTTGACCGATCAGAGGAAGGCAGACAGCTGACGTCACCTCAGGGTATCGCTTCGGCGCGGATGGAACCACAGTGGAGGTGGTATGAAAAAAGTACCCCCAATCCCAAGCCCAATAGTGGAAATGCAAAATATCCGCGCCGTGCCGTACTGTACTGTTACTGTGGAAAAGCGGCATGAGTGAAGCAGGACGAGTCACAGCAGCAGAGATGCACAGCAGGTATGGCACATAACAGTAGGTATGGCACATAACAGCAGGTATGGCACATAACAGCAGGTATGGGACATAACTGGAATCTATTAGGGATGCAAACAGTCAGAGAAACAAAAGGCTCAAGTATTCTGACAGAAGCGAGGCACCATCACCATCCATTTGTTTTAGTGAAATAGGCATTGCAAGTATATTTGTCAAACACATATCGTACAAATTGTAACACAACTTCATAACTGAACAGTGTCTTTATGTTACTTCAGGTGGGCCGTGTCCGCCTGGTCCCAGTGCTCCTCCTCGTGTGGGGGTGGGCGGCAGAGCAGGCAGGTGGTCTGTCAGCAGCTGGACGCTCAGGGGTCAACCAGGAGCCTATCTCCGCAGGACTGTGAGGGGACAACCCAGCCCCAGCAAACTCAGAACTGCACCTCTGACTACTGCCCCAGCTGGGTCACGGGCCCCTGGGGGAAGGTGAGGACTGTTGATAAAGCGAGTTGTAAACCTCCTCCCACAGGTTTACCAAGTTAATCTGCCCAGAACAAAGGGGTAAATCGATAAATCACAACAGTTGTAGTTTCACCAACAACAGAATAGAGAGTCAAACTTGATTCTCTATTCTGTTGTTGGTGAAACTACAACTTGCAGAAGGTTATATATATATATATATCCTTCTGCAAGGAAACCTTTTTTTTCCACACAGAGATTTGGATTTTCTCCGGGCAGGCTGATTTTACATATTAAAAACAAGAAAATTTGAACATGAATATAACTTTATTTAAGTTATATTGTCCCTGTTGGGTAATGTGTTCTCTGCCTTCAGCCCATCCATCACGTGGGCCTCTGTCAAGAGCAGTGGTCGCCATAGTTACAAGGCCTCCAGATGTTGATACTCTTCAGGACCAGAGCTGGAGGTTTTACCTATTGTACAAGTTTCAGAGACACGAACAGGCCCTGTTCCGACCGGGTATTAAAGTAAACAAATTTAAACATGTCAGCTTATTCCACATAAGCTTCTTTGAATGTATTTGTAAGTCATTTGGGAAAGTTACAGTTAATGATCACCAATAACAGAGATAGATATTTATGGATCCTTTCAGAGTTGGAGGATTCTCATCCTGGCAGTAGCATTTGATAAATCTGCCTAGTTTTTTTATGTTAATGAGTGTTAAAATATTCAGATACTCAGCAGGGATCACAGTGTGAAGCAGGATTGTTGTCAGCACTCGTCTCATTATGTGTTTAATTATGTTTCTAAATAAGCTTTGAATTCATTGTCTTTTGCTCGAGGGAAACCGTAAGCTGCTTATATTTGGGTCTCTCTCCTCAATCTTGTGACCCAATCCATGTTTTCACAAATAATTGCTTTCGTAGTTTAAGGCACACCCCCCAGAGAGTTTGTGAAAATGTCTTAAAAAAATTATAAAAATAAAGCGAGAGTACAGAGACCGGAGTGAGCAGAGAGAGACTTGACTACTGAGCCCAGAGAGCGACTAGAAAGAGACCAGAGAGAGACCAGACAGACCTGAGAGAGACCACTATGACGCTCAACAAACAAAATAAATGCAACTCCCTGCCAGTATGCTGCCACTCCCTCTGGTGGCAGCATAGGGAGTTACAGGCCAATACAATTATTTACCCTTTATAGTCACCATATTTTCAACATTTTTAACAAGATATTATTTCCATTTCTAAAAAATAATCATATTTTTCTGTAAATTTTCTTATGTCTATTACCAACACTGGTACATCATGTGGGAGGAGAGCTTTTGATGAGACCACAACATTGTGTGCACTCACTCCTCTTTCTCTCACTCAGCTCTCTTTCCTCTCTCTCACACTTGGCTCCCTCCCTCACTCCTCTGTCTCAATTTGCTCCTCTCACACTCCGCTCTCTCTCATTTTGCTTCCTCACTTCTCTCTCTCACCTCGCTCGCTCATTTCTCTCTCTCGCTCACTTTGATCTCTCATGTGCTTCCTCCTCAGTGCTCAGGGCGGTGTCTGGGCTCCTCCTCGGTCCAGAAGAGGTCAGTCCTGTGTCGACGCCTGAACGACTCCAGCTCCGACTGTGATGAAAGCAGCAGGTGATTTCATTATGGGTGTCTCTCTCTCTCTGTACAAGCCACCATCAGGGTCCATTTGTGCAGTTTTTGAAGAAGGAATATACTGTACCACTGCTGCTTTTGACGACGTTGCTCTTTTGACCCCTTGTTACTCACTCCTTATGTGAAATGTGTATTCTTCAAAATAATTTCTCTTACTGTAATTATATCAACAACCTGTCCAGGGACTACAGGTAGCAACCGCGTTTTAGATATAACTTGTACATGACAAATTAACACTGGTGTCTATAGCAAAATCTCCTTATACAGCTCCATGTGTGGCCTCTTGTCCATGTGGAGACGGGTTTAAGCAACAACACCCTCCACATATCATTCCACATCTGTATTCAGTGACAACATGTGCATTACCTTCAAACGGTGCGAGTACCAAGTCTTGTCTAGAACCAGACCACTGTTGCTAAAGGCCAGAGAGTCCCAGAGGAGGTTGTCCAAGGCAGAGCTGACATTTGGGTTTCAGACTGATGTGTGTGCAAGAATAAAGAAGTCATTCAGGTCAATAGTTTCAATGGTAAAGGAATGCCTCTCAATGCCTGGAGATTATTTCAAATTTGTCAAAATATGATCACGTTTCAATAACAAAAAAGGAACATTATTACTATTACTATTTGTGTTATACCCAACAGTTTTCTGAAAAGCCAGATATGTTTTAGTGCTATACAAATAAGGGTTAGGGAGATGTGTGAGCAAATTAACATTTATTTGAAGTCCTCTCAGGGGTTTGTCCTGAAGTCCTCTCACATTAGCCCTGTTCTCAGGTCTCTGTACGTCTGCCACATGGTAGTGCCATATGCACCAACTCGAACTCTTAGGAGCACAGGAACTAGCCTGAACAAGGACTAAACATGGGGAGGTAGCAATTCAGATTTATGCAGCTATAATCTGGAACAGTCTTCCTGAAAATGTCAGACACTGTTGCTCAAATCCAGGTTGCAAACAGAACTTCATTCTGTCTTTTCTCAATGTAGGATTATCATTATTATATGTATTATTATTATTATTATATTTTTGTGTTATTATTATTTACCCCACTAACACTCTCCCCCGCTTTCCTGCTCCTCAGGCCTCTGTCGTACCGTAACTGCTCCTCAGACCTGTGCAGTGTGAGGTGGCGTCCCGGGCCGTGGGAGGGCTGCAGTGCTCCCTGTGGAGGGGGGTTCGAGTCCCGGAGAGTGGACTGTGTGCAGCTGCGAACAGGGAGAACCCTCGCTCAGCAACACTGCGCCTGGATCCAGAGACCTCCAACCTGGCAACCCTGCTCCAATGACAACTGCAGGACACCAGGTAAGAGTGGAGCACAGAACCCAAATGAGATCTGTCCATGTGGAGACAAAGGCGAGAGAGAGACCAGAGGGAGCGACCAGAGAGAGAGACCAGAGAGAGAGACCAGAGGGAGAGACCAGAGAGTGAGACCAAACAGAGTCCAGAGAGTAAAACTAAAGAATTTATATTTAAATCTCTTTCAATTAGAATACGTGTATACAAGGGTTAAAATGTTGTATCACTCAAGACAATGATAGAAAATGGATGTATGTTGGATATTCTGTTACTTATAGATTTTGAAAGTGCTCTCCTCATTTGCTTCTCAAATACATAAGTCACCCCCTTCTGTTTTTTTGTGGTTCAGCTCATGGTCCTTCTCAGTTCATTCCAGAGGTTTCTCACATCCCTGTATTGCCAGAGTATTGTTATAATATTATTCTGTATTGTCTCTCCTCACACCATGACAGAGTCCTCATTCTCTACTGTGTCTCCGTTGCAGGTGAGTGCAGAGACAGCTCCCAGCACTGCAGTGGGGTGCGGAGGCTCGGGCTCTGCCACTCTCTCATGTACAAACACAGATGCTGCCAATCCTGCTCACAGGACGTGGACTCCACCTAGTGGCAAATAGCAGAAGTACATACACTACCTTTTATGAACTTAGAGAGAGACTCTTGACAGGAGGATCAGCTGAGATGGATCTTGGTTGGAGGTTTTTCAAGGTCTGGAAATATGAAGAAGTCAGCTTATGCCCCTGCATCATCACTCAGCCATCAGCATTTACCCTCCTGCTACAAGTGAAGAAGAGATGGATCTTCACTTCAATTCAATTCAGTGTATGTGTGTTTTGCCCTAAACAGCAGTCGTCTCAGAGGACTATAAAGTTATGGATTCATCAATATCAGATCAGAGAATCAAATAGTTTGAACAAATGCAATAATAATAAACAAATAAGACGGATAATAAATGTCTCACAGGTATGAGATGTCTGCTCCCATAGACATACAGACTGTAGATTGAGGATTCAGGCTGTAGAACCTGGACTGAGGCTGTGCGATGCAGGACTGAGGAGGCCTCCAGGTGGGTACGGCCCACAAGTCCTGGCCGGGGGAGACAGTCCACTACTATATTTTTCATCCACCAAGAATATTAGTATATCAGTCTGCTCCCTGACGATCTCCCAGAAAAGGGAGAGAGACGTCCCCCTCCTCTCTGGGAATCACTGAACTCAGTGTTTGTGATGTAATTTTGAAGGGTTGGCTTCGCCGGCATGTCAGATTCCCCACAGCAGGTCAGAGTCTTGTACGGGGGAATCGAACCTATGATCTTCAGGCTTAAAAGGCCAATGCTCTACCAACTGAGCTACTGTCCCCCTTATTGATAAATCTTTCAATTCAATTGGACCTCTGTGAACCACTCATCAATTCTGTTAGTCCACTGTAACTTGGCAAAATATTTATGGTGCCACAGAAAATAAATAAATATAAAGCCCTCGCAGACTTCAAAATTCAGGAAATAACCTGTGGCTTATAGTCTGGCTTTAACAGTACCATGACTTCCAACATAACTCTGGCCAATCAATCTTTAGTACCAGCTCGGCCTGGATAGAACCAAGACCAAAAGGGACCAAAGAAGGATATGGTGCTGTTTAAACAAAGTGAGTGGAAACACCGTACAGTAGAGCCAAGTAAAGAATGTTTGTGTAGCCTACAGTAGACTAGACAAGACTAGAGTTGAGTAGGGCTGGTAGAAGTACATTGCCTGTGGTTTAATGCCATAGTGTGGAAACTTCAAGGCAAATAATATAAGTACTATTTTCTACTTGTCTTTATTAAAAAAATGTTTTTGAGAGTTATTTGCTTAATTATGAGACATGTATGTATTATTTCTTTTTAGTAAACAAAATAATTGCCCAAAATTAAATAATTGGACAAATTCAGTTGAGGTGGCTCAGGCATATTTTCCGGATGCCTCCTGGATGCCTCCCTGGGGAGGCCCCGGGGAAGACCCAGGACACGCTGGAGGGACTATGTCTCTCAGCTGGCCTGGGAACGCCTTGGGGTCCCCCCGGACGAGCTAGAGGAAGTGTGTGTGGATAGGGAAGTCTGGGCGTCTCTGCTTAGACTGCTGCCCCCGCGACCCGGCAACGGATGAAGCGGAAGAAGATGGATGGATGGATGGATGGACAAATTCAGTTCACATGTTTATTTTGGACAATTTCAAGCACATTATACACAAGTAAATGAGAAGCTGACACTTTTTTTGGGCAGTTCAACATATTTAATTTTTATTCTAATTTGCAATGATCATATAATACAGGGACTATGGGATTCTGAAATTAGATGTTGTTTGTACTGGTATATCATTATTCACATTGAATATATTGGTTGATGGCAAATCTCTATCTGGTCTCAATCAAGTCTCTCTCTGGTCTCTCTGGTCTGTCTCTCGTCTCTCCCTGGTCTCATGCAAAAATTTCGGAATAATGTTGATAATGTGTGAATATCAAAAATAGCAACAACAACAATCAAACATACAACAATTAAAGCTTCTCTGCGTTTAAATCATAAGAACATTCTCCTGGGGCTTCTGTCTGGCTGCATTGGCCCCTGGTGGCCCCCTGATGGTCCTTGGTTGTCCCTGATGGTCCGTAGGGTGGTCTTTGTGAGAGCCTCTGGTGTTGTTCCCTGCCTGCTGCAGTGTACAGTGTCTTGTTCTTAATGTGGTCTAAGTGCAATATCATAACAAGTATGTTTCAAATCTTTATTTTCACACTTCATGAGTTTTTAACAGATATAAAGTTTATACATTATTTATGCCTTGTACTCTGAATCATTCTATTGCATGAACTCCAAAGAGGATATGATCGTTTGTTTTTTGTTTTCTCCTAATGCTTTGAGAAGTGTTTGTGGTCCCGTTTGCTGCTCTCTGATTTCAGCTAGATGGAAATAACTCATTAAGTGCTTTTGTTAACAGTGCAAAGAATAAAGATGATTTTCACAACAATGACTGTTTGGTTCAGATTCATTTATTATATCAATCTGACCTCTGACTGCTCAAAAATATTCAGAGGTGAGATTAGAGTGGACAGTGACACTCCCTTGATCTTTCCAGCTAGTTTTTGCAGTCTCTGAGCTCACTATTCCATATATCTGGTGATATTATATTATAACGTGTTTAATCAATTCAATTCAACTGAGTTCACTAACTTGCGAAGAAGCATCAAGCGTCACAAATTGAACCGTGGCGTTTTGCTGCCTCTCCAGAATGAAAGCGAAAAATTGCTCTCTCTTTGAGGGAACCAATGAAAACAAGTGCCAAATTTCAGACAGGCAAGTGAAAAAGAGTAAGTAAGTAAGTAAGCAATCTTTATTTATATACCGCCTTTCACAGACCAGAGTCACAAAGCGGTTTACAATTGTTATTATTTTTTGGGCACTTGTCCTCTCACTCCACACAGAGATGGGAGCAGGGTCGCCGAACAGGAGGCGCATGCCAGACCTATTGTACATATTTTTAGTGGTAAGGGAAACCGGAGCACCCAGAGGAAACCTACGCAGACACGAGGAGAACATGCAAACTCCACTCAGAAATGCCCTGGTCCGACCGGGATTCGAAGAGAACCGTGTTAACTCAGCTAGGCTAATCCGCACATGTGACAGGGGCCAAAAATGCATGCATGTTAAGATTAGATAAGAACAGATGAGATATCACACTGGAGACATTTACATGTAACATTTGGAATCACTCAGATTGCGCAAAAGACAGAAGTGTGCACACTAGTGATATTAACGGCACTGTTTAGAGGAAGGAGCTAATGAAATAGAATTCATGACAAACTTAAATTGTAGGTGGTTTAAACGTCTAAGTACCTTAGTTTTCGTTTCCATACTGTAGGTATTACATTGAGTACTTGTCTTGTCCGACCGTCCCTGAACGCAGCACCAATGGTCGCGTAGTGGGCGGGCTCATCTCTGTCCACGTCTTCCGGGAAAACAACGTGAGTAACAAAATCCACATGGAATCAGAAAACAGCATTTATCTTGTTCTAAACCCTCGTCTTGCCCAGCTCGGTGACGTGGGAGACCTTCTTATTGTCTGTCGGGGCTGGTGCAGTTGTTGGTTGTGGTTATGGGTGTTGTGATGACTTATTGAGTTAGCCGACGGTGGTTAGCCGAGCTGACGTTTCATTGATTGTCAGCATTACACCCAACTATGATCCGCTTTTATTTTACTTTTCCCCAAATCCAGAATTTGCTTGTAGGTATATGAGCGATACGGATAGTTTACATATGTGTATTCTGTCATCATAGCATACAAATACTTCAGCCAGGAATTCCCTGATAAAGAAGTTCTTAATCTCAATGGGACCTTCCTGATTAAATAAAGCTAAAAAAACAAAAAAAAAAACACAATTTGTTCAGCACTAGAACTCCAAGAGCAGTTAATTAGACGGTTTTTTATTCTGTGGTCTCCATAACTATTTGACTTTTAGTATATTTCTTAGTAATCTATTTCGTTATTTAATTATCAAATTATCATTTTATTATTTTAACCTCCATTCATTTAGATTTACATCATAGATGAAATCTTCCGCAAAACATAATGAATTTCATATTTAAAGACATGATAAATCAGAACATCCCTGAAAACTCCTTTATTTGACACATTTATGCTTCATTAGTCCTATTCATTTTGAATAAGATTGTTGTCTTTATATACTTAACCAATGTCAACACTAATTTTATTATTTCAAATTATTTAGTATATTTATTTAACCATCAATTAACCAGGGGAACCTCATTGAAATAAATAATCTCTCTTTCTAGAGTATTTAGTTCAGACAATAAATTTCTATTTTAAATCAATCTGGTATTTTTTTGTTCTTTTAAAGCTATACTACTTATTCCTGAGCTGAGGACATTTTTTATTAGTTCCAACATTTGTTTTCATATTTATTATGGATTCTTGCTTGAATATCTGATTTCACTGCTGTCTCCTGCTCTTTCTGTTGCTGGGTTGCGGGACAGCAGTCTGAGCAGAGGCGCCGGAGCCATCTCAACAGGCTCATCTCCACAAGGAGAAGCAGTGGCTCTACTCCGAGCTTTTCCTGTGTGACTCTGATCATCCCTCTATCTCTAAGGGAGCAGCGGCTCTACTCCGCACTCCTCCTATGTGACATGTTCCTCTATATGTATTATGTATAGTCTTCCTCCTAAGGAAGCTCCACTCTGGAGGATACTTAGGTGAACCCGTTGTATCCGAGATCTTGTCCTGTTTTGGACAGACTGCTTTTGTTCAACCTCTCCTCTCCTCTGCTGACTGTGTGTTGTTATCATTATAGATCCATGGGTGGACACCATCACCACTGTTAATAATAAAACACTATTTCTTACATATAGTTCCTGCTAGTTCTGTCAAACAATTAAAATATTTAATTGCGATTAATCACATAAATGTTATAGTTATCTCTTGCACATATTCTACTGTTCTAAATGCGCTTTGATTTGGTTTTAAAAGAGGTAGGATGAAGCAAAACGCGTTTTAATCCAGGGCCTGTGCAGAAAAAAGACAGTATTTGAATTGTCTAATACTGCCTACTCAATTTCTGCTTTTGGGATTCCTTTTTACAGTGTATAGAACAGTGGTGACTACACTTGGTTCATGATGCATGTGATTCAAGATCAAGTAAAGACCATGTTGTCTTTATTTACATAAAAGAAATGATTACTTAAATGACCAGTTTAGAAGTATTGTAGATTTTGTAATGACACTTAAATCTGCCGCATAATGTCCTGTATGTTCTGCTGTAGTATGGCTCATATTATAAATGTCACTTATAACTGCTTAGTGTCATATTATCGATCAGAAACACTTACACCCCGTCTACTGTCTTCTACTCTGACCGTACACACACTTTCTCTGGGCTCTTTCTGGTCTTTCCTCTGAGGATGCGCTGTCAGAACGCATTGAGCATCAGTTATTAGTTGTTAGTCCAAAATGATCATGCAATAAAAAAAATTTACGCTGTTTAAATGGGGTTGTGTTAACGCTGTTGTTAACGCCGTTTTTAACGCGTTTAGCTGACAAAATTAGTTTCTGTTTTCTATTTTGCAAAGTTATAGTTAATTACTTATCTGAAAATTGATTGATCGAGTGATGAGCATTCGTTCAATACATTGTTTTTTAAAAATTCTGATGTTTCATTACATTTGATCCAAATGAAGCTAAATAGATTCTTTTCCTCGTTTGATCTTTAATTAATCATTTTTAGTTAGGCCTATTCACCCAGAGTATTACAGGTGTGGAGGCTTTATTAGATGCCTCCGATGCAGGAGGGTCTGTTGGGCAGTTAGTGTCCAACTAGAAGGACTGTGGGGGTGATCCAGGACACTTTAACATTCTACAACATTTATGGGCATTTATCAACATGTGTTCTATATTCTGTATGTGTTTTAACTGTTGATTCTCTGATCTGTGTTGGTGATTTCAATGGTTTTGTTAAGTCCTCTGAGATGACTTCTGTTGTGATTTAGGGCTTGTATTGTACTGTATAAGAGGGTACTTCCTAATCCTGAAATAATTATTGGATATTGAAAAAAGTTAAATAATGTGTGTATCCCCAGTTAAATAAGATGTCTCTCACACTGATAGCTCACTTTTATTGGACACTTTGCATGTGGACACACCATGAAAGCTAACGGAAGTACAAACATGATATATATAATCTTTATTTATTGACCCTTAATTAATGTGCTTGTTCCCTTATAAATATTTACTATTAACTTTAAATATATCTAATAATACTATAAACCTGCACATGTTCTGCACAAATCAAACTGTCTAAATGACCTTATTTAGCATAGAAACGTTAACTGCTGTCGGTTTGCCATTTAGTGGCCAACAATATCATGGCAACAAACAGCAAAAGACATTACTCATATTTACTAAATAATTTTATTAGACAACAATGAACAAACAGGTTCAAAGGCTGAAAAAAAGATGAATCTGGCCTGTTTTCTGCTTTTCAGTTAGGGCCCTTGGCTTTGTCACAACAGTGTGTGGCTCCTGTAAACAAAAGCGCTGACAACATGCAGTTATGATAATAGAAAAGTAATAATGGTAAAACAGAAATATCTATTAAGTCATTTACAAACACATTCAATGTTAGAGCCAGAGTTGCAGCACTAAGGATTGATTGATTGATTGATTGATTGATAAGCTAAATGAATAGAAGGATGTGGTTTCCTCTTCTGAACTGTGTTGTTATGTCAAAGGGTTCACGATGGGGCCCACGAGTTTGGACAAGATCAAGGCTTTACAGAAAAACCCAGCCAACATCAGGAACTTGTGCATCCTGGCTCATGTGGACCACGGTAACACATTTAATACCCATACATATGTATCAATGCTCTGTATACTTGATCATGACCTTAGTGTCTCCTATTGCAGGAAAGACCACGTTAGCAGACTGTTTAGTGGCCAGCAATGGGATCATCTCCAATCGGCTCGTTGGAAAGGTGAATGATGTGATGGCTCGACTTCAGTAGAGTTGTTGTTGTTGCAGCATGTCTAGATGTAATTCTTGTCAATGTTTGTTTTCAGCTGCGTTACTTGGACAGCAGGGAAGACGAGCAGATCCGAGGAATCACCATGAAGTCCAGCGCCATCTCTCTGCATTACACTCACAGTAAGAGCCATGTGTTAAGAAGATGGACGGTGTTTGAGAGATTGAGAGAAACAAACCAGGGAGGCCGATTGTTATTCGCCGGTTTTATATTTTTATCTTTCTGCCAAAAGGATCAGTTTTTTTACCCTCAAGATGTACACAAACGTTCGCAAATGGAGGGGTCTAATACGGCCGGTTCAGCAAAAAATGGAATAAAATGAACGTTTCCAGATTGTCCAACAAACGCCAACTGGATAAAGCCTCTTCGAAATGTTAAATTAGCAAAGCCTATGGGAGCCAGACATGCATATTTCGGAGTAGGTACAGACAATTTAGATGAGTAATAGAGCTCTAAGAGACGAGCCTAAAACTCTCTTGGAGCCTCGCTTTGGGACCAGCAGGAAGTCGACCATGATGGGCTGAAACTTTGCCGCCAATTTGACTTTTCATTTTTGGATTGTAGAAGTCCCTGGTTTTTCATCATACAGAGTTCTACTTTGTCATTTCCCATCTGGACAGATTGAAGTTAAATAATCTTTTTTTTAAATGTAGAAATCCTTCACAAGGCCTTAGATTTGGGTGTTTTGGCACAGGCTCAGACCTACAGAGCTCAGACTCACATCAGTAATATTACGGCCTGAACACAATGACACTAAATCATACGTCCAATATGAGCTCTTTAGTGCCACCTATAAGTAATTGGGGACTAGTGCTTTGATTGGCCCGAAAATCCCTGAGTGTAATCTCTGAACCAAGTCGAGCAAAACATTACATCACGCAAAAGTTGTAAATCCCACACCTGACTACTGGGGGTGTTCTCAAATGTTTGTATGAGTTTTTGGGGAAAATGTTTGTCCGATGAAGCTAGAAATGAATAAAAAAATACAGCGTATGACCTTGAACACAACAATATGCAACACACAACTCTGAATGCATTCTACTATGTCATTTCTCCATCTGGACGGATTGAAGTTATATAATCATGAATAAAAAGTTAGACATTCTTTACCGTTTTCATGTGAGGCGGATGCTCACCATTTCATGAGCATAATGGTGTGAAAATACATACCCAATATGACTCAAGAGCGCCACCTATGGGAGGCTGCTGACCTAAACTTTTCCGACACACAAAGTCCAACACACAAATCTTCCGTACCAACATCCGTACCAACAAAATACATTACGCAGAGGGTGCATGTCCCACCGGTGACCACTAGGGGCGCACTGAATTAAATTAATGAGCTTTTCCATGCTTAATCCTGGTCTATCGGGCTGCAAATTAATCAACAAATACACTGCATGAGGCTTAAGAGACTGGCCTTTCGATTGCAATGTAAGTAAAACAAATACACCAAACTTACATTATTAATGCACCCGTGCACAAAAAAACAAATGTACATGTTTTCATAGTTTTATCATACATATTTATTATACACATTTTGTTCCCTGAGCTCAAAATAGTATTTCTTTTGTCCCCACGAAAGTAAAACCGCACATACCTTTAACTCATCAAAACAGTGGCAGTCTGAAAAAGCTGATGTAAAAATGAGACCGAGGCAAAACACACAGCACATGTAGAAAGTGAGAGTTTTAGAGCCAGGATTTTTTATTACAGAGCTTCATCTTTAGTGTTTATTGATTACCCCAATTTTACCCAGAATCAGGACATTAACAGTGTAAATAACATCTCTCGTTGATTATTATTTATGTACGATTCTCAATTTTTTACCTATTTGTGCAATGCACAACTAATTTCAATTCAACGTTATATAATAGCCCTCGAGCCATTTGGTCATCTTGAAGTAGCCCTCGCATTTAAAAAGTTTGGTGACCCCTGCTTTAGACCCTCCTGTGTCTGCAAGGATCTGCTCCCACAGACTGAGACTGTAGATCGAGAACTGAGGCTCTAGATCCAGGACTGAGGCTCTAGATCCAGGACTGAGACTGTAGATCCAGAACTGAGGCAGTTATTTTTTTGCTCAATTAATAGTGAGTTATATCATTGTTAAAGTGTTGACTTAATATCTGATTATTTAAATTTTTTGAGTCTAAAACCCTTAATACATTTTCTACTGTCTCTTTACTAGGATTGCCTTATGTTCCTGTTTCAGATTTTTACATATTATCACCTAATATGTATAATCTTAGTTGGTTATTTTGGTTTGTACCATGTGTTTGTACCATGTGTTTGTACCATGTGTTTGTACCATGTGTTTGTCCAGGAGAGCAGGAGTTCTTGCTGAACCTAATCGACTCTCCGGGTCACGTTGACTTCTCCTCTGAGGTCTCCACAGCTGTGCGACTGTGCGATGGAGCTATTGTCATTGTGGATGCAGTGGAGGGAGTGTGTCCTCAGGTACAGAGAGGGGCCGAGAGAGACCAGAGAGAGAGACCAGAGAGAGACCAGAGAGAGACCAGAGAGAGACCAGAGAGAGACCAGAGAGAGACCAGAGAGAGACCAGAGAGAGACCAGAGAGAGACCAGAGAGAGACCAGAGAGAGACCAGAGAGAGACCAGAGAGAGACCAGAGAGAGAGAGAAAGAGTGAGAAAGAGAGAAGAGATAGACTAGAGAGAGAGACCAGATAGATCAGGACTGAAATTTATAAAAAGCAGAACAGTAATATGCTGAAGGAGAAATATTTATGAAGTCATTTACAAGTTTATTGTTCGTCTCTTAAATGAATTTCAACACAGTTTAATCCATCCATCCATCCATTTTCTACCCCTTAATCAATTTCTGGGTCAAGGGGGTGGCCAGAGATGCCACCCAGTACACATAGCACCAGCCCCTCACTGATCCTCCTGCAGGTGGTGAGTCCACAGGAGGATGGCCGCTCTATGGCATAGCCTTGATCTTTCAGCGGGGGCTTCAGGCACAGTGAGGTTAAGTGTCTTGCCCAAGGACACAACAACTGCAGTCATCAGTGGGAGTCGGTGGAGAAGGTCTCATGGTGGGCTTGAACCCACGACCTTCAGGCTCAAAGGCCAATGCTCTACCAACTGAGCCACTGTCGCCCATAGTTCAACCCATGCATGCTATTAGTCCATACAGTTACACTTCCCTTTTATTAAGTGGTTACTTGGGATTCAACACAAGTTTAGACTACTCAGAATGCTGCCAAAGTCTCAAGTGGAAGAAAATGGATGGATTTTGACGATAAAACCTTTTATATGTTATGAATCATTACTGGCACTTTTGAAACATGGTGTAATATCTGTAATCTGAAGAGTGTATTTGGTCCCAGACTCAGGCCGTGCTGCGGCAGGCCTGGCTGGAGAACATTCGTCCCGTTTTGGTGATCAACAAAATCGACCGTTTGATCCTGGAGCTGAAGCTGACGACGCTGGAGGCTCACACTCATCTGCTGAAGATCCTGGAGCAGGTCAGACACACACATGCGCGCACACAAACCTCACAAACCTCACAAACCACACAAATCACACAAAATATTCACACTCATCTACTGAAGATCCTGGAGCAGGTCAGACAAACACATACGCGCACACAAACCTCACAAACCACAGATAGATACTTTAATGATCCCCGTAGGAGAAATTCAGGTGTCCAGCAGCAGAAGACTCATCCAGGTTTGTTGTACAGTCTGACAGCCGAAGGATCAAGGATCTCTTGAAACGTTCTGTTCGGCAGCGCAGTGATAGGAGCCTGTTGCTTCGGTTACTCCTCTGAGCGGCCACAGTGTCATGCAGAGGGTGTCTGGACTTACCCAGGATGCCGTGCATTAGAGCCCTCATCCTACTCTCCAGCACAGCTCCCTAAAATCACAGCTCCGTAAAATCACAAGTTTTATGTGGATTTATTGTTATGATAAACAAATACAGTACACACACTATTTTTTCATTTATCTTTTGATGTCAAAAATTCCCTTTGACTGACGTGTTCGAGTTGATGCAGAAGTATGACAAAAGATCTCCAAGTTTAACATCTGTATTTAATTTCCTTACAATCAGATACAGAAATTCCAACAAAGAGAGCTCCTAAAACTAATCCATGTCCCTCTCTGGCCCTGTGCTGACTCTCTGCCCCCTCCTCAAGCCAGAGCATATCAGGAGAGGTCCAGGAAGAAGGGGGCGTGTCGTATCAGGCAGCTTCCGGTCTGAGATCCGCCTCCGCACCATGTGGCCTCCTCTGTCTCGCCAGACCTAAACAGAAATCATTCACACACTACCCCTCCCTAATTCTATAAAAATATTACTTCCTTGAGATAAGACAGGAGACTCTCAAGGCTGTTCCTCCAGATTCTGGGTCCATCTCCTTCTCCAAACAAGGAAAGGATTAGCAGAATCAGATCTTGGCCCCCCCCCCAGATTAACTATCATTAACTCATATTCTGCACTTTGGACTACAAAGGAAGGAGCTGAGACCAAGTCTTTTTGCTTAGGAAAGAGACAGAGTTCAAATCAGGGTCAGTCAAATTCACATCTGCTTTTTAGTCTATATTTAATACAACATTTCCCTCTCTTGACCTATATTAAATAGGTCACATCCACACAGAGGTGGGACAAAGTCATTGTTTAGCAAGTCACAAGTCAGTCTCAATTCATTGCCCTCAAGTCCCGAGTCAAGTCACGAGTCAAGACAGGCAAGTCCCGAGTCGAGTCCAAGTCAAAGGCCAACAAATTTCAAGTCAGTCCCAAGTCCTACGGTTTGACTTTCGAGTCCTCTCAAGTCTTTTTGACCGCGATTTGTTTCTTGTTGGTCTCCACGTACTTTTGTAGGCAAACAACATAATGTTAGGAATCATTTTGCTGGTGCATTCTCGTTGGTCTCTGACCCATGGACTAACAGTTTGTTCCATGTCGTTTGCTGCTGGTAAATCAAAACTATCTACGTGATCTAATTGGATGTTGTGTCAGATGCAGGCTCAGTTACACATGCACAGACCACACATAAAATCAGAGCAGTCCGTGTCAACATACTTTTTATCTTTGGGGTTTTTAATGGGAAGTAGCAAGTGCAGCATATATGAATATGAGTATTGGGCTAGGACCTGTATCTATAGTCCGTAGTGGTTATTGTTCCAAATGTCCTACTGTAGGATAGGGGTAGTATGAGGGGTCTAGGCTTTGGACCTGGGGCAGCTCGCCATCCAAAAAAAAAAGGGGGGGGGGGGGGGGGAGCAGCAAAGGACTGAAGGGACCAATGGAGTGGAAGGAACCTGGCCTGTATGAACTGGACCAGCATTAGTAATATCTCATAATTACCAATATATCATTACATAATAAAATGTCTCATATAAATTAATTCAATCAGTCAAAGCACTGATTCTCATATCAATGCACCATAAACAATAGTGCAAATATTAATCTAGCTTAGTGCACATAATCAAAACAACTATCTAATGTATGCAAACTTTAGCAGGAGGAGCACAGCAAAAACATACTCATAATAATAGGCCTCGGCGCCCACACAGAAAAATATAAGAAAGAGCCAACGGAGCAGCGCAGGCTAGCGCTAGTTTGACTCACCAGTTCCTCTTTAAAACACGGCACACAGTGTGACAACTGCGTCGATTCAATTGTATGAGGCGCCTGTAGTGAAAGCATTTCAATTACGGTTTGTAGAACAAAATATGACGTTAGGTCGCGATAAATACCTGCAGCTCGCTCATTTCCAGCTCCCCTACGACAACACACCCACCGGTGAATGCAGTGCGCTTGTTTAGGGAAGTGTTGCTGCGCGAACTGCGGGGAACTCACGTTCGAACTCTCTCGCGAGCGCTACAACTACCGCGAGGCTTTGTTTCTTCAGAGACGGCATCGATAGAAAGAGAGATGCGGAGAAAGGTAAAAATGGCCCGGGTTACGCAAGTCTTTACAAGTCAATTGGCGCAAGTCCAAGTGAAAGTCAGAGTCATTGATGTTAAAGTCCAAGTCGAGTTGCAAGTCTTTTTATATTTGGTCAAGTCGAGTCTAAAGTCATCAAAATCATGACTCGAGTCTGACTCGAGTCCAAGTCACATGACTCGAGTCCACACCTCTGCATCCACATCGTCGTTTATCATCAATACTTGTGCTTAGTTCAGGCTCGATATCTGTGAAGAATTAATACAGGGAAAACAAACAACACACAACCACATTCGAAACATATGTTTTTATCTAATAAATCCCTCTATACTATGGTTTTGCTTTCATTAACAGTGGCTTTGTGCCCGTGTGATTTTGCTCATGTCTATTCCACATTCTCAGAAACAAGACTGAACACAGAAAGACAAATGGTTAATATGAACATTATTATGGCGGTCAGTTTTCCAAATACATTTGTTGAACCAGGAAGTGCTGTCACTTCCTCCTCTCAGACAGTTTGGGATGAATGTACATCATTAATCAAATTAGTATTATCCTTACAAGAGCTAATCTATTTTAGCAGGTTTCTCTGGGGTCAGCCCCTCTACAACGGTATTTTGATTCTCTAATCTGAGCTGACAAATCGACAGCTCTTAAAATTCTCAAAAAATACCTAAATATCTACTTTTGTGCTATACCCAAATACATTATAATGCTTTTAAATGTTTTTGAATCTGTGTTGGTTCTAATCTATCTCATTAATTTAGGCTACACTCATTAACTTTTGCATTGTCAACATTCACCTATGTTTGAAACAAGTGAATTTGACAAGTAGGGTTGGGCACCGAGAACCGGTTCCTATTTGGAACCGGTTCCTAAAGTGCGGTTCCGGAACCGTTAAGAAGACGTTTGTATTTTGATTCTTTTTTCGATTCCTAAATGCCGGATGCGGCCCGCACAGCAGCGTCGGAAGCGTTTGGAAGGTGGGGGGGGGACACGTTTCAAAAATGCTTAGCAGCTGTCCACCCAGCTTTGTGAAAAACTCAGTGAATTAAGCTGTTATGAGACGGCACGCTCGTGTTTTCTCAGTATTTGCCACATTTAGCTTCAGCCACACACTCCTGCCATCGCAAAGAAACCTCTCAACGCTTGTATCTTCACATTTTCCACAAACGCAGATAAAACTGAGTCAAGGGGTAAAGGAAGCAAACATTTATCCGTCAAATGACTAATTCAGATTCTATTTGGTTAAGTTAGAGTCCAGACAGCGAGGTTTAACGGGCGTATTGACCGGTTGAACACTCGTGCTAGCCCGGTGCAGTTTCCCCAAACTCACGCTACATCAGTTTCATCACTCGCTTTACAAACACATCCAAAACTGATGTTCCTTACCTTAAAGTTACTGGTCAGGCCCTTTGTAATTATGAAGAAGGGAAACACGCTGTCCACCTGCCGAGGACCGCAAAAAGTCCTGCTCCTCCTCCATGTAATCCGTAAAAAACTCCGAAAACACGATGCACGAGTCCTTGTGCTTTGGTCAAATCTGTCAGTCCGTCCAACGATAATCCTCCAGTATTCTCACTTTAGCCGTTTTTCAGCGGTTTACAGAGACGTGTTTACTTCTTCTTCTTCTGTCGATTATTGGCGGGTGGCAACCAGCAGCTTAGGTGCATACCGCCACCTACTGTACCGTGTGTGTCTCGGGAAGCTAGTTACTTCAGGTTACATTCTGATTGTGCATAGCTTTCCACCCCGGAGGGGGGCAAACCGAGACGTGTTTACATTTCAGCCGCTCTGAGATGATGGTGGGCGGTGCCACATAAACACCGCTTGTGTGTGTGTGTGTGTGTGTGTGTGTGTTCGTGTTCCTTGTTTTTTAATTTAATTTGTTTTTATGTAAAGCACTTTCTGTTGCCTTATGGCAGGAAAAGTACTTATGAAATAAAATTTGATAAAAAAAAAAAAAATTATCTTTTTTTTTTCTCTCCTGCACATCAAAGAATTGGAATCGAGAATCGTTTAGAACAGGAATCGATAGTGAGAATCGGAACCGGAATCGGAATCGGAAAATTGCAAACGATGCCCAACCCTAAAGTATCTAATAGAACTGTGCATGAACTGTAATGAACTTTATCTACTTTTGAAGTAAATACTTTTGGACATATTATGAAGGAAATGGTCCTTTTACCGTTTGATTTTTAGCCCTGTCTAAAAATAATCTCTATTTTTGAAAGCATCTATCTATTTCTACTCCTTTCCTACTATTTAACATCTACCAAAACGCTGAAATACTCATACTTTATCATTTTAAACCATTTTAACCCTTTAAGCGCCAAAGTCGCAATATTGCGACAAGCAACATTGCTCACTTAAACAGGCTGTATCTAAAAATGTGGTGCAGAATCTTGTTAATACTTTTCACCAGGGGTTAGTGGACATGTGTGCCTGTAATATGAGCAACATTTGTGGGTGTGGTTATATTGAAAGTTTTTGAGTAAATTGAGTTCGTAAAACACCTGCGGCGCAGCGGCGCGGAGGCGAAGCAGCAGCGGTAGAGCTGAGAGGAGCGAGAGCAGAGCAGAGGGAGAGAGTGTTTTTTATTTTACTCACGAGGTCTTCAGTACCAGAGAAGTACTTGGTCTGGTACTGGCTCACTCAGATTCAGAGGAGGAAGACACGCAGGTGTCCAGTGAAGCAGACACGGACATTATTGGTGACGGGGAGACCGCGCTCCATATAGTCCACAATCAGCCCCTGTACAGCGGCTGCTTGTCCTCCGTGTGGCCGCGGTAGAAGCATTCTGTGAACGCCAAGCAGGATCCGTGGTGGAGGGGACAGGGGGATCATAACACCGGGCATGTGGGAGAAAGTAGTGGGGGTAGACATCCACGGGGAACACGGGAGACGCGGGAGAAGTCGCAAAAAAACACATCGCTAATCGCGTTCACTGCCTTTAACCACAGTGATGATCAGGATGAAGGCAGTTCTTGAGAGAAAATAATCCACAAAAGTGGATCAGAAGTGTTGAAGAGCCTGTTGTATGTTGTTGAGACGATCTGACAAGTTCTGAGCCCATTCATTTCATCTCTCTGTTTCTAAACGGTAAAACCAGGAGCCTCATTTCCACTGAGAAAAATAGTAAGCCCACTACTTCTCTGAAAGGGAAATATTGAAACCAATCTCAAGATTTCATGACTGTAAACTATAAAGAGTGCTGTCTTGATCACTGAAGGTCTTTGAAAATAATACAATTCCATATGGCCGCGAACCAGTGCTAAAACATTATCTATAATCTGGATCAGGGAATTTATTTCTATCCCAAATTCATTTCATACTAAAGATATTTCACATTGACTGTTTATAGTATTCCCTGATCTCAAATAACTCCCAAGCTACAGCTTTTTGAAGTCTTTATACAACAATTAACATTTTCCAAAATGGCCGCCACCTTGATGACGTCACAATATGCAAATTAGATGACGAATCAACTTCCATCCCAAAGTTTGGTTCAAACTGAAGATATTTCTAATTTACAGTGAGATGCCTTTATCTCAAACCATTTTAAAGTTATAGCCTTTTGAAATCTTGAAATCAAATATTTGTTTGGTTCTCACTCTGGGCACCAGCAGGAGGCCAGTCCCTGTGCTCCTCAGAGTCCGGGCCGGTTCATATGACACCAACATGTCACTAATGTATTCTGGTGCAAGGCCATGGAGAGACTTGTACACAAGCAGAGCTGTTTTAAAATCTATTCTTTGAGCCACAGGAAGCCAGTGCAGAGACCTGAGGACCGGACTAATATGGTCATACTTCCTGGTTCCTGTCAGGACTCTAGCTGCTGCATTTTGGATGTACTGCAGCTGCTTACAGGTCTGTTTGGACAGACCTGTAAGCAGGCCATTGCAGTAGTCTAGCCTGCTGGAGACAAATGCATGGACAAGAATCTCCAAGTCTGCCCTGGACACTATATTTCTAACTTTGGCAATGTTCTTCAGATGGTAAAAAGCTGTTGATGTTATTGATTTTATGTGGCTATTGAAATTTAGGTCTGAGTCCAGTATTACCCCCAAATTTCTGACCTTGTCTGAAGGAAGTAGGGAGAGAGACTGAAGTTGACAAATGACGCCCTCTCTTTGTTTCTGGGGACCAAAGACAATGATTTCGGTTTTGTCTGCATTTAGCTGGAGGAAATTATTTTGCATCCAGTCACTGATCTGTTGGATACAGTGAAGGAGCAAATCCAGTGGTCCATGTTCTCCTGCAGTCAGTGAGACATAGATCTGAGTGTCGTCGGCGTAATTGTGGTAGGACACTTTGTTTCTTTGTATTAACTGACCTAACGGCAGCATGTAGAGATTAAATAGGAGAGGTCCCAGGATCGACCCCTGTGGTACTCCACAGGTCAGGGCCACATGATCTGAGACGCAGTCTCCAATCTCCACAGAGTACTTCCTATCCTCCAGGTAAGACCTAAACCAGTCTAGGGCTGTGCCAGTGACACCAACCCAGTCCTCCAGTCTCTGCATGAGGATCTCATGGTCGACAGTGTCGAACGCGGCACTAAGATCTAACATGACCAAAACTGTGACTTTACCTGCATCAGTGTGAAGTCGAATGTCGTTTGTTACCTTCACTAGAGCGGTCTCAGTGCTGTGGTGGGGTCTAAACCCAGACTGGAACATATCAAAAGAATTATTCATTGTTAAAAATTCAGTAAGTTGTTGGGAGGCCACTTTTTCAAGAATTTTTCCAATGAATGGCAGATTCGATATGGGGCGATAATTTTGAAGTCCCGCAGGATCCAGACTGCTCTTTTTTAGGAGAGGTCTTATGACTGCTGTTTTTAGGGCCATAGGAAATGTTCCTGACGACAGAGACATGTTTACTATTTGTGTCAGTGAAGGTAACAAACTGCTCAGGACGGACTTCAGAAATTTAGAGGGCAATATATCCAGGCTACATGTGGAGGAGCTCAGACTCATGATTATCTTTTTGACAGTTTCAGTATCCACAGGTGCAAAGTGAGTTAGCTCAAAAAGCTTCTCTGGCTGTTGCATTGTTATACGTGCTGTGGAGGTGATAGTGTTTTTGATTCCTTGTACTTTGTCATCGAAAAACTGTGCGAACTCATTACACCTAGATTTAGAGGAAAATTCTAGGGGCAACTTTACAGGGGGGTTCGTTAATCTACCAACTGTTGAAAACATAACACGAAAATTGTTACTGCAACCTCCAATAATGTCAGAAAAATACATTTCTCTTGTTCTACGTAGAACCGGTTAAATTCACCCAACTCATCTTTAAAGATTTCATAATCGCCCTGGAAATTGGACTTTCGCCACTTCCGTTCGGCCCTCCGGCACTCTTGCTTCTGTGCCCTGACCGAGTCTGCCTTAGTCCATGGGGCCTTTTTCTTACTGGTAACTATTTTAACCGTCACAGGAGCAATGGCGTCCAGAACAGTCAGAACACTGGTGGTGACAGAGTTATACAATTCATCAACAGTAGAGCATGGAGTTTTCTCAAAATTTAGCATTCCCATGAACAGTTCACTTGTGTTTTCATGTATGTGTCTTCTTCTAACAATTGTAAATTCAGCTGGTGGTTTGCTAGCAAAACACATGTCAAAAAATACACAGAAATGATCTGACAAAGCAACATCAACTACATTAACATTTGATACATTAACCCCTTTGTAATTAGCAGGTCAAGAGTGTGCCCCCTGCTGTGGGTGGGGCCACTCACGTGCTGAATGAAACCAAAGGTCTCAAATACAGAAGCCAGCTCCTTTGCATTTCTGTCATCAACATTATCAACATGTACATTAAAATCACCTGTAATAACTAAACTATCAAAATCTGTGCACACGAATGAAAGTAGTTCAGTAAAATGGTCAATAAATCGCAACATGACTGTGGTGGCCTGTACAGGACAATGAAAAGAGTAGAAGATTGCTTTTGTTCCATTTTAAAAGAAATATACTCAAACGATGAAAAATTTCCAAGGGGCATTCTATGGGAGACAAAGTGCTCTCTAAAAACTGCAGCTATGCCTCCCCCCCTTTTGTTTTCTCGTATTTCGGATTCGAATTTAAAATTGGGTGGTGTTGCTTCTATTAGAACTGCATTTCCTGTATTTTGGTCCAGCCATGTTTCAGCCATAAGCATAAAATCAAGATCATAAGAAGTGATAAAATTATTAATTAAAAATGATTTGTTACATAGAGATCTGACATTAAGCATAGCAAGTTTAAAAATAACGTCAGAGTCGATTAATGTGGTTGATTGATTTCTACAGGGAACAGAAATTAGATTTGCAGAGTTGGACCGTCTAACTGCTGTCCTGTTTTGATTTCGTTTTTTAGAATTTAAAAACATTTTTGAGCTGGTGCGAGGAACACACACAGTCTCAATTGGCCTAAAATGTGAAAACCCTTGTTGTTCTTTAGCTCCCAGAGTCAGAAGGGAGTCAGCACAGTTCAGTGTTTGGACTGGTAATGCACTGCCAGACGGACAGGGAGCAGTGTTTGCACCGTTGTACTCACCCGGTGCTGGTGAGCAGGAGGCGGGGGAGTGCGGTGGGGTCCGAGGGGGCTCAGATGTAAACAGTCACGCCCCCCTCGGGGAACGCTGAACAACATGGCGCATGTAGTCCATCAACAGGCTGCTACCGTATCTGTTTGGGTGTAATCCGTCTGGACGATAGGCTTCGTAACGTTTCCAGAAAAGGGCAAAGTTATTCACAAAGACAAAGTTAAAAGAGCTGCATGTAGCCTGGATCCACATATGCAGCGCCACAACACGACTGTAGAGGCAGTCACCTCTGCTTACAGTCGGGATTGGACCAGAAATAAAAACAGATAATCCGGAGGATTGAAGGAGGTGGAACAGATCCATAAAATGTTTCTTCGTGACTTCTGACTGCTGAAGTTTCATGTCGTTAATTCCCACATGCACGACTACCTTGGAAACGGTATCAGGCAGGGACTGAAGCAGAGGAGGGAGACGTATGAGCAGGTCTGGTACAGTAGCTCCGGGAATACAGCGAGTGACCGCGTTAAAGAAGCGGACGTGTCTCACGATGGAATCTCCAATAATCAGAGTGGTCGGGGCGAAGAGTGGACGTGGACGCGCCTCGGAGAAGGAGCTCGGTGGACGGAACCAGCGGGTTCACCCGAAGCAGGACCCGAGCCTGAGCGCCGCTGAACACATGGAGAGGAGGAGCGGGGGTGCTGACTCTCAGCTACAGGCGACCCACGCTGTGTGCTCGGGGACGCTGGAGCGGTGAGAGGGGCTGGCTCTGGACGCTGCTGCTGACCCGGTGGAGGTGAGCGGTGGTGATGATGGCTCGCTACCCCAGTCTGAGGCTGCTGCACTGGGGTCAAAGAAGGGGAACAGGCCAACATGGCCGGTGGACCGCTCTTTCGCCTGAGGACTGCTTCCTTTAGGAGCGTTTTCCTCGCAGTGGACTTGGATCCTCGAGCAGTAGAGTACGCTGCAGTGTCCAGGGATTCTGCTGAGGGGGCCGGGATGTCAGTGGAGAGGGCTGCATAGCGGTTTGCCAGACTCAGGACATGGGCCACGGCGCAGGATGGCTCCTCGGAATCCGCAGGCTCGTTATTCGGAACCGGGCGCTTAGGTGTAGAACAGGAGGGTCCGGAGCTGACGGATCTCTCCCACACGACAGTGTCACAATATGCAGCGCTCAGTGACATAAGCCGTGAATGCTGCCCACCAGCGACTTCAAAAAGTTTGGACACTAGAGATTGTTTCTCATTCAACTCTGCGGTGAGACGAAGGACTTCTTTTCGTAGTTCTGCAATGGTGGCACGGTCGCTCTCACGGAGCTCCAAGGTGAGGCGACTAATATTGTGCATGTTTGAGCCAATTTCATTGTCACTTTCCATGTCCTCGTTAGCTTGTGTTAGCCTCTGTGCTACTAGTGGGTTTCAGTCGGGACTAAGCGCTATTTTCTGAAACCACTGAATTAATAAGATAAAACACTCAGATATATTAAAAAACTGAACAATAAAAACGCGCTAAAAAGTTGTTAAAAGTTTACTAAAAAGGTGCACAGAGCAGCCCTGCAGTACTGCTTACCGGACATGCAGTACTGCTTGATTCATACACAGCTGTTCTTGAGCGAAAATAATCCACAAAAGTGGATCAGAAGTGTTGAAGAGCCTGTTGTATGTTGTTGAGACGATCTGACAAGTTCTGAGCCCATTCGTTTCATCTCTCTGTTTCTAAACGGTAAAACCTGGAGCCTCATTTCCACTGAGAAAAATAGTAAGCCCACTACTTCTCTGAAAGGGAAATATTGAAACCAATCTCAAGATTTCATGACTGTAAACTATAAAGAGTGCTGTCTTGATCACTGAAGGTCTTTGAAAATAATACAATTCCATATGGCCGCGAACCAGTGCTAAAACATTATCTATAATCTGGATCAGGGAATTTATTTCTATCCCAAATTCATTTCATACTAAAGATATTTCACATTGACTGTTTATAGTATTCCCTGATCTCAAATAACTCCCAAGCTACAGCTTTTTGAAGTCTTTATACAATAATTAACATTTTCCAAAATGGCCGCCACCTTGATGACGTCACAATATGCAAATTAGATGACGAATCAACTTCCATCCCAAAGTTTGGTTCAAACTGAAGATATTTCTAATTTACAGTATGCCTTTATCTCAAACCATTTTAAAGTTCTACGTCATGGTGCTACGTCCCTTAGGACTTCGCTAGTGGGATATCACTCGTGACCCCCAGGTCACACGCCAGAGAGATCAAAATAATTTGCTCCAATCACCAGCCACCTTCCTCTATAAATGCCCCTGCACAAGGCCGTACCCCCTCTTTCACTCTGGCGCCGATTGAGATCTACATTTCAATTTACCTGAGGAAAGATGTCTTCTGATGCTCGTCCGAGTTCCCCTTCGCCATCCGGCGTCGGACGTCGTCGTTGCTCGACTTGTCGGGTCAAGCTCCAGCGCAAGGACCAGCACTCCAGCTGCTTCATGTGCCTGGGTTCGGGCCATGCGGCGTTGAGCGCCACCTGCGCCTTGTGTCTTGCTCTCCCCAGGGAGGAGAGTGAACGCAGGCGCGCGTTCTTCGCCGCTACAGCGCCCCGTCCGGACTCCTCTCAGGACGAGGAGTCTGTGATTGACTGGGCCCCCCTCGACCTTCCACCCGTGCCCGCGGAGTGGGGTGACTGCGAGGACGGAGAGGTGTCGGAGGTCGGCTCTCTCCTCACGCTGGACGAGGTGGTGTCCAACCCGGAGCCGGACCGCTTCCCGCTGGACGGGCCAGGCGGCCATCATGGATGCCCCCCTGCCACCGCAACCGAACTAGAGGGTGGAGGACTTCACCTCTGGTTACGCCACCACTCGAGGGAGGAGGAGAGCGCAGCCCACGTTGTGCCCGCGTATGGACCCGATCGTCCATTACGCGACACGTGAGTGGCCAAAGCCCCTAGCGGCCAAGAGGCCCGCTTTGGGGTACGGCATGTATTGTAACGTGCAGGACTGGTCCTGGACCGGCGGGGTCCCGGACATCGAGGACTCGGTTCGAGCAGCCCTGCACCCCTCCGCATCCGTGTGGCCCGGCACCAGACCTCTCCATCCCTCCGAGCGGGATAGGATGTCTTTGGCGATGCACGATAGATGTTACGCCAATGCGGCTCAGGTCGTCGCGGTGGCTAACAACATGGCCTTCATCACCGGGGCCCTGGATAGGTCTCTCTCTTCTGGCCAGGCGCTCAGTGGAGACACCTTATCCCAGGCGAGGACCACTTCAGCAGCGATCCTGCGCATGTGCCAGGCGCTAGCTGTCGATGGCGGCCGCACGATGGCAGCAGCACAAGTTGGGGCCAGACACCTCTGGCTGGGGCCGGTGAACCTCAGAGAGGCGGAGAAGAGGCAGCTGCTGGACCTGCCCATCTCCCAAACGTCACTCTTCGGTCCGGAGATGCAGACGCTGATAACTAGGCTGGACACCGCAGCTAAGGACTCTGCTAGCCTAGCCCAGCATCTAGCTGCGAGACGCGAGGCCCGCCCACCAGCGCGGAGCCGAGACAGAGGCAGGGAGCGCTCGCCCGGCAGGCGCCCCGGACCATATCCACGCTCCGTGGTTCATCGTTCCCCAGCGACGAGGCCCCCGGGCCCAGACAGGCACACGGGAGGCTTGCGGGACCAACGCACCCACCGACGACCTCCCTATGGCAGAGGAGGTCGGGGTGGGAAGAATTCTTTCAATAAAAGCCGTGCGGCATTTCATCAGTACTCGCTGTCTGAGTCTCATTTGGGGGTATGTAACATGTCAAATGATTTGAATTCTGATTGTGTTACTTCTCGAGCATATAACGTGGCTCCGCTAGGCCTGCAGCCCCCAGAGAAGGGCGTGCAGCGTGCTATGCGGGCCACGGGCTCCGATTCACGGGTTCATGTTTTGCCCTCCCGGAGAGAGGGCAGGCGGAGGGATCTGGTAAGTGATAATGTGTGTGCTCCAGCCGAACGCGTGTTAGCATCTCTGAGCTACAAGGCTAACACGGGGTTTCCCACTCCAGGGGCTTGTCCCCCCCTCCATGAGGCAAGAGCCAAGGGGGGGCACAGCAGCCGTGTCACGTGTGGTGAGCAGAGCTACAAGGCTAACACGGGGTTTCCCACTCCAGGGGCTCGCCCCCCCCTCCATGAGGCAAGAGCCAGGGGGGGGCACAGCAGCCGAGTCACGTGTGGTGAGCAGTCCCGTACTTATGACGTCGGGCCTGCAGAACACGTGACCGCCCTCGGTGCTCACGGTGTGACGCAGGGGCCCCCCCGGCCCTTTCAGCCACCCCCCCTCCATGCTAGGAACACCAGGAGAGGGCGGGGCCTTCCTTCCAACTTTTTTTTCAGTAAAGCCAGGTCGGATTCATTCCGAAAGCCAAAATGTAAATTAGTCTCAAACTTTAATACTTCACCTTTGTTTCACGTTCATGTGGAGAAAAGACCATTGTTTCTATGTGTGTTGACGTACTTGCACCAATCATGTCTGAGACAAACTGCCAAACAGTTGTATCAAAGACATAATTGTACTAATGGTTTATAATTTAGCTATTGGAAGAGAAACATGTCATAAAAGATTTCATAAAATGTTTCTACATCCGTGTTTTCAACCAGTGGGCCGTGGTGCGTTAGTGTGTTATCAGAAATGATCCAATATCACCTCTAACCATGATTTAGAAATACTCTATATTATTTTTCAGACTGTTTTTTTTTTTTTTTTTTTGATTGTCTGAACAAACCACTTTTGTATTAAATGCAACGTCCATTAAAAGCTGCAGTTCTCTTTCCAGCACCAGTTTCAACTGTGCATGTGATTGTTTTAAATGAGAAACAAGCCATGGTTCAGAGGTTGAAAAAAATTGCGTTAAATATCCGTATTACCAAGATCATGCAGTCAAAATCAATAATTCTAAACTTCTCCGCGTCTATAACTTTAAATAACAATAATAGTTTTAATAATAAAGCTCCTCTACCTTAAAATATACTGCTGTTCTAATCTCCTTGTGTCTCATGCTAAAGTAAGAGTCTAATTAATTTTGACGATTGTCTTGTAATCATTCATGCAGTTAAAAGTAGTGTTATGAACGAATGACCTAAATGTGTAAATATGACCTAAATGTCCTATATGTCTTGGTGCGTTTGTTGCCTGTCTGTATACAATACCTTCTGTCTGTTTCATTTAGCCCTCCAGTCCTCCTCTTATGGCGTCTTTCAATTGTCTTTGTCTCATGGTGTCCACTGTCTTTGTCTCAATGTCTTTTTTCTTCTTCTTTCAATCACTTTCTTCTCCTTGCAATGTCTTTTTCTTTCATGTCTTTTTTGTCTCATTTTTGACGCACACAAATGTGTCGTATCCTTCTTCTTGTTAGGTTTTCCGGCGGTTGGCGGCCTATTTTTTGCATTACCGCCACCTTCTGTTCCGTGGATGGGTCAGCACTCAGTTTGTGAAAAGTCTGCGGTCTTTTCTTTGCCTCCTCACAGGAATGGAGGCAGGAGAAGTCTTCTTCGAGAGTTCCTGTTAGCTGCTGCAGCCAATGCTGCTGTCTTTGGTGCCCCCTGTGGGTGAAACGGGGGAGACGCTGATGGTCCCTTTTAGTAGACGCTCAGTTGAGGCTTGTGGCGCGGACGATTTTGGCCAATGAAACAGACAGAAGTTTTCTCAGGAAAAACAGACAAGAAACACAAACAAGTGTGTTAATTACCATACAAAACCAATGATTAATTACAAATCAAAATAAACCTATGAAATAATTAATATTAACATTTTAAACATTAAATTCTGAAAACCAAATCTGCATTCAACTGCTATCCTAAGCCCTATTTTTCCAAAAGTATACTGTTCTTTAAGATCATTCTAACTTTTATATCACCTAAATGTAGGGAAAAAACTTGTCCAGACGCCTTGGAGATAAAAATAAAATAATGCCTCTTTATAATCTAACTCAAAGTTCTGTGATCATATGACTCCATGTCAGTAACATTATCGAGTGTATAAATGTAATTTTCTACAAAAAATATATATATTTGGTAATAGTTCTGTCTTCGAGAGAGAGAGAGAGAAAGAGAGCAGACAGAAAGAGGAAGGGGAGGGGCTGAGTGCTGTATGCTTCAAGCATTTCCCTCGTTTTTCTCGTGACAAGGTTTTAATCAGTGGTAAAAGTTTTTCTCACTTCAAACGACACTTTACATTTTATCCTTAAATACATCAGTAATGGAAAACATTACAATTTGCTTACATGAATAATGTATCACTAGTCACAGCAAGATTTTTTTTTCTTTTTCGTAATACCTCTGTAACTATTGAAACATTACATCACAATACAAGAGAAAACTCCCAGACTGATCTTTTGTCATTTCTTCACATGGAAACTCATAGTTACAGCCAAGTGGCTCTCTTTTTTCTCATTAATCAGATCATTATTATCAGAATCCACATTTTAAATACTTGGCTTTTTTCTGTTTAAATGTACCCTTTTTCCCGCCCCCCGGGGGATATGGAGGTTTTATTATTCTATAACTTCTGACCCTAAAGCTGTCCCTATTTCTCTAATTCTATTCCTATTTTTCACTATACACTTGTGCCTCTCTGCACTTTAAAACGGTGTGCCTCTTCTGCACTCTAAACGGTGTGCCTCTTTTGCACTCTAAACTCTGTGGACTCTTATCATCATCTATGTTCTGTTTATTTTAGGAGGGACCCATTCTTCCCCCAAGGCTAAAAACGTCTCTCTCTCTTCTATTTAAAACAATGTGCAGATTTTCAAAACTATGGTCTGCTTACCTCTTTAGAAGCGACTTTTTTGAAGAGCAGAGAGATTTTTTCCAGGCCCACAAATCCAGTCTCTATATCTGAGCTCATCTCTGTCTTGCTCCTGCACCATCAAGTCGGGATTCACCAAATGATGTCAAAAATTCCCTTTGACTGACGTGTTCGAGTTGATGCAGAAGTATGACAAAAGATCTCCAAGTTTAACATCTGTATTTAATTTCCTTACAATCAGATACAGAAATTCCAACAAAGAGAGCTCCTAAACTAATCCATGTCCCTCTCTGGCCCTGTGCTCACTCTCAGCCCCCTGCTCAAACCAGAGCATATCAGGAGAGGTCCAGGAAGAAGGGGGCGTGTCGTATCAGGCAGCTTCCGGTCTGAGATCCGCCTCCGCACCATGTGGCCTCCTCTGTCTCGCCAGACCTAAACAGAAATCATTCACACACTACCCCTCCCTAATTCTATAGAAATATTACTTCCTTGAGATAAGACAGGAGACTCCCAAGGCTGTCCCTCCAGATTCTGGGTCCATCTCCTTCTCCAAACAAGGAAAGGATTAGCAGAATCAGATCTTGGCCCCCCCCCCAGATTAACTATCGTTAACTCATATTCTGCACTTTGGACTACAAAGGAAAGAGCTGAGACCAAGTCTTTTTGCTTAGGAAAGAGACAGAGTTCAAATCAGGGTCAGTCAAATTCACATCTGCTTTTTAGTCTATATTTAATACAACACTTTCCATTCAAGCAACCATTTACAGAAAAAAATGGCATAATTTTGCTGATAGTTTGAAATGCGATTAATTACAATTAATTCATTTTTAAGCTGTAATTAACTTTATTAAAAATTGTAGTCGTTTGACAGTCCTATTCTTTTTTATCTTTATAGTAATCATCATCTTGTAAAGTTTACTTCTACCAAACAAGATCTGGGAGAATGAATGACTGTGCAATCTTGTACTGAAGGTGAATGCAGTGACCGGGAGCCTGTTCACATCCAAAGTGCTGGAGGAGCGAGCGGAGAAGGACAGCGAGGAGCCTGAGGGGAAGGAGCCGGAGGGCGAGGCGTGTGAGGAGCAGGTCTACGACTGGAGCGCTGGACTCGATGAAGCCGACGACTCCAACCTCTACTTCTCTCCGGACCAGGGCAACGTAGTGTTCGCCAGCGCCATCGACGGCTGGGGATTCAGGTATATCTGTCGAGTTATCTGAGCTTTGGCCGGCACGGTGGCTGAGTGGATACCACACTCTGAGTGCAGTTTACATGTTCTCCCTGTGTCTGCGTAGGTTTCCTCCGGGTGCTCCGGTTTTCCCTAGCACTAAAAACATGTACATTAGGTATGAATGTAATGAATGAATGATTGAATAGATGGTGTTGAATGGGGGCGTTGATGCGTCAGTGTGTTCGGCGTCTCTCTTCTGTCATCACCGTGAATGTGAAAAATATTTGGTTTCTGAACATTGTAAAGCGCTTTGGGTGACCTTGGTCTGAAAAATGCGCTATATAAAAAAACACTACTCACTTACTTGACCCTGTCAGTATGTGGTATAATTAAAACTAAACCTATAGACAGGGGTGCACATAAGTGGTACGCAGGTACGCATGCGTAGCAAATATCAGAAATGCGTACTATCACATGAGTTAGTAACCGCTTGTGCGTACTTCACATAGACCAGTCCTTCTCAAATAGTGCGGGCTCCTCCCTAGGGGGGCGTGGTGCTATAACATCCTCCGTTCTGACCCCGGGAGAAACTGGCCGGTTTGACAACTCAACGAACGCGCGCGGACCATAGACGCGCGTATAGAACCATACACACACGATCAGGACCGTCCTCAGGTTGTTTTGCACGTGCAGGTCTTGCCTGTCTCCCCCGTCTCTCCCCCGTCTCTCCCCCGTCTCTCCCCCGTCTCTCCCCCGTTTCTCCCCCGTCTCTCCCCCGTCTCTCCCCCGTCTCTCCCCCGTCTCTCCCCCGTCTCTCCCCCGTCTCTGCTCCGTCTCTGCTCCGTCTCTCCCCCGTCTCTCCCCCGTCTCTCCCCCGTCTCTCCCCCGTCTCTGCTCCGTCTCTCCCCCGTCTCTGCCCCGTCTCTGCCCCGTCTCTCCCCCATGCCTCTCCCAAGTCTCCCCCAAGTCTCCTGACGAAGCGCAGCCATAACAGCCACAGAATTAAAGCTCAGGTACCTACATTTTCGCGTGCATTGAAAATCCATGTTATTTGTAAACCAAAGTAAAATGTTGTGACCAAATCAAACAGAAAAAACCAAAACAGTCTTGTTTTTTTAATTTATAAACTTAAGAGCCCTGTGAGTCGTTATTTGACTTTTTGGGCTGAGAGTGGATTTTTTATATTTTTTTCCACATAGTTAGTGCCACTTTATTGCCAAACTCTTTTTGACTTATTGTATTGAGAAACATGTGTTAGTCTCACATTATTATTGCTTTTTTTATTACCTTTCCTGTGTGGAAGTTGTATATTCTTTTTATTATTCTACTGAAGGATTATAATAATACACTGCATTTTTATAGACAAGTGTCATCTCTCAAATTCTTTTGAAATGATGTTTCTATCTGCTCCAGAGGCCGAGATATCAATCATTCTGTAGACGTTGAATTTCAGGAAAACCTCAGGTTTTGGAGGGTGGTTCTGAAGTTGGCCATAGGTTTTACAGGTCTGTTTTACCAACTATGTCAGGCCTTAATGGGTTATTTGACTTGGATTGAGTGAATTATCTGAGCTGAACTAAACTCTAGCATTAAAAAGAAGCAAGTATAAAATCTTGATTAAGAACTGCGCGACAAATGGAATGAGTACCAAACTCATACAAAATTATGTGCACCCCTGTCTATAGATGTTTTTAGCTTCATCCATGCAAACCAATGTACTTCCTCCAAATTAGTTCTGGGCCCTTCTGTTTTCTGCCTGCTTACATTAATATTGATGATGATGATTAAGATGATAATCATTGGTTTAAGTGGCCCAAAAGTGGTGCCGGTGTTCTGTCGAGTTGGTCTGCCCGTCGAGATGAGCTCCCACAGCTGTTAATGATGTAAATGCAAACCTGCGCATTCGCGTCTCACGGCAGCCAAGATGGCGGACATGGAGTCCGTGAATTGCTTTAAAAGTTAAAATACAAACAAATTAAGACACGAATGTCACTTTTAATGCAATTTGAGGCGAGATGTTGATGGTTTCGTGTTGTGATATGTGGGTTTTAAGAGTCAAAGTTTTGTGTAAAGTTTGTTTTAAGCAGTCCCCGAGTTGACTGCTGCATACGTCATTTTACTGACGTAGGCCGATGACGCGTCCTGTGACTGGTCTGTCGGGTTGATAATGGAAATAATAAATTAAATTTAATGCATGTATCATACTGTATTCAATATGATTATATTAGTGTGTTCAAACAAAATATTTAATTAGATTGAGTGTTTTCCATATTCTGTCGGGTTTCTGCGCATGCGCAAATCAGATTTGGGTTACAGCAGCAGTGTAGTTTCACAGGAGCAGTGGACTGCTTAAAACAAACTTTACACAAAACTCTTACTCTTAAAACACACATATCACAACACGGAACCATCAACCTCTTGCCTTAAATTGCATTAAAAGTGACTTAATTCGTTCGTATTTTAACTTTTAAAGCAATTTGCGGACTTCATGTCGGCCATCTTGGTTTGCTTCGGCTGCCGTGAGACGCGCATGCGCAGGTTTGCATTACATCATTAACAGCTGTGGGAGTTCATCTCGATGGGCAGACCAACTCGACAGAACGCCAGTACTCTTTTTTTATGTTTTTTTTTATTTTTTTGCTCAGTTGAATTTCTGCATGTTTTTAATGCAAAGGAATGCACTTATCTTTCCCTGAAGGAGTTTTATTTACCGTTGACTGTCAACAGACAACTTTATAGAAAATAATATATCCATCATATGCATTCCTTTAGGGATATGCTTGAGCTATAGAAAGAGCTACTGAAAAATGAGAAATACTGTGCAAATTATTTTACCTAGAAAAAGCTGCAGCATGTTTTGGGCTCCACTTTCCTTGCACTTGCAACCCTCCACAGGTTGTGGATGCTGCACTTCTCCCCAGTGCCAGCCGTGTCTGCACATCTGTGCATTAAACTGATCCAAGGGGGGTCCTTGCATTTGTACGTCAAAAGTACTTTTTTGGTGCACAGAGAGGTGCCGGTACGATCAAGAGCTATTTTCGAAAGGGCCGGTACTGCGTACCGACGGGTACCGGCAGGAACCGGCCTGTACAGGCCAACTAAAAGTGCTAATACATTGTACTTTTATAGTGCTAGTGACTGTGGAATGTTAATAGATAAAATGTCCTGGATCATTACCACTGTCCATAGACTCTCCTGCAGGTGAATAAGAAACACAAATAAAATTCTAATTTCAACAGAAGGCCTGATCCTCTGAGTTCAGTAGGTTCGAGCCTCAGGATTCAGAAGGCTCGGTCATCATCTATGAGAGTCCTGGGGCGTTCCCAGGCCAGCAGAGAGACACTGTCCCTCCAGTGTGTCCTGATACCTGTTTCACCATATATGTTCTACTCACAGCTATTTTTCACTTTCTAAAATATGATAATTCAACGTAAATAATCTCATTTGTCTTAAATAATAGAAATATGTCATAATGTCTTTGCTTTAACTTCCCACTAGGTGGGGCTGTGGCACCAGTAAAGCTGTGGATTCTAGGCTCAGTGTTTGAAATTCTGCTGCTGTCTCCTTCAGCTCCTCTCAAACCAAGTCACACCACACTCACATTATCGTTTTGAAAACCCTCTCTGATGTTCAACTGTTTGGGAGCAAATGTGGCTTGGACACGTTCAGCTTCAAGACCAACGCCCATGTCAGATTTATTTGTATAGCACATTTACAACAGCAGCAGCCCAAAGTGCTTCACAGGCACAAAATAAGAAAAAAAATGAATACAAATGGACCAGAGCGAGAGACCAGAGCGAGAGACCAGAGCGAGAGACCAGAGCGAGAGACCAGAGCGAGAGACCAGAGCGAGAGACCAGAGCGAGAGACCAGAGCGAGAGACCAGAGCGAGAGACCAGAGCGAGAGACCAGAGCGAGAGACCAGAGCAGAGAAAAAACAAAAAACGAGAACAAACCAAGAGACCAGAGAGAGAGTGAGGCCAGAGAGTGAGGCCAGAGAGTGAGGCCAGAGAGTGAGGCCAGAGAGTGAGGCCAGAGAGTGAGGCCAGAGAGTGAGGCCAGAGAGTGAGGCCAGAGAGTGAGGCCAGAGAGTGAGGCCAGAGAGTGAGGCCAGAGAGTGAGGCCAGAGAGTGAGGCCCGAGAGTGAGGCCCGAGAGTGAGGCCCGAGAGTGAGGCCCGAGAGTGAGGCCCGAGAGTGAGGCCCAAGAGTGAGGCCCGAGAGTGAGGCCACGCTTTCAGATATACTGGGGCTAAACCCATTTAAACAATATCAGACACACAGTTCTTCGACCTTCTAAACTCATGTTGGGAAAGTGAATTGGATCTAAATGTCGTAGGTCAAGTGTGTCATCCAGATATCCTTTCGTCTGGGTCCACTTGTTGTGACCGGGGCTCATTGAAATAAATGAACAGTCTCTCTGTTGACTCTCGAGACTCTGATCCAGACACTCACGGCCATTAACCACAATTATTTACTGATGACAACTGAAGGACCCTGTTTTTCCATCCGCTTGATTTCAAATCTGTTAGGCAATGTGCATTCATAACTTCTGATTTATAATTCATTGGAGATGCACTGATACTAAGAAAGAGATGTCCTGTATTATTCCCCACTGGGATTTTTTGTGTTGCATCACAAGTTAAAGAACTGTAGGAATAAGGAGCACATAGCACAAGATCAGTGAACATTAAATATAGAACAACTTTATACAGGCCTGTCATTAACTACTATTTTGATTCTCTCGGGTCTCTGGTCTCTCTCAAGTCTCTCTTGCCTCCTTCTTGTCTTTTTCTGACCTCTGGTGTCTCTCTTGTCTCTCTCTGGTGTCCTTGTAGCCTCTCTCTGATATCTCTCTAGTGTCTCTCTCTCTATCTGGTACCTCTCTGGCCTCTTGTCTCTCTCTGGTTTCTCTCTGGTCTCGGTCCGGCCTCGCTCCAGTCTCTCTCTGTATGCCCAATTCTTGCTCAAAGCTGGGGTGATTAAATTACATGTTTATTGTGTCCCAACAGAAAAAAGTCTTGTAAAAGTAAGATGTTTAGACCAGCGTCAGATCTACGTTGAAATCATGTTACTTTTAATTTATGAATACTTGTAAAACAAGAATCCTGAAAGGTCCAGTATACGCATAACTCTCAGATATTGTAATCTGCTTGATGTTGTCTTGCAGCATCCAGCAGTTTGCTCAGATCTACAGTGATCGCATGGGGATCAGCGCGCGGGTGTTGCTGAAGACGCTTTGGGGAGATTTCTACCTCAACGTCAAAGCCAAGAAGATCATGAAGGGAGCTCAGGTGAGGCTGGTCCTGAAGACAGCAAATTGAGAGGGGAGGGGGAAGCAAGTTTAAACAATTCAGACAACCCAGATTCTAACACTGTTTGATTGAATTCTGGCTATGGGTTTAAAAAAAAGAAAAACAGATTCCTTCTGGGTGATGTGGATGAAGTATCTTGCTTTACAGGTGCAGCCTCCCCACTCTAGCTGTTCACAGAGGTCTAACCAGTACTAATACTTACCAGGCCTTGCTCTGCTTAGCTTCAGAGTTCTGACTGGTCTTTCACATTCATTTGGTGCCACAATCTGCTCTTGTTTCTAATGTATAGGAGACCATTAAAGAGCATATTTTTCTAATATATATATATATATATATATATATGTATATATATATATATTATTCTTTATATATTATTTATCTCTATATATTTAGACCTAAACCCAGACACATGTGTACCTGTACCTGTTAAAGGTGTATAGGAGGATTTTCTTCTTTTGGGTGGATTGGCTAGACCAGGGGTGTAAAGCTCATTTTGGTCTGGGGACCAAATACAACCTAATTGGATCTCAACTGGGCTGGACCAGAAGATTCTCTACAAAAATACTCAAACATAACAAAGTCCAACTTTTTGTGCACATAAACACATTTATTTAAAACTTACTTTAAAACACTGTCTTATTCTCTCTCAGTTTTAAATGTAAATCTGTTACTAACCTAAATGTAACAGTGAGATTTTCATAGTGCAAATAAAGTATTTACAATATTGCATTGTAAATGGCATTTCTCAATATTTATATTAATGTTTGTTTGTCAGCCTTGAGTGCAGCTTTGTTTTATTAATTGTTTTTTGGTACATGCGTCAAATGCGTTAATTTCTTTAATGTGACTAATGAAAAAATGTAATTAACGTGCGTTAACGCGATAATTTTGACAGCCCTGATATAATATTTTTATTTTTTATATTTTAAGAATGTATCTAGATTTGTATTATGTCTTATTCTTTTCTCTTGTTTTGACTTGGTTGCACCGAGAGCCAAAGCAATTTCCCAGTATTTGACTTCCTGTTACTTACATCTTACTTCTGAATAGCAGTGAGTGCCTCTCCTCGGCAGAGTAGGCTTGCGTCACGCGGCTGTATACACACCGACAGACCGCACTGGGATGCTGCTGCTTCTGCTCTCACTGATGCTTCAGTTGCAAAGTTGGGCATTCTATTTGGAGAAATCCATTTCACCTCACTTCCAATAAATGTTATCCCCATCTATACTGTCTGACATAGTGGAAAAAGTGCCAATTTTGGAAATTGAGCTAGGGTGTTTGACTTGTAAACAGACCATGCACGATGAGAACTGGGTCTGGCATGTTGTAAGTAGTAAGTAATGATTATTTATATAGCGCATTTTACAGACCAAGGTCACCCAAAGCCCTTTACAATGTTCAGAGTTCAGATATATATTGTCCAATCATTCCACACACCTTGATGACGGAAGCGAGTCGCCGAACACACTGAACCATCAAAGCCCCCAATCAACACCATCCATTCACTCTCTCATTTACATTCATACCTATTGTGCATGTTTTTAGTGGTAGGGGAAACCGGAGCACCCGGAGGAAACCTACGCAGACACGGGAAGAACATCCACTCAGAAAGGCCCTGTTCCGACCGGGATTTGAACCCAGGACCATCTTATTGAGAAGCGAAAGTGCTATCCACTCAGCCACCGTGCCGCATGTCACATGTTTTAGTAGGCGTATCCTCTGGAGAGGGCAATTCTTTCCTAAAATTTGGGGGGGAGGAAGGATTTAGGAATCTGATCCTGAAGCCATGATCCTGAATGGTCCACTTTTGAATTTGCATAGATTTTTTTTTTTTTTTGATGATTCCTTTTTAACCTTTAAAAGACGATGCCGACGACGGTTGCGCACATGTTTTACAAGTGATCAATTTACTTGTGAACGGTAAAAGGTTGCTTTTTCTCTCTCCGTGAAGTACACATTCCAGCCTTTCCGAAACTAGCTAATTGGATCTTTGAGCGGTGACCTGTGAGCCAGACACAGCCAATTGTAAAGTTTGTTACTCACACGGGGACTCAGACAAAGATCGTCAGAGATTAGGATCTCTCACTCCTCTGTCTTTACTTGTTGCTGCATAGGCAGCAGCGCTCAGAGGAGCCAGAGGAGTGCGCATTATTGAGAATAGACAATACAATAATAAATACAGTAAAAAGATATTATTTGTATATAATTTATTTATATATATATATATATATATATATATATATATATATATATATATATATATATATATATATATACATATATATATATATACAATAATAACTAAGATGGCTGACACAGCTGCTGGTCACAACTCTGCTCCAGTTTTCAAACGCTCTCGCTTGAAACCAGAGATATACAAAACAACTGATGGGAAAACAATTGTTGAAGATGAACTGCTCAATTTCCTTTGTGTAAAAATGAAGATTATGAGCCAGGATGAGATTATTATTCTGGCTGCTAACACATTTGACTCCGAGTGGATTGAGGCCTCCAAGAAGGCCCTCTTTGAGCTCTGCCCTTCTTCGCAAAGGAATGTCACACACAAGGGAGCGCAGAAAGATGCCAACAACATCAAAAGCTGCCTTAAAGTATTAAATGAGTGTGGGGAGAATATTCCCAGATTTGTTTCCTATTATCTGGATGAGCTCCCACCTGTCACGTTTAATAGTCTGGACGTCTCATGTCTATTAACAAAAATGGAGCAGATGGCCGCAGAAGTTGGCGCTTTAAAGCAAATAATGAACTCACAAGTCAGCATTACTAGTGATCTGCGCATTGCTGCGAGCGGGATCTGCAACCGGGTGTGCTCCCTGGAGAGGGAGCGCAATGAGCGGGCCTGGCCCGCTAACGTGGATGTAGCAGCTGTCACGACGCAAGCTATGCCTCTTGTGTCTGCTGTGAAAGAGGTCCTGACCCATGGGGAGAAAAGTGCAGCGGAGACAGCGACTCCGACAGTACCGGCTCCGGAGGTGTATGCAGGGACCGCTGCGGAGAGGAGTTTACGGGGGCAGCAGTCGCCAAAGTGGAGTGAGGTTGTGAAGAGGAGCCGGCGCGCAACAACCGATGAAGCTAATGCAGTACGCACGGGACAGGGGAGGAAGCCACGGGCCACTAAGCCTATCGTTGGCACTGGGACTGTGGGCAGCATCCGAACCATACAGACCAAACTGGTGAGTGTGTTTGCTTCTCGATTTTCACCTGATCTGGAGGATATAACATTAGCGGAATACTTAAAGAACAAACTCAACCGGGATGTATCATGCCAAAAGATCACCACGGCGCACAATCGATTCAGTTCATTTAAAATATCTGCGGAGTGTAATGACGTAAATGAGATGTATGACCCTGATCTGTGGCCAGAGGGTGCACTCGTTCGGCGGTACTATGAGCCGCGTCGTGTGGGGTACAACAGGGGTGAGCTAGGCGCAGGTGACCCTGTGGGCAGTGCGCGCAATGGCACCGCTGTGGTACCCTAAAATGCAGCTATGGATTTACGTCTTCTGACTTATAACTGTCGGGGCCTACGGCTTGGAAACAGTGCTGCGGATAAAGCTCGTCGCTTGGTTGTCGATGGACTTTTGCAAAATTGCGACATACTGTGTTTGCAAGAGACTTTTTTATCTCAACAAGACTTGCAAAAGCTGAACTCGTTTAATGAGTATTTTCATGGGGCTGGTGAGTCCACTACTGATTTTAACAGGAGTATTGTCATGGGTAGAATAGCAGGGGGTGTGGCAATACTCTGGAGAAAGTCTCTTGATACATGCGTTAAAGTTGTCAGACTTGGAGTTGACTGGTGTATTGGTCTACATTTTACTTGTGATGATAAAGAATTTATAATAGTTAATGTCTACACTCCGTATGAGTGCAAACAAAATGAAGATGTATATTTAGATAAGCTGGCCTTTTTGCATGCGTTTGTTGAAGACAGCCCTGTATCTAGTGTTTACATTGTAGGAGACATGAATGCAGACATTGCAGACATGACTTCCTTATTTGGTAAACATTTGCTACAATTCTGTGAGGATCATGACTATATTCTATCTAGCAGATGTTTACTTCCTATAAAGAGCTACACATATATTAGTGAGGCTTGGCATACAACCTCATGGTTGGACCACTGTATAAGTACAGCTGATGCACATGTCTCCCTGGCATCTATGCAAATACTTTACAGTGTTGTTACTGGAGATCATATTCCTATCTCTTTTAATATACACGTTGACCAGTTACCAGGACTGACAACACACAATGGCCCAGTTAAGCAGGGGAGGCTGGACTGGACAGCTTGTACACAGGAAGACCTCCTGTCCTATTTTACTAGATCTTGTTAGGATTTAGGCAGACAGAGACGGATCGTGGTGTGCCAAACTCTGGAAGTTTATTTACGTTGCTCTCAAGTTCCACTGGTTTACTCTGTTTCTTTTCCTCAGACAGAATAAAGGCAGTACACAGTTTATATAGTCATTGTCACGTCACACATCGAAAGACATACGTGTCACAAAGAGACAGTCACATCATAGTCATAACATGGAGTCCTTGTAGAGTCCTTGTACAGTCCTGCACGTAGGCCATATTGCTATCTAATACTAATACCCTCCCCTTTGATCACATAATCACATGTGATCACTCAAATCGATCAATCAATAAAGTGGAAAAAGAAAAAAAAAAAAATTAAAACAAAAACTTTAAAAAATTATTAAAAACAAAGAAAATGTATGCATTAAACTCATAATCATCAAATCAATATCAGTGGATTTTATCCTCTATCCTGGAAAAAAAAAAAAAAAAAAAAAAAACAAAAAAAACAAATCAAAAATAAAAACAAACAAAATAAAAACAAACAAAAACTATTGGACACACAAGAACTCAGCAGATTCAGTCAAAACACAGACAAAAACGAGCTGAGTCTCAATTTAGAAGCTAATTTCACTTTTCTTACTCTATACTTTTATTCTAATGCTAATTGTTTACACTTCACTTATTTCACTGTATTATTTTCACTTTTCAATCTTAGACTGTGTACTTTACTTTCACTATTCACTATAGTTTAAAACTATTCTAATCTATTTACAAATATGTTTGCATATTTGCTTCTATTGAGCCATATTCTTAAACATACATTTTAATCTAATAAATCTCTCTGTGGTATTATACTCTCATTATCAGTGGCTTATTATCAGTGGGATTTTGCTCCATGTCTATTCTCATTCTCAGGAATAAAACTGTGAACACAGTAAGGCAAATGGTCAACATTTACACTTCTATAGTGGTCAGTGATTTATTACTTTTTATTATCTAAAGATATTATTGTCAGGCATTTGGGATGAATGTACATCATTAATCAAATTAGTATTATCCTTACAAGAGCTAATCTATTTTAGCAGGTTTGGGGTTGGGGTCAGTTATTCTACAATGGTGTTTGTGCTGGAAACTTCTCAATATCTAAATATCTACTATTGTGTTTTTGGGCTATACACAAATACATCAAAATGCTTTTAAATGCTTTTGAATCTCTGTTGGTTCTAATCTATCTCATTGATCTAGGCATTAATCTAGGCTACACTCATATGGACTTTTGCATTGTCAACATTCACTCATGTTTGAACACAAGTGAATTTGGCAAGTATCTAATAAAACTGTACATAAACTGTAATTAACTTTATCTACTTTTGAAGTAAATGCTTGTGAAATGGTCCCTTTACCATTTGATATTAGCACTGGCTACAAATAATCTCTATTTTTGAAAGCATCTATGGTTGATGCTTTTATCTATTCTATTTTTACACTATTGTGACTCAAAGCTCGGCTGCAGTTTGAGCAAAGGCATATTTCTAATTTGTGACTTCTGTCACTTTTAATGGCTGTAACATAACTCTGATTCTAATATTATAGCTGATCTATCAAAAGGATAACATTGTAGGGTACTATTTTAACTCTTATGTGGAAATGTGTTTATGAAAAACAAAGGAAGTCAAATTCTACTTTTTACTACTATTTAACATCTACTAAAACGCTACAATACTACTATACTTTATCATTTTCAAAGTTTTTGTCTGTCAGATGTCTGAATACTTAACATGTATATTGCATTTGTCACAGTGTTCTGGTTGTAGCAATAGCATCGGCAATAGACGTTTTCATTGGCTGGTTCTTGTTCTGCAAATGGCTGTGTCCAATAGATCATCAGATGTCCAGAAGCTAGGGACAAACAAAAACAAAAGAAAGAATCATGAGTATCTCTCTCATTTTAGCACTCATCAATGTATGATTTCAAAAATATAAACATCACTCCCCAGTTTTCTCTCTCAGGTCCTCAGGTCCTCAGGGTCCCCTGAGGGTGAGTCTCAGTCGTCATCAGGTCAGGTCATAGAGAGATGTCATCTTGGACATCAGTAGGGTCCAAGCCATGGTTTTGGTCTCCAGATGCACATCAGGATCTCCAGATACAGTCTTTTCAGTTGAAGCACATCAGGTCATTTGCGATGCACTTCTGGTCAATGGTGCAGTGTCTCAGTTCCTGTACACAGCTTGTTATGCAATAGTTACTCTCTATGGTTAAGTCACTTTGATTCTACTTTAACACAATTTCTATTCATGCTGTTGCTAATGTCCCTCAGACAAAAAGCAAGCGCAGTTTACTTCTCTAATTTGTGTTTTTATCAGATCTAATTCTAATCAATGTAATTACTTCACACAGTACAAAATCAACAAATCAAAAGTGTCAGGACAGAGGTCAATTATGTCCATGACAATATAGAATTCAAATGAACATTTCTGGTCTCAAAAAATACTGATTCAACTAAAGATTCAAGTGATAGACAATTAAAAATATGTGTTTACATTGGAGTAAACTTTTAAAATGCTTTTTTCTCATGTTCTGCTTTTTCATGTATCTATATGTAAATGTGAATGTGTGAGTGTATGTATGTGTGTGTGTGTGTGTGTGTGTATGTGAATTTTGGGGTTGTCTCTCCAGACTCCTCGAACCACCTGTAGGTCTCAAAGGTCACACTGTGGTGATGTAAACCAACTGGACACACTCTCAACTCTCATTCAGGTCTCTCCCTGACGCTCCACCCATCACGTCTCCAGATACCTCTCTCTCATGGCCCCGGTCTCTCTCACACCCACTCAGTTCTGCAGTGGCGTGGGGAGGGGCAAGGAGGTGGCATTTCCCTTTGCTCTTTGATCTGTGACCTGTGGCTGGGTGGGCTTTGCGCTGTCCAGTGTCCAGCAGTGACCTCTCGTACAGTGAGGCAGAGTCTGAAAAACAATCCTTGAAACGGCCAATTTAAAAAAACAATAGATATCAGTATGCGAATGAGATTGTTTTTCTCTCTGAAGTCAAAACAATTTGAGCGCTCTGGGTTTTCCCAAGCGCTATGTAAATAAAGATTACTTATTATCTTACTAATGATGACATTTTAAAACCAGAAACTAAAGAAGTTATCAAAACAACAATTATACTCAAAACAAACAACCTTTTAAACTTTAAAACATGTATTATATACTTTTGTACTGTGTGATTAATTATCTATGCGTCCTTGGGTTTCTTGAAAGACGCCATGAAATGAAATTATGAAAAATCTCTATAAAAATGAACATTAATTTGTAAAAACATTTAAAACAAAACTTGAAATCAAACAAAAGATTTAGCTCCAGCTAAACTGGATTTGGTTCAATAAAACTCAATTGTGCGTCGGAGCTGCCTCCTCATGTCTCTGAGCAGCAGCAAGGTCACGCGTGTAGTCAAAACAAAAACAAAAGTCACCACTTGAATGTGAATTGGGTGAATTGGGTAGTTTAACTTAATAATATAATACTTTTACAGCCTAATTCCCTCTTTCTTTTTAGACGAAGTCTATAATCAATAATCACTTTTAACAGATTCTAATTTAAATGTTTGAAAAACGGCTTTTGTAACTAAAATAAAAACATAAAAAAAAAATTCTCACAAACAGCTATGAAATATATCAGAGATACAATAATGGACTCACAAAATAAGCAGCAGATTTAAAAAGAAAAGCAAAGCTTTTTGTACTAATCTTTGGGTTTCAAAAACATACTAATTCAAAACTTCTATTCTCACTAATGGTGTTTAAAAACGTTTAACTGTGTCTAACACAATGTTCAAATGGCAAATTTCGCAAATTTAACGGAATAACAACTATGAAAAGCCAAAAATCCTAAAGCAGTAGCTTTGCTTCAGAGCCAGAGCAGCGAAGGTGGGGGCCGTTTCCCTGACAACGGCAGCAGATAGAGCTGCGCACACACAGGCAAAAAGATACAGAAGAAGAACTTTCAAGATTACTTTTTCAAAATTGCGACATACTGTGTTTGCAAGAGACTTTTTTATCTCAACAAGACTTGCAAAAGCTGAACTCGTTTTAATGAGTATTTTCATGGGCTGTGAGTCCATACAGATTTTAACAGGAGTATTGTCATGGGTAGAATACAGGGGGTGTGGCAATACTCTGGAGAAAGTCTCTTGATACATGCGTTAAATTATCAGACTTGGAGTTGACTGGTGTATTGGGCTACATTTACTTGTGATGATATATAATTTATAATATTTTAATGTCCACAACTCCTAATGAGTGCAAACATAATAAATGTATTTTTAGATAATCTGGCCTTTTTGCATGCGGTTGTTGAAGACAGCACTGTATCTAGTGTTTTACATGGTAGGAGACATAATGCAGACATTGCAGACATGACTTCCTTATTTGTAAAATCATTTGTAGCATTCTGTGAGGATCATGACGAATTCATCTACAGATGTATACTTCCTATAAGACTACACAAATATTAGTGAGGCTTGGCATACCAACCCAAGGTTGGACCACTGTATAAAGTACACTGATGCACATGTATCCCTGGCATCATGCAATACTTTACAGTGTTTGTTACTGGAACATATTCATATCTCTTTTTAATATACACGTTGACATTTACCAGACTGACAACACACAATGGCCCCCAGTTAAGCAGGGAGCTGGACTGGAACACTTGTACACAGGAAGACCTCCTCCTGTCCTAGTTTTACTCATCTGACAAACTTTTAAGCAGTATACATTCCACACAATGCTATTAATGTATGACACAATTGTGTTGAAGTGACCTAAAATGGATATCTGTATATTTTATGAGAATATAATCATGTTTTTGTCTAAAAGTAGTGAAGTTTTTATAAAAAGTTCAACATAATCACCAAAGCGACCAGGCTGGAATATGAATGTATCTGGGTAATTACGAGGAACACGGGAAGCTAACAAGAGAATGGACTGTAGCAGGAGACCGAGACATGGCAGTTTTTTTTTTTTTAAAAAAAATGTGTTTTTTTTTTTTTTTTTTTTTTTCGATTTTTGAGAATAAAATGATATACCAAATGCAGAATACTAATATGCTATTCGATTTATCTCAAGAAAATGAACAAAGTATGAGGTCAGATTCATTGGCCAGTAAACTTTACATCCAGCAATATTATGGATGTTGGAAAGAGTGCGAAATCTCAACAGTAAGTAAAAACATCTCAACCTTGCACAGTAGATGGTATCTCAGGCTCAGAAAAAAAGTTGGATGCTGAGACGACATTATTAAGCCTTTTCAATTGTGTCCACAGTGATATGTTTAAATGCGGCACAAATTTGACCAAAGTGAATATGTACCCATAAGTGCCCATGGTGTAATCAAGCAATTCAAAAGGTTACCGGCTAATAAGTCCGAGGTGCTGATAACATTTATCTGACACCTGAAAAACATGCAGCAAAAAGACTTTTCCACTGCTGCCTTTGCTGTCTCTACTGTTTACACATGTGATTTCTCCCAACTCACTTCCCTCGGTCCACGCTTGTCCCATCTTAAAGGATAAAGCTGGTAGAATGGGTAGTTTGGACAATTAAGACCAATCGCACTGGCAAGCATATTGTTCTAAAGTCTTGGAGAAAATACTGTTATCCCTCGATTACAAGATAAATCAGCTCCACAAGACAACCAGTTTGGCTTTAAATCTAAACATGGTACAGATTTATGCATATTTGCTCTCCAGAAAAATAAGAAAATATAAAAGTCCAACATCATCTGTTCTCTTTCTGTGTTTTATTTCATAAATTCAATAACTCATCAACTAAACAATTCAAAAAAAAAACAAACATCACAAATCAAAACTATTTTTCATAAAAGAAGATTAGCAAGTACATCAAACTACAAGAATTCAAAAAAATTCAAAAATGAAAAAACAAAAATAAAGAATTTTCATAAAAAACATTAACAAAAACTATTATTTCAAAATGAACTCAAAATTCATAATCAAAAAAAAAAAAAAACACATTCAATAAAACAAATAAAAAAGCAAAAAAAAACAAAAAATCATTGCAAAATCAAATAAATTAAAAATAAAAAAAAATAAAAAATAATTTTCAAATTCTTTTTTCAAAACATAAAAAAACAAAAAAAAATAATTATTCAAAAAAAAAAAAAACACAATATAAAATTAGATCAATATTCAAAAAAAACAAATATTCAAATAAAAAAAAAAAAAAATCAACAAAAATACAAATCAACACCAAAAACTCAAAAAAAAAATTTTTTTCAATTGCAACAAAATAAAAATATCAAATAAAAAAAAAAAATCAAAAACAAAAAGAACATTTTCAAAAAATTTTCCAAAAGCATAAAAACAAAATTCAATTCAAAATAAAAAATAAAAAAAAAAAAAAACACAAAAAAACATATCAAACAAAAAAAACTTTCAGTAAAAAAAAATGAAAAAAAGAAATTCAAAAACAAAAAAATATCAAATAATCAAATATAAAATTCAAAAATTATCAAAAAACAAAAATTCAAAAAACAAACAAAACTTTCACATATTCAAAAAAAACATTATAATTCATCAAAAAAACCAAAAAAAAGATATAAATTTCATCACAATCAATCACAAAAACATGGAAACAAAAAGAAAACAAAAAACATTTTATTTCAAGGTCCGACGTCCTATCAACTCTTATTTACCATAATATGGCCTTCAGATACTTCGTTTTCCGTTTTCCAACTAAGCAAGCAGATTCAAAACATCGTCCATTTCAACGCATCTGACGTTATCTACGTTCAAAGACCGTCGCGGCCTATAGATCATCAGTTGCAATGTGGACAAACCGCGTCCGACGCCGCTCGTCGTCGTATATGACCATAATATTGGACTGTTGATATGAATCCATTTACAGATCCCTGATTGACCTACGTAACCCTGCAAAGCACTCACTGTCGAGACATACTTTTTTGCAATAGGCAAGGGCAAGTTGATTTTGTATAGCACATCAAAACTAAAGGAAAACTCAAGCACGGAACAAAAGGAAGAAACAATCAAACAAGCATGTACAATTATAAAATTGAACAGTAAAGGAAAAAGATACAGAAAAAAATCTCTCATAAAAGCGCTCAGTTGAAGTCAGAAACAGAAGTGTTTTTATTAAACCGGGATTTTTACATTGTCAAAGAAGAAGCCTTCTCACATAGCCAGAAGACCGGTCCAATTTTACCTTGTGAATCTGAAATGGGCAGTCTGTAATCAGGTTCAGGTTATGACTCTGGGCAATAAACGATAAACACAGCATTCAAAAATCATAAACAACTAGTAAGAAATAACAGTCATTAGTGCAAATGGAGCTGCATTAAAAATCATGTTTTCTCTACTTCAAAGTCAATACTGGCTCACAGGCACAGTGGTTATAACACTACTGTACTGAACACTACTGACTGGAACAGCAACGTACGAGAACATTTTCATGCCAAAGTAAATAAAACAATGATTGTTAGCGCCTATGTTGGATCAGTATAAAACAGGCACAAGCTACACTCTAGTTTTCCCCCAGATGTAAAAACACAATCTGGAAAGGCGAGAAGAATCAATTATTGAATTTGATGTGCCAACATTGTCCTCTCTTGGTTCTTCAGTCCTCATCCACAAGGCCACTGCACAGCTCCTGAAAAATGTGGTAACATGTTTAGTTTCAACGTAATTTGCAAAGTGATATAACGCATAACTTTCAATTAAGGCCGCAAACCACTCGACGCCATCCACCATTAATACAATCCTTGGCAACTGCACTAGCTCGAACACGTAAGAACACTCATCTGTGAAACTTGGGATAAGGCTTTTGGGGTCATTGGAGTAATTCCATGTAAAAAACAATGCAAATATGCAGTTGTTTGCTCATGCCTTAGGGAGCCCTGAAAGCTACTTGACACCTGTATACTCTACACTTGTTGCAGTTCACAGGGGGGCAGTATTCCCCTTGTTGTGCTCTTTCCCACATCGTGAGTGTGTGGGCTGAACAATCATGAAAGTGAAAAAAATAAGATAGAGGTTTTCAAAGAGAATAAAACCAAATAATGGGTTTATTCTAATATACAACATAATTAATTACAGGGACAACAATTCAATGTGTGAGATGGGGGGGCATTCTTACCTTTGAACCCCGTCACCACCGTCTTGTACCCCTGTAAGGACTCTAACACAACACACATTCGCAACATTTAGGAATAACACACTAGAACATTAGTTATGGCAACAATTCATGAAAAATTCATAACTCTACTGGGGGAGTTCACAATACATTTGACTGGCATTATGCTAAGGTAAATGTATTTTTTACTTATCAGATGGCTGGTTTATAAGGTGTATAAGAAATAAGTCAGAAATTGGCATAGGTTGCGAAGCGCGGTCGTTAGCTTGCCTGTACCTGCAGATGGAATGGATATTTCATATTTGCAGACGTAACCCTAACCAAAAATATACAGACGTGTAGTGCGCTCCTTTGAACAGCCACAGTGAGGAAGAAGTGGAAAGTCTCGGACATTGAAGACCTGGGGAACGACCTTAAAGTCCCATTTTATTATACAAAGGGCAAGACATGGACCATTAAGAACTCGCTTGGTCTGCAGCAGTGGTAACATCTGTGTGCTCCTATGGTCCCACATGGTCCCACATGGTCCCGACTAACCTGAACTCAACGCCTACTAGGACATCACTGTTGTCCTAAAGATGGGTGTAGTCCCAAATAGTTAAGCGGGATCTCACCTGGTTTAAACTTAGTTTACTAATAACTGTTGTCCCCTTTTGCAGTTTAAAAACCCTTGTGAAATATTATAACAGTAACTTTACCATTTTAGAAATGAATTATTATTTTAAAACTCAAGATTCTGAACCGTGTTTAACACATACTTGGTTGACAGTCCTAATCCGAAGAATTTTAATGGTTTAAAAATAGTTTTGAAATAGGAAAACAAAGATCATATTGTTAAACTTTAACTGTAACACTAAAAAATATAGGTCTCCCTATCAGCTGAGCATCCACCCGTGATTAGTATAGATTCATCTCTGGCAATTCATAATACAGATAATAGTATACAAAATATACTTAACAAATCCCGTATACTGAGAAAACTACTGAGTTTCTGTCGCCAACTCTTTTCAATGTGGAAATGATACTCTATATAATAAAACTGGGGCAGACTTGTTACTTAGCTAAGCAGGTGGATTCCTATAAATAAAGCAGGCACGGTCAGAGTACAGATTCAACGCATATCAACGTCTGGGAAGACAAGTACTTTACGCCAGATGCACTCCTTATACTCGTTTGACGTGGAAAACAGTGCCCGCCGACCGGGAGCGACCGCACGTTCACTGTTAAAGCCTAAGGGTTTACTGGCGCGGCGCACAAGTGTGCGTCGGTTGTTTAGGGGTGTTAACTAATTATGTTTTCACAGGAGTCGAAACCAACCTGGCCGTGTGTAGCGTTGCGTAATGAACTCGTCCGCAACGACGCTGGTTTCAAAGCCCCTTCGAAAACTTTTGACTGTTTCCTTTTAGCGAACAATTTGTCGTTTGGGTTAAAAAAAAACGAAATAAACACACTCTCATAAGAATATGTAGTGGCTAATAATAAAACTTTGACCATGCATTTGCATAAAAATCTCAAGTGCTCACCCCTTATTTGCAAACTTGAGATAGTTATAACAACAAATGCATACATGTCACAAGTGGTATTATTAGCCACGTACGTAATCCTTTGTTTGTGAGTGGTTTATTAGTCCTTTTACCATAACAGAAAAAAATTGTTCGCTAAAACTCGAAAAACAAATATCGTACAGAGTATAATGTTACACACACGTGGGGGCTCGAACCCATGTAACCACAGGCTGCACACAATTTGCTTAACCACTTCACTACCGTCCAGGGTACAAGCATGGGATGGCACAAACCGAGCCGCGCATTCTCCACCAAATCTGTTAGGATTTAGCAGACAGAGACGGATCGTGGTGCGCCAAACTCTGGAAGTTTATTTACGTTACTCTCAAGTTCCACTGGTTTACTCTGTTTCTTTTCCTCAGACAGAATAAAGGCAGTACACAGTTTATATAGTCATTGTCACGTCACACATCGAAAGACATACGTGTCACAAAGAGACAGTCACATCATAGTCATAACATGGAGTCCTTGTAGAGTCCTTGTACAGTCCTGCACGTAGGCCATATTGCTATCTAATACTAATACCCTGACAAACTTTTAAGCAGTATACATGTTCCACACAATGCTATTAGATGTACTGACACTAATTGTGTTGAAGTGGACCATAAAATGGATATCTGTAGTTTTTATGATAATATTATCAGTGTTTTGTCTAAAAGTAGTGAATGTTTTTATAAAAAAGTTCAACATAATCACAAAAAGCGACCAGGCTGGAATATGTATGTAGCTGGGTATTACGAGGAAGCACGGGAAGCTACAAGAGAATGGACTGTAGCAGGGAGACCGAGACATGGCACTATTTTTGAGAATAAAAAGATTACCAATGCCAGATACAAATATGCTATTCGATTTATCTCAAGAAATGAACAAAGTATGAGGTCAGATTCATTGGCCAGTAAACTTACATCCAGCAATATTATGGATTTTTGGAAAGAGGTGCGAAATCTCAACAGTAGTAAAACATCTCTACCTTGCACTGTAGATGGTATCTCTGGCTCAGAAAACATAGTTGGATGCTGGAAACAACATTATTATAATCTGTTCAATTGTGTCCACAGTGATATGTTTAATGCTGGCACAATTGACCAAAGTGAATATGTACCCATAAGTGCCCATGAGGTGTATCAAGCAATTCAAAAGTTACCGGCTAATAAGTCCTGTGGTGCTGATAACATTTATGCTGAGCACCTGATACATGCCAGCAAAAGACTTTGTCCTCTGCTGGCCATTTGCTTCTCTAGCTGTTTGACACATGGAATTCTCCCAGACTCACTTCTCTCTGTCACGCTTGTCCCAGTCTTAAAGGATAAAGCTGGTAGAATGGGTAGTTTGGACAATTATAGACCAATCGCACTGGCAAGCATATTGTCTAAAGTCTTGGAGAAAATACTGTTATCTCGATTACAAGATTATATCTGCTCCACAGACAACCAGTTTGGCTTTAAATCTAAACATGGTACAGATTTATGCATATTTGCTCTCAAGGAAATAATAAGAAAATATAAAAGTCAAACATCATCTGTTCTTCTGTGTTTTATCGATGCATCTAAAGCATTTGATCGGGTAAATCACTGGAAATTATTCTCAAAGCTGAACGAGAGAGGGGTGCCTCGTTATATTGTGAGAGTTTTAGTATACTGGTATGCCCATCAGGTAATGCAGGTGAGATGGGGTAGATCCATGTCGGATCCATTCTCTGTTAGTAATGGTGTCCGGCAGGGAGGAATTCTCTCTCCTGTTTTATTCTCCCTGTATATGAATGATCTGTCCTTAGAGTTAAGTGCATGTAAAACGGGCTGTATGATTGGGCCAATCCAGGTGAATCATCTGTTGTATGCGGATGACCTTGCTGTATTCAGCCCTAGTAGTGCAGGTCTACAGGACCTTCTCAATGTCTGCTCTAAGTATGGTGTAGAGTATGATGTAAGGTATAATGCAAGCAAAAGTATGATAATGTTATGTAGAACTAAAGATGATGTAAATGTAAACTTTCCCCAATTTAAATTGTGTGGTGTTGAACTAAGTGTATGTTCCAAATATAAATACTTGGGCCATTTTATTTGTGATGATCTGTCTGATGATGAGGACATTCTCAGGCAATGTCGTATGTTGTACGTTCAGGCGAACATGCTGGTGCGCAAGTTTGGTGCCTGTACAGCGCAGGTGAAAAAGACACTTTTTAAAGCATACTGTACGTCATTATACACGGCACATTTATGGACCAAATACAAAAAAGCAACCATCCGCAAACTCAATGTGGCATACAATGACTGTCTGAGGATTTTATTGAAAAAGCCACGATGGGAAAGTGCAAGTACTTTGTTTGTGTCAGCTGGAATAAGGACATTCCAGGCCGCCATGCGATGTTTGATGTACAGTTTTATTTGTCGGCTCAATGAAAGCCAGAATTGTATTGTCATAAGCCTGACAAATGTCAAATTCAGTGCCATGCGGTACCAGTCAGATCTGTGGAGACACTGGTACAGCTGTTTGCTCTGAGAAGTGAGGCTTATTGTTGTGATTACATGTGTTGTTTTGTGTTTTTATGTGATGTGTGTTATGTGTTATGTGTCTTATCCTGGACCCTGAGTCTGTAATAAAGTTTGATATGATATGATATATATATATATATATATATATATATTAGATGTTTTATTTATTTTTTTGTCTTAGTTTCTTTTGTTTTACATATTTTACAGCTGTGATACAGAAGCAACCCCAGCCTTATAGACAAACTGCTTGAGGAAGGGCATCAGGAGTACAGCGTTTTTGGCTTTTATAGTGGAATTTTGTAAAAAGTATAATAGTCACTGGTTCAATTTTTTTCCCCATTACCCCCATGACCCTAAATAACATTTCTATGCAGTCTAAAAAGTTGTTTATAGCATTTCATTGTGTTTTTTCAATACATTTTTGTAAAATGGATTTTCCGTTTCTTTTTTTTCTTTGTCTTTATGATTCCATATTTTTTATATAATTGATATATAATTGATTGTCTGTGGGAGCTTAAAACAACGGTGATCAAAGAAGCAGGAGATATACACCGCTGCGGCAGACATGGCTAAAAGCTCATGTTAGCATTAGCGTTAGCCACAGCGTCCTGTCTGCATCACGGTAAGAAACAGAACATTCACTCACGCTGCTGATAAAGTATTCTGGCAATTGTTTTGTGGGGATTCTGTGTGTTTTATTTGAGGCTTTGTCCCTGAATAAGTTTAGTTGAAACTTGTGACATAGTAGTTGGACTGCGCTCGGATCGGGTCAGAACATCCTGAGATTGTGTTGCAGATTCTGCCTTGTTCTCATTATTGTCAGTGTGAAAAATGTATGTATTGTTCGCGTGTGAGTGTCTTGTGTACAAACTACACGATGTGGCTCCTGTTGTGTTAACGCTGTCTTTGTGCGTGTGGTTTGCGATCTTTACACTTTGCTGCTATGACGCCGGACTTTTGCAAAATTATTTTTCTAAAAGATTGTTGTTCGGATCGTTCTTTTACAAAACTGGGGTCCTCCATGGTTACTTCTTCCAACTTGTGAAGGCACGGTGAAAGCAACTATAAGTGAAACAAAACGCGATTCTCGCATTTTTTTGTCCCTTATCCAACACCGTTTTTCAAGATGGCGCATATTCATGGAAAGCACTCCTCTCTCATGGACACTTATAAGTTAAATTTTAAGCCTATAAATACAATTTAAAACACACGGTGGAGGTAAATATTCTTAAAAAGGTCACATTTGTCATTAGTTTTGCATATGGAGCAGCTGTAAAAATGACACAGGGTGGCTTTAACTATTATTTTAGTAATTTTGGTTTTATAACCTTTTAAAATCCAGATACTAAAATTGACACTTCACTGTGAACACACTGTAGTACTCCACATTTCCCTACAGACACATTTGTGTTGGTCTATTGTCACTCAGTCAATGTAAAATAGACTACAAGTCAGAATATGTAAAACATGTTTGTTGGGATGAATTAAGATAAATTTTTTAAAAGCTGGAGTTACATTTTCAGCTCCAGATGGTGTTTTGTCATCTTTAGTTCAATTCCCTTGGACCAGTGTCATTTCAGCATCGGAACCTCCTCTGATTGAGTTGTGGACCAGAGTTGGCCTGTTATCTGGTCCCATCACGGGGCAGTCACTCGTGAAGTTGTCCGCTGGTTTTGGGTCGATGCTATCGGCCTTCACCTGTCACTCACAGTGGGTCCAGTCACTGTCACAGTCGGGGCTAGTTGCGACTAGTGCTTGTCATTCTGCGGTCTCTGAGAAAACTATCTTCCTAATGAGTATTGCAAAACAGAGAAAGATTCAACACAAACTCTTTCTTCTACAGATTTTAGATATAGTATGTGTTTCCAAACAGCTTCTTTATTTTGTGAAACTTAGATATTTTATACCTAATTTTTGATTCTTAATCATGCTAAAGTAAGATAATTTATACATCATTTTTGCTCCGTTATTATGCTAATGTTTGAGATTGTATTTTATTTTAGTATAGGGTAATCATTCACTTACAGTGCCTTGCGAAAGTATTCGGCCCCCTTGAACCTTTCAACATTTTGCCACATTTCAGGCTTCAAACATAAAGATATAAAATTTTAATTTTTTGTCATGAATCAACAACAAGTGGGACACAATCGTGAAGTGGAACGAAATTTATTGGATAATTTAAGCTTTTTTAACAAATAAAAAACTGAAAAGTGGGGCGTGCAATATTATTCGGCCCCTTTACTTTCAGTGCAGCAAACTCACTCCAGAAGTTCAGTGAGGATATTTGAATGATCCAATGTTGTCCTAAATGACTGATGATGATAAATAGAATGCACCTGTGTGTAATCAAGTCTCCGTATTAAAGGGACTTGCCCTTATAATCTCAGGGTTCTGTTTAAAGCGCAGAGAGAACCATGAAGACAAAGGAACACACCAGGCAGGTCCGAGATACTGTTGTGGAGAAGTTTAAAGCCGGATTTGGATATAAAAAGATTTCCCAAGCTTTAAACATCTAAAGGAGCACTGTGCAAGCAATTATATTGAAATGGAAGGAGTATCAGACCACTGCAAATCTACCAAGACCCGGCCGTCCCTCCAAACTTTAATCTCAAACAAGGAGAAGACTGATCAGAGATGCAGCCAAGAGGCCCATGATCACTCTGGATGAACTGCAGATAACTACAGCTGAGGTGGGAGAGTCTGTCCATAGGACAACAATCAGTCGTGCACTGCACAAATCTGGCCTCTATGGAAGAGTGGCAAGAAGAAAGCCATTTCTCAAAGATATCCATAAAAGTCTCGTTTAAAGTTTGCCACAAGCCACCTGGGAGACACACCAAACATGTGGAAGAAGGTGCTTTGGTCAGATAAAACCAAAATCGAACTTTTTGGCCACAATGCAAAACGGTATGTTTGCCGTAAAAGCAACACAGCTCATCACCCTGAACACACCATCCCCACTGTCAAACATGGTGGTGGCAGCATCATGGTTTGGGCCTGATTTTTTTCAGCAGGGACAGGGAAGATGGCTAAAATTGATGGGAAGATGGATGGAGCCAAATACAGGACCATTCTGGAAGAAAACCTGTTGGAGTCTGCAAAAGACCTGAGACTGGGACGGAGATTTATCTTCCAACAGGACAATGATCCAAAACATAAAGCTACATCTACAATGGAATGGTTCACAAATAGACGTATCCAGGTGTTAGAATGGCCAAGTCAAAGTCTAGACCTGAATCCAATCAAGAATCTGTGGAAAGAGCTGAAGACTGCTGTTCACAAACGCTTTCCATCCAACCTCACTGAGCTTGAGCTGTTTCACAAGGAAGAATGGGAAAGAATTCCAGTCTCTCGATGTACAAAACTGATAGAGACATACCCCAAGCGACTTGCAGCTGTAATTGCAGCAAAAGGTGGCGCTACAAAGTATTAGCGCAAGGGGGCCGAATAATATTGCACGCCCCACTTTTCAGTTTTGTATTTGTTAAAAAAGTTTAAATTATCCAATAAATTTCGTTCCACTTCACGATTGTGTCCCACTTTTTGTTGATTCTTGACAAAAAATTAAATGTTTATATCTTTATGTTTGAAGCCTGAAATGTTGAAAGGTTCAAGGGGGCCAAATACTTTCGCAAGGCACTGTATCTTGTGCTGTGTTCTCCTCATTCCTATTGTTCTGTAACTGGGGGCACAACACTGTAATTACACCACTGTGGGACAAATAAAGGATCTCTCAATCTTAATCGTAAAATGGTAGTATACTTGCCATCGTACAGAAACCAGAGCATTACAGACAATATCAAAATGAGACATTATTGACTTGACGCTCAAACCCATAATGTTACCTGCAGTAAAATACAAACTTGGGAATTATGTGTTTGTTATTTTTACATTTCCTGCGTTTGAACTGTTTCATTCTCGTTTCTTGATTCGTTGAACCTGAATCAACGGTTTTTTAAAGTCCTCCAAGATAACTACTGTTGTGATTTAGCGCTATTCAAAAATACATTGAATTGGATTGAAAATGTTCTGTCCATGAATGATTGTTATTAACCGTTTTCTTCTTCCTGCACCGGGGAGCTTCCTTTGGTCTGGTCCACGATCTCTGATAAATGCTTAAGTGATTGTCTGTGACTTTTGGGTCGGAGTGCAGAAGAACAGGCTGTTATTCCCACTCTCAATTCACAGTCAGAGAGAGAGAAACAGTGAGTGAGTTCTGCTGCCGAAAAAGGCAAGGCGCGCTTTGAACTATCAGAGGTTCATTGTTAGGTGTGGACTGAGACTATACACTTTTATTTTCCCTTACTGCAGGAGGACAGGGACCAGGATGAGTCCTACAGGAGAACATGGACCAGACTCAGTCCTACAGGAGAACATGGACCAGACTCAGTCCTACAGGAGAACACGGACCAGACTCAGTCCTACAGGAGAACACGGACCAGACTCGGTCCTACAGGAGGAGAATCTGTAACCTGTTAGGGCCAATATGAACCAACTTGGACTCTGAGGAGCACAGGGACTGGCCTCTTGCTGGTGCCAAGAGTCAGGACTAAACATGGGGAGGGACAATTTTCAGATTCATGCAGCTAAAACAGTCTTCCTGAAAACTTGAGACAGGCCTCTACTCTGACAATGTTCCAATCCAGGTTAAAAACTGTTCTGATTCGATGCAACAACTGAAGAATTCTGTTCTCACTTACAGTATTTTAATGTGTTGTGTGATTGTTTCTATCTTTTACAAAACACTTTGTGTTCTGTATGAACTGTGCTATACAAATAAACTTTCTGCCCTTGCAAATTTGTGATGCATAATGTAAGAGGTCCAGCGACTGGAAATGAAGAAATTATGGTTTTGTGTTTTTTGTTGCTTTATCAGTCAGACACACACAAAACTGTTTTAGTCTTTGTGAATGATGACGGCCTCCTGGATATGGGAAATCTTTATAATTGTTTTTACCTAAAGCACGTTTTCCGCGACCTCGTCCATCTCTGTTCCGCTTCGAGGATCTTTTCTAGTCACCCACTCTGCAACACAGCGGCAGAGTGGGGAGTACCGATGCCTACAGTAGAGGTGTCAAAGTTATTATTTTTGTGAACTGACATTTGTTTTTGGTTGTCACAAAAGTGTGAATTTATTTATTTGAATCAATATTGACATGATATCATACACCATTTTAAAGCCCAGAACAGAATCCAGTCTAAACAGTTTTACAATCCATATTGTCGGCCCCTGGAAAAGTCTTAGAGAACTCGGCTCTTAGAAGTGTGACTTTGAATAATGTTTCTAGCATTAGCTTCACTTTCTTCTCTCCATCTTCTCTCTTCAGGCCAAAGGGAAGAAGCCGCTCTTTGTGCAGCTCGTGCTCGATAACATATGGAGTTTGTATGAAGCGGTGGTGACCAACAGGTGAGTCACTTTGGCCTCTGCAGATTAATGCCTCATAATAGAGCCCATCTTCTCAAAAGCTTTTGTAAGGAATCCACAGCAACCACACAGCCTTTCTGCTCTGGAAACACGGAGGGTGTAAGGTTATTTACCTGGAGTGAACATTCAGGGTGAAAGGTAGTATTGTGATTGTAGACCTTCTGTTTGTGATGCCATCTGGATGCCTCCCTGGGGAGGTGTTCTGGTCATAGCCCACCAGGAGGATAATAGGGGAAGACCCAGAACACGGGACTAACCCAAGTTAACAATGGGGTAACAATAATTCAATGTATTATTCTTTAACTATTAAAACATGTTTCTAATTTTCTTTTGATTGGTAAATGATTTATGTATTTATTGGACATTTATTATTTTGGTCATACCAAAAATGTGATGCATTCTTTTGCAAATTACTTGTATTCATATCTATATACAGTGCCTTGCGAAAGTAATTGGCCCCCTTGAACCTTTCAACATTTCAGGCTTCAAACATAAAGATATGAAAATTTAATTTTTTGTCAAGAATCAACAAGTGGGACACAATCGTGAAGTGGAACAAAATTTGTTGGATAATTTAAACTTTTTTAACAAATAAAAAACTGAAAAGTGGGGCGTGCAATATTATTCGGCCCCCTTGCGCTAATACTTTGTAGCGCCACCTTTTGCTGCAATTACAGCTGCAAGTCGCTTGGGGTATGTCTCTATCAGTTTTGCACATCGAGAGACTGGAATTCTTGCCCATTCTTCCTTGCAAAACAGCTCGAGCTCTGTGAGGTTGGATGGAGAGCGTTTGTGAACAGCAGTCTTCAGCTCTTTCCACAGATTCTGGATTGGATTCAGGTCTGGACTTTGACTTGGCCATTCTAACACCTGGATACGTCTATTTGTGAACCATTCCATTGTAGATTTGGCTTTCTGTTTTGGATCATTGTCCTGTTGGAAGATAAATCTCTGTCCCAGTCTCAGGTCTTTTGCAGACTCCAACAGGTTTTCTTCTAGAATGGTCCTGTATTTGGCTCCATCCATCTTCCCATCAATATTAGCCATCTTCCCTGTCCCTGCTGAAGAAAAGCAGGCCCAAACCATGATGCTGCCACCACCATGTTTAACAGTGGGGATGGTGTGTTCAGGGTGATGAGCTGTGTTGCTTTTACGCCAAACATATCGTTTTGCATTGTGGCCAAAAAGTTCGATTTTGGTTTCATCTGACCAGAGCACCTTCTTCTACATGTTTGGTGTGTCTCCCAGGTGCTTGTGGCAAACTTTAAACGAGACTTTTTATGGATATCTTTGAGAAATGGCTTTCTTCTTGCCACTCTTCCATAAAGGCCAGATTTGTGCAGTGCACGACTGATTGTTGTCCTATGGACAGACTCTCCCACCTCAGCTGTAGTTATCTGCAGTTCATCCAGATTGATCATGGGCCTCTTGGCTGCATCTCTGATCAGTCTTCTCCTTGTTTGAGATGAAAGTTTGGAGGGACGGCCGGGTCTTGGTAGATTTTCAGTGGTCTGATACTCCTTCCATTTCAATATAATTGCTTGCACAGTGCTCCTTGAGATGTTTAAAGCTTGGGAAATCTTTTTGTATCTTCTTTAAATCTTTAAACTTCTCCACAACAGTATCTCGGACCTGCCTGGTGTGTTCCTTTGTCTTCATGGTTCTCTCTGCGCTTTAAACAGAACCCTGAGACTATCAAAGAGCAGGTGCATTTATACGGAGACTTGATTACACACAGGTGCATTCTATTTATCATCATCAGTCATTTAGGACAACATTGGATCATTCAAAGATCCTCACTGAACTTCTGGAGTGAGTTTGCTGCACTGTAATCTTTATTTATATATACCGCCTTTTCACTGCAGATCTGAGTCTCAAAGCGGTTTACAATTGTTAATTTTTGGGCATTTGTCTCTCACTCCACACAGAGATGGGAGTGGGGTCACCAGTACAGGAGGCGCATGCCAGAACTATTGGACATATTTTTAGTGGTAGGGGAAACCGGAGTACCCGGAGGAAACCTACGCAGACACGGGGAGAACATGCAAACTCCACTCAGAAAGGCCCTGAACCGACCGGGATTCGAACCCAGGACCTTCTTGCTGAGAGGCGAGAGTGCTATCCACTCAGCCACCGTGCCGCCCGCAGTAAAGCTCTGAAAGTAAAGAGGCCGAATAATATTGCACGCCCCACTTTTTAGTTCATTGGTTAAATTGTTTCAAATTATCCAATGAATTTCGTTCCACTTCACAATTGTGTCCCACTTGTTGTTGATTCATGACAAAAAATTAAAATTTTATTTCTTTATGTTTGAAGCCTGAAATGTGGCGAAATGTTGAAAGGTTCAAGGGGGCCGAATACTTACGCAAGGCACTGTATATCAGTGTTATTTTCTAGACCAGTGTCTCCCAAAGTGGGGTCCGCAGGGTACTGCAGGGGGGCCGCGGGAGGTCATAAAAAAAATAATATAATTATTTAATGTTAAATTTATAATGTTTTGTTTGTAATATTAAAATATTTGTGTTCATTATTTGACTTGAATAATCCACTGTAATCATTTTTGTATTACAATGTTTGTAGCAGAGGCTACTTCCCCAAAATAAAATAACCAGAAGAGCCTATTCTTAATGTTGTCTTCTTGGTTATTATTTTGGGGGGCCACGCAGACCCGTCAGATTTTTAAGGGGGCCTCGGTGTTACTGAGTTTGGGAATGGCTGTTCTAGACAATTAACATTAACAAAAACTCACTCCAGACTTTACACAGAAAGAATCCAGGATCAGAACAGTAAATGTTTAGTTTCCAATAGGGGTGGGAACCTATGGGTACCTCACGATACGATACAATACGACACAATACGAAGCTCATGATAACGATATAATCACGATATGACGATTATTGATATATTGGTCAGAAATATACAATATGCCAGTTTATGGCATAAATAAAAGAAAAAATACACTTTATTTCCTGATAAATGGAATGGAGATGCGTAATGTTGCCATATATTAAGTATTAATACCAATTTAAAAAAATAATTTGTAAAAAAGAAAAAAAAAAAAAAATCTATTATTATTATTATTATTCAAAATTTGTATCGATACTTGGCAAATGCATATTGATCATCGAATCGCGGGAGAAAGTATCGCGATATATTGATATATCGTCACACCCCAAGTTTCCAAAGATAAGCACTTCATCTTGGGTTCATGACAAGGCTCCCACAGTTTTCTTCTTGTAAATTCTCATCATCATATTGTGTTGTGTCCTCTTTCTGTTCCCAGGGACAAGGACAAAGTGGACAAAGTGGTGACGTCTTTAGGGGTGAAGATACAAACCCGAGACTCGAGGAACTCTGACCCCAAAGTGCTTCTGTCGGCCATCTGCACCCAGTGGTTACCGCTGTCCCAGGCAGTGCTCGGTATCCTCCCTCTGCTGTGATACTCAAATGAATAACAGCAGATCTAACCCTAACCCTAAACATTCACCAGTTTAAAGGTGCAGTAAGCGATTTTATTAGCTTAGTGCTAGTACCAACTCGAAACCAATCCCCCCTCCCCTCGCCTCTCCACCAAACCAAACATCCAGCATTTTATTTGTCACAACAAGGAGAGTGGGTGGAAAATGTGAAATTAGCATTTCATCTTCAGTCATTATAGGTTTTAGAAAATCCAATAACTCAGGCGCGCGCAGTCACGATAAACACGATAACACATCCCATTGGTTCGTTGGGGATGAACGAATCCCATTGGTTTATTTTTATCGGTCCGCTCCAAAATATTTTGTATTAATTTTTGGAGACTATAGGCATCTGGTCAATTCTAATACTATTTGAAAACACATGATCCCTTGACTACTTTTAGGGTTTAGGAACGTTTTCCCACAATATTTTAAAAAATGCGTCTTGAAAAAATCACTGACTGCATCTTTAAGTTTTGTTATCAGGTTTAATTTATGCACCTGGGCTTTCTCTATAGCAACACAAAGCCCAGGTGGAACTGCCCTGACATTTAGATTAAAAGCACAGTTAAAGGAGCTATACCTGTTTCTGCAAGGTTTTTTTTCAGTTTGAATGTTTAGCACCGCCCCCCAACTCGCTCACAGGTTTCTCATTTCCCCTTCGCTCTCATCCCACGAAGCCTCACTGTTGCGTCGTTTGGGCTGTTTTGTTGTGTCTGCAGTTACAGCAAGAGGAGTTATAGCCAATTCTGCTAACATGTCACTGTGTTTACCAGCGTTGTAGAGGCTAGAGGACGCCGCCTGTTCGTAACAATGCCGCTCCTCGTTCTGTCTGTGGAGGAGAATCAATCTGAATCAATGAGCTCAAGTTTTCAATTAAATTACGGATTTTAATTAGGGCTGTCAAAATTATCGCGTTAACCCACGTTAATTCAATTTTTCATTAATCGCGTAATAAATAAAATAACGCATTAACGCATGTCCGAATAACCTGCCCATGTATCCCATAATATCACTCAGAATGCCGCGGACATATGCATGTGTGAGATCACGACAGAGCAGGTAGGCCTTCTGGGAATTCAAGTTTTAAAAGAATACGTGCATGACTGCGGCGCACTTGCCGTTGTTTGCTGTATGAAATGAAGTCTGCATCCTCCGTGGGAGCTAATAACAACACTGTGAATGGTGCTGCGGTAACGTGATCCAAGACCATTCACGCACAGAACTATTCTCTGCATGTTGTGTGAGTGTCTTTGCGTATCTTGTGCGTAACTATGCAGCCATAAATACTCATATACTGAAGCTGAACTATGTAGCCTCAGGAAGTGTCTGTGTCTCCTCCTGTCTTCTCCTGAAACGCAACTAAACTCGCCAAATTAAAGCTGAAGTACGTACATTTTGCCTTTCATTAACAGCTCGTATTGGTTGTGCCCAGAAGTAAAAGGTTGTGAGCAAAGCAAGCAGATTAAAATACATTTGGTATGAATGACTGTGTATTTGATAATCTCATTTAACTTTAATTGGAGTGGATTTGAAATAGAATGGCAAGAATGCGATTAATTGTGAGTTAACTCACCATAGCTATGCAATTCATCAACTAAAAGATTTTAGTTGTTTGACAGCCCTAATTTGAATACAACTTGTATGTAGTAATACGCATTTTTATGAACTCATTCGAAAAGAAATCGGGTATAGCTTCTTTAATATTGTACTTATGAATAGAATAATGGAAAATCGACCAAGCCCTCTTACAGATAATTTAGTGTTATATCAAAATGGGTAATCAGCCTTGGTTGGTTGGTACTGTGAAAATACTGTTAGCTTGAGGCCATAGTTTGTGGTTCTCCTTGATCCTTGAGCAGACATGGTGTGTGAGAGGTTGCCCAGTCCCCTGGAGGTGTCATCGGAGAGGGTGGAGAGGCTGATGAGTGTGGGAGCGCGCAGGTTTGACTCTTTACCGGAGCAGACTCAGCAGCTCAAAGAAGGTATGGACCTAAACACAGAGAAGGACACACAACAGAGAAGGCCGGGGCAGACATCTTGGAGACCCATCTTGGCACCTGGTGTTCCTAGAGGTCTCCCATCACAGTACTAACCAGACTGGTTGGGTTCTGCCTTTCACATGACATCTAAAACAGGTGTCTCCAACCTTTTTTGATTAGAGACCTTCTTTTATAAAACAGAAATGGCCTGCACTGCAAAAACATTGTGTTGCACTTTGGGTGACCTGGGTCAGTGTAAAGCGCTATGTGAATATGACTTACTCACTTAAGCAGTTGAGATAAAATTGTAATTTTCTATAAAAACTACAACATGCATGCATAAAATACTATTATAAAGCACAGTATGCCTACATTAATGGAAAAGCTTCTTTGATAATCAACCCCTAAAAAGTGTATCTAAAATATAGATAAAGACAACATTATATTCTTGTGTTTCTTCTCAGAGAGAGTGAGTCAGAGCATTGCAGTCAGTGGGAGATCAAATCCACTAATGAGACAATTAGGGACGACATCAAAGACACCAGTGAAGACATGAACAGTTATTTAGCTCAGAGAGAAACGTTTAAACCTGTGTAGGAATGATACAACTACAGGCACTGAGGCACTTCAGACCCACCAAAGGATTTATCATCACTGTCATATGACCCACCTGCATCAACAAGGAATCACTCATAACCACATATCAATCAATCAATCAATTAATCAATCTTTTTATTTCGAACTTTGTTGTCAATCCATCGTCATGGCAGTTCCTAATACATAAAAAAAAGCTTATTTGTAAACTCTGTACTTCTATTCTCGTTCGAAAACAAATAACAAAACAATAATAACAAAAAAATACAAAAAAAATTACAACAAGAAAGTTCGAAAGGGAGTGGAAAGAAGTAACCACTTTTTAAATCCCACCCCCAGTGCATAAATGTTTGGTGGTTGCTTAATGTGCAGTAAATAAACCCTTGTTATCATCATATCATTATATTTACAATTCTAGTAACTCATAGATTACAATTCAGTAACTTATACTCAGTTTTTCATGCACGGACATAGGGAAAAAGGTGAGAAATCTCGGGGAGGCCCATATTGAGAGAGGGATCTGGCTCCAAGACTGAGGCTGTAGATCAAGAAGTGAGCCTGTAGATCCAGGACTGAGGCTTTAGATCTAGGACTGAGGCAGTAATTCAGGATAAGCAATGCATCTGAAATAATTCTGTATTGTTTCTGAATCTTCGATCGAGTGAAAAGCCCAAAGTTAATGTCCGTTATTGTTTTGCATCTCCTTGTTCTTTCAGTTTTGCTCGTACACATCTGAACTCTGACCTCTCCTGTTTTTGTGCCAGCGTTTTTGCGGTGCTCCAGTGACGATGGCGCTCCGGTCATTGTGTTTGTATCCAAAATGTTTACCGCGGACCGCAAGGCCCTGCCCCACAACCGGCAGAGGTGAGTCAACCTTTGCTCTTGAATCACCGGTCGGATGATTAGAGCACAAGAACACTCTATTCCATGTCTTTGTGTTTAGCCTGAACATTGAGCCAATTATAGACATCACTCATGATGGTTGTCTGTTGAAACTGGGAAAGTTGGACATGGCTGAGCTTTAGGCAAACAGACGCCAGGCTATACATTCTCTTCTATTCTAAATTTCCCCACTGTAGGACACATATAGAATCTATTAATCTCTTAATTCTACTACATTCAGCTCTAATCTAGTCTAGTCTACTCTAATCTTCTCTCCAATAATTGGGAGTCTTTCCACTGGTTAACCAGTAACAGGTCCTTCTTATGTCCCTTTTGGCCCTGGTTCTGTCCAAGCCGGGCTGGCACTAAAGTTTTCAGATGGACAGTGATTGGCCACAGTGCTGCTGGAAGCCATGGTAACCACAAAATTTCCCCGGATACTGGTTTGTTGTAGGAAGAGTAGAAGAGAATAGAGTAGACTGGAATATCATCTTATTTGCAGTCACTCATGGCAATATTAAACCTGGACTACTTCAGAACATTATATATATCTTTTTGAGCTATTCCTTTACCTTAAGACCTTAAATCCCCTGATTAATATCCCCTGATGATAGACTTTGACGGTTGGTGTTTGGAGAAACTTCCCAGTATTCTGACGTCTTCTTATCGGAGCTTGGAGACAAAGCTCTCTGTGCTGAAGCCGTTTCCATTAAGTCTGAGGACAGGACTGTTATTTTTATCCCAGCGTCTGATCTCACTATTACTTTTCTGCGTGATCACTGGGCCCTCAAATCCCATTACTGCAGCTCCTGAGCAGTAGAGGACGCTCCCGAAAGGTGATGTCACACTTCAGATTTCTGGGAGAATTATGTTTAAGGACACATTGTGCTGAGTTCACTTAGTAAATATCAGAAAACTGTTCTCTTGGTGTGTTTCCTCTTTACACTGCTTCACAGACAGTACACTGTTTCAAATCTGTCCAAACAGACCTCACTTGCTGTTCTTTCTCCAAGACATGGACCAAGATAACCTGGTCGTACCACACCATAGTGCAAATCACATTTCGTACTAAGGTCTGGAGGCGCTCCATTGAGCTCCGTTTACAGGTGGGACGGGTTAACTCCTTTTGCAGATAGAAACCATTGGATCTGAGTTTACCATGACGTATGTAATCTCCGTTGTAATCTCCGTTGCTGCTAGCGCAGCCCGTGGGGAGTAGCGCCACATTTTTTTCTAGCGATTACATTTGCTAAACATTCCTATTGCTCTGGCTTCAATTTCTTGATAGAACCAGACCGGATTGCTTTACTATCGCATTTTTCGCCATTGCCAAACTACGACCTTCCCGTTCGACGCAAACTCTAAACGTCACCCACAACTAAATACTACACCTGCCTTCCGCACTCGCGGGTTGGTCGGTCAAAATTCTACCGATTGTAATCTCTAACCCAGGGACCAGACCCAGACGTTACATGCAGTGAAATGATGATTGAGCGGAGTGTACGGATGGCTAAGGCCAGGCTAGGACCAAGACAGAACAGCATCAGAATGTCTCATGTTCAGTTATTGGCCCTATTTGTTTTATTATTTGTTTTATAAATGCTTATTTGATTTCAACCCCATCACACACACAGACACGTTTCTGTTTTCTTATTTTCTGAGAATTAACTTTTCTTTATTTAGCTCCTATGTGGATGTTATTATTGCATTCCTGTGTTTGAACAGTTTGATTCTCTGATCTGTTGGTGGCTAACTAAATAAGTTTGGGAACCCCTGCATTAATGTCACGTCAAGTTGCATTATCTGCTAGAGACAGTAATGTGGTATTTAAGATAAGGGTGATATCATTAGTTTAACAGAGTGCCCTTACCCTGGAGACATGAGCCAGATAATATAATGACATTGGTAGAGGTGTGTTACCCTGGCAACCACTATTCAAACGTTGGTGAAAGCTCAATTTACAGTATAATTCTCAGTTAAGAGTGTGTCTCTGATCTGAAGGTTGGTGGTTCAAATCCTGCTCCAGACACAAAAATAATTTGTTGAGTGATCCCACAGGTTAGCAGGCGTGAAACCAGCGCTCAGTGGTGCTGTGTGTCCTGCCCCATCCCCAGTGAGTGTGTGGATTGGCACAATGTTTAGTACAGTTTATGTTCCCCTTTGAATGTTGAGTGTTTCTTTTGCATCCATTGATTTGTTTTATATTACATTTTGTGCTGAATAATTCGGTCTCCACTGTGTATATTTTTATTTTTATTTTATCTTTGTTTCTGAATTAAAAATGATATTTTTTAGTACAGACTTGATCTGTTTTTGCAAATGATCTCTTCATGTATTCGAAAGGAATGAAGACCGCATGACCCTTTTTGTTGTGAGAATCTACACTGATTATGAGGAAGAAAACAAGTTAGGTACCCCAGGTTTAAGTGAAAGTTGAGTGCTGAGTGCAGATCTTGTAAACCCAGGGTGAACCCAAAACTCTCATCTCGAGCTCCGCAGCCTGACAGATGAGTTGGTCTGGCCTGGGACAACCCTCCCGTCTCACACCGGGCCCAGAGTGCATTCTATCACAGCCGAGTCTCTCCTTCCCTCCTCCTACACGGCTCCTTTCATCCAGAGATATCGTGGCTCCTCCTACTTGCGGGGGTTTACCAAGCTCCTCCTCCAGACGAGTGGGAAAGTCTCGCTCTGAGTTAGATTCAGGGTCTTCTGAGGTAGAGAGATCATTGCAGTTCTGGGGTTAGGAATAGGGAGGCGAATTACATGCAATCTGTAGAGTTTTTAACAGGTTTACTAATGTCATGATAATATATATATATATATATATATATATATATATATATATATATATATATATATATATATATATATTTTTTTTTTTTTTTTTTTTTTTTCAAATCATACTCAAATTCAGACTTTGATTTTATGACTCTAACTGAAATTACTGCAGAATGAAACATACATGTGTAAATTTGACCATTTCAGAAAAAACAACTAATTTTGTTCCAACTCGTGTTCATGAATAGATTATCAGATTATTGTTTATTGACCTTCATTAAAACAAGGAAGATTTCTGAATCCTTTTTCAGATGAGTCCTAACCCCAGAGGACCGTATTCCAATGTGGTTATACTGAAAATGGCAAATAAAATGAATCTGAATCTGGTAGAGAGGTGAGATGTGTTTTGTGGTTTGGCAAACCGTAGCACGCAGAAGGAACCTACTCAAAACTTAACTCAGAAAGGCCCTGTCTGAAAATGGAATCAAACCCTTTTGCTGCCGCCCAAGATATCTTTTGATGTGAAAGCAAAATTAATTCAACATGACCCACAAGTCTGCTGAGATACAATAAACTCACATTTCCAGAAAGACTGTTACAGCTTTCTGGGGGGCGACAGTAGCTCAGTTGGTAGAGCATTGGCCTTTAGGCCTGGAGGTCGTGGGTTCAATTCCCACCCCAACACCCTCTCCACCGACTCCCACTGATGACTGCTGTCGTTGTGTCCTTGGGCAAGACACACCCTAATTGCCCAAAGCCCACACTGAAAGATCAAGGCTATGCTCACACTTACGGAGCAGCCGTCCTCCTGTGGACTCACCACCTGCAGAGGGTCAGTGAGGGGCTGGTGCTATGAGACTTGGGTGGCATCTCTGACTGCCACCCCCCTGACCCAGAAATGGATTAAGGGGTAGATGATGGATGGATGATGGATGGCTGTTACAGATTTTAGTGACCTTAGAAGGCTTGTGACCAATACACTAAGCTCTGGCTCATGACAGAACAGCATTATAATAACAGTAAATTAGTGTTATACTTGTAGTAACACCATTAGTTTTACCATTTTTTTTGTGTATTCAAAAGTATTAATTTGTTTTCCACCCATTGTATGTTGACATGTGGAAGCTTTGGCTTGTCAGGCATTAGTCTTCAGTTGCAGTACGCAACATCACCACAAGTCGGTGCTCTTTTCCTGTTTCTCTCTGGCTGGTAGAACATCCTCTGTGAATGGAGATTTCCTTTCCTCTCCTAAACCCGTGTGTCTGCTTACAGTCTCCTTTCCCTGAGACAGCTCTGTGGCCTAATTGCTCGGCTTGTGTGGGGCAGAGACAGGCTGTCAGCTTTTGGCCCAGCCACGGAGCATCTGTGTATGAAACAGAACGAGAAGAAGGAAGCGAGATAAGGTGAGCAGCAGCAGGGAGCCAAGAGGAGCTCCTTGTCCAGAATCAGTGATAATGAGCAGAGCTGGTACCTGCTGGGTTGTGTACCTGACTCGGGGTCAGAGGTCACAGCCTCAGTGGTCGTACAGTTTACCAGAGTGACCCAACCTCCAGGGAGCAGCAAACCACACCATGCACCTATGCTCCAGTTACTGTATTTAAAAACAAATATATGTTTATTTGCATAGCACAGTTAATATACAAGGAAACTCAAAGGGCTGAAGAAAAGAAACAAGAAAAGAATCATAAATCATCACAGTTCATTAAAAAAAGAGTGAAGATACAATCCTTCAGTTGTTGCTGTTTTTAACCTGTATTTGAACATTGTCAGAGTATAAACCTGCCTCATATTTCCAGGAAGACTGTGCCCTTTGTTTAGTCCTGACTCTGGGCAGCAGCAGGAGGCCAGTCCCTGTGCTCCTCAGAGTCTGAGCAAGGAGGCCATGACCAGAGCTTGAAGATTTTAGTGTTAGGGGAAACCAGAGCACCTGGAGAAAACACACGCAGACATAGGGAGAACATGCAAACTCCACTCAGAGTGGAGTTAAACAGTGTAGATGTGTCTCAGTCCTCACATATTTTCCTCTGCGCGTGTATTTTACGTAAATGTCAAAAACTGTTATTCATTCAGTCACTGTTTCTGTGGCTTTGGATCCGAAGAAAAGGAAAACATCAGAGATCCGTGAAGTGGACGGCTTTAATAACAAAAAATGTAGAATTTTCCACTTTTTATTCCTGGCTTTTATTTTTTCCCTTTTGGTGTATTTGCGGTTGCCGTCGTCCTGCTGCAGAATTTAACATCCATTACTTCATTATTTTGAACCACAAACTAGACCTGGCAACCCCAGGATCCTCCGAGTTAAAATGGTGTCGATTTTTACATGTTTCAGCAGGAATTGAAATATGACGTATTAATTATCCACGTCCTGGAAGAATTTAAGAAATACTCTCTGAATTTCCAGTTACTGATTCCTTTGAAAACCAGTTGGATACGTTTATTGTTAAATTCAATTAAATGCAATGTTTTTGTGTATTGCCCTAAATCACATCATCAGTCATCTCGGAGGAATTCACAAAAATATCAGCGATTCAAACAGGAAATGCATTAAACAACGATGGATTTGAACCACTCAAAGCACTTTTTCCTTTCTGCTTCTGAGCCTTTGAGCCAGAATAACCCATGACTCAGAGAGCTAGAGAGACCACTGAGTGACCAGAGAGAGACATATTGATTGCCTCTTTAACAGTAGCATTACAATATGAGTATTTATAGAAACTCATTATTCCACAAGTATTAAAACAGCCTGACCACAGAGTGACCTGGATACAAACGTCCACAAGTCGGGAGATCCAGTTTAACCATTCTAGTCTGCATAATGAATCGATTATCGCGTTTCCCCTATGGTCCAAGGCTAATAGCTAGTTTTCCCACTTAGAAATCATGGAGGGGTCTGACATTTCCATGGTAGGTGCCTGTCCACTGTATGAGAGATAATATTTTTGTGATTCACCTGAAAGTAAGTATTCGAACACCTCTATCAGCTAGAATTTTGACCCTCAAAGACCTGTTTTTCCGCCTTTAAAAGTCCTCCTCCACTCCACTGTATTATCCTGAATCAGATGCACCTGTGTGAGGTTGTTCGCTGCATAAAGATACCTCTCCACCCCATACAATCAGTACGATCCAAACAAACAGCATGGCTAAGAGCGAAGAGCTGTCCAAAGACACCAGAGACAAAATTGTTCATCTCCAGAAGGCTGGAAAGGGCTACGGAGAAATTGCCAAGCAGTTTGGTGAAAAAAGGACCACTGTTGGAGCAATCATTATAAAATGAAAGAAGCTAAACATGATGGTCAATCTCAATCGGAGTGGAGCCCCATGCAAGATATCACCTCGTAGGGTCTCAATGATGCTAAGAAAGATGAGGGATCAGCCCAGGACTACACGGCAGGACTTGGTCAATGATCTGAAAAGAGCTGGGACCGCTGTTTCCATGGTCACTGTTGGTAATACACTAAAGCCCTATTCGGACGGGATTAGTATTACCTCCTGCTGGCTCCGATAGAAAACCTGCAGCCACAGCGACCCTTTCTGGACACCTCTGAACTAGGCCTGTCGCGATATTCAATAAATCAATTAATCACATGATAATAAAAATTAGCTCAATAATTTTTCTGGCCGCGATAAATTCCATTTGCATGTTTGTTTGTTTTCCTCGTCTCTCTCTCGGGTCAGAGGACGTCTGAGATTTTAGTCCCGTGCGAATGCACCATGTCTGTAATTTGTAAAGTAATAATTCCGCCGCAAATTACCTCCTGTATTTGTCCAAACACAGACGTGCTCTGATAATACTAATCCCGTGCGAATCTGCATGTTATTGATTGTGATTGCTATTGCCGCTTTCTCTTTACTTTCTGCGTTGTTTTTGTCAATGAGCAGAGGAGTCGCGTATCGAGACTGTGTACACCTGCAGAGTCGCGGGTGCTGGTGTCTCTGTGAGGTCTATGGAGAAGTGTAGAGGACAGTGGAATGTGTTCACTGACACTAAATGATCAGACCGATGGGTTGCGTTCGTACGTTTACTCTGCACTCTGTCCTAATACAGTACAGATGTGTTGCTGCAGCTGTTACTATTTGTCGGCTCCTGCGTATGTTAGCAGAGTATGTGGGGCATTCACGGGTAGTCCGTACAAAAAGTATTGTTTAAACATTACAGAAAGTACAGGCCAGAGAACTGTACAGCAGTAAAATCCACATGTATGTGTTTGTCCTCATGGTACCTGTGGCTGTTGTGGTCAGACGCCAGTCTTTATGAACTGCGCTTATGTGAGATGTCAAAGAAAATTACAGACATTGCTTATGCCGTGCGAATGCGCTGTCAGATCTCAGACGTCCTCCATGATTATCACAAATTACCAGGGGTCCCCATGTAAAACTAATCCCGTCCGAATAGGGCTTAAGACGTCATGGTTTGAAATCATGCATGGCACGGAAGGTTCCCCTGCTTAAACCAGCACATGTTCAGGCCCGTGTTAAGTTTGCTAATGACCATTTGGATGATCCAGAGAAGTCACGGGAGAAAGTGTTGTCATAATTCCACTATGCTTGTTTGGAGGAAGAAGAATGATGCTTCCCAAGAACACCATTCCTACTGTGAAGCATGTGGGTGGTAGCATCATACTTTGGAGGTGTTTTTCTGCTCATGGGACAGGACGACTGCAGCCATGCATTGTGAGATTTTGGCCAAAAGCCCCCTTCCCTCAGTCAGATCATTGAAGATGAGTTGTGGCTGGATCTTCCAACATGACAATGACCCAATGCACACAGCCAGGAAAACCAAGGAGTGGCTTCGTAAGAAGCATATCAAGGTTCTGGACTGGCCTAGCCAGTCTCCGGACCAAAATCCAATTGAAAATCTTTGGAGGGAGCTGAAAGTCCATGTTACTCAGCGACAGCCCAGAAACTTACTGATCTAGAGAGGATCTGTGTGGAGGAGTGGGCCAAAATACCTCCTGCAGTCAGTGCAAACCTGGTGAAGAAATACAGGAAACTTTTGACCTCTGTAATTGCAAACAAAGGCTAATCTACCAAATATTAACGTTGGTGTTCATATACTTATTTTCAGCTGTATCACATAAATAAATTGTTAAAATATCATAGATTGCTATTTCTGTTTTTTTCTTTTTAGGTTATCTTTCACACAGTGAACATGCACCTACCATGAACATTTCAGACGCCTCCATGATTTCTAAGTGGGGGAACTTGCAAAATAGCAGGTTGTTACAATACTTATTTTCTTCAGTGTAGTAGCTCTGGCTCTTGTCTCAGATCTTTGCAATTATTTAATCCTCCAACCACCTCCACCTATGTCTTAGCATTCTTAGTTTGCATTTGTGGGAAACTGGCTGTTACTGCTGCTGTCCAAGGAGACATTATGGTTTATTTAAAGTGGTTTTAGTGATGGCTGTGGACTTCTGTATTTGTACTGCATTATATTGTTGTCTTTCTGTAGTTACCGGCTCTCAGCTGGCATGTAGCCCAATGGAAAGAGTTGGTTACTGATAATCTAGTGCAATAATGGGTTTGAGCTCTCTGAAGTTCTCCAGACATGGCCAAAGGCTGCAATATGTTTACAATAGTGTTAACCTTTTTTAAGAGGCTCCTTACAATGTGGTGAGGAGGAGCTGACTCACTCCATTTGCAAAAGGTCAAACTGAAGACATTTTTGTGGAGGTAATAGGTTGGATTGTAAAATTGTTATGACTGAATTTGGGCTGTTCTGAGCGTTATAATGAGCTATGACAGGAGTGTCCAAACCGGTCCAGAAAGGGCCGCTAACCTGCAGCCACAGCGGCCCTATCTGGACACCTCTGAGCTAGGCCTGTCGCGATATTCGCTAAATCAATTAATCACATGATAATTGAAATTAGCTTGATAATTTTTCTGGCCGCGATAAACTCTATTTGCATGTTTGTTTGTTTTCCTTGTCTCCCTCTCTTATGATTCCTGAGTGCATATTCTTTTGTCTGATGTGCAGCATTTTGTGAATATTCGTCAGTCCCTCTTTTGACCTATCTTTACAATAGGTCACATCCACCTCCTCGTTCATCATCAATTCTTGTGCTTTAGGCTCGATATCTGTGAAGAGTCAATACAGAGAAAACAAACAACACACAACCACATTCGAAACATATGTTTTTATCTAATAAATCCCTCTATACTATGGTTTTGCTTTCATTAACAGTGGCTTTGTCAGTGTGATTTTTGCTCCATGTTTATTCTACATTCTCAGGAACAAAACTGGACACAGAGAAACAAATGGTTAATATGAACATTATTATGGCGGTCAGTTTTCCAAATACATTAGTCGAAACAGGAAGTGCTGTCACTTCCTCCTCTCAGACAGTTTTGGGATGAATGTACATCGTTAATCAAATTGGTATTATCCTTACAAGAGCTAATCTATTTTAGCAGGTTTTCTGGGGTCAGTCCCTTTACAACGGTATTTGATTCTCTAATCTATTGCTGACAAATCGACAGCTCTTAAAATTCTCAAAAATACCCAAATATCTACTTCTGTGCTATACCCAAATACATTAAAATGCTTTTAAATCTGTGTTGGTTCTAATCTATCTCATTAATCTATCTCATTAATCAATCTCATTAATCAAAGCTACACTGGTTCTAGTTGTAGCAATAGCATTGACAATAGATGATTTTTCATTGGCCGGTTCTTGTTCTGCAAATCACTATTTTATGTGTTGTATTTCAGACAATTCCAAAAACAACACAGTCGTTCTCCAATATTAAAAACATAAATCTAAATCAAGTCGCCTGTAAGGGAGCGGGAGGAAGAGAACTATTTTAAAAACGTTCTCTACGATTATATGGCTATGAAATTAATTATTTAATAAACAAAAGCACATTCATGGCTTCTGTCCGCTGCTTATAGCTGTTTAAAGAGTTGTCCCAAACTTAATATGTGTGAATACATCAGCTGTTTGTAATAAACAATAACATTTGACCTGTTCTCCAATGGAGCAGCTCAGAGGCTGCGTCACGAGCAATGTTATATTTGAGCTATTTTTAGATTTAAAAAATTGTTAAACCCTGTTGTTCTATGTCTGCATTTTAATACTACTCTCTATAAACACCTCTGCACTAGATCCTACAGATGTGGAAAACAGATACATCTAAAATCTGACTCCATTTGATTCCTTTTTACTCTAATTATTAGAACAATTTGACCTTATTAGGCCCGAGCCCCGAACGGGGTAAGGGCCTATTGCTTTCACAATGGTGAAAACAAATGGTGGCGGTGCGTGACGGACGCGTCAGCGCCCGTCACTCACCAAAATGTGACGGTTGCGTGCGTAAACTCAAAAGCTTTAAAATGATGTATCACATGCCATTGAAACCTATATTGTTTTTGCTCGAGACGTTAAAAAAAAAATTCCTTTTTTATTTATTTATTTATTTCTTTCTTTTTTCTTCTGCACTTTGAGCCTTAATTTGACCCCCTGAACATGCATGAAAAGTTGTTAATTTTGGCCCAAAAATCAGACCTGGCGAAAAATTTGATATTTTGGTGTTTATTTTTATGGGACTCAAAAAATGACAGAACAGCGCCACCTACAACAGCCAAAATAATACCCCTATGGGACTTTTCGGAGGTCAAGTTTGTTGTAGAGTCATGAAATTCGGTACACATGTTCCTCAAGTCAAGACAAGAAAAAAATTATATTATGGCCCCGCCCTCTGACAAACAGGAAGCCCATAAATTTCACTGCAAAATGGAAAAATGAACAGCAAAAGTTTTCATACATGTCGGTTGGAAAGCGACTCCTCCTCGGCCGTTTTACCGATTCGCCTCAAATTCGCTCCACATCATCTCAACACATGTACCTTCAAAATGACCTCAGGGATTTTTGATCAGTGAAACATTGTTTGAGCAGCGGAGCGGCAAAATGTGACCTTTTTTTGCCCGTTTTTGACAACATTAAATTTGCTCCCCCTTTGAACAAACAAAGTCTGATTTGCACAAAACTTTAATACATTGTTGAACTCTAGGGTCTAGGTCATTTGAAAGTGAATTAATTCAAATTGACACATTAGCGCCCCCTACAGACTATTTCAAAGTTTTAGATGGGCATTTTCAAATTTAGTTTTTTCAAAATGTTTGAAATTTTGCACATAAATCTGTTTTGCCCTCTTGATTCAAAAAGTCAATTGGGTCCAAGGGTTATTTTTTACCCTGTTGCCGTGGCGACGAGAAACGCTCCCCATTCATTGCAAATGTACACCTCACACAAACATCAAACCAGCCACGGCCGTTTCACCGATTTGCCTCAAAATCGCTCCACATCATCTCAACACATGTACCATCAAAATGACTTCAGGGAATTTTGATCAGTGAAACATTTTTCGAGCAGCAGAGCGCCAAAAAGTGGCGTATTTTTTTTCAGTTTTTGACGATAGAAAAATTGCTTCCGTTTGCACAAACAAAGTCTGATTTGCACAAAACTTGAATCCATGGATCAAGTCTTGGGTCTAGGTCATTTGAAAGTTAAAATTTTGAAATTGGCTCTATAGCGCCACCTACAACAGCCAATTTAAAAATGCCTATGGGAGGGGTTCGATGTCAAAATTGTCGTAGAACCATGTAATTTGGTACACATGTTCCTCAAGTCAAGACATGGAAAAAATGTTATTATGGCTAATCCCTCTGACAAACAGGAAGCTCAGAAATTTCATTGCAAAATGGAAAAATGAAAACCAATCATTTTCATACATGTCGCTTGGAAAGCGACTCCTCCTCGGCCGTTTCACCGATTGGCCTCAAAATTGCTCCAAATTATCTCAACACATGTCCCTTCAAAATGACTTCAGGGAATTTTAATCAGTGAAACGTTGTTTGAGCAGCGGAGCGGCAAAATGTGAGGTTTTTTTTGGCCGTTTTTGACAACATTATTTTTTTTCCCGTTTGCACAAACAAAGTCTGATTTGCATTAAACTTTAATCCATTGTTCAACTCCAGGGTTTAGGTCAGGTGAAAGTGAAATATTTGAAAATATGCCCATTAGCGCCCCCTACAGACTGAAGCAATGTTTACATGGGGAGCCAAACCAGCTCTACTTATCATATTCATTACAATTTGACTAACAATCTTCTATGGCTATGGGAACAAATCACCACACGGCGGCGCCACCTCCTTTGAGCGGTGCTGCGTGGTACGGTGTGGTGCGGCTTGGTGCGGGGCGTAGTGCGGGGCGTTGTGGAGCGGCGCGTTGCGGCTTGGTGCGGGGCGGCGTGATGCGGGACGGCGTGGTGCAGGGTGGCGTGGTGCGGGGTGGCTTGGTGCGGGGGGTGTGCGCGGTGTGGGGAGTCGCGCGGTGCGGCGAGGGCCGTTCGACGCCGCTTGCGGCTTTAATTGATACTTATTTTCACAATAGAACTATTTTGATTATTCACTCCTGTGGACTCACCACCTGCAGGAGGATCAGTGAGGGGCTGGTGCTCTGTGGACTGGGTGCAGCTCTGACTGCCACCCCCCCGACCCAGAAATGGATTAAGGGGAAGAAAATGGATGGATGGATGGATGATTATTCACTAGTCTAACTATTATTACTATTGTTTATTCTGACACCTCTTCTTAGCGACCCTTCAACCTATAGCTCCTTGAATCCAATGACATTATAGCTCCAGACTATTTCATTCTATTCTATTATTATTATTATATGATCTATTATCTTAAAGAGTAGATCTGCTTGATGTTATAAGCGCTATTATTTCTCCTTTTGAATTTGCACAACACTAAATTTAGAATGACCCCCTATGGGACAAATAAAGAATTTTATTTTATTTTGGCAACTCCGAAAATTACTTAATAATTTTCCCATTTTGCTTTTAGGCTGCCCTTTCCATTATTTATTTGGTCTTGTAAATATATGTTTTACACTTCTTTCTAATGATTTAGAAGGTTAAGGCACATGACCACCTATGACAATAACATTACCATACTCCCTCTCTTGGTCGTGGGCCAAGTGTAAAACATGCATCTGTGTGTGTGTGTAGATTACTGTTCCCATCATTCTCCAGTTGTTTCCTCCCGGATCGTCCTCCATTCGTATTGTGGGCTTTGGTGCCAAAGTAGAGGCTCATTTCCTCATGATCCATACTACTGTCATCCCTGAAGCAGGTGCAGTTTATCTCTCATCTGAAAAAGAAACATTAGAACAGAAAAAATGCCCACTTTCCCTGGCATGGTGCAGCCTGTCAATCTTTTTCCAATTGGGCAAAACATAACTGCATTGACAGACGGTGTGTGACATCAGGGCAGGGGCTGTAGCCAAATACAGACTTAACAAAATGTATGTTTCTAATTTTATACTCCCCTAAATGTGAGTTACAAACCAAAGTTGTCCTTCAACCAACGACAGCTCACTGCGGTTGGACCGAATCACTGTCAGGACAAACAGCAGAGGGGGGGACTCCCAGTACCTTCAGCAAGGTATTCATCTCAGAGTACTTTCTCAGAGTACTTTCTCAGAGTACTTTCCGCAGAGTACTTTCTCAGAGTACTCATCCCAGAGTACTCTCACTTTTACACCTGTTCAATAAAGCTTATTATCTTTGAATCTCTAGTACTTACACCGTATGCTGTTGACAAAAAAAATTATTCCATGATCACATTAAAACATTACAGAAAAACATTTGTTATTCCATGATTCCGTTCAGCACTCCTCATTTCACAACACACTCACAACACACTCACACAGGCCGACTCCCCACGTTAGTATATTGGTCCAGAGTTTTGTTAAGGTCAACGTAGTGTACTTGACATGACGCACAAACATATAACACACACAAACATATAACACACACAAACATATAACATCCACAAACATATAGACAACACAGGAGGCCTGTAATTTTAACTTTGTTATATTTTTCCATGTCCAATTACAATTGTCTCATGAGCTATTTTATTGTTGCAACTTTCAGAGCCTGCAGAACATGCAGAGCTTTAAGAGATTTTTCCTACAAGGATCCATTTCCAACTTTAGTGTTTACCACGTGGTCTTTGCTCGGGCTTCCCACAGATTGTGTCCCCTATATTTTTAATGAGCTCTTGTTACTTTAAAAGTCGTGCACGTGCAATAAATGTTTTTTCCTTCTTTTTTTTATTAAAAGCCAGTTCGGATTCCTTAAAAATGTAAATTAGTTTCAAACTTTAATACTTCACCTTTGTTTCACGTTCATGTGGAGAAAAGACCATTGTTCTATGTGTGTTGACGTACTTGCACCAATCATGTCTCAGATGAACTGTCAACAGTTGTATCAAAGACATAATTGTCCTAATTGTTTCTAATTTAGCTATTTGGAAGAGAAACATGTCATAAAAGATTTCATAAAATGTCCCTACATCCTTGTTTTCAACCAATGAACAGTGTTGCGTCAATGTGTTATCAGAAATGATCCAATATCACCTTTAGCCAAAATTTAGAAATGCTTTAAATCATTTTTCAAACTTTAATTGTCTGAACAAACCATTTTGTACTAAATGCAGCGTCCATTAAAAGCTGCAGTTCTCTTTCTAGCACCAGTTTCAACTGTGCATGTGATTGTTATTAAATGATTAACGAGCCACGGTTCAGAGGTTGAAAAATTGCCTTCAATATCCGTATTACCAAGATCATGCAGTCAAAATCAATAATTCTAAACTTCTCCGCGTCTATAACTTTAAATAACAATAATAGTTTCAATAATAAAGCTCCTCTACCTTAAATATACTGCTGTTCTAATCTCCTTGTGTCTCATGCTAAAGCAAGAGTCAAATTAATTTTGACGATTGTCTTGCAATCTTTCATGCAGCTAAATGTAGTGTTTTAAATGTATGACCTAAATGTCTTATATGTCTCTGTGCGTTTGTTGCCTGTCTGTATATTACCTTCCGTCTGTTTCATTTGCCCAGCCACGTCCTCCCCAAACGTCCGTTAATGTCTCCTCCTTTTACTCATGGGGTCTTTCAATGTCTTTTGTCTCAAAGTGTCCAATGTCTTTGTCTCAAAGTGTCCAATGTTTTGCCTCAATGCCTTTTTTCTTCTTCTTTAAACAATCACTTTCTTTCTTCTTCTTCTTTCAACCACTTTCTTTTTTCTTCTTCTTTCAATCACTTTCTTTCTTCTTCTTTCAATGTCTTTGTCTCATTTTTGACGCACACCAATGTGTCGTGTCTTTCGCTTGGTTTACACAACGTTCCTCTCCGTGCACATAACTCCACTCGGTTTGTGCAAAAGTCTGGTTCTTCTCCATGAAATGGAGGCCGGAGAAGTCTTCTTCGAGAGTTCCTGTTAGCTGCTGCAGCCGATGCTGCCCCCTGCGACCCGCCGGGAGAGGGGGAGACGCTGATGGTCCGTGTTGATGGCGCTCGATTGAGGTCTTGTGGCAGGCGTTTTTGGCCAAATGAAACAGACAGAAGTTTTCTCGGAAAAAACAGACAAACAAGAAACACAAACAAGTGTGTTAATTACCATACAACACCAATGATTAATTACAAATCCAAATAAACCTATCAAATAATTAATATTAACATTTTAATTAAACATTAGATTCTGAAAACCGAATTCTGCATTCAACTGCTATCCTAAGCCCTATTTTTCCAAAAGTATAATGCTCTCTAAGATCATTCTAACTTTTATATCACCAAAATGTAGGGAAAAAACTTGTCCAGACGCCTTGGAGATAAAAATAAAATAATGCCTCTTTATAATCTAACTCAAAGTTCTGTGATCATATGACTCCATGTCAGTAACATTATCGTGTGTATAAATGTAATTCTCTACAAAAAATATATTTGGTAATAGTTCTTTCCTCACGAGAGAGAGAGAGAGAGACAGAAAGAGAAAGGGGAGGGGCTGAGTGCTGTATGCTTCAAGCATTTCCCTCGTTTTTCTCGTGACAAGGATTTAATCAGTGGTAAAAGTTTTTCTCACGTCAAACGACACTTTACATTTTATCCTTAAATACGTCAGTAATGGAAAACATTACAATTTGCGTACATGACCAATGCATCACTAGGTACAGCCGGATCTTTTTTTTTTTTTTTTTAATACCTCTAACTATTGAAACATTACATCAGAATAAGAGAAAAACTTCCATAACTGATCATTCTGGTCATTTCTTCACATGGAAACTCGTATACTACAGCCAAGTGGCTCTCTTTTTTTTCCTCATTAATCAGATCATTATTATTCTATATATAGAATCCATCAGTTTAAATACTTGGCTTTTTCCTGTTTAAATTAATTGTACCCTTTTTCCCGCCCCCCGGGGGATATAGAAGGTTTTATTATCCTGTTCTGACCCTAAAGCTGTCCCTATTTCTCTAATTCTATTCCTATTTTTTCACTAATACACTTGTGCCTCTCTGCACGAAGGTGTGCCTCTTTTGCACTTCTAAACCCTGTGGACCTCTCATCTATGTTCTGTTTTATTTAAGGAGGGACCAATTCTTCCCCCAAGGCTAAAAACGTCTAAACCTGACTATTGTTCTATCCCGTCCGATAGAACGCCCGTTACGGCGGTCTGTCCACAACTGCAGTCGTGTTGGGCCGAGATCTCTCTGTCTTCTATTTAAAACAATGTGCAGATTTTAGAAATGGTATCTGCTTACCTGTGTTTTGCAGAGTAGAGAGCCCCAAGACCCAACAGACCCAGTCTATCTATCTGAGCTCATCTTGCGTCTTCTTTCTGTATCAAATCACGTCGAGGGTCACCATCTGTCGTCAAAAAAGATTTGACTGACGTGTTCAGAATTCAATACAGAAATAAGGCCAAGAATGCAGGAGTTAAAAATAGAACATTTAATTCTCTTTACAATTAAATATCGATACAAAACCCTTGGAGCCATTAATTCTCTAAAACTAACCCTATGCTATGCCATCCTAAACTTTCCCTCCAGGCCTGAAAATGTGCAGAGAACATGCAGGCGCTCTGCCATGTTCTCTGTCTCTATCCCTGCTCTTCCTCCTCAGACTGTCCTACCCCCGGTTTTATCAACATGTCCGATGACGTCACATGGTCTGAAACTGGTCTCTGGTCTGGTCTCCGGTCTGGACCCTGGTCCAGGTCTTGGTCCTCCATATCAGCCTGAGCAAACAATGGCCCCCACCACTGGGCGCCTGATTGTGTTGGACTTTTGCCCTCCTCGAGAGTGGGAGAGAGCATTTGTTTATTCTTGGAGTCAATAATTGTCTGGTTTGTAAGCTGGTCATCCTTATGATTCCTGAGTGCATATTCTTTTGTCTGATGTGCAGCATTTTGTGAATATTCGTCACCGTATAAATGCACCTGCTCTTTGATAGTCTCAGGGTTCTGTTTAAAGCACAGAGAGAACCATGAAGACAAAGGAACACACCAGGCAGGTCCGAGATACTGTTGTGGAGAAGTTTAAAGCCGGATTTGGATACAAAAAGATTTCCCAAGCTTTAAACATCTCAAGGAGCACTGTGCAAGCAATTATATTGAAATGGAAGGAGTATCAGACAACTGCAAATCTACCAAGACCCGGCCGTCCCTCCAAACTTTCATCTCAAACAAGGAGAAGACTGATCAGAGATGCAGCCAAGAGGCCCATGATCACTCTGGATGAACTGCAGATAACTACAGCTGAGGTGGGAGAGTCTGTCCATAGGACAACAATCAGTCGTGCACTGCACAAATCTGGCCTTTATGGAAGAGTGGCAAGAAGAAAGCCATTTCTCAAAGATATCCATAAAAAGTTTTGTTTAAAGTTTGCCACAAGCACCTGGGAGACACACCAAACATGTGGAAGAAGGTTCTCTGCTCAGATGAAACCAAAATCGAACTTTTTGGCCACAATGCAAAACGATATGTTTGGCGTAAAAGCAACACAGCTCATCACCCTGAACACACCACCCCCACTGTCAAACATGGTGGTGGCAGCATCATGGTTTGGGCCTGCTTTTCTTCAGCAGGGACGGGGAAGATGGCTAAAATTGATGGGAAGATGGTTGGAGCCAAATACAGGACTATTCTGGAAGAAAACCTGTTGGAGTCTGCAAAAGACCTGAGACTGGGACGGAGATTTATCTTCCAACAGGACAATGATCCAAAACATAAAGCCAAATATACAATGGAATGGTTCACAAATAGACGTATCCAGGTGTTAGAATGGCCAAGTCAAAGTCCAGACCTGAATCCAATCCAGAATCTGTGGAAAGAGCTGAAGACTGCTGTTCACAAGCGCTCTCCATCCAACCTCACTGAGCTCAAGCTGTTTTGTAAGGAAGAATGGGAAAGAATTCCAGTCTCTCGATGTGCAAAACTGATAGAGACATACCCCAAGCGACTTGCAGCTGTAATTGCAGCAAAAGGTTGCGCTACAAAGTATTAGCGCAAGGGGGCCGAATAATATTGCACGCCCCACTTCAGTTTTTTATTTGTTGAAAAAGTTTAAATTATCCAATAAATTTCGTTCCACTTCACGATTGTGTCCCACTTGTTGTTGATTCTTGACAAAAAAAATAATTTTTATATCTTCATGTTTGAAGTCTGAAATGTGGCAAAATGTTGAAAGGTTCAAGGGGGCCGAATACTTTCGCAAGGCACTGTAGAGGCTAGAGGACGCAGGCTGTTCGCTGCTCGTTCTGTGAGGGGAGGAGAACGAGCGTCCCGCTCAGACTCTACTCAGCACTTTTCACTGCTTGTAATTCTTACACAGCTGAATCAATTACCTCAAGTTTTCAATTAAATTACAGATTATAATACAACTTGTATGTAGTAATAAGCATTTTTATCAACTACTTAGAAAAAAAATCGGGTATAGCTTCTTTAATGTGTCTGTTCATTGACATGCACTGTCCCATTCAAACAAATAAATAGATAAAACTAGTCCCTTTCCCTGGTGTTATTGCTGTAATTTACAATCAATCCTGACAAAATCACATGGACAAAAGGCATAGTTCGGCATTTTTATTACTTGGTTGCATTCCAAGGAGACAAGTTCTGTAGAGAAAGAGCACAGCTCAGCTCAGTCTCGTGTCCAAAACATATCTGCCTTCAGTCAACCTGCAAGGCAGTACAGAAGGAGATAAAACACACCTCCCCTTCCACACAGTCATAGCTTCACAATGAGACCTTTGGTATTTAGCATATTAATGAAAGAAACTGGCCTTCTTACCAGGCCTAGCCTGGTCCCATCTGCGTACAACCCGGTTTATACAGTATTTTAGCCACATATTACATCTCTCACCCACAGCACAGGACTGTAGAGGAGCTGAGGAGCTCCTTCAGTGGAAGACTGAGACATCCTCAGTGTAAGAAGGAGCGCTACCGCAGGGCCTTTATCCCCACCGCTGTCAGACTGTACAACAAGTCACTTTAAGTCACTGCATTAAGACTGAAAAAACCTGCACTACTGTTGACACTGTTTCTGATTGGCACTTTTTAAATTGACACTTTTTATTGTACATAATATATCCTGCATTTAACATGTTTGCACATTTCTTCTTTTTGCACAATCTTGAGTGTTTCTATCCATGCCAGATGTGACATGTAAATTTCTCCTTTGTGAGATTAATAAAGTATATCTTATCTTATCTTATCTTACTATATTAAAATGATAACTTAAAAATATTCAAATTACACCTGGTCTCTTTCTCTCTGGTCTTTCTCTCCCTCACTCTGATCTCTCTCCTCTCCTCCCTGCTCCTCTCAGCTCCTCACCTCCACAAACATCTGTCTGTGTTACATGTGTCCAGGCCGCTGACCCAGGAAGAGATCGGCCAGCGGACGGAGCTGGCGCGGCAGAGGCATGCAGAAAAGATGGCAGCCGAAAACCGAACTGGATCAGTCAGATCTGACGCCAGTCCACAAGAGGTCCATGTTCAGCCTGAGGCCAGTACACAGGACACATCTGCCGACAGCACTGGTGAGAAATCAAAATACTGGTCTCTCTCTGGTCTCTCATTGGTCTGTCTCTGGTCTTTTTCTCTCTGGGCTCTCTCTTTGGTCTCTCGCTATCTGGTCTTTCTGAGGCATGCTGGTTTGTGAGAACAGTTACATGAGGTGTTATGAAAGGGGTTGTTCCATAATCCTGAGATGTTGGTTTTGCACCGAAGTGGAGAGAATTCACAGACCGAAGCGGATTAGGCAAAAATCCACTGGAAAATTGCTAATAAAGCATTCAGCATCTCACTTTGGACTAGAGCAGAGCTAATGGTCCAAACCAAGCGGCAACTCCACCTCTGCTGCTGTGACCTAAAGGGCTGTTGCATTTATTTCTATTGTTAGCTATTTTTAAAATCATCCATTTACCTTATTTTGTGGACTATAAGACTATTATAAGTCACAGGCCCTAATTTTAAGAAAGAATTTGAATTTTGTAGTTGTACAAAACGCACTGGATTATTGGCCACACCTTTCCCACATTGTAATATTAAAAAATGTCACTCAAAAACATTCATCTCTTCTTTTAACTGTGAGTAAGAAGTGTGTCACAGACTGTTCTGAATCAGTGTGAAGCAGAAAGATGAGAAGCAACATCTACTGGGCTCTCTTCACTTTCATGTCTTTACAAAGAACCAAAAAACTATTTATTATATGGATATCTTTACACAGATATTATAAGTGAGGACTTTTAAACTATTTAACCTTTCAATTTATAAAGGCCTCTCTGTACTTCACATCATTCTCGTCGATGCAGGAGGGTCTTGTTGGACAGTTAGTGTCCAACAGAAAGGATTGGTGATGATCAGGACACTTTAGCATTCTACAACATGTATGGACATTTTCTTCTGTGTGTGCTTTATATTCTTCATGTGTTTTAACTGTTGATTCTCTGACCTGTGTTGGTGATTTCAATGGTTTTGTTAAGTCTCTGAGATGACTTCTGTTGTGACCTAGGGCTATACAAGAATAAATTGTATTGTATTGTATTGTATCATTTCTTTTGGTCTACTGCCACTGAATTAAAAACAAAATCAAGCCGCACCTTCCTATAAGCCGCAGCCTTCAAAATGCAGGAAAAAAGCAGTGATTTATAGTCTGGAATTTATGGTTTTTATTCTATCTATCTATCAAATCTATCATGTCATGTCTCATAGATGCATCATCCAGGATGGAGGCTTTGGCGTTGAAGGATCCTGCTGAGGAGAATGATACATTTGTTGCTTTCGCTCGGGTCTACAGTGGAGTGGTGCGGCCCGGACAGAAGGTTTTTGTCCTGGGACCAAAGTACGACCCGGCACGAAGCCTGAGCACGGTAAGTACCGCCGACTGTCAGAGACCAGACCAGATCTGAGATCAACAGATTTGGGAGTGAAACTGTTCAAACACAAGAAATGCAATAATAACAAACTCAAAGAAGCCAGTGGTCCATAGGGAGTGGGATGACCACTGCCCAGATATGTTAATGAATGTGTAGAAATCTCTACAGGCTGAGGCTGTAGATCACTCCGTCTCCGTTTATAAAAGGACGCTGCGTCAGCAAACCGATAGTTGGGTATAGGATTGGCCTTTTCGTACAATGTTTCAGGGTGATGAAAGCTTTTGCGTTGGGAAACGGCCAACTGAGTGGAACAGAACTGGTACGCTGCGCGGCAGGGGGCTAGCAAGGGGCATTCGCAGTAGCCGAGAACAAACAAACAACAATGGCAGTGACTGGTGGGGGTCACACGTGTTGTGTTGTTAAGTTCCACTGCCCTCTACTGGCCGTGTGCTTGAATTACATTTTGCATTGTCGTGTAGACGCTTAGCATATTGAATACGGAGCCTGGTCGTTTATTGCAAATTGCTTTGCTGCATTTCCAAAAAGAGTATTGGTTTTTTACTATGCCATCGTGAGATCAGCAGAGTCAATAGACCAGAGAGGGAGACCAGAGAGGGAGACCAGAGAGGGAGACCAGAGAGGAAGACCAGAGAGGGAGACCAGAGAGGAAGACCAGAGAGGAAGACCAGAGAGGGAGACCAGAGAGGGAGACCAGAGAGGGAGACCAGAGAGGGAGACCAGAGAGGGAGACCAGAGAGGGAGACCAGAGAGGGAGACCAGAGAGGGAGACCAGAGAGGGAGACCAGAGAGGGAGAGACCAGAGAGGGAGAGACCAGAGAGGGGGAGACCAGAGAGGGGGAGACCAGAGAGGGAGAGACCAGAGAGGGAGAGAGACCAGAGAGGGAGAGACCAGAGAGGGAGAGACCAGAGAGGGAGAGACCAGAGAGGGAGAGACCAGAGAGGGAGAGACCAGAGAGGGAGAGACCAGAGAGGGAGAGACCAGAGAGGGAGAGACCAGAGAGGGAGAGACCAGAGAGGGAGAGACCAGAGAGGGAGAGACCAGAGAGGGAGAGACCAGAGAGGAAGAGACCAGAGAGGGAGAGACCAGAGAGGGAGAGACCAGGGAGGGAGAGACCAGAGAGGGAGAGACCAGAGAGGGAGACCGAGTCCAACAGCACTGTGAGTCTAAGAAAAATTTCCCTTCAGGGACAATAAAGTTGAACCTTGAACCCTGATTTGTGAGTTTCTTCTCCAGCTGCCGGAGGGATGCAGTGCCCTGTCCTCCTTCGTCCCGGAGATCCCACACCTGTCCCTCTGCACCCTGGGGGGTCTCTACCTGCTCATGGGAAGGGAGTTGGAGCAGCTGGAGGAGGTGCCGTCGGGTAACGTGCTAGGTATATAAGCTGGTCCCCTTATTGATTTCTTCAATTGTCTTGTTCTCTGGGCTGCTGTTGGGTGTCAGCCTCTGAGGTGTGAGTGATTTGCTGTCCTCTGCTGGTCCATTTGTGAAGATAAAGTGTATAGAAGTGTTGGGAATCAGCCAAAGTCTGGGATCGTGTCTTTAATTCAGACAGAAGACATGTTTTATTGTTGATGGTAGACGCACAAACAAGGGCACGAACAAGGAAAATTAGACAGCAAGTGATAATATACTCAGGAGAAACAGAGACCTCCAATCAGCAGCTGCCACGTTGTGCTTGTAGCTTGGCTTTCAGATAGACAAAACATCAAGTGGAAAGGTATAGGCCTCTGCATATGTAAGAATGAAGTTAGAACTTTAACCATAGTTGCTTAAAAGTGTTCATCACTACAGAAGGACAACAAGAAAGAGACCAGAGAGAGAGACCAGAGAGAAAGAGAGAGACCATAGGGAGAGGCCAGAGAGAGGGACCAGATAGAGAGAGACCAGAGAGCAAGAGAGAGACCATAGGGAGAGGCCAGAGAGAGGGACCAGATAGAGAGAGACCAGAGAGCAAGAGAGAGACTATAGAGAGAGGCCAGAGGGAGAGAGAGGCCAGAGGGAGAGAGAGGGACCAGATGGAGAGAGAGACTAGACAGACCAGAAAGAGAGACCACCTTTGGCATTTTCGGGGTCTGAAAAGGCATAATTTTGTAACCTGGTTGCACAATTGTATATCATTGAAAAAAATGTTTTAATCAAATACAAAACTTTCATAGTTATAGTCATAGTTATCTAATATCCATCTTTCAAAAATCAAATTCAATAGTCATTATTCATTAGTACAGACTCTTCTGAAAGTAAGAGCACACGTTTGACTGCTTGTACTTCTGAATACTCAAAATATTGCTGTCTAAACATCACCAAGTGCCCATTTCTCCATTCACATCCACTTGACCTGTCACTTCCAGTGCGTGGTTTGCACATGGTGCTCTGCCCGCTTTGAAAATGTATCTGCAGATGAAAGCCGACTGGAGTTTGCTACTTTTATAAAAACGTGTGCAAAACGTTTGAAATGGATCCATTTGTGGCCACTTTGGACAGCTGTAGTGGTTTATATGCACGTCTCTGGGGTTTCAGGAGAGACGCCGTCTCAGTGAAGACCAGGAGATCGGAGCCTGGTGTATTTGCAAAGAAAAGTGTTTTAACAAGTAATGGACTTCTTACATTCTGTTTTGGTTTCAGCCACAGATCTGATCAAACTTGGCTTCTGTGAAGGAATGGAAACACGTTGGCCTGTGTTTATCTTCTAGTTATTTACAGTTTTAAGAGCATAAAAGTTAACCGAAAAGCTTTTAAGGGTTCTGCTGCCATCGTGAGAGCGTTTGGATGTTATCGTGAATGAGAGTCTGAAACTGATCCATTGGGATGTGATTATGAGGCATGTTTTAACCAAACTGGGAAAAACCAAGTATCTTCTTACTATTTGCGTGTGTGTGTGTGTGTGTGTTTTCACTCTTTTCGATAGTCCAAACCATTTGTGATGATGAGCTTTGATGAAAATAACTTGATCACGAAGTAATGACCAACACATTACTCATTTTTGAGAGAAATAACAAAGAAGACATGAGAGAGACCAGAGAGATAGAGACTGAGGCCAAATTAGGCTCTCTCAACATGTTTCAATTGTAACGTATATTAGTAAACTGAAGTGGGTTATGAAATTGTAGCCAGGTCTGTAAATCCAGCCAAAAAATTATACACAAGACTAGGGATGTAAATCGGCGACCGGTTAACCGGTGGTTGACCGTCACAGCGTTAACCGGTCAAAGCTGTCTGTTAAAAAAGAGAAAAAGGGGAGAGGGGAGGTCTCTTAATAACGCTATTTTAAGCCCTATTTGCACGGTGTGACGAGCGGGTCTGTATCTAGCTGTGTGCGCCCATGTATTATAAACTCCGGGACGACTCTCACGCCGCACGAGCCACATATGCACACACACACACACACACACACACACTTTCCCCCTCTCCATACGTAACATCCACACGCATCATCTCTCCCCTCTGTTACCGTCAAAGTTGCACACTGGCGCGGGTCAGAACTACATTGGAGCTTACATTTACACACACACACATATACATACACACACACACACATACACACACACACATACACACACATACACACATACATACCGGTCTGTCGCGCTCCTCTGTGTCACGGAGTCCAAAGGATTCGCGCAAACACGCGGCTCCAGTCAAACCACATGGAACATGTTTGTGTTTATGGTCCTCGGGATCAGCTCCACACACATCACTTGTATTTAAACTTTTGTGGAGACCTGTGAGACGCGGCTCGTCACTCGCTGCTCTGACCATGTGAACGAGCCGTCGTTTGCTGCTAGAAAGTTTTGGTATTAACCCGCAGCACAGCAGAATGGGAAGATTCTGCAGTTCTCTGTGCGCAAAGGTGCCGGAGCTGTTGCGGGTTTTGGCGCCGCTGTCTCAACTCTGATCCAGTAGAACGCAGAGTTGCACTTATGAAAAGTACGCGGCTCGAAATGGCTGTTATTTCAAAGAGCGTGGACTATTTTAAACTACGCGGTTAACCGGTTTCAACCGGTTAATGAGGCTCGGTGGTCGGTCATGAAAATTCATAGTTTTTTACATCCCTACACAAGACAGATAAAATGAAAGCCTAAAAGTGCATACATTACAGTGAATTTATTGCATGTTCAAAGCTGAGGCAACTTGACAAAGGTCCCTGAAAGTAAAAAAATACTTTGCTTGTTTGTCCCTGCAATTTCAGACCGTTTTTTCTGTGTTGCTCAGAATGATCAATTATCCTTTATCTTGCACTTTTGTGGTTTTGCCGCTGATATTTCAGAAATGTTGTGAGTTTGAGGATTGGTACTGTAACAGCCTCCAAACTGCAGCTCTGGTGTTTTTCGGCAGTGGTCAATATCCATCAAAAGTTGACAAAACACTTTTGAAATTGGGCGGTTGTTGTAGTTTTCTGTGTTTTGGACTTTTGTATCTATTTGATTTCTGTGGGTTATATTGAGCCACACAGCTTCCCTGGTGGAGGTTACCCTGTGCGCCCAGGTCCAGAGAAATATAGTCTTCATTGGAGATTAATAGCCTATAACAGAGTATTGTCTGTAGTCCCTGTGCTCCTCAGATTCCCAGCAGGAGGATAGTTCCTGTGCCCCTCATATTTGGTTCCTGTGGCACTAAAATGTATCCAGACCACAATAGGAAAGTTGCTATTATCATCCCATCCCATTGAGGAGTGGGATGGGATGATAAGTACTTGAGCTGACCTACTTGTGTCAGAGATGATTCATTGTTCAACCACAAACTTGCATGGGTTTTCTGTCTCCCCCCCCCCCAAAAAAATATAAAATATAAAGGCAGGACTCAACCTAAAAACCAGTGTTAAGTTTACCCACTGTCCGTGAGAGTGAAGCTGTGATTCTATAGCCATTTTTCCATCAAACTTACACTACGCCCTCCTTTCTATACACTACGCTACTCTACTCTCTCCTGATTGGGAGTCATTCTTGTTTAACCCATACTAATTCCTTTTTTTGTCCCTCTTGGCCCTGGTTCTATCTACGCTGAGCCGGTACTAAAGTTTTCTAAGTGGCGACAGTAGCTGGTAGAGCATTGGCCTTTGAGCCTGAAAGTTGTGGGTTCGAGCCCACCACGAGACCTTCTCCACCGACCCCCACTGATGTCTGCTGTCGTTGTGTCCTTGGCAAGACACTTAACCTCTGGGAACACCAGCCACTGTGGGGCGGCTGTGGCTGTGGCTGTAAAGTGCCTAACTGCCGTTGTGTCCTTAGGCAAGACACTTCAACTCCTTGCCTAGAATGAGTCTGGTGTGTGTGTGACTGGTTGGTGGTGGTTGGAGGGGCCGATGGCACATACTGGTTACTGGTTGCCTTGCTTCTGTCAGTGTGCCCCAGGGCAGCTGTGGCTACAGTGTATGGAGTGAATGAATAATGACATGTAAAGCGTCTTTGAGTGTCCAAAAAAGCACTATATAAACTATTCTAACTACCAGGGATCGGCTGTTTGAAGCAATGGATACCAAGGAATTTCTACGGAACAGATTAAAATAGATTAACTGAGATCGTATTTGCCCTTTTCAAGATGCATTTCTGTCCAGACATAGAGTGAACTGACATTCTTAGAACACAATTTCTCTCAGAACATGTATATTTAAGTTATGCCTATGTCAGGAGCAGTGGTCGCCATGGTAACAGAAAATCCATTTACAGATGTTGATGCTCTTTGGGACCAGAGCTGGAGGGTTTAACTTGTTGTGTTTAGTGGTAGTACCTTGCCGTTATTAACCTCATCTCTCAGCCTGTAATTTTCTTTTTTCTTTTAAAAGAACGACGATGAACTGAATTGAACATCACTTGTTACAATCTGTGTTCTTTGTGTTTCTGCAGCTTTTTTTTCTAGTTCTACATTTCTAAGAAAATAAACCACATTTCTTAATTCCACTGACTTCCTCTCAGTCAAGCCTCCTCACCCTCTCCGGGCTAAAGTCATATTTCAGCTTTAGGAGCGGTCTGGACGTGTTGCCTGGTGAAGAGGGCCATTCATGAACACAGGGGAGAGTGCTGATTTGTGATTGGAGGGCTGGAGGTGAAGCTGACAGAGCCTCAACTGGAACCAATCAGCTACAACAACATGCAAGCAACCGGTTTAGACCACTCGTGAAGCAAATTAAACAGTATTTATTCTCCCCCTCAGCTTCTCGCACACTGCAGAGCGGTCTTTGAAGTCTGGACATTCTTCCCCTCAGCGAACAGCTTGAGGCTTACTGTACACAGGGTCGTCTTTGATTAATGCTCAGTTGCTAAGAAATTAGTATATTTAACAGGATACATTACATGATTTTTTTCTTTTTTCTGTCTTTTCATTATTGTGTCAAATTGTTCAGTCTCTGTGCAAATCTATATGATCCATCCATCCATTTTCTTCTGCTTAATCCGTTTATCCGGGTCGCGGGGGCAGCAGTCTGAGCAGAGATACTCAGAAATGCCCAGACTTCTCTCTGCACACACACTTCCTCCAGCTCATCGGGCGGAATCCTGAGGCATGAACTCATCTACTTGAAGAAAAACCAAGAACCTCTGCCAGAAGAGGCCAAGGACCTGGATGGGACCAGGAACTTTTTTTCCGGTCGAGGTCAGAAAGTGTTTTTTTATTTAGTCCTCTCTGGTCCCTTTGGTACCCAAACTTGGCTCTCTCTGGCCTCTGTTGTCCCCAAACCATACTCCCTCAGGTCCCTGTGGTCCCTAAATCAGACGCATAGTAACCAACCCCCCTGGAGAAGCTGGGTTCAAAGCCCGAGCTGTGTGTGGAGAGGTTCCTCCCCCACAAGCGAAGCCCACAGGAGGACAGGCCCACAGGAGGACAGGCCCACAGGAGGACAGGCCCACAGGAGGACAGGCCCACAGGAGGACAGTCCCACAGGAGGACAGGCCCACAGGAGGACAGGCCCACAGGAGGACAGTCCCACAGGAGGACAGTCCCACAGGAGGACAGGCCCACAGGAGGACAGGCCCACAGGAGGACAGTCCCACAGGAGGACAGTCCCACAGGAGGACAGTCCCACAGGAGGACAGTCCCACAGGAGGACAGTCCCACAGGAGGACAGTCCCACAGGAGGACAGGCCCACAGGAGGACAGGCCCACAGGAGGACACAAAGCTCACAATGTCCAAGGCGAGAGTTGCAGCAATCAAATATTGAGTAGTCTATCAAATATCCCGATTTAATGAAGCAATAAAAAAAAACGAAACTAAAACTTGCACTAGAATATACAGTATTTTATACTTGCTTCTTTTGCAAGCTAGTCTGAGCTAGCGTAGAGGCTTCAGTCTGGAAAGGAAAGCCTCAGCGTGTTCAGGGCTTCATTTGCCCATCACGCCATGATTATATGTGTGTGTGTGTATGCTAACGCCATCTTGCAATGTTTGGATACTACTGATTAATACTGCTTTATTTTAGAGTGAAGTGGTCACACACTCAAGACAAACTTTGATGCCTCTTAATTCTCCAATATTGCTGTTTCTCTAGCATAGTGCTTTCTGCTTCGTCTTCCATTATGAGCTACTGTATTTAGTCTATGGAGCCATGTTGGCAAGAACGTTTTACAAACACAAGCGAATTCTTTAAACAAAGAATCAGTGCGAAACGTGAGCTTTGACTATGATTTATTAAACAAGGAAAATTATACGAAGCCTTGAGGCTCCAAAAAATACTGAAATATATTTGGTACTTGAATTATTGGAGAAACAGCAGAAATTGTTTCAGCTCTACTCTAGGCGCTTGCTCAAAAGCCTCAACCCCAGGCCGGGCTTCAAAGCGGGGCTGCAGTATACCCTTAGATGCATCACGGTTTCTCTTCTCGTGCTATTCATGGTTGGTTTTAGACCGTGGTTTGTCTGACTCGTCACCTAGGACTCGTCACCTCGAACTCGTCACCTCGAACTCGTCACCTCGAACTCGTCACCTCGAACTCGTCACCCAAGACTTGTCACCTAGAACTCATCACATGGGACCTGTTTGCCCTGGGACTCGTCCCCTTGGACCTGTTGTCTTGGGAGACCCAACCGAGGGCATAAAGCCCAGGCAACATAGCTCATACGAGCAGAAACTACCGCACCACGCTAAGTTGTCTGTTCATGGGGACGGACAGAAAAGTGAAAAAGAGAAGACCACCCTCTCTCAGCTCTCAACCCAAAAAGTCAAAAAAGTGACTCACAAAGAATGTTTTCTAATAGGGTGAAGAGTGTTGTGAACAAATCAGACTACAACATACTGTGTGTTGTGGTCTGGGGTCCGTTACAAAATGTTACGTACCCCACCTTTAAACACTTAGTTGTAGGTCTGTGGCACTGATATGGAAGATTTTTTGTGTCATCAGATTTAGCATTTTTTTTAGCTTGAATTTTTCAGTTTGAAATTTTTAACCCTGAAAAAGCATGTTTGAATTTTTTTATCTTTACATTTCAGTCACTAAAAATTCAGTACGAATTTCAATGTGATTAAAATTTCAAAATGACCTATTCACCTTCAAAATATTCAATATTAAAGTGACGGTAACGTAAATATTCTGAGTTAACAAAATCTCCATTAGTTCTAAAGGGTCTAATGTAGATAACGAGAGATTCCAACGTCAGTGAAGAGAAAACAGAGTTCATTATGCGCAGACCAACTGACAGAGCACACAACTCGTCAAAACACCGGATGTGTCATGTGCATTTTTCAATTCGTGGAATTTTGACTGTTGAATTTAACATTATGAAATTGATAATTACATTATGAAATTCACAGAAAAAAATATTCAAGATGTTAAAAACATTCAAATAGATATATTCAGGTCCATTTAAAATTCAATTTCTGATGGAGCAAATAATCATTTTTTTTTTTTCTTTGAAAAAATGTTTTTGGAATATTTTGAAGGTGAATATGTCATTTTGAAATTTTAATCACATTGAAATTTGTAAACTGAATTTTTAGTGATTGAAATGCAAAGAAAAAAAAATATTCAAACATGCTTTTTCAGGGTTAAAAATTTCAAATGGAAAAATTCAAGCAAAAGACACATTAATTTGAATCTCGCATTTCATACACAGGGCATATATTTACAAGAGTGCATTTTAGACCAGAACAGACAGACACTAAGCTTACTTCTTTGAACAAGCTTTAAAGGTGTATTTCACCAGACGTTTCTGTTATATATTTGTGCAAACTGTGAGACGGTGATGTGTGACCCGCGGCCACACCTGTGTGCCGCACAGAATGTTCCTGCGAGTATCCAATCACACACTCCCCACAAACGTCATTATCTCCGTAATGGCTTCAGTGAGGCTCCTCCACATTACTTTGTCAAACTGAATACAGGAAGTGGTTCTCCTGCCGCAAAGGCTTTCAGCAGGAAACTCTGCTAAATATATACAGTATCTGGATCTATCGACTTATGTAAGCAACTGTTATATCACTACAGTGGAAATCATTTATGATAGAAATAAACCAAACCATGACAAAGCACTGTACTCTCTCCAAACTATCCACTGCCACATCTTCAGATCAACGTTTTCTGGCCTTTCTCTCGGGTCTCTGTCTCTGATCTCTCTGGTCTCTGTCTGGTCTCTCTCTCTGGTCTCTGTTTGGTCTCTCTCTGGTCTCTCTGGTCTTTCTCTCTGATCTCTCTTTGTTCTCTCCATGGTCGTTCTCGCTGGTCTCTCTGGTGTCTTGCTCTCTGGTCTCTCTTTTTGGCCTCGCTGTGGGTAGTACATCCCGGCTGCATATGGAGGAACTCTGGAGTTTTATCATCTCCAGTTGCAAATTGGGTTAGCTGATAAGGCCTCTCTGTTAGATCGTTATTTGTGTCTCTATGGTCTCTCTCTGGTCGCTATCTCTGGTTTCTCTCTGGTAACTCTCTTGTCGCTCCCTCTATGATCTCTCTCTCCCTCTTTGGTCTCTCTCTGGTCTCTCAATGGTTGCTAGCTGTAGTCTCTCTCTGGTCGCTCTCGCTGGTCTCTTTCTGGTCTCTCTCTCTGAGCTCTGTCAGCAGATCCCTGTGGTCAGACCTCCTGCACCGCATTGGAGCTCGCCAAGACACGTGCACAGGGAAAGTGAAGGCAGATGCTGCAATGTGCTGGAGATGGTCTCTCTCTCTGTTCTCTAGTGTCTCTCTCTGGTCTCTCTCTAGTCTCTCTCTCTTTAGTCTCTACAGCTGCATAGTGGTTATACGATGCTGCATAGAAGGAGTATTAAAAAAAGCACAATCGTGCAAAAAAGCAAGTCTGAAGGTGAACCGTCATATTGTTGTATTTCACTTAGTAAAAGTGACTGAAGTTAATAACCTTATGAATTACTTAACTTTAATGGAATTATATTGATTCACTTGTTTTATGATTTTACTTTCAATGAGGCTTTAGATTAGAATTATATTTGCACAAATGGACGAGAGAAAGAGGTAGTGTTCAGATTCAGATTCATTTTATTTGCCATGTGCTGTATGCCATGTCCATCGGAGAGGTGCAACCTGTGTATAGATCTGGCTCCACATACATCACTTTTCTGTCCCTCTTTCTTTCCGCTCTGTTTTTGATTAGCTTCATACTGGAGCGGAGTTCATCCACAGCGTTTTTGTTCTCGATCCGGTGAAAACACAGTCCACTCAATGCCGTTCAAACCGGTTTTACAAAGACGCACCCTCAATCGCAAAGGCGTGGACCCAATCAAACTCTCAACACTGACAGGCAAACTCAAAACAGCTGTAGTGAAGTTCAGGGGCAAAGAGAACCAGGAAAAAACCCCACTGGAAAAAGTAGAGAAAGGAGAGTGGATGAGGCAGAGTGAGGGAGAGACATGGACTAGCTTCAGTGCACTAAATGATGCTGATTCAACACTGTTTTCTACATTTGTTCTGCATTAGGCTACAGTCAGGCTGCCAGGGCTGACTCAAATCTATATTCTACAGACTGGGCTGAGGGCACAGAGGGGGTCAGCTTGGGACAGGGTCAAACCATCCGTGATGCTGCTGGAGTCGTACAGCTGTGTTTGTTTGGCCTCTGCTCAAACGGTTGAATCGTTTCCATTGCTGTCCAACAATATTTAGTTGTCCAAACCTAAAAATGGGGAATTGACGCTTCCTGTGAGCCAAACATGAAACTGGAGTAGCTCTAAATCACAGATGTTTTTCTCTTTTGTTGTGGCTAGTCTCTTTTTAGTCTGTGTAACTTCTTTCACCTCTCATTAACCGTATTCGTGCGCAACTATGACAAAGACTTTTCCACTTCTTATTTGTTGATCCGTGTTTGTGTTTGCCAGTGCAATTGTTCATTTATTTAATAGTTATTCCACATTCAGGACACTTTATACTGCTAAGGTTTTTGTTGAAAGACACAAATTACCTAATTATCAGATTTAGGTCTTCACGTCGTATTTCTGAAGGATCGTACCTGCTGAGTGGGCGTGGTCAGATGATGTTACTTCCTGAGTGGACGTGGCCAGGTCATGTTATTTTCTAAATTGGTGTAGTCAGATGATGTTACTTCCTGAGTGGGCAGTGGCCTTCTTGCCCTGTGGTTTGAGCACCCCTGAGTCAGAGTAGAAGCCTGTCTCACTTTTTCAGGTCTGTTCCAGATTTTAGCTGCATGAATCTCAAACACTGACACCCCATGTTTAGTCTTGACTGTCGTACCGTCATACCTATGTCTGTGATGATTCTGAATAATGGGCTTTCAAGATTTGTCTGATAAACATTACTCTATCCAAGGAGTTGATTTTGTTCATCGTGAAAATAACCATATTAGATATTTAAAAAAGATTACCTCATACACATCTCGTACAAATTTCAGATACTTTTCAGCAACCATTTTTCCTGAGTAGACATAAACAATAAATGGCGAAAATAAAACATATGAGCGCGAATATCATATAAAATTTTGCAGCCCAATGTAAAAGTAATAATAATCGTAAATAGTCCTGAAAAGCACTTGCCAAGTTATCACCATGACTATAAAAGTACTTGAACCAGATGTTCCCACTGGGTTTCTGAGTGGTTCCTTGCCAATGCAAGAGGGTCTAAGGACAGTGATGATCTAAGACATTTCTGCACATTATACACATTTCTGGACAGTGGTCATCCCACTCCCTATGGACCAATGACTCCTATGTGTTTGTTATTATTGCATTTTCTGTGTTTGAACAAAGGTTACGTATGTAATCTATGAATCCCGGATGACCGCCAGATTGCGGTGAGTATGCATGAAGGGAACATTCAGTGCTATGCACCGCCCTCTGGCGGTCAGGAGGGATGAAATAGAACTGTTTGATTCTCTGATCTGTTGTCGAGGAATCCACAACAATAGCGACTTCTATTGTGAGTTTGGGCGATTCACAAATGAGCTGACTTGAATAGTCTGGTAAAGTGGGAATAAACACAAGACATTCCCGGCTTTGAGGTTCCACTGCACAGGCCTCTCTTCAGACTTGATTTCCCAGAGCTGGCGAATGTCGTGGAGTTCGTCTGTCTGCTCTCGTCCTTGACACAGTTTCTCGTCCAATTTCGTCTCACTGCAGACAAAGGAAGTGCACCTCATCAGTCCTGACGCTCCCCTCGGAGATGCACCCTCTCACAGTCCCCCACCTCCCCCCATCAGCCGCCCGTCCCCTGTGCTCCCCAATAGAAGCCGCCAACTTTGGGTTGTGTTGATTAGCATATAAGCCCCATTTCCACCAGCCCTATTTGGCCTTACTCCACTCTTTTCTACTCTACTCTTCTCTACTCTCCCCTGATTGGGAGTGTTTCCTTTGGCCCTCTGTATCCGGTACCAGGTCCTTCTTTAGTCCCTCTTGCCCAGTTCGGCCTGGATAAAACCAGGCTGGTGGAATTGGCGCTAATGTCTCAAAACATTTCCTTCAATATTTAAACTTGTACGGAACCCCTTTGTATTGTCCGATCATGTTTTATCAAACCATTATAAATGTAATCCTACAACAGAATCTGTGTCACTGTCCTAAAACAGATTTGTTCAATCACTTAATTTCCAAATGCATGCATTTCTGGCCTCTGTCGCATCCGAACCAGTTCTCAGCCCAAAGAATAAAATTATCGCAGAGATTTTTTCTTACAAGCATGGTGTGGGATTTTTTTTTCCTGTGACTACCAACATGTATTATTTATAACCAAAGTTGGTGTTCATGCCCTTGTCTAAATGGTAAACCACTGAAAATATACTTTGATGGAGGAAGCCAGTGCAGAAACCCGAGACCAGACCTAGTGTGAGAGGCCTTCAGGACAGAGACCTGAGACCAGGACTAATATGATGGTGCTTCCTGGTTCTGCGTTTAGAATGTACTGCATCACTAGATCATGAACCTTGAAGTGAACAGTTACTTCTCAAAATCTGCCACTTTTTGAGGAGCTCTTGCAGCTTCCTGATTAGGCCAAATTATTTCAAATCCTTGCAGCCCTTTGGTATTGGTTTAACTATTCCTAACAAATCCTTCTAGTTATACATAGAGGGACTATTTTAGATGTTCTATTGTTGAAAAAGACTTGCTGTGTATAACGGTACAATGTCTTATGTTCAGAAATATACATTATTTAAACAATAAAATCACCTTTAAGCCAAAATAAAGCATTAATTGTTGGGCCTTGTGTTCTTTGTTACTTTACTATAACCATAGCTAAACCATAGCTGATTCCTCCCATCATAAATCTCTCATTTGCGTTGCCTTTGCTAAGCTGAAAACCAGCTTGTTTTCCCCTCACTACCTCCAGTCTGTTCTGCACATCATTCAACCCCAGTAGCAGGAATAGGTCTCATCAACTCACACAACAACGTCTACATGATACAAGTCAAACATAAATATTGTATTTTGCTTCCTCCGCTCTTATTCTATTATAGATTTCCTTCTTGCCTTTTTGTTGTCAGACATTGAGCCAGACAATCTCTCTTCCTATACTCTCTTCATTTTTGACAGAGCTTGTGTGTTATATGTCGTCCCCTAAAGCTGGGTCACTTCAACACCCTGCAAAGTTAGAGTCAGTGGCCTAAATAGCTGCTCTGCAGTGAGAGAGAGGTGTGAGGCAGAGGGGAAGGGAGAGGTGTGAGGCAGAGGGCCCAAGGACATTTATGGACTTAGCAACATTTATGGACTTTGGTCATCCACCCCTTATGGACCAATGGCTCCATGTGTTTGTTTATTATTGCATTTCCTTAGTTTGATGATTCTCTGATCTGTGTTTCACACAAAAATAAATTGAATTGAGCCAAAGCAGGATAATTTGGCCCATCACATGCATCCCCTACCGCTTCCACTGTCTCACCTCTGTCCCGGGTAGCAGCAGGTTATGGACTTTGGCTCAGCTTCAGATGTGGAATGACCTCATCGCGCTATTGCAGTGCATGCTACACTGGCTATAGATGGCGCTAGTGAGAAGGGAACATGTTCAGAGACAAGGCATGGCTGAGCAGACAAAGAGGAGCGGAACAAAGACTGCTGTACCCTGCTCCACTGACTAAGGAAATCATAGCTTAAAAAATCTGACAGAGGAGACAGAAATGAACAGGTTTAATATGGTGTTGATACTGCCATAGAAAGCATTTCTGCACAGAACTATACTCCCACTCTTATGATCCACTTTCAAAAACACATTTATATTTGCAAATGGTCCTGTTTGTTGTACAGTGTATTAGTCCTGAACATCATTTTTAATTAGAACTTTTAGAGCTTACATAATTCTCATAGTTCTAGTCAGCTGGTCGAGATGTTTATTTCAATTAAATTCAATTCCATGTATTTGCGCATCTCCCTAAAGTACAAATGCAGACATCTCAGAGGACTCACCATTTGATATCAGAATTGAGCCGTTGGAACACAGGAAATGCAATCATAACAAACCCATGGTACCCTGGGACATAGAGAGCAGGATGACCACTGTTCAGACATGTCCCTGATTGTCACTGTCCATAGACCCTCCTGCATCGGCAAGGAACCACTCAGAAACCCAAGGCTGAGGCTGCAGATCCAGGACTGATGCCGAGGCTTACAAATATTGTCTTATGGCTAATTTACGGTCTCCATCTTTTTTGACACATGTATCGCTCCTGTACCTCATTTAAGTACCCTCTTGGTCATGTGTAACTATGTAACTGTATGCAGACCTGAGAGCTGTATGTGCGAGCCTCCCCCTGAGCCGCTGCTGCTGAGGCTTTGTGCGCCTTGACATTTCTGCCTCCACTTTAGAGAATGCATTTAGTGAGTCATCGAGGCTCGGAGAAAGACATACTGTTTAATACCGTCTGGTTGAAAAAACCTTATTTTTCTACTGCTTTAAAAAAACACCCTGCCCAGATTCCTATCATAATAAAACAAAAGCTAACAAGGGGTTGCATTGTGCTGTGAGAACCACTATGGTCTTCATTTTGTGTGTGTGTGTTGTCTCAGAGGAAATTAAATAGTTGTGGATTCACCAACAACAGATCAGAATCAGACAGTTCAATGTTAACAAACTCATAGGAAGCATTGGTCCATAGGGAGAGGGAGGACCACTGTCCTGATATGTGAGTAAATGTCCCGGATTATCACTGTCCTGAGATCCTCCTGCATCGGCAAAGAACCACTCAGAAACCAGTTAGAAAAATGTGAGAAACCACAGCAATAGAGAGTGATCCGCTCCCACGGCCGGACAGGTAGTAGATCCAGGACTGAGGCTGTCAATCCAGGACTGAGGCTGTCGATCTAGCTCCGAGACTGTCGATCTATGACTGAGGCCAAATTATTGAAGATATAAGCTTCTTGCTTTTGGCATTCGTTAGATATTTAACTCAAATAATCTTACCTAAATTGCAGCTCCTTGTAGAAAATAATGTTTTGTTCATGAGTAATATCTGGGCAGTCTTGGTTCAGAAAGTAAATATTGATGTTGGAGTTCTGTCTCTCTAATGTGAGTCAAATATCTTCCGCTTAATCTTCTGCAGCGGTTACTCTTGTAGGCTTGTACAGGCTTCCTTGATTTTGTATTTTGTGTTCTCTGCATACCGTCGGCTTTACTTTGCCGCTAAAAGCCGTTGATTGTGTACATTTATATTTCCCAGTAGGGCTGGGCGATACGGCAAAAAAGTAAAATCTCGATTTTATTTCCTGCTTTGGACGATGTCGATTTTAAATCGACATCGTCCAAGACTTTGCCCTTAAAATATTTTTTATCTTCCCGCTCAATATTTAAGTTTCAAAACTATTTTTTATTTGTTTCCCCCAATACATATTATAAAAGTCTTGTACAGACTGTGCTGATATTGCAAGTATAATTGATTTGCTGCTGGAACTCTCACAATATCCCTCATTCGATTTCACGATTTTAACATTTTTCACGAATTCGATTTTTTCAAAAGCCGATTAATTGCCAAAATTCGATTTATTGCCCAGCCCTATTTCCCAGCAGTGATATTCAGATGTGGGCATTCTTGCTTATTAAATATTCAAACCTCAAGCATTTATTGCATAATAATTCCAGGCTGATTGATGGGTGATGCCCACACGCTGAACATGAACACAGTTTTCCATTACAGTGTCCAGCGGAGCAGAGAAAGTTTGGCCTCTCTCCAACACTAACCGTCAGAGCTGATTCTGCCATAACTGTTTAGGAGCCGTCTCATGTATCGACCTCTGGCTGAGTTTGGGTGATAATATAAGATCCATATGTTTTCTGTGGCACATCCAGCTGGCGTCTGGAGCCGTGGTGTTTAAGGTTTGAGCCAAATAAAAAAACAGAAAATACCACTTTTCACATTTCTTGGTTTGATATGTGGCTCGAGCGTTCTTACACCAAATGCAAAATATATAGTTCCTCTTCTTGCGTGTCCTTGGTAAAACCTATTCAGTTTCCCATTACTTTTGAGGCCGTAAAAGCTGCAAAAACTGAAATAACTTTACAAAGGCTTTGAACCAGGTTATTTCCTCCCTTCTTCCTGATGCAGTGTTCTAAGTAGAGAGACTTCAGAGAGAGAAAGAGAGAGCACAGAGAGAGAAAGACCACATAGAGAGAGGGAGAGAGACACCAGAAAATAAAAACTAGAGCGAGAGAGAGAGACCAGTGACTCCACATAGAGAGACTCCAGATAGAGAGACCACAGAGAGACCAGAGGGGGAGAGACCAGAGAGGGAGAGACCAGAGAGGGAGAGACCAGAGAGGGAGAGACCAGAGAGGGGAGAGACCAGAGAGGGGAGAGACCAGGAAAGGAGAGAGACCAGAGAGGGAGAGACCAGAGAGGGAGAGACCAGAGAGGGAGAGACCAGAGAGGGGAGAGACCAGAGAGGGAGAGACCAGGAAAGGAGAGAGACCAGAGAGGGAGAGACCAGAGAGGGAGAGACCAGAGAGTGAGAGACCAGAGAAGGAGACCAGAGAATGGAACAGGTCGAACATAGGAAATGCAATAATAAGAAACACATTGTTCCGTAGGGAGCGGGATTACCACCATCCAGAAATGTTCATAAATGTACTGAATTGTCCTGGATCATTATTGTACACAATGCACATGCATCTTAAAGCCAAGTTACTGTGGATCATTGCAGATGGATGGTTCTTTGGAGCTGGTCATTACAGCAGGAAGTCGGGGATGTTCGACTCGATCTGTTAGTTAGAAAAGATAAGCCTTATTGATCTCACAATGGAGAAATTGTGAATGTCACATGTGGCATCAATAGTATCACGCAAAAAGACAGGAAGTGTGCAAGCATGTTAAAGGTTAAAAAATCTCTTGTGCAGGATTTTATTTACAATAAAAAGTGGCTATAGCAGATAAACTACAAAAGCAGATTCAATCAAAGACAGGAACAGTGCAAAAGAAACGATTTTATATATGTTAACAGAACTCCAGTGCTTAGTTTCTGTGCATATCAGGCTCTGAGCCATGAGCCCAAACTGCTTATCCTTTGGTTCCTTCAAAGCAGTCTGCTCCAAAGTGCCTTGTCCATGTTCCCCGCAGCTGCTACATGCTTCCATCCAAAACACACACACATGTAACAATCACAACGGAGCTTCTCTGCGGCACAGGCTGCATCATTAGACATTTTTGAGGGAGCATGGGTGGCTATGCAAGGGTCTTACGGTGATCGTTGCGTTGGTCAAGTGATGTCACGTCATCACCGTTAGCTCCGCGCCGAGCGAGTATGCACTAGGCTTTACACTCGGTCTTCTCACTACCCAACATTGTGAAGAAATATTGATGCATAATTTATTCTGTAACTCGAGCCTATCCATTCCAGTCTATGCTGTCCTCTATAAACTGTCAAACCATACAGGTGCGTCAAAACCATAGGTTGTCATTGACTTTGCATTGAAAGTGGATGCAACGCATGCTTCGGTGTGAACGCCTCTTAACACTCTGAACCAATGCAAAGCTGGGAAACTAATTGAACCAATGAATTGCTGACCTCACTGTGCGTCCCTATTTGACTCTTTGGCCTGAGAGCTAGGCCTGAGTTATGGTGGTTCTCTCTTTTTCACCTTTCTGTCTGAAAAAAGCTGATCTAAAGAATTGACAGAGGCCAGAAATACATGCATTTTAAAACGAGTGATGCTAAACTGGTCTAAGAGCCATAAACTATTTGAATTATTGTTTAGTTTTGTGTTTTAGGATTAAGGCCCCATCCACAAGTAGCGGGGTATCTGCTAAACTGAAGATGTTTTTCACCTATTGGACCTGTCATCCACATAACAACGCATCATAAATGAATATATAAAAACATTTTTTTTAAACTCAGTTAATGCATTTGCGTGTAGACAGAGATAACTGGAGTTTTGTGTTTTTGCACGTCTCAATATTCGGCAAAACAACAACATTTCTGCTTTGATGTCAATTGTGCAACTGGTTCCACCGGATCATGCTGTGGCGCAGCAGCGGTGGGTACAGCGGCTAGATGCAGCGAAAGTGGGAGATGAACATCCTCGCTCCACATCAGAGAGCAGCAAAGTGGCCACAGGGACTCACACTTGAAAACAACCAAAACAGGAGCTAAACCCGGATTAAACCATGGCTGACAATGGGGGACACAGTGCTTGTGAACATATGTCTTCACCCTGAATTTTTACATTAAATTGCATTAAAGCTCCGCCTACCACTTCCACCTGTGTTTGTCCGCTACACAGGACATCAGAGGACGTACAGCTGCACACTGACATTATTCAAATTATTATTATTATTAATATTATTATATTAGTGCAGATGAGTGAAGTAAAAGTTAACACGTTTGTTTTCTTCATATTGCACACGCTTGATAGTCAGGGACCTAAGCTTTAACAGTTCTCTCTGTCATACTCTTTGTCTTGTGTCTTTAGCTTCTGTAGAACCTCTCTTCCTCTAAACGCTAATTTATGTGGTGTATTCAGGCCAATGTCTGCATGGATCTGGCACTAGCGTCTAAAGCAGTATGGATCCCTGTATAGATTCCTGATCAATGAACTGATGGCTGTAAAGTGTGGTCTGTTTCCATCACAACCGTTTGTTAACCATTATAGTCCTCACATCCTCTTTGCTCTGAGATTGTTACATGTACAGTAGGTAGACTTCTATAACTTTGTCCTGTTGTTTCTGTTTTGTTGTGCAGTGTCCTTGATCCAATAGAAGCTACCATTACATGTAAAAACAATTATGTTTGTGGATTTATAAGGTTATTTGAATAGGACAAAGAATTTCTAATGAGACATCTTGTTTTCAAAAGATACAAGAAAACTATCCCTTGGAATGCGGAAAAAACGAAGAAAAAAGACTAATGTCTCAGTGGCATATCTTGCTTGTTGTCAGAATGTACTCAAATAAAGATAAAAACGATAAAAAAGATTTTTTAACCGCATATTTGATCATTTTTTGCCGTGTACTGCTTGCTTACCATATGCTTAGTTAGTAGACTTCCACCTTCATTAGAGGAAGCAAGTTCCAACATGAACTTTAACCTGTCAAAGAAACAGGAAAACCTCAAATCAGCAACATGTGACTACAGAATAGGATCACATCAGAAATAGGAGGAACAGAAGAACAGAATACTAGATCAGTTCTTCATTCATTGTTTTCTATAGAAAGTTAATGTTTTAGTGAGAGAAGAGCGCAACACCCCTGACACCATAATGCTAAGGTTTCTCCAGCAAATTATTAAAGTCAAAGTTATCAAATACTTTTGACAGATCGATGGAAACGCCTCATGTACTTTTCTGACGGGATCTAAAATAGCCATGCAAGTTATGCTCTGTTTACTAAAACCATACTGACATCAAGTTAAAATTTGCATTACATTCAAGTACCCACTGTGCCTATTATATACAATCCACTCAAACACTTTGGAAAAGGAGGGCAGAATTGATACAGGTCGAGAATTTTCAATATCATTTTTATCCCCAGATGGTGCCATGTTTTGCTTTTTTTCATTATCCACAGTCAATCCTATGCACATGTGTGATCATGATTTGGGTGATACACCATACTACCATACTACACTCAAAATCTGTCAAATTATAGGCATTTTGTGCATTGCGGTGATGCCACCTCATGTGAACCGCTTGGATCTGTGCTCCCCTGCCTGTGAGCCTGCCTCCCCACACCTGCATGGTGACATAGCATCACATTAAGTTCGAGGTAAACAAAAGCTAACTGTACAGCTTTTGCTGTTACTGTCATTTCAGACCTGAGAAAACACTTTTTCCCAACAATGACAATGCGTCACATAGAACCCTCTGCTCTTGATCCAGAATCAGACCCTAATTATTTTCTAATCGTGTTATTCAGCGAGTTAGTTGCATTGGCCCTCATGTATGAAAGTTGGGCAGAAAAGGGTGTATATTTTGGGTGTATGTTCCATTTACGCAAGATCCAACGTCAGATTTATGAACGTGTGAGCGTACGCACCTGCGGGTGCTCATAAATCCCGCGGCTGAAAACGAACGTACTTATGAAAGTCACGCTTAGAATTATGCAGCAATCGCTTGCAAAACGCCCCGTTTTTGCGACAGGTCAGCAGGAAGCTGGCCAAAAAGGCTGTTTGTTTGTTCATGGTTATGTAAAAATAAATATACGCTATATATTCAGCTGCGTTTTGAAAAATTAGAAAAATCTCTCTTGAATTGTTGACGTGAATTAATAAAGAATGAATGAATGAATTCATATATAATGTGCAGCGGTGGCTCTCATCAATGACGCGTCTGCAGCGTCTTGTGAATGCACTGAAGCGCTGTACACTTGAGCAAGCGTTTGCGGTCCAGATTTTACAGAGAAACTCTGGAGCCAAAACTTCTGAATGACAGCATTTGAGGACTTATGTGGCGCGACCTCTCATGGCACCTGCTGTGGATGCATTCCCAAGAGTAATACCATAGTCCATCGGTCCATGCGTTAATGGGGTGTGTGTCTGTGTGAGGCTTACACATATCTAATGAAAACATACATTGCTTTACCAGATGTGAATGAGGAATACAAACAGCCGTGTGTAATTACGCAGCGCAGAGCCTGTCACAGCAATAGCTGGGTCACACATCCCTGTCGCGTAAAGTGTATTTGTATAGACCCTTTCAATGTCCAGGATCACAAAGCGCTTCACATTTTAGAAACATACAGATCAAAATAATACACACAGAAGTCAGATTTAAAATCATAGAAACAGAAGAGGCTCCTCATCATGATCTGTGATTTATTCAAAGTTTGCGTGTTTCCAGAGTGTTAGACTTTTTCTGATGCGCAAATTCAAATTCCGAAACATGATGCTCCATGAAAACACAGCTTATAATTTTGCCAGAGTGGGAACATGTTTATTGTTGTCCAAATCTTGAATTTCATGCGTGTTTTGGCGTGTTGTGACGAAATGAGCGAACCGATTTACACCACCTCCTGACTTGGTGTAAATTCTGTGTGTACCGTACACTCACGTCCAGATTGATAAATGAGGAAAAGTGTAAATATTTTGCGTACGCCTCATTTACACCCTGATTTTTCCATACTCAAGTTTCATACATGAGGCCCAGTGTACTCACAGACCGAGTCTCCTGTTAGCGTCAGAAAACGACTCTTTTCTGTGCCTCTCGAGAATGAAAGAGAAAGATCGCTCTCTAACTAAAGCTTGAGGGAATCAATGAATAAACTACTCTGGGGATGTGAATGAAGGCCAAATAGCACTGTAATTATGTTTGAAGCAGAGAAAAGTTTAAATAAAGTAATTTGGGACTTTTAAAGGCATTACAAAAATTGAGGAAAATAAGACTGCTCACCCCAAATCTCACATTTACTTTGGTCCGCACATTAACTAAAGGAGGTTATTACAAAAACATATTGTGTAGAAACGGTTGTGATGAGACCATTTTCATTTGAACTCACTATTGAATTAATGCATGAAAACAAAACATTGCAATACTGAACGGAATAATTTTTCCTCCAGTGCTATTATTTCCTGATGTTAACTCCAGCCTGTTGAGAGAATAGAAAGTTGCTTTTCCAAGATCCAGTGGGGAAAAAAGTGTATTTCTACATGTTTAGTTAACACCTAATTTTCCCTCATACCTTCTGCTTCTTTTGGCCTTAGTTCACTTCCACCGTGTCTGTGCGACAGAGACCTGAGACTAGTACTAATGCAAGAGGACTTCAGGTCAGAGAAATGACACCAGGACTATTGTGAGAGCACTTCCCGGTTCTAATTCGGACTCGAGCTGTTATACAAATTATATTATTATTATGAAATAGAGTTATAAATCTTAATTTATAACTACTTAATTCCTGACAGATTTCAGAATCAGAATCAGAATCATTTTTATTGCCAACGTAAGTAACAGGAGGTCACAGACTTGGAAATTGCTTTGGCTCAGTGCAACAGTCAAAAAGAGATAATAAAAATAAGAATAAAAAACACTTCTAAAGAATAAATTTAAAATAGAGTTACAGTTACTATTTACAATATACAAGTGCACATGGTGCACACAATGTAAGGTGACAGCAGTACAGTAAAGTAAAGATTTGGCTCTGGACCAAACTGATCAGAGACTGTAATATTGGAGTCTTATTCGATTATATGCGCAGCTCTCGTAAAACCTGGTGCTTTGTCTAGAACTGGACGAATGGACGACTTTACGACTGTGTGTAAAGATGTCAGGTTCACTGGCAGGTTTACGATCACCCTCTGAGACACAATACAAAGACATTTTGACCCAAAGTGAATGAGCATTTGTCTCTGATTTATGGATAAAGTTGCATAAGTCAAAGTACATTTGCACTGACTACAAAGTGGCTTGTGCTATAGAAGTTTAGAAACACAGGATCCGAACGTGAAAAATGTTATATATTGACATGAAACTTATAGTTTGCTATTCAAATCAGAGTACTTTACCAAGTTGTGGATTCACCAACAACAGATCAGAGAATCAAAAATGCAATAATAACTTACACATAGGAGTCATCGGTCCATAGATTGGAGACCCTGGAAGACCCAGGACACACAGAAGGGACTGTCTGGCCTGGGAATGCCTCAGGATTCACCCAGATGAGCTGGAGGAAGTGTGTGTGTGGAGATTGAAATCTCCACACTAGGTGTATTGACCAATTTCTGGCTGTTTGATGTCTGTCGGAGCAAGGACAAAAGAGGGTAAGCCTACCCCTGAAGACGTTTCTGAGACACACGTCACATGTATTTTACTTAGTTTTTAGTTTTTAGAAGGAGGATCTAATTGGAGTCAGAGCGTCTATTTTGTTGGATAGCACAATAATGAAACTTGTGACGTCGCCTGGTATGGTGCAGCTGGGGCCCCACCCTGGAGTCAAGCCTGGGGTTGGGACTGCCCTTCCCGACCTGCCTGGGAGTTCTTCAGTCCTGCACCAGACCTGTCCACGTTCAGCGGCCGCTCAACCACGTTCTATAGCTTAGGTCCTGGATCTATAGCCCGTCCGTCCGTGGGAGTGGATCCCTTTCTCAAATTGTTAAAAAAAGGGTCTCCCTGAGGTTTCTCACTTTTTCCCACTGGGTTTTATATTAGTTTTTCCTTGCAAGAGGGTCTGTTGGGCAGTTAGTGTCCAACTAGAAGGACTGTGGTGATGATCCAGGACACTTTAACATTCTACACCATGTATGGACATTTTTCAACATGTGTTGTTTATTCTTTGTGTTTTAACTGTTGATTTTCTGATCTGTGTTGGTGATTTCAATGGTTTTGTTAAGTCCTCTGAGATGACTTCTGTTGTGATTTAGGGCTATACAAGAATAAATTGTATTGTATTGTATTGTATTGTAAGCGAGCATCTGGCGGCTGGGCCTTTGCCCACAGGGTCCGGCCGGGGTCAGCCCTAAAGGATGATGTGGGCCAGCACTCCTGTAGACCACCACTCAAAGAGGCAGCCACGGGACCTCGGTGTAAAGAGGACTGGGCGGCAGTCGAAGGTGGAGACCTTGACGACCCAGTCCGTTTTGGGACATGGAACGTCACCTCATTGGGGGGGAAAGGAGCCTGAGCTCGTGGGGGAACTCATGGGAGTTCGATGACTGAAAAAAACCCGGGACTGGGAGGAATTCAGAGAGTCCATGGAGCATGACTATTTGGTCGCCCCAAAGATATTTTGACAAACCGTCCGGCGCCTCAATAAGAGGAAGCAGTGCCACCTCAATCCCCCTGTCACGTCCTCTGTCCTGGAGGCGGAGACAGAGGATGTTGGAGAGGATACTTCCATATGCCTGGCTGAAGTCACCAAGGTGATTGCCAGCCTCCTGGGTGGCAAGGCCCCGGGAGTAGATAAGATCCATCCTGACGAATGTTGTAGGACTGTCTTGGCTGACTCGTCTCTGCAACATCCTGTGGTGATTGGGGGCGATCCCAATAGAGTGGCAGACTGGGGTGGTGGTCCCTCTCTACAAGAAGGGAGAGAGGGTGTGTTCCAATTATTGTGGGATTACACTCCTCAGCCTCCCTGGTAAGGTCTAAAGGCGCGTTCAGACCAAAAGCTTCAAAAAGCTTTTGACGCGCTTCAACTGACGCCGGGATAGTTTTGTCATTTTGGTGCTTGAAGCTTTTGACGCGCCTGACGCCGGTGGGAGGAGCTTCACTGTTGCCTGTAGTCAGGACAGCGGTGGATTTTTCAATGAGCAGCGAGCCTTTATTTGTTATATAAAGCAAAATAACGTTGTTGTAGGGCTTCAACAAAACATGTTCTGGGTTCACCACAGACTTGAGAGGCTGCAGTGTTTGCAGAGTTCCGTCATTTACTCTAGGAGCTGCGTACGGAGGAGTCTCGCTTTCAGCGGTACTTCCGCATGTCACTCGCCCAGTCTGAGTTCTCAAACCCCGGAGCTCGCCTCTCCCCGCCTCGCTCTCGCCTCTCCCTGCCTCTCCCCGGCTCTCGCTCGCCTCTCCCCGGCTCTCGCCCGCCCGGAGCTGCCTTGCTCTGAGCCAGACTCATCGTCAGCCTGTTCTTATATTAAATAAACTACGTTTACTACACAGCATGTGTACAATGGTTTTTGTTACTCAGAATTTTACTACTCATACAAATAATATTACTAATAACAATAATGACAATAAAACAGCAGCAGCAGATACATGACTTCTCTCCATGACAGAGACAGACCCTCTGCTGCTGCTGCTCCTCGTCTCCTGATTGGTTGAAGCCCGCGTCAAAGCTTCAAAAGCTCAGCTTTGCTCAACTTCGGCGTCAAAGGGATTGTTGTGATACGCGAGCGTTTCGCGCGTCAAAAGCTTCAAGTGAGCGCGTAGTAAGCGCGACTCTTGAAGCTTTTGACGCGCGTCAAGTGACGCCGGGGCTCTCGGCTTCACCTGACGCGCTTCACCATTCACTTTCAATGGAAACCTGACGCTTTTGACGCCGAAGTTAAGTCCGGTGTGAACGCCCCTTAAGACTTCGTCCGATGATCAAAACTTGGATTCAGGAGCAGCAGTGTGGTTTTCGTCCTGGCCGCAGAACACATGGACGAGCTCTGTAGAGAGATCTGTCCACTTGTGGATTTGAAGAAGGCGTTCGGCAGTGTCATCCGGGGTGTCCTTTGGGGGGTCTTCCAGGAGACCCCAGGGAAGACCCAGGACAAGCTGGAGAGACTTTGGCTCCCAGCTGGCCTTTAGAATCTGTGTTGTTGGAGTTGAACTGTAGTGGCCCATTGTAATTAGAAGGTATGGGCACCCCTGGTGTAGAGAAAGATTCTGTTGCTTTGGTGCCAAAATGGTTAACAGAAAAGTAAATGTTAAGAATATATAATACTTTTCTGTATTTGATTCAGTGATGAATCAGACACAGCCTTGTCTTTTTCACTTCCTGAATTTATTAAACTCTTTTTATATTTCCGTTTTTTTGGCATCTCCTCCAGTTTAGACAAGTCGATGAAAATCACATTTCCCATGAATTTTAATGCAATATTTCACAGATCTGTGGCTGACCTTGATGCTCTCACAGTGTGCTCACTCACACACAGACTGTTGCTTTTTAAAGGGGACTTTCCAAAATGAGGGAGTTTCCATTGGTTTTAAACCATAGCTGATCGGCCAAGCAGCTCTCTAAGTTAATAAAACACAATCTGTCTGCAGACGTTTAACAGGATCCAGTCACAAACGCACTTTTCAATCTGCTGCTATGATATTCAGGGAGAGAGAAGTGTCAAAATAACAATGTTACACAGATTTAAAGCATGTGTTTCCTGGAAATGACAGATGACTTCCTCCTTTACATCTGAGAACAAAGACACAACTTCCTCTCGTGTCCAAATCCAGATCATTGTCGACTTCAAGAGGAAATGAAACAGGCAATCCACTATTTATAGACACATGTAGCTGAATCTCATCTTTGCAGACTGTATCTTCAATACAGCATCTCATTTAAAAAAAACAGAGAGAGAGAGAGGGAGAGACTCTAGAGAGAGAGAGAAAAATTAGAGAGTGAGAGATCAGAGTGAGACATGCCAGACCATTTTTAGTGGCCTCATTTTGAATTAGTACTAGTTCCTTGCAGTATTTATTGTCAGTTAATGCTATGATGTGGTGAACCTCATTTGATGTGGTGAACCGCATTTTAATGAGAAAGCAACCACTTATTGAATTGTATTCTAAAATTTGAAACCAGTTGGGGCGACAGTGGCTCAGTTGGTAGAGCATTGGCCTTTGAGCCTGAAGGGAGTGGGTTTGTGCCCACCCTGAGACCTTCTCCACCTACTCCCACTGATGACTGCAGTCGTTGTGTCCTTGGGCAAGACACTTAAGCCCACTTTGCCTGAATCCCCCACTGAAAGCACTGATAGATCAGGGCTATGCCATAGAGCGGCCATCCTCCTGTGGACTCACCACCTGCAGGAGGGTCAGTGGATGGAATTTGAAACCAATAGATAATTGTATAAATCATTGGCCAATCCTTTAACTTTAATAATAATAATACATGAAACTTGAATAGCGCTTTTTTTGGACACTCAAAGACGCTTCACATGGGGAATAATAAAAAAAAAGGGGTTTACGGAAAAGCTTGTTTGAAAAGATGGGTTTTGAGTACTGATTTAAAGTTTGGTAGTCAGTCAGAGTTTCTAATGGGCAGTGGGAGTGAGTTCCAGAGGGTTGGGGCGGCAATGGCAAAGGCTCTGTCCCCCAAGGTCCTGCGGTTAGTGCGGGTGATTGCAGTGAGGAGGTTGGAATCGGCTGAGCGAAGGCGGCGGGTGGGTTGGTGCTGTTGTAGGAGCTCAGTAAGGTAGGGCGGGGCAAGGGAATGGAGGGACTTGTAGGTGAGGAGAAGGAGCTTGTACTGGATGCGGTATTGAACGGGGAGCCAGTGGAGCTTCTGGAGGACAGGGGTGATGTGTTCTCTGGACCGGGTGTGGGTGAGGAGGCGGGCTGCAGAGTTCTGGATGTATTGCAGTTTTTGTTAGATGAGAGGTGGGAAGTCCGTAGAGGAGGCTGTTGCAGTAGTCGAGTCTGGAGGTGATGAATGCGTGGATGAGGATTTCGGCTGTTGACTGGGTAAAGGAGGGGCGGAGGCGGGCAATGTTGCAGAGGTGGAAGAAGGAGGTTTTGGTGATGTGTTTGGTATGAGAGGGTGAAGTCCAATATGATTCCGAGGTTGCGTACAGAGGGTGATGGGGTGACAATTTGACCGTCAATGAGGCGGGTATAGTTCTGGACAGAGGGCAGGAGAGATTTGGGGCTGATGATGAGGAGTTCTGTTTTGTTACTGTTGTGTTTGACCCAGGTAGGGTTCAGTCCAAAGTCATGCAGTACAGGGAGGAGAATCTTTCAGCGGATCCATGGAATTCCAACTTTTTCCCACAGACATTTTTGAGGGGGTCCTGGTGGCGAGGCTTGTGGGGACACAAGCACGTAGAACCGACCACCCGCCTGAATCTTTCGGCTACGTAGATGTTTTACTCTTGTGATAAGAAAAATGGCCATTGCATTCTTCAATATTTATGCGAACACCAACTCACAACAATTTCCGGAAACATTTTGCGGTAGTCACACCCAGGGAGACCTGAGACTGATGAAAAGGAGATTCCTGCTTACGTCCCTCTCTATGCTCAAAGTAGTTCCATCACTTGGCTGCGGTGTGGTTAGCACTTATCTTTTTACTGATGTTCAGAAGTCACAGAAAACTGTAAACCCCCCCTTCCGTCCAGCACAAAGTGTTCTATTGCTGAGTAATGTTGGTTTTGTGGTAATATATATATATATATATATATATATATATATATATATATATATATGTATGTATGAATATAATAATATCCACCATTTATTAATATAGACTCCAATTAGTCTACATGAATAGGCTAATATCAATAAGACTAGGCGTGTGAATCTGAATGTATCATGTTCAGGCAAATATTGTACCGAAATTTCGGTTGAAGAAGAAGTAGCTTTAGTAAATGGGATCACAGCAGGTATATTGAGATGCGAAAGGTTCTCGACAGAGATCTCTTGCTCACAGGGCTTCAAGGGGCGCTAGCGCTAAGGGGATGGCTGTTTTTGCTCTGACCCGTGAAAAACTAGAGGAAACATTGCTTGAAGCCCATATCAAGAAACACTGAAAAAAAAACTTTGTTAGTGTAGTTACTAAAAAAGTGTTGGACTGCAAAAATGAGGATGGTTAATAGATAATATTGTTTGGGAAAATTAAAATAGTTTGATCAAGCTTTCAAAAGTTAGGATTTTCCTTCTCTTTCAATGTTAGATGTCATCTGAAGTCACCATTTCTGAGTGCATTTTATAAAAAAGTTCCATGCTCAAAGGCGGGTGCTTTGTTTGCATATTGTCAGCCATTAGCATTTCAGAGTTTTTATTGATGTGACATTCTCATTACTGACAATAAATAAATTAGTTTTGTCCAAATAATCTTTGAAGTTTGTCACTGCTGGTATCCGTGTCTGGTCACTGCTGGTCACTGCTCAGTCTAGCCTGACTCTCGCCAGACCCTTGTAGTTCTGCCATGGCCCACCAGAGGCGTTTCGCTTCAAGCACATGGATCTGGAATCGAGCGCATAGCAAACTCTTCAGGAGATCAGAAAATAATCGACCAATCAGGATTGCCGGTGTTACGTCGGGTTTGCACCGCCTTTTCAAGCGTGTCTCACGCGGCAGCGAGAGTAATCCAAGATGGCGGACGTGAAGTCCGTGATTTAAAAAAAATGTTTAAATACAAACGAATTTAGACACGTATGTCACTTTTAATGCAATATGAGACAAGATGCTGATGGTTCTATGTTGTTGTATGTGTGTTTTAAGAGTCAGATGTTTGTGTGAGTTTGGTTTAAGTACTAGTTTAAGTGTTCCTGTTTACAACTACGCAGCAGGGTTGCCAGGTTTCCTGCATACTTTTTTCCAAGAGACTTGTAGGTAATAAATAAACAGAAGGCCAATAAACAGAATCATGATAGCCCAAGTTGATTACATAATGTTTTTAGCCAAAAAATCATATTTTTTTTATATTTTATATATATTTTTTTGCCCATTCTTGCGAGTTTTGGGTTGGAAAATCTTTCCAGCATTTGGCAACCCATGGGAGTCGTGTGCTTCGATGTGAGTGGTTGAAGTGGTTTATCCAATCAAATAGAAGGATTTTTTGAAGGATGAACTCTCTGACGAATAGAACGCACACTTTTAGATTATGAGACTGATTTGATTCTGTTTACTCTTTAGTTAGGTCTTAAGACTTTTCTTTCCCCTCTTTTCAGATAGAACCTTCTCTGTATTAGTCTAATAATTAGACCACTCTTAGAATAAGCACACCCCTATAAAAGGTAGATATAAGGAAATTTCCAATCCAAAGTAGCTACTACTGTGTATGTATATTTTAGATATAGTGTATCCAAATGCACTGTGCATCTAAGACATACATATGCGGTGCGGTGTTTTTCTAACAACCACCCATGGGTGACCCCTGAGCTTAAAGCCCTCCTGAACCTCAAGAAAAGGGCTTTCATCTCAGGGGACAGGGAGGAGCAGAAGAGGATCCAGCACGAGCTCCAGTGGAGGATCAGGAGGGCCAAGAAGGACTATGGGAAAAAGCTGGAGCAGAAGCTGGCCCAGGGAAACGCCCGCGACGTGTGGAGAGGCCTAAAGAACATCTCCGGCTTTGGACAGAGTGCCAGAGGAACAGCAGATGGAGACCAGCACCGGGCGGACGAATTTAACCAGCACTTCAACCGGTTTGATTCTCCCCCCTCTCCATCTGCCCCCCCTCCCGCCCCCACCTCTTCACACGTCCCCAGCCCAGTGGACACCGCCCAGTGGACACTGCCTCCGGCTGCCCCGGGCCCTCCTGCCCCCGCATCCCCAGCCCCCACCTCGGACAATACACCCCAGTCCCCCCCCCTCTCCATCACACCAGACCAGGTGAGGAGTCAGCTCCAGCGCCTGAAGCTGAGGAAATCCGCAGGACTGGACGGGATCAATCCCAGGCTGCTGAGGACCTGTGCAGACCAGCTCTCTGGGGTCCTCAGCTACATGTACAACCTGAGCCTCAGCCTGGAGAAGGTCCCTGTCCTGTGGAAGACCTCCTGTGTAATCCCGGTCCCAAAAACAGCACACGCCAAGGAACCGGCTCACTACAAACCAGTCGCACTAACCTCCCACCTGATGAAGACCATGGAGCGGCTCATCCTCACCCATCTCCGCTCCGTGGTCAGCCCCACCCTGGACCCGCTGCAGTTCGCCTACAGGCCCAACATCGGAGTAGAGGACGCCGTCATCCACTTCCTGCAGCGGACGCTCTCCCACCTGGAGCCCGCCGGGAGCGCTGTGAGGGTCATGTTTTTCGACTTCTCCAGTGCTTTCAACACTATCAGGCCGGCACTGCTGCGGGGGAAGATGGAGGACGCGGGAGTGGACAGTAGCCTCACTGCATGGACCATCAACTACCTCTCAGACCGACCACAGTACGTGCGGCTGCGCAGCTGTGAGTCTGAGGTGGTAGTCTGCAGCACTGGGGCCCCTCAGGGCACTGTCCTCTCACCGTTTCTCTTCACCATCTACACTTCAGACTTCACACACGACACACACAGCTGTCACCTGCAGAAGTTCTCCGACGACTCCGCCATCGTGGGCTGTGTGTCTGAGGGGAACGAACTGGAATATCGGTCGGTTATCACGGATGGTGTGAGCGCAACCACTTGTGCTTGAACACCAGTAAGACCAAGGAGATGATCATCGACTTCAGGAGAAAACCACTTTCCCACACGCTGCTGAATATCCAGAGGGAGGACATTGAGCTGGTGGACAGCTTCAAGTACCTGGGTGTTCACATTAACAATAAACTGGACTGGTCCCATAATACAAACACCCTGCACAAGAAGGGCCAAAGTCGCCTCTTCCTTCTGAGGAGGCTGTGGTCCTTCGGAGTGAGCAGGCCTCTGCTCAGGACTTTTTATGACTTTGTGGTAGCTTCTGCCATTTACTACGCTGCCGTGTGTTGGGCCCCGGGCAGCACAGAGCTGGACAGAAACAGACTGAACAAGCTGGTCAGGAGGGCCAGCTCCACTCTGGGCTGCTCCCTGGACTCTGTGGAGGAGGTGAGGGACAGGAGGGTGCTAGCCAAAGCCACCTCCATCATGAACAACACCTCCCACCCACTGCACAGGACTGTAGAGGAGCTGAGGAGCTCCTTCAGTGGAAGACTGAGACACCCTCAGTGTAGGAAGGAGCGCTACCGCAGGGCCTTTATCCCCACTGCTGTCAGACTGTACAATAAGTCACTTTAAATGATCACTGTGTGAAAACCTGCACTACTATTGACACTGTTTCCAATTGACACTTGTAACTTTTGTTGCACATAATTATTGTCACTTTATTGTACATATATATCCTGCATGTAACATGTTTGCACATTTCCTCCTTTTGCACAATCTGAGTGTCTCTATCCATGCCAAATGTGACATGTAAATTTCTCCTATGTGAGGTAAATAAAGCAAATCTTATCTTATACAGTGCCTTGCGAAAGTATTCGGCCCCCTTGAACCTTTCAACATTTCGCCACATTTCAGGCTTCAAACATAAAGATATAACATTTTAATTTTTTGTCATGAATCAACAACAAGTGGGACACAATCGTGAAGTGGAACGAAATTTATTGGATAATTTAAACTTTTTTAACAAATTAAAATTTTTCGGCCCCTTTACTTTCAGTGCAGCAAACTCAGTCCAGAAGTTCAGTGAGGATCTTTGAATGATCCAATGTTGTCCTAAATGACTGATGATGATAAATAGAATGCGGCCCATGATCACTCTGGATGAACTGCAGATGACTACAGCTGAGGTGGGAGAGTCTGTCCATAGGACAACAATCAGTCGTGCAGTGCACAAATCTGGCCTCTATGGAAGAGTGGCAAGAAGAAAGCCATTTCTCAAAGATGTCCATAAAAAGTCTCGTTTAAAGTTTGCCACAAGCCACCTGGGAGACACACCAAACATGTGGAAGAAGGTGCTCTGGTCAGATGAAACCAAAATCGAACTTTTTGGCCACAATGCAAAACGATATCTTTGGTGTGAAAGCAACACAGCTCATCACCCTGAACACACCATCCCCACTGTCAAACATGGTGGTGGTAGCATCATGGTTTGGGCCTGCTTTTCTTCAGCAGGGACAGGGAAGATGGCTAACATTGATGGGAAGATGGATGGAGCCAAATACAGGACCATTCTGGAAGAAAACCTGTTGGAGTCTGCAAAAGACCTGAGACTGGGACGGAGATTGATCTTCCAACAGGACAATGATCCAAAACATAAAGCCAAATCTACAATGGAATGGTTCACAAATAGACATATCCAGGTGTTAGAATGGCCAAGTCAAAGTCCAGACCTGAATCCAATTGAGAATCTGTGGAAAGAGCTGAAGACTGCTGTTCACAAATGCTCTCCATCCAACCTCACTGAGCTCGAGCTGTTTTGCAAGGAAGAATGAGCAAGAATTCCAGTCTCTCGTTGTGCAAAACTGATAGAGACATACCTCAAGCGACCTGCAGCTGTAATTGCAGCAAAAGGTGGCGCTAAAAAGTATTAGCGCAAGGGGGCCGAATAATATTGCACGCCCCACTTTTCAGTTTTTTATTTGTTAAAAAAGTTTAAATTATCCAATACATTTTGTTCCACTTCACGATTGTGTCCCACTTGTTGTTGACTCTTGACAAAAAATTAAATTTTTCTATCTTTATGTTTGAAGCCTGAAATGTGGCGAAATGTTGAAAGGTTCAAGGGGGCCGAATACTTTCGCAAGGCACTGTACATGTTGTATGTGAAAGATAACATGTTCTATGGTTGTGTTGTGGTCTGATTTTTTAGCAAAGACTCTTTCTGCTGTGAAAAATATAGGTACCCTAGCTTTAATGCTTGCAGGTAATACCAATTTAAACAGCCTGCACATGTATGTAAGCCTATATTTTTGTGTGGTAACAATTCCCAAAGGGCCAGTGAGTTTACACCATTTACAGTTGTAGTCGTGCTTGGAGAGGGTATGAAAGTGGCTGAAAATTATTTTGACTCTAGTTTAGAAATCTGCGTCTGATCAAAGTGCTTTTTTGCCAATGATGTGTATCTGCCAAAGTCCCACACCAAAACCAGAACTGTTAGAGAAAAGCCCGAAAAATACTCTGCTAGCTCAAAGATCTGTGACTGTGATCAGGAGTCGAATATCCGAATGGAAAAGGGGAGAGTTGGTGGTTGGCTGTTTCTCTTTGCGCTGACATGTCTCCTGTCCTCGGCCCGGTTCTGTTCTGCTCCAGATGTTCTCAGTCAGCCGTGAGCAAGTCCATCTTATTAAAATGCTCACATTCCTTTTCCCTTTGGGAGTTTCAGTTTGAAACAGTATGTGATAAAAGCAGACGCTGTTGTTTTAAGGCCGAACAATGAGTAAAACATGTGTAATCACAGTGTTTGGGACACTTTCTTTATTCTTGGATAAGGAACAACTGGGACTGAGGAGCACAGGGACTGGTCTCCTGTTGGTAGCCAGAGTCAGGACTAAACATGGGGGGGCAGCGTTTCAGATAAATTCAGCTTGAATCTGGAACAGTCTTCTTGAAAATGTGACACAGGCTTCTTCTCTCTCAATGCTCAAATCAAGTTTAAAACAATGTTGCTTCGCTGCAACAACTGAAGAATTCTATCTTCACTTTTTTTAATGTTGAAGAAAGAGAGACGGACAGACAGTCACTCCCATCACTTCTCTTCACCTATGTGGCCAGCAAAGTTCAAGAAGAAGAAAAACTGATGGATGTGTTTTTCCCCTTATCTCTGCTTCTATCCACTTCATCAGTCTTCAGTGGTTTTCAGTCCTGGGCAAAGCCATTTGGCAGGTTATCTGGTTGAATTTAACCAAGATCACTTTTTCCATCCTCTTTAAACTGGAACTGCTCTGGTCTTCAGCTCCCTGAATAGAGAGAGAAAGACATCAGGGAGGAAGGGAGGGAGAGAGACAGAGTGCCCGCTTGGTTTTGTGAGGTCTACACTCTGCGCTGTCTTTTCTCTTCTCTGTCATTAAATAAAAGTCAATACTTGTTTCCATCAAAGTCTTAACACCGTTAACGTTCCGCTCTAAGCTGAACCAAAACCCTGCACTTTCACATTCCATCATCAGCGTAAAGTCTCTGACAGTATTACTACTGTATTATGAATCTATGATCCCAAACACACAGGTCACTGCTCCACAGACTGACTCGTCTGTTGTTTATACAATCATTTTTACCATAAATATTGGGTCACAAGCAGTTTGCACACAAGTGATAACATGAGACTTGTATTTACAGTTTTATGTGTTATATTCTATGCAATGTATTTGTGTTTCACCCCAAATCATAGCAGCACTTGTCTCAGATCATCAATGTCCTTAGTCCCCCCCTGCGTCAGAGAGAAACCGCTCAGTGGGATAAAAGTGAGAAACCTCGGGAGCCCCATATTGAGTGAGGAATCCGCTCCTACAGACAGGCTGTAGATCCAGGACTGAGGCCTTAAAGCCAGGACTGAGGCTGTAGATCCAGGACTGAGGCCTTAAAGCCAGGACTGAGGCTGTAGATCCAGGACTGAGGCCTTAAAGCCAGGACTGAGGCTGTAGATCCAGGATTAAGGCTGTAGATCCAGGACTGAGGTTGTAGGATTTTTAATGTGATTCCAACCCAGTGGAGTGATTTTAACACTTAAGTTCCCTGTTAAGATCCCTAGATATATAATTGTCAATCCTTAGAGCTATAAAATGTACATTGTACTCTATTCGGAGTTGCTTTGCCATTATTGCCCTGGGTGAATGTAATGGTGCCTAAAGCTTCTGTAGCCAGGTAAACATACCCTCCCTTTCAGTTTTTTTTTCTCCTCCTCTGTGTCGCCTCTGTACTGCCACAGTCCGTTTCTCCTTTATGTCCCCTCTCTGTCCTCTTTCACATTATGTCTACCTCTCATTATGTCTTTCTCCATGTCCTGTCACTGTCCTCTTTCACATGTCCCGTCTCCATCCTCTGTTACTGTCTCTCCTCCAAGTCCCGTCTCCGTCCTCTTTCACTGTCTGTCTCTCCTCCTCCATGTCCTGTCTCTGCTTGGTTTCTTTTGTGGGGGGAGTGTTTGGGAGGTGGTGTAAAAAAAGGGAGGAAGATGAGAAAAAGTGCTTTATATAACGGGAGACGCAGCCAAAGCGCTTGCATTGAGAGGAAATGTCTGCAGGCTGAAGTCATGGGCCCAGGAGAACTGTCTTACTGTACACTGAACACAGCAGCTGCAGCCTCCATGACCGGAAAACCAGAAATGCAACGTCTCCACTGCAACTTCTTACTGATTATCAAAATATATACTGTATGCTGTTTATTTGTAGTTAGTTATTGTATAGCCCTGTTTCCACCAGCCCTTCTCTACTCTTACCCACAACAAAGCAGTATCCAGGGAAATTCCTTGGTTACCATGGGGCCGAGTAGAGTAGAGTAGAGTAGAGTAGAGTAGTTTTCCTTTTTGCAAGCTTAGTATCAGATGTAATTGAGTCATAATGCCTCTTCTCAGACTGCTGCATGATGGAGTAATTTGGCGCAGCACAAAGGCCTGCGTTAGTCGCCCCCTTCATCTAGAGATTGTTGTCTTTGTATCTTGTATTGTGTCTTGTTTTTGCTAAATACAAGCTTTAGTTACATTTATTTTCAAAACACACAAAAATACCATGTAATAAAATCAATATCAATAGTTTCTAGCTCTTGAAAGAGTGATTCCACTAGATTCACATTGTTTTTGGTTCCTATCACATAAGTAGCTCAGCTCTCTATGGTCTCTATGGTCTTTCTCTCTGGTCTCTTTCATGTATTTTTGGCCTCCGTCACTTATTTATATCATGTTTTTGTTAACAGGACCAATCTCATTCAGCTCTCAGACCAAAGTGTCAAATAGTGACTCACAGGGCTATTTTTTTATTTTTCCAAGTCCGATTCGAAATCCCCCGTACGTCCTGCCATAACAAGTGCCTGTGTCTACTGCTCTATATTTCTGCTCTCATTGTATTTTTCCCTTTTCTGGTTTGTATTATGTCACACCAGATTTGTGCAGCTCTGGTCTCAGTCACAGGCAGTGGTCAGCGCTGGCTGCGAAGTCTCTTTTCTGATTTACAGTTCTGTGTGTGAGAACAGACAGAACCTGTAATTGTCCCAGATCCCAGACGTTTTGAATGATGTGGGCTGTGTTTTACTGTACGATGCTGTAAGATTTATATTGAAGACTGGTGGGTTTGAAGATCGCCCCACACACACTCGACATGGGAGTATGTGTGGCAAGCTTTTATTAATAACACTACTCCTGGCAGCAGGCTGTGCTTTTATTGAGTTATATTTTGTGTGTAAACTTTTAGTCTAGCTCTGGTCCCGCTCTGGCCTCACTCTCTGATCTCTCTCTAGTCCCTCTCTCTGGTCTCTCTCTATGGTCACTCTCTGCTTGCTCTCTTTTCTGTCTTCCTGGTCTCTTTATATTTCTCTAGGGTCTTTCTCTGGTCACTCTCTGGTCTTGATCTGGACTCAATCTTTGGTCGCTCTCTCCAGTCTCTGTATGGTCTCTTTGTGGTCCATCTCTCTCTGGTCTCTCACTGGTCACTATCCGCTTGCTCTCTTTGGTCTCATTCTGGACTCACACTCTGTTCTCTCTTTGCTCTCTCTCTTGCCTCTCTCTGGTCTTTCTCTCAGGTCTCTGGTCAGCAGACTGTGCTTCTATTGAGTTAAAGGTCCCATTCTGTGAGTAAACCTTTATTCTATCTTTAGACTTCTCCAGCCTCCGCTTTTCAGTCTGAGAAATGCATGATCGATTTCCCTCTCGTCATGGTGAGATCTAAAAGTGTCGAAACCACATTTTAACAGCGACATTAGATCAGCCTCATGTTGTCACGAACGCAGAATTCATTTCTGTGGCAAACAGGGATGTCTTTGAATAGTATAATGCTGTGTAGAGGGTTTAGTATATATCAGAAAAAGGGTTCAAGGTTCCAGTATACAACAAAGCAGGGTTAGTGGGTTTGGTGGTGAAACCTCCAGGCAAAGCACTAACAAATGACACTAGTATTGGACAAAAGACCAGAGTAGTTCATGAAAAGTAGATATCAGATCCTGCCCCCAACTCTCATTCATTAGTCAGGGTTCAAAGGACACAACATCAGCCTGAACTCTGCAAACAAGCCAGTTATAGCACTTTGGCATTGTTCAACACATTACATCAAAAGCAAAATGAGACCTTAAGTGACATGGACCTTCTTGCTTCTCAGGAAGAATGTCCTGCACTTGTATTAAGTGGTAATTGTAAGAAATCATATGAAGATTTGTAATGCACACATCTATTTTTTTACTCGTTTGCACTTGTTTGCTTGTTTGCACCATAAGCCAAAGCAAATTCCTAGTTTTATCAAAAAGGATAATGAAACGATGAAGCAGGTATATATACACCCCTGTGAATGTGTGCTCACAAACATGTTTGAATAAGATGATCAAGATATAGACATGGCTTAACCTTAGTAGCCAGAAGTGAGAACATTCAACTTCTCTGAAAAATGGACCATGAAGACGTGTCTTAAGTAAACGTATGAGCCCCGCTGTCCATGCATTTGTTGGTTAATAGTTGGAACTCAATCTCTGTCTGGCCCTGCTTCCCTCCCCAGCCTCTGCAGCTGTGTGCGTCTGCTCTCACTGAACTGGCCCAGGTCCACCGAGTTCATTTTTCCCCCTGATATTTTCCACTTTTATTGTTCTTTGTTGGCTGCACCGGCCTCTGGGGATCCAGTCACCTTCGAGTAATTACAGTGTCGAGTTACACGGCCTGTAATGTCCCGCATCTGCTGCTCCGCTCACATGTTCTCGCTCTGACCTGACAGATCTACAGATAAACCTGAAACACATCCAGAGGGCCAGCCGTGAGAATGTGACCCGCGCTGCGTTCAAGAGCAGTGCGAACAGGAGTTACACTGAAATCTTTTAATGTCTTTCATACAGAACAAAATATTCATCTCAGTGTCTCTCAGCTGGCCTGAGAACGGCTGCCAGCGTGACCCAGCAACAGATAAACTGTATTGAACTAGTTAAGAAATGGTTGAATTATATTCTAAGTAGTTTAAGACAGAAAATCTGAAAATAAGATTTAAGAAACTTATTGAGTCAAATATTTTAATTTAAGCCATTTGAGATTTGTATGCACTTTGTTTTCTTGACTTCTTAAACATGTTTTCATTTAATTCCAGAATGATCAATCATAAAATCTCTTCTCCGCATCTTTAAGTCTAGTACAATGACATACGTAGACTCTATGTAATGTTCAAAAATGATTATATAATGAGTTGATTTCAATAATGCATCAGTTGTGATATTGTTTAATATAGCTTTAAATTTACAGCTCCTGGACAAAACAGTAGATGGCTTTTGGGGTTAAATTTCCCGCCATCTTGTGGACTTTCTGCCCTTCAAAATATGTAATTATTTATGAATCAAGTAATTTCCATTTCCTCCCACTACTCTGCATTTAAAATCCGTCCATCCATCTTCTTCCCCTTAATCCATTTCTGGGTTGGGGGGGGGGGGGGGGGGATGGCAATCAAAGCTGCACCCAAGTCACAGAGCACCAGCCCCTCACTGAACCTCCTGCAGGTGGTGAGTCCACAGGAAGATGGCTGCTCTGTCAGTGACGACGCAGCCTTGATCTTTCAGCGGGGGCTTTAGGCACAGTGGGGTTAAGTGTCTTGCCCAAGAACACAGCAACGACAGCAGTCATCAGTGGGAGTCGGTGGAGAAGGTCTCGAGGTGGGCTCAAACCCATAATCTCCCGACTCAAAGGCCAATGCTCTACCAACTGAGGCACTGTTTAAAATCCATGGTTTGGGAATAGGTCAATCTAAAAGTGCACTAAATAAGAATGCCCTCAGACGATTGAAGATGTCTATAGAAAAGGGTTGTTCTTCCAGCTCTTTGGTTCAGATGTAGTGATTACTGTGCACCAGGAGCCTGGGACAGCTGCTCTCTGTCTGCGTCTGTTCCATTACAGTACATTGTGTGCTGTCCTGGGGTGCCCTGTAAAATCCATTAGAGCTGCGGCGTGTCTGCTATTGTCTTTATGTTCGTGTGAGACATCGGGTTCATATCCAGTCGCGTCGTTTCAATATGTGTTTTAAACGAAAGCGACTCAAAACAAGGAGGTTACAGTCATTAATGTTGGTGCTAGTGTTGGCTCCTATCTTATCAGCACTCTTCAACTCATGAGAAAACATTTGACCTTTTACAAATTTGAAATCCAAATAGACCTTAGGCTAGAGTGGATTGGCTGATTTAAGAGATCCTTTGTTCAGCTGCAAGACTGTACAATCATGAGTTTAACATGTGCGACGCATGTTACGACTACTGTCAGTAACTTTTGTGTTTGTTGATGTTTGTGTGGATGGTTGTGTTTCTGCTGCTGGATCTCCGACAGGGATGTATGGCTCCATCTCCCTCTCTAGTCTCTTTCTCTCTATCTCAACAAAAGTCCTCTCTATTATACGTATCCATCTGAAAAGGCTTTCAGATGGATATAGCACCGGCTTCAATCATCCATCCATTTCTTCCACTTAATCCAGTGCCGGGTTGTGGGGCCAAGAGTCGAGCAGAGCCTTCTAGACTTCCTGATCCACTCACTCAGAGAAATGAAATGTTGGTTTTAATTGATACATTTAAGTAACAATAGGTAACAAATCCCAAACAACTCTGTACTTGATGATGTAAAATAGTTCTGGGCTTGTTCACTCTAAAGGGTACGAAAAGTGTTACAAAAAGCCAACATTTTCATTTTAATGTTGAGAATGTATATTGTGTTTTTTTTATTAGCCAAATGCCTCTTCTGTCTCTTAGTTGCTAGAAGTTTCCAGTATTGTCTCTGTTTATCCGTGTCATGGACCTGATCCTTTGACGTAATGAGCTGTGGAAGTTATTTACATCATTTCAGATGTCCCTTTATGATTAATAGATTCTCTTTTTATTACACAGATTAGAAACAAAGTGATACTTTCATATAGTAAACCGGTTAAATGAAAGTAAACCAGACAATGTTTTTCATTTATCAAGTAAAAATTTTTGAGAAAAAAAAAAAAAGATTTCTTTTTATATCAAGTGATTTATTGTTGTGTTGTGCCATGTTTATCTTGTGGGAGTCCATCTGCCTCTTTGTCACTGATGACCTTTAATTTTCTATGTAACTGGCGTCACTGTAGAATGATCAAATCAGAGGCTGATCTGGTCTTTTGATATTTCACCAAAAATCTTTTTGTCAATCTTTCCTTTTCTTTGGATTTCATCCACACTCTCTTTGATAATTCTGCGTTTGAAATCTGTTTTCTGATCTATGATATGAGTTTTTAGTTTCTGAGTGATGACCTCTTTAAGTCCAGATACTATAATCAACACTTTACATGTGAACACACCCTTCTAATGATATTGTTACATTAAATTGAGTGTTTTGATTCAATACAACATGACAGAGTTATGTGGAGGTTGCTAAACGTTAACAATTAAAGAGTGTTCACTTTCAATCCTGCAGGCATAAAGTAATGATTGATTTCAGTGATTTACATCTTTGTACTACAAGATATCAAGCTTGTGTCAAATACTTTTCATAATGAGGCTATTATTAGTTTGAATTGGGTTTTGTGTTCACTAATCAGTCAATCAACTTTTATTTGGAGAGCTTTTTCTTCACAATCTAATGCAAAGTGCTGTATTCAACCTGGATTTGAAAACACTTAGAGATTAACTTTTTATCTAAAGACAATATTAGATTAAGTTGATTCCATGTATAAGAAATATGAATTTGGAAATCGCGTGAGTGTGACCCCCACTTTGGGAACCCATGTAGTGCTATATAAAACAAATGCGTTATTATTATTTCTATATTCCATGACTAGAGCCATCTTAACCTCCCCATGTCACACACATTTGGACACACTGTAACACTTTTCCATTTAAAACAGATCCAGTAATTGCAATAACAACTAAAACTGTGCTTGAAGATGAATGTAAGAATAATCTGTTTCGACATGCTCCTGCTCTCGTTTCCTAGAACGACTTACTGTAGTCCGGAGTTCAGCATTCAGGAAAGTAATTTGAGGAACTGCGCCGTGGCCCTGAGCATGGAAAATGTGATTATCCCGGAGTGGACTTCACGTTCAGGGGGTTTCCATATCCCATTAGGATGCACACACTTACACTAGAGTCTGCAGTGAGGCTTTGGTCTTTTACAGTTTATATTATACAATTCAACTCCAAATCACTGGATAATTATGACTAGATTCCAGCTACTAGGCGACCTCCATATGTAGGTCTCTGGTCTCTCTCTCTGGGCTTTCTCTGGTTTCTCTCTGGTTTCTCTCTGGTTTCTCTCTGGTTTCTCTCTGGTCTCTCTCTGGTCTCTCTCTGGTCTCTCTCTGGTCTTTCTCTGGTTTCTCTCTGGTTTCTCTCTGGTTTCTCTCTGGTTTCTCTCTGGTTTCTCTCTGGTTTCTCTCTGGTCTCTCTCTGGTCTCTCTCTGGTCCTTCTCTGGTTTTTCTCTGGTCTCCCTGTAAACCCTCATTCGTGCTCCTGCCCATTATTATGCTGTCCTCTGCAGCTATATTTTACAGTGTATGTATAGCTTTTGACAGCTACAGAAGCACTCAGACCTACAACCAACAGATTTGATATTGCAGAACACATAACCCCTTTGATAAACCAAATTATACACACTCCACCCAAAACCCACTAAGTAATTGTTAAATATAACTCCAAACATTTGTCTTTACTTTAGTAATATTGATTGACTGTTATACATGTTATGACCACGCCTTTCCGGAAGCTGAGGCTGAATAAACGCGTTCATGTTTGACTTTCGTGGTGTCTGGGCCCAAACAGGTGGGGTTGTGGGGTCCGGAGGAGTTCAGAGTAGTGTAATGAGATTGTGTTGACAGACTGCCCACTCTGTCCTTCTCAAAGAGGGGCTCCTGTTACGGATACAGTTCCATAGGGTTTTCCCATAGACCACAATGTAACACAAGACGCACTGGCAACCCATGACTGTGCACTTAACCAGTTAGATCTCTTTTAAGATGTGTGCAGAGTGAAACATTATGTAGATGGAAACTCTCTGAAAAAACTGCAAATGCTCTCTGTCTATGACAGGGATAGGACGAGGCTGTTCTATTCCAAGTAAGGGCATGATGTGTACTTGTGACCTGTTATCTGGTGACTCATTAAAGATGTAGATCAATTAATCTTATTGAAATTTGAAAACCTATATTGACACATTTTTGTTTCATGTCCACACTGGTTATTCACGAGCCAGTAAACTGCTATTAGTGAACACATATGTGGCCTTAGACGGTGTCCATCATTAAAATAGTGTTCAAGGCATCTGGCAATTATCAATGATAACAGTCTGGTCTTCTCTCAGGTCTCTCTCTGATCTCTCTCTCTCTCTGTTCTCTTTCTAGTCTCTATAGTCTCTCTTGTCTCTCTCTTTCGTCTCTTTCTGATCTCTCTCTGGTCTCTCCAAAGTATGCCCAAACCAAGATAAAGACCTAACCCTAATCCAACTTCTAGCAGTTAACTTATTGTTTGACATTGCATGGTTTTCTGTTGTTGTTGTAGTTTTTTAAAGAACACCAGAACAACTGATGTCACGTTCTCTATAAAGTGAAGTTCAAACAGAATAGAATTGGATAACGCGGTCTGACCGCTGCCCTTGGTTTAATGGACGAGGCTCTCTGAGGTGAAATGTGATAATGAGTGGGGAATGTGAGGCCACGCGAGAATGAGACTCCAGACTGGACTCTGCTGCCGATAATGAAGATCACTGCAGTCTGTGGCTATCAGAGGAGAAGATGAAGGGGGGGAGGCAAAGAGAAAGGGGGAGCCAGTGAAAGAGAAAGGAGGGAGGTTGATTGGAGCAGCCCGACTTCATTAAAGACGCTGAGGAGAGTCGGGTCTTGGCAACAAAAATGAATGATGAGCGCGACGCCAGAAGTTAAGCGAAGCTGCAAGAGCAAAGAGGGAAACAGAGAACAGCTTTCAAGCACCAGGAAAAACACTTAAGGAGAACGAACTGTTACCCCTTATAATGGCTGTCTGAGAGAGACACCCGGGGGGGCGGAGAGAGAGAACAGAGAGAGAGAGACAAGAGGACCCGAGAGAGAACATAGAGTGAGAGCAGAGGGACCAAAGACAGACCAGAGAGAGTCTAGAAAGTAGATCTATCTGTTACCGTTGATAATTGCCAGATGCCTTGGACAATGTATTATTGATGTGTCTGGGGCCACATTTTGAAGCATTTGGATATTAGGTCTGCTTTTTAGCCATTATGAAGTCAATGATAGCAGTTTTCTGTCTCATGACAAAAAACAGTGTGGACATGAAACAGAAAATATGTTGGAGAAGTTTCCATATAGATCTGATAATTGCAATTATACAACACGTGAACAAACACACAGTGAGTATTAGAGAGAGTTCAACATGAAAGCAACACATTATATGAGAGAGACAGGTCAGAGAGAGAAACTATTGAGAGATCAGAGAGACCAGAGACAAAAGAGAAAGACTTAAAGACCTTATGCAGGGTTTTTTTTTCAAAAATTGTGGATATCAAAATTGTATGACAGTTAAACAATTAATGTCGATCTGAAATGGATTCCGGCAAAAAAAAATCCTGTATTTTATTAAAAGAATGTGGAGCGGAGACACTGTGGGTGGTCTCTCGGAGGCACCTGCTCTTTGTGTGGATGGGAGTTGGAGGGATGAGTTTGGCCCGTGTTCAGCGAATCAAGGTGAGTGTCAGTGGATATCCAGCACCTAGATCCAGTGGTGACAGTTTGACCGGTGTCCCGGGTAGGCACAGGCTCTTTTGGCTGTGTTTTTTTTGTTTAAGTCGCGGGGAGCGGTTGGTGTTCGCCGTTTTCACGGCGTTCTCGGGTGCACAAACCGTGGTCACACTGGTCTCCCCTTGGAGTGCTTAAAACCCCGCCGCAGAACCGTGTGAAGATCAGGGTTGAGTATAGGTTTAGCGGGGCATTAGGAAGCGACTTCTGACCCTTTGGGAAAAACAACTCAACCGCCATCTTTAAAACCGGCTGCTCTGCTCGGCTCTGCTTCGGCTATATTACGTCCTCCTCACTCCAGAGAAATGGAATCACACAGAAAGCCCCAAAAGTCAGCGTCCTGGTCGGTCGAACTTCCTTTGAATTCTTTCTTTTGGCCTGGAGAGAGGAACGTGTGGACGTTCCTCTCTCCAGGCCAAAAGAAAGAATTCAAAGGAAGTTCGAGGCTCAACACAGAGGTTTCATGAGGTTTTCAGGGAGATCACCAAAAGAGAGAGACGAGAGACAAAGACCGGGTAGTGAGAGACCAGAGACACGAGAGGGAGAAACTAGAGAGAGAGAAGCTATAGAAAGAGACTAGATAGAGACACCAGAGAGACCAACTATAAGAACATGTTGAATACCGCTATCACAGAACGGTGTGTTCTGTGGAAGTATCATCATTGTCACTGTTTTGTTATTTAAAGACATAGTGAGTGTTGCTTTGTGTCTTTCCGTGAGAATTTTCCCTTTTTAAATAAGTGACAGCTCGTGTTTAACATGCTTAAAAATAACTCTTTAAATATAAATTGAGTGAAAGTTCATTGGACTCATGCTGGGCTGAAACAAACCCAGTCTCAAGCCTGAATTCGAACTCCACTTGAAATATGAGACAACTTAAGGTGAGAGAGACCAGAGAGAGACCAGAGAGAGACCAGAGAGAGACAAGAGAGAGACAAGAGAGAGACACATAGAGCGAGACCAGAGACAGCAAAGAGAGAGACCTTAGAGAAAGACCACAGAGAGACCAGAGAGTAGATAGATGATAGATAGATACTTTATTGATCCCCGTAGGAGAAATTCAGGTGTTCAGTAGCAGCAAAAATAAAAAATTAACTGTATAGTTCTAAAAAGCTAGCAATAGTAATAATCAGCAACAGCCCTTCACGTCACAGCAGCAGAGGTAGAGTAGCCACTGGGTGGATCAGGACAGGTCACAGCAGCAGAGGTGGAACATCCACTGGATGGAGCTGGACAAGTCACAAGGTTGAGCAGCCGTTTGGTTCGAACCATCTTCTCCGTTCCAGTCCAAAGCAAAAGACTGAATGCTAGCATTCCCCCAGTGGGCCCTTGCCTGAGCCACTTGGTTGGACCATGAATCCTCTCTGCTCCGGTCTGGAACCGTGCAAAACCATGAACACTGCCCTGCAGCAACATCTCAGATGGACAAAGTAAGAAAAATAGAAATCGTAAAGAACAAAACAACAACTGTTTCAGAGATACTTAGGACTTGCTGCTCTTTACAGTGCATTCAAAAGAGTAAAAGTAGACCCAGGGATAGAAGTAGACGCATCTGTTACCGTTGATAATAGACAGATGCCCTGGACACTGAAAGCAAGTCTCTGACTCTTTTCTCAATATTTCTCATGTTTATTTTTGTGAAACCTTTCTCATTTCTGTGTGTGTCTTGGCTCGGGTTGTAGATGTGTGTTTTTAAATGTCGGACCCTGCCCACATAACACCCACAGCGGGGTCCGAACATGGCAGCTTCCTGGGGCTTTTCATAGAACTTCGTCCAAAACACAACTACCGAAAAAACACAGAGAAACATGCAACTTTAAAGTGATGTGATAAGGCTGAGATCTCACGTATGTGCACAATATGCTCAAGTCTCTGTGACAGGATGTAAACAGTGCATGAATAAGTCCAGTATCTCTCCTAACTGAATGAGCAGACCAGGTGCATGTTTTAGAAGACGGGCTTTTATGGTGTTTTCAAATTATGAAATATGATCTTTGTAAGTCCCGCCATGGCCTTGCACTAAAGTACATCTAAGACATGTTAGAGACCTATGAACCAATTCGGACTCTGAGGAGCACAGGGACTGGCTTTCTCCTGGGCCTCTGAGGAGCACAGGGACTGACCTCTTGCTGGTGCCCAGAGTCTAAACATGGGGAGGCAATTAAAATCTGAAACAGTCTTCCTGAAAATATGAGACTGACAGTGTTCAAATCCAGGTTAAAAACACTTATGTTTCAACTGAAGGATAGAATCTAAACTCCTTTTAATATACTGTGATCATTTATGATTATTCATTGTGTGATTTAAAGGCTTTTCTTGTTTTGTTCAGCATTTTGAGCTGCCTTGTGTGTTTTCTGTACCATACAAATAACCTTGCTTTGTCGATGATGTTAATAACTGTCTCTTTGTGCATCTTTATTAGTTACTGCAAACATTAGATATCCAAAACTTATGGTACGATACCATTTTGATCTCAATGTACAATATGAATTGTGATTCCGATGGGGCTGACTGTGTTGTTGTTGGTGTGTTGTTAAGCAGCCCAATTGGATCATGTTTCACATTTTTTCAGGAAGACTGATCCACTTATTAAACGTACTTAGAAAGACACTAAAAATGTCTTTCTACAATTTTTTTAAATTATTTTTATGAATAATAGCTGACAACTGCATATTATCTATTACTGACAACGACAACAAATAATTAAGATATTTTGTTTTTTAGAACTCAACTTTTGGCTTGTGATTTGTGCAGGAATTGGAGGGCTTGAAGAGTTTGTGCTGAAGTCTGCCACTCTGTCCACCTCTCCGGCCTGTCCTCCCTTCACGCCTCTCAACTTTGAGGCCACACCCATTGTTCGCGTTGCCATCGAGCCCAAGCATCCAAGTATGTAATCTCAAAGAAGGGCTGAGTTCAAAGCATAGTCTGTAAACAGTTGGACAATGCTAACCCGCTAGCTCCAACTCGCTCTCGCTTCTATTGACTTACATGTTTAAGTAAACTCCTCTGTCTCAGTAACCATTCATGTCCCACTCAACATTTTGGGCTTAAATCTGTGATCCTGGTTTTTATATGACCATATTGTCTTTGTAAATCACATGAGCCTTACAAGGAATGACCAATCAGATGTCTTCATTTCTGGGGAAAAATCTAACTTGCCTTAACAACCATCTGGCCCTATTACGGCACGAAGCTAACGCTGTCAAAGCAAATGCCCATATAAGGAAACTAGTCAGTCTACTCATAACATACAGTCTATTATTTAGAATGTCCTGTTATGAGCTGGATCAATCAAGGGCCTTCTGTTCTTGAATTTAGTTATAGCTAGCAAATACATGAGCAGGGGCAGACCAGCACCTCTCCTGGTTGTTGTTGTTGACCTCACATTTGCATATATTTAGCTCCACATTCCCACTCAAACAGCTGCTTCCAGTTTGCTCTAGTTGACCTCTTGCACTAAAGCTAACACCAAGGTGACGTCTGCATTCGCTTAGTCAACTCATTCTTTTTAAGAATTGATTCTTTAACCTGCCAACCAAACCAGTACAAAACAATGATTGATCAGACAGAGGATGATCTGCTCCAGCGATGAAAAAGTAAATGTCAAAGTGAGATGCTTCACAAAAACAAAGTTGGCGCATGCTAGCAGCAGATGGATCCTGTTTATGGAGGCTCAGAACTTAAACATTAAATTTCCAGTCCATAAAGCTCAGACATCAGCCAAACGTTACAGAGTGAAATAAATGCTGACAGAAAGTCATTTACTTAGTCCTCTATTTTCCAGAAGTACACAATAGTTGTTGTATGTATTTATTTAAAACATATTAATTGTATACAGAAATAATATTAAACATACAAGATTATAGAGTACTCAAGGAGCAGAATTTGAAAAAATGTTGTTTGAAAAGCGGTTTGAAAACACGATCTTATTGGGCTCCAAACTTTCTCTCTATATGTCTATCTCTCCCCCTCTCTCTGTCTCACTCTCTATCTCCCTTTCTCTCGCTCTCTCTCTCTCGCTCTCTCTATCGCTCTCGCTCTCTCTATCGCTCTCGCTCTCTCTATCACTCCCTCTCACCCCCTTCCTCGCTATCTCTCTCTCTCATTCTCTCTGGAGTCCAGTCCTCGGCCCAGCCCTAAGACCTAAGTCTAGTCCTCAGTCCTCGGCCCCCAGTCCCCGGTTCTGACTCTGGTCCTATCTGACCCAGGTGAGATGCCGAAGCTGGTCCGGGGGATGCGACTGCTGAACCAGGCTGACCCATGTGCTGAGGTCCTGATCCAGGAGACTGGAGAACATGTGTTAGTGACCGCTGGAGAGGTCCATCTGCAGCGCTGTCTGGACGACCTGAGGGAAAGGTCAGAGAGTCAGACAGAGACACACACACACACACACACACACACACACACAGGGAGAGAGACATAAACACACAGAAGAATGTCATCTCAAACTGTTTCCTGAGTTTAAAGTGTAAGCTTCTTTCTTCGTCCTTTTCCTTTTGAGATTTGGTCTTGAAATGATATACAGTACACCTTTAAAAATACATTGTAAACTGCTCAAAAAAACTACTACTACTCTACTGCTACTTTGATGCATGGTCCTCTACATTTTATTCCTACATCGTGATACATTTGATCATTTGATTTGATTGATTGATTATAGGCAAGACAAGTTTATTTGTATAGCACAGTTAACACATAAGGCAACTCAGAGTGCTGGACAAAACCAGATAGAAAGATCAAATTAATCACAGTACATAAGTAGACTCACATTTTCAGGAAGACCGTTCGAGATATTAGCTGAAACGAACTGAAACACTGCCTCTCTATGTTTAGTCCTGATTCCGAGCACCAACAGGAAGCCAATTCCTGGAGGCCAGGAATTCTGAGGCTCCTCAGAATTACACATCAAAATGTGACACGGCTGAATTTTTCCTGTTGCTTTTAGCTTTTTTTATATGGCTCAGTTGTGTCCTTGTCTGACGTCTTCAGTCTTATTTTTCCTCTCATGGATTTTCAGCTGTTTAGTGTTTTAAACCTTTGTTAGTCTCATCTTCAACACACTGAGGTAAATGTCTGGGACCAGTCTCCTCTGTGTAATTACGTTGGTGTTAGTGGATATTGACCGGCCCTTTCTCCACTGTACTGCTGCTCATCAGACAGACTAGAGCCAGAATCCTCAGTCCCCGTTGGGATCGTCATCAGGGGGCTACATTCATCGCTCTAAATATGTCATTAGCAGTGGAAGGTGACACCAATCTGAGAGACACCAGTTCATTAAAAGGGTTTTCATAAAAAGCAGACAACTCGAGAGAGAGATGATATAAGATGCTTCAAATACGTTTGAGGAGAGTGAGTTTCATTCAAACTGATTTGTTTGACATCTGATTAGAGTAGAGTAGGTCGGTTCGGGTCGGGTCGGGTTGGGTTGAGTAGGTGCTTATCTCCTTTACTATAGTCGTAGCTGGACATTAACAGTAGAGGTCTTGTCCGGAGAGAACAACTTGTTCTTGGTGAGAACACTGCTGCTGCACTCAATAACAGCAGCAGTACATTTCACTCTTATTTGTATTATTTTAAACCATTAAATATCAACGTCATACAAAAGTCCAGAGCAAAACAAAAATACACAAAAAACGTGAGGTTTCAGGAGATTCATGTCTGAATGAAAACAAACATTGAAAAGACTTCAGGTCTGTGACCTGATGCTTTCTATGCTTATCTCCAACTTGATGATCAGAATTTTTTTTTTTTATTCTGGAGTGGGTCCTTGCCAATGCAGGAGGTTCTAAGGATAGTCATGATCCAGGACATGTATTTATAATTAAGGACGGTGGTCATTCCTCTCCCACAGTAGCTCCTATTGGCCCTACGTCTCTTTCTCTGCTCCCTCTTTGGTCTCTCACTATGGTTTGACTCCTACAGTATGTGTTTGTTATCGTTGCATTTCCTGTGTTCAAACTGTTTGATGCTTTGATCATAAAGTGACTTAATCCAGGTGGACATATGGGCAAAACTAAATATCTCGATATTTTTTTCCCAACTCCTGATGACGATATTGTTACGATATCTTTAAAATCAATCATTTTTACACTAAATAATCTGCAATGTTTTGCTGCCAGGGCATCTATAGATAGACAGTATAGATCAAAGTAGCAGTTTTTTATTTGTTAAGTGCTTCACACATCTTTGCAAAACATCCACAAACATATACTAACATTAAAAATCAAATTCAAGTAACACGGGAAGAACACATCCAAAAAGGCTTGCTCAATATTTACTGAAATGTACAAATAAAGCAGTGATTGGCTTTTTTAGGCACGCATTTGACGGTTGGGCATCTTGCCTGCTCTAATTTTAGTATTGGAGATATGTAAAAAGAAAAAAGAAAAATTATATCTTCAAATTCACTTTTGCGATATTATTGTTTACGATATACATCGCCCACCCCTACTCTCTTCACATCCTCCATAGGGTTAAAGTACTTTTATAAACTTAAGTATCTTTCTCCTGCTGTCAGAAACTCATGCTGTTGCTTTCTCTCAGTGTTGGGCACGGTTCACTTAGATCTTTGACTCAGCACTTTGTCTGTGGGACGGAGTTCTGCTGAACTTTGTAATTACCAAAAGCCATGTTTCTGTATTCACCAAGGCATCAAGCAGCCGAGCAGAGAGCTGTGTTTCATCAGCTCTGAGTCCAGAGGAAGAAAAACACATTTTTAAAGAAGGAAAAAGAGGGAACAGGAAAGGAATGAGAAACCCAGGAGTTAATTCAGTTTGTTTGGCGCCAGGTCCAAAACCAGGCTTTAAATGTGTTCTCTGTCCCTCCATACACCAGTCACCTTTTGCAGTCTTGCAGAGTCACCAATTTTTTAAATGTTTTTTCTACATGAGATTCTCATGCGCTGCATGTAACTAAAACAACATCATATAACTGCTATTAAAACATGACAGCTACCTTCATTTAAAATGGCTCTCACTGGTTTTTCCCCCTGTAGTCTCTCTGGTCGCTCCCTGGTCCTCCAAAATCCTCCAGCTCCAGTAGTCCTGACCAAGCCGAGCATCAGTATTTGGGTTCCCGGGCACTGTATTACGGCAATCACTGCTCCTGACGTCAGCTTTAGTGGCATCAGGATGGGTCAAATGCAGAGGACTAATTTCCCCACCTTTACCTTTACTGGTCTCCCTCTCTGGTCTCTCTCTTTCTCTCTGACCGGTCTCGCTCTGGCCTTTCTCTGGTTATTGTCTGGCTGGTTTCTGGTCTCTCCCTGTCGCTCACTCTGGTTTATCTGTCTCTCTGGTCTCGCTCTGGTCTCCATCGGGTCTCTGGTCTCTCTCTCTGGTCTCTCCCTGGTGGCATACTCAGGTCTCTCTCTATATCTGGTTTCTCTTTGGAATACAGTGGTCTGGCTTCTCAACATTTCTCTATCTGTGTTTCTTTCATCCATTTGTTATTCATTTGAGTAGCCTTCCATGTCGTATATAGTGTCAAGGGTCCATCTTCTGTCTGCTTGATATCAAAATTATAAAAAAAAAAAAAACTCTAAAGGCAACTGCAAAAAACACTAGTTTGTCATTGTCTTGGTTATATTGATGTCAAAAGGATTGTGTTTTTATCTGCACCTATGAACTGGTCTCTTCAGTCTTGTTCCTCACTGGATCTACAGCCTCAGTCCATTGTCGGCTTGTCCGTTCGTGGTAGCAAATCCCTCTCTCTATATTTGACGTTTCTCACATTTTTCCCACTGAGTTGGTGAGCAGTGATGATCCGAGACATTTCTGGACAGTGGTCATGCCGCTTCCTATGGACCAATGGTTCCTGAGTGTTTGTTATTACTGTATTTCCTGTTTTCGAACTGCTTGATTCTCTGATCTGTTGCTAGTGAATCCACAACTTTGTCCTTCGAGACGACAGCTGTTGTGATTTGGGGCTCTACGCAAATACAGTGAATGAAATTAAACTTGCAGTCTTAACAGCAAAGGAGAAGCAGCTGCATCAGGCCAGACAGACCTCCTACATAAATGCAGATCTCCATCAATATTCAAGAGGAGAAAGTAGCTCAGTAGGTCAGTGCGCCGACGCAGCTAAACAGTGCAGTCCACTTACAACCGCGCTGCTAAAAACCACCTCCGTGCTGATACGAAATGTTGGAAATCTCTCCTGTTTCTCTGCATCATTTATTAAGGTGCAGCCTCTAAAATGGAGGCTACTTCAGGGAACAGTGTGAGTAGTTAAAAACCTTATGACGGGTTTTAAAAAAAAAAATAGTGCATATCAAAATTGCATGACAATGTCAATTTGAAAGAGATTCCGGCAAAAAAAATCCTATATTTTATAAAAAGAACGTGTTTTTCATGAATTTAAGTTGTCTACGCTCTAACCTGTGTGTGACGTCATAGCGGGTTACGCCCATGCATTGAAAACCATGGATCTATGCCACAGGAATGCCTTTTCTCTCTTCTCTCCACTGATGCCCAACACAATACTGCCCTCTACAGGTGACAATTGCTCACTACACATAAATTGCCGTTTTGAGTGTGAAAAAGAGTCCGAGGTGGGATTTGAACCCCAGTACCAGGATTGGCAGTCCATCGACACAACCACTGGACTATCTCAGTGACAACGAATTGACACATTGTAGTAGTTATCTCACACTCGCTGTACACGGCCTTGTCATCTTGAATATCCGCGAAAAAAGAACGAATACCAAATTGTAAACAACTTACAGCGTTGAAAGGTACCCGTTCTGACGTCACCAAGGACTGTGAAGTTTTTTCGTTTCTAAGGGCGTTGCTATGGGGTTATTTTGATTTGGGGGGATCAGACAAAAAATCAACAACTGATTTTGAAACCTTTAGTAGTTCTCTTCTAATATAAAATGGTATTAAAACTGTATTTCTAAATAAATCAAACCCGTCATAATTAAAGAAAACAAAAAGCATCATTGGAGTGATGTCACATGATCTGGTTCATGGTGTTTACTTACTGATTTAGAGATAGGAACATTAGACATTATTCAATTTGTTTAAATGTTAGTTACTCCACCTTCAAAAATCACATTGTTTTGCCAAGGACGTTTGTTTCCTAATATTTTTTGTAGCAGTAAGCTAACCTGTAATTTTGTTCAATATCAAGATATTTGGCGCAAGCAAATACATCAATACAGTAGATGAAAGTATCGCAATATTTGATTAAATATCACTTTATTTTGGTCATTTACATCTGAGGTTTATGGGACTCTTATGTCTTCTCTTTGTGATTCTAGTCTATCGTATTTGAACAGTTTAAGTGATCTGCTGCACCCATTCATATGAGAGGTCGCCTTTTCAGAGAATAAGTCAAGTCTGGTAATAAGCCCCAGTTTTTGCACTAACCTACTAAGTTCTGAAACTTCAGTTAATGTGCAGGCCCTAATAAATGTGACGTTATGAATCGCAGCATATCACAGAATTGAATCACAATGCTCGCTGTATCTGATTTCAACTGTTACTGTCTAGATTTACACACTGCCAATATTTGTTCAGCCTGGTGTTCTTTTGCCTGTCTTTAGCTACTCGTATGCTAATAGGGTTTGTGAGATATTTATGTATATTCGAGAGAAGAGGTACTTTTTATTTTGTTTGAAGAATGTTACTTTAATAGATACTAGATATATTTCTCTGGTATTACAGTTTCTGCTTCATGATTACCTGAGATTGCATAATTGGCAGAAGTGGGGGTGGTGTGCCTCCAAGGAGAGACACAGCTTAAAAAGTGACTTTTGAAACCATCTTAGTTGTCAAAGTATATTTCAAATCCCACTGCTTCAAAAAGTAAATGTGCATAAACGTCGATGTGACCTTCACGGCGGTGAGTCGAGACTGTTCTGATTTAATTCTCCATTTAAACAAAAGTTTAGAGTCCATGCACAAATGTTTCTGAGTAAACTAATTGTTCAAGATTTGTTGTAAGGTGTAATTAGAGCTTTGTGTTTTGTGAAGGCTGTGGTTCCATTACGTTTTAGTGTCTGGTACCAATCCTGAAAACCTACCCACAAACAACAAGTCAGGGAAATTCCTGGACATTAACTTCACGCTTTAGTACCAGCTCGGCCTGGATAGAACCAGGGCCACGAGGGATAAATAAGGACCTGGTACTGGAGTAGAGTAGAGCAGCCTTTCCCAAACTCAGTAACACCGAGGCCCCCTTAAAAATCTGACGGGTCTGTGTGGCCCCCCCAAAATAATAACCAAGAAGACAACATTAAGAATAGGCTCTTCTGGTTATTTTATTTTGGGGAAATAGCCTCTGCTACAAACATTGTAATACAAAAATGATTACAGTGGATTATTCAAGTCAAATAATGAACACAAATATTTTAATATTACAAACAAAACATTATAAATTTAACATTAAATAATTATATTATTATTATTTTTTTTTTATGACCTCCCGCGGCCCCCCTGCAGTACCCTCGCGGCCCACCAGGGGGCCGCGGACCCCACTTTGGGAGACACTGGAGTAGAGTATAGTAAAGTAGAGTAGAAGGGCTGGTGGAAACGGGGTTTTAGTGACCTCTATAATCTGGATTGCATTATACATTCTATGCTTTTTTACACAGTTGAATATTAAACTGTTGTTGCAGCCAAACATATGTGACTCAGTAAATCCTTCATATATAGTTCTCTGTATGTTGTATACCATTCCTAGTCAAACAAAAACATAGGAGCCATTTGTCCATAGGCAACTTGATGACCACTGTCCAAGTCGGAAAAAGTGAGAAACCTCAGGGAGGCCCATAATTAGAGAAGGATCTGCTCCCATGGACGGACAGGCTGTAGAACCAAGCCTGACGCTATTGATCTAGGACAGGCTGTAGATCCAGGACTGAGGCTGTAGATCCAGGACTGAGGCTGTAGATCCAGGACTGAGGCTGTAGGTCCAGGACTGAGGCTGTAGATCCAGGACTGAGGCTCTGATGGATTGTGAATCAAACCAAACCGTGAGCATTCTGCTCCCTGCTCCCTGTTACCTTGCTGACCCTTCGGCCTATATTTAAAATTGACCCACAGAAAACCGCACGTGTGGAGTTGTTGTGCTTAGCCCTAGACGGCTAAAGATAAAGACCTGTGTGACCCGGCCTCTGACTAATGTTACACCTGACGTATCAGACTGTTACTGGGGCGACATCAAAACAAATGCTCTATTTGGATATTTGACCTGAGTAATCATGCAATAATATTTGATTGCTTATATAATACTAATAATAATAATAATAATAGTAATAATAATAATAATAACAGTAATAATAATGATAATATCAATAGTAATAATGATAATAATAATAATAGTAATGATAATGTGCCATATTCTAATAATATACAGATTTTAGGTAAGCGATAGTATAATTAGCACAATCCACTAACAGAGCTAAAATAACTCTTACAATCATAGCTGCCTTTGCTGTTGAGCTGAGTGATTGAATGAGGGTGGTCTTTTGCAAAACTACATGCATGCGAGAGACGAGAGAGAGGGACTGGAGAGAGTAACCAGAGAAGGATCAGAAAAAGCTGATCTAAAGATATGAATGAGACCAAAAATCCAGGCATGAAAGCTAGTATTAGAAGAACACTGTTTTGAGAGTGAGGAGCTTGTTACATTGATCGCATTATTTGTGTTTTCAACATTTCAAAAACCTGCTTTAGTGAGATTGAGTTAAACAAGTAAAACTATATATTTATTGATTTGGAGAATAAAAACAGCAAAAATACCGAATTTTTTGTCTTGATGTTAGATACAGGAGGAGTTTGGCCTGGCGCCCGCCCCTGAGCCTCCAGAATGAGGTCATGGTGACATCACAGGAGCCTCCATGATCCCATTATCCACTTCTGTCTGGAGCTGCACATTTAAATGCACCAGGAAGCAGAGATTATATTAGGATTCCTGATTGATGATTGAGTTTGTCTGTAAGGGCTCCTGAGCTGTAAATACACAGCATCACGGGAGGAAGTCAAGCTGCCATTAGGAAAAAAAAGAGAGAGATACTCATCTCTATTAAAGGAATAGTTCACCGTTTTTACATACTGACATATGTTCTTACCTTACCTTAGACTAGTTAATACGTACCTGTCTGGTCTTAGTCCGTGCGCTCTGTCATGCAAACGGAGCAATGTAACAGTCGATTTTCTCAGCGGATAAAACGGGTACTATATTGTGAGGCGTAGTAATCTGAGGAGCGCTACGCCCGCGCACTAACTTCTCTCCGGAGACTTCTCTCTCGCTCACTTCCGTCAATAGAAGCAGCGTGACTTGTAGTACACACAGTAGCAGCGAGAGAGAAGTCTCCGGAGAGAAGTTAGTGCGCGGACGTAGCGCTCCTCAGATTACTACGCCTCACAATATAGTACCCGTTTTATCCGCTGAGAAAATCGACTGTTACATTTCTGTGTTACTATACTTTGCAGTGTAACACGTCACGTAACTATATACATTTAATAGGAAACACTTGGAAGAGTTTGGTAGCTTCTAGCGGGAGCTACCTTTTGGTCCTACACAGTATACAGAGGAGGCTGCGTTTGTGCTCCCGTTTTTGCTCCGTTTGCATGACAGAGCGCACGGACTAAGACCAGACAGGTACGTATTAACTAGTCTAAGGTAAGGTAAGAACATATGTCAGTATGTAAAAACGGTGAACTATTCCTTTAAAACTAGTATAATCTGGTCTCTATTGCTGGTCTCTCTCGCTGGTCTCCCTTGCTGGTCTCTCTCTCTGGTCTTTCTCTTATTTCTAAATCTTTTTTTTTACTATGACACGTGTTTTTCTTTCTTGGCCCAGTTGTGATTGAATCCTAACCTACAAAAATATATGTCAAAAAGTCAAAGGAGTTTGACAATTTTTGACCCTGTCTCTCTCTGTCCTCTCCCTCTGGTCTCTCCCTCTGTTCTCTGTCACTGGTCTCAATCTCTGGTCTATCTGAAGAGAGGAGAAGCTATTTACCTAAAATTCAGGACCTTATTGTTGCAAGGCAATGACCTTGCTTTTGTTGCTGTTGTAAACGTTTTCTCAAATACATGATTTTAGCTTCTTCTGTTTCCACATTCTGATACAAATAATGCCTTTCTAAAGTGAATTCATGGCCTATTCCTGAGTCCAATTGTTATTATTTCCAATTATCCTTCTGCAATTGTATGTTTGAAAGTGTCTCATAAAAAGGCGTGCCCTCTCAGCTCTTTATATTAATCCATGTCTCACCTACCTCTTGGTTCTCACCTGCCTGTCGGCCTCTGTCTCTGCTCCCGTCTCCTGGCTACAGTTGGCATTGAGCTAATTGATTTGTGTGAGATGGATAGGGCTGTCAGTTGGTTTGGCCTGCGCTATGTCCAATGTTATAACTGGATTGGATCAGAACTGTCATCATCTCTGACTCTTGGCTGTCTGAAAGTCTGGTTGAGTTTATGCCTCAGTCCTGGATCTACAGCCTCGGTCCTGGATCTACAGCCTTGGTCCTGGATCTACAGCCTCGGTCCTGGATCTACAGTCTCAGTCCTGGATCTACAGCCTCGGTCCTGGATCTATAGCCTCGGTCCTGGATCTACAGCCTCGGTCCTGGATCTACAGCCTCGGTCCTGGATCTACAGCCTCAGTCCTGGATCTACAGCCTCAGTCCTGGATCTACAGCCTTGGTCCTGGATCTACAGCCTCAGTCCTGGATCTACAGCCTCAGTCCTGGATCTACAGCCTCAGTCCTGGATCTACAGCCTCAGTCCTGGATCTACAGCCTTGGTCCTGGATCTACAGTCTCAGTCCTGGATCTACAGCCTCGGTCCTGGATCTACAGCCTCAGTCCTGAATCTACAGCCTCAGTCCTGAATCTACAGCCTCAGTCCTGGATCTACAGCTTGTCTGTCCATGGAAGCGGATCCCTCTCTCAATATGGACCTCCTTGAGGTTTCTCACTTTGAGGACAGTGGTGGTGATCCAGGATATTTAACAACGTTTATGAACATTAATCATCTGCCTCTTATGGACACATGGCTCTCTGTGTTTGAACTGTTTGATTCTCTGTTCTGTGTTCCGTGTTGGAGAATCAACAACTTTGTGATTTAGGGCGTTACTATATACTATATATATACTATACGTTATTACCTGGTAAACTAAACAAAACAGTGCTATAATTCCAGGTTTAAATATTTTATCAGTGAGTTGGGAGTTAGGACGATGCAAATATAAAATAACATTGAATTGAATTGAATCTTAAAGTCAAAGTCAAACTTGTTGGTGACGTGTAACACCCAAGAAAACATGCCCGACCCAAAATGCAATGAGAGAGGGACCAGAGAGAGAGACCAGAGAGAGAGAGACCAAGGAGGGAGACGATAGGGGGGCCAGAGAGAGAGACCAGAGAGAGAGAGACCAAGGAGGGAGACGAGAGGGGGGCCAGAGAGAGAGACCAGAGAGGGATCTATAGCCTGCCTGTCCGTAGGAACGAATCCTTCTCTCAACGTGGTTCTCCCTTGGGTTTCTCTCTTTTTCCCCACTGGGTTTTTAGAGTTTTTCCTTGCCGATGCAGGAGGGTCTGTTGGACAGTTAGTGTCTAACAAGAAGGACTGTGGTGATGATCCAGGACACTCAACATTTATGGACATCAACACAGGTCAACTCCCCTATGAACCAATACCTGTGTGTTCTCTTTTTTGTGTGTTTTAACTGTTTGATTCTCTTATCTGTGTTGGCGATTTCAACAGTTTGAGGTAATTACTGTTGTGATTTAGGGCTATAAGAATACATTGAATTGATTTGAACCAGAAAAAGAGAGACGACACATTTTCGAATGAGATGAAGACAGCACACTGTTCTTTACTCTTGTTCTTTTTTTCTGTTGGGACAGACTACATGCATTATTTATGGGTCAAAAGGTTAGGTACCCCGGCTTTAACTGACAGAAGTGGTAGCCCTAGTTTAGCATGTGCACAGTCTGGTCTGTGGAGGGGTTTGAGGAATGACCCACTGACCTCAGGGTGAGCAGGACGCTGAGCCGACAGGGCAGATGGGTCAGAGCGAGAAACGCGGCTAATGTGAAGCAGATGCAGCCGGAACAGAGCTGAAGCTGAAAGAGTAATCTGTCTGTTGTGTGACATCACAACAAGAGTGTGTGACTGTTTGTATGAGAGCCGAAGCGGGAGACTTTCTGGACATGCACACAGTATGCACACATAACACACTTAAACACATTATACACGTTACACTGATTACACTGTTGTGTTGTTTGGGGCCAAGTCCTGAGGGGAATAAGTGGAAGTGGGAATTGTTTTTGGATTCAATAAAGTCACAAGTTTTTCGTTTTAAATTAAAGCAGCTGAGCATTTGTCTCTCTAGTGTCTCTGTCTCTCTCTGTCGCTCTCTTTCTGGTCTCTGCCCTCTCCCTGGTCTCTATCTGGTCTCTCTCTCTTTTTCTGTTTTCTCTTTCTGGTCTCTCTGTCTCTCTGTCCCTCTCTCTTGCTCTTTTTTTACAGCAACAAAGAATATGCATTCATTGTTTGACATTCTAAATTATTATTATAACTTTTTTTTGGAGTAAAAAGCTGGATCCCCGAAACTTGATAAGAGATGCTTATATCAATACAAGAAATCTTTGCAAAATGTTACTGAAGAAAAACAAAAAATACTGGATTTGGGATGTTGGTGATTTTAGGTTTAAAACAAGATTATCCAATAAGGCCAGTACAACATGTCTTGTTTTAATTATAATATCAAAAAGACCAGTAATGTCTTACTTGAAATACGGTATTGTACTTGAAATCAGACTATAAATGCTCGTTCCATTGGCAAATCTTTAAACATGTTGAACTCTCCACTTAACAAAAATGCCAATATAGTTTGCATAATGTTTGGTGTCTGTCTCTTTCTCTCTGACCTGATTTCAGCTGCTTCCCTTCATTATGGGAGATGTTACCTTACATTTCCGTCTTGGCTGCTGGTCTGTGAGGAGTGAGCCGTGCCAGACTGTTCTTGGTCCGTCTCTCCTGGTCCTCCCACTCACTGCTATTGTTCAAACTGTATCACACACTCACACACACCACACAACACAATACACACACAAAACGCACACACACACATCAAACCAACCATTCTGTCAAGCTGCAACATTGTTCTGGCTCTAGATTAAACATTTAGATCCAGAACAGTGAGCTTAGAGGAATAATCCTATTGTGAAATGACTATTTAGCTATTTGTCCTCTCTCTCTCTCTCTCTCACTCTCTAGTCTCTCTCTCTAGTCTCTCTGTGTTCTCTCTGTCTCTGGTCTCTCCCTCTTTGGTCTCTCTTTCTCACTCTCTGATCTCTCTCTCTCCCTCCGGTTTGCTACAAACTATGATCATTTCCGATAAAGGCCATTTTCTAACCCTGACACTGTTTATTCAAGTCTCCTCATGTTTGAACTGTGAATAGAGACTCATTCAAAACATATGAAAGTCTTCTTTTGGCACTTTACCAGTTTCCAAGTGAAAGCAGGCGGCCTGATGATGGATGATGGTGTGAGAGCTAAATGCACTCATCTGACAGCTTTAATATCACTCTTTTAGAAACACCTCCATGCTCTGTCTGTATTCTAACATCAAAATGTTATATTATTAAAATATTTTTTGCTGATAGAATGACATAACTGTTCTTTGTTTGTTTTTCCCCCAGATTTGCTAAGATCGAGATCAGTGCCTCGGAGCCCATTATCCCGTTCAGGGAGACGGTGGTGCGTCCTCCCAAAGTGGACATGGTGAACGAGGACCTGGGCCGGCAGCACAAAGTGGCCATTATTCACCAGGTCAGGATTGGATCACTCCACACTAAACTGTACCATTGCTTGATCTAACTTCAAGCAACAATAGAATAAATGTATGAACTACATTTTGGGACTTTTTCGTGTCATTGACAAAAATGTAACACAATGATACAGTTTAGTGTGGAGTGAGCCAAATGCAAACACTACAGGATTTATATGCTTCCCTCATGAGAACAAACGTGTATATAACCTGACAAAGTGATAATTACAACAATTATGGAATTGCACCATTTAAACTGGCCAGTAAATATATTTACAGTTTAAATGTGTGTCTGTGTCTCTCTCTCTCTGTCTCTCTCTGTCTCTCTGTAACTCTGTCTCTCTCTCTCTCTGTCTGTGTCTCTCTCTCTCTCTCTCTGTCTCTCTGTCTCTCTCTGCCTGTCTCTCTGTCTCTCTCTCTGCCTCTGTCTCTCTCTCTGTCTCTCTCTGGCTCTCTCTCTGTCTCTCTCTCTGCCTCTGTCTGTCTCTCTCTCTGTCTCTCTCTGTCTCTCTCTCTGCCTCTGTCTGTCTCTCTGTCTACCTCTGTCTTCTCTGTCTGCCTCTCCCTCTGCCTCTGTCTGCATGTGTGGGTGTCTCTCTCTCTCTCTCCCTCTCTCTGTGTCTGTCTGTGATATCGGTCCATTCACCTCAATGAGTTAGAAAACGGCTGGATTTCGAAATAAAAAAGATGATGACAAGAAACACTAAAATCCACTGAACGCAACCGTTATGAAAGCTGTAGTTCTCTGTCGTCAAGGACGAGCTGTTTTTCTTAACATTGAGGTCCAGACTACGAGAACATTTCCTATTTAGCCTGCAGTACTGTTATCCACCACCAGGTTGGAGACCCGCTTTGATTTGAAATAACACATTGCTTTGATCTTCTGTGATGTTTGATTCTGTAAAGGTGAAGGAGGACTCGTCTCAGAGCCGTTGCTCCCACACGCCCCATGTGGACTCCACTGGTCTGGTCACTCTCACCACTCCCAACAGACTGGCCACCGTCAGCATCCGGGCCATCCCTCTGCCTCAGGGTGAGACAGGACTCATTCATTCATTTCATCTGTATTCCACGACCTCGTACTCTGTCGAAGGTTTTGGTTCCTGTTGGAAAAAGGATTTAGTCCAATCAGGGTTTTATGACTTTGTTGTCCCCCACTCCTCAGAGATGATTAGTTTGAGTCTAATTTATAAAATATTTTGTTAAATTAAAGGTATATACTGTAGGAGGATTGTCTTCTTCCGGGTGGATCATCTAGACTATTGGTCCTCTGCTAATTGACAATAATTCTGGTGATATGTTTTAGTATGTGTTCCCTGTGGAGAGGGCGCTTCTTTCCTTAAATTCGCGAACATCGTCCTGTATACCTTTAAGGGTATAAAAAGTTGTCCACCTGTAACTCCCCATGCTACAACCAGAGAGATTTGTAGAATATGTGTTTTTTCCCCAAATTTGAACATTACTGGCTGCAAGCACAGGCTGCAAAATAGGTCATTTTACATCAGATATTTCTCTAGTCTCTCTCTCCATTTGGTCTTTTTCTGGACCCTCTCTCAGAGGTCCCTTTGACCCTTCCCCTGTCCCTCAGAGGTTTTTTTGACCCTGTCCTTGTCCTCAGAGGTGACCTGTTTGCTGGAGAGCAGAGCAGAACTGATCCGGACCCTAGAGCAGCTGAACCTTTCGCTGAGGGAAGGCCGCGCTCTGGAGGTGAGTCCGCGGACGCTGGAGGAGGTCGCAGACTTGAAGCAGCGTCTAGAGGATCTCCTGCAGGGGCACCGCTGGAGGAACGTGGTGGAGCACATCTGGGCATTCGGGCCGCGCAGGTCAGTCATGTCCGGTTAGCAGATTCTGAAGACGGATTTAGTGAATCATGGCAGATACAAGTGAAACTCAGGAAATATTTTGAGAACAATCACAATATAAACAGCAGGATCAAAGCGAGCGCTAAACCACAGATTTAAAATGGTGAGTGTTTCACAAAAAACGGTTACTGAGCTAGAGGAGTTTACTTTTACATGTAAGTCATTAGCAGGCAGAGCGAGTTGGAGCCAAACTTCATCCATTAGCATTTCCCTAGGTAGCGGTTTTGCATTATCCATCTACATACTGTCTATGTGCACAACCTGCCACAGCCTTTTCTAACCACCACTAATCATGATATTTAAAGCATTAACTCAATCACTAAAGCTTTTGAGAGAACAGTGAAGGTATTTAAACAAAGAACCTGTGTCTATTGTTTCTGCTTTTTGTCACTGGTAATCCTTCAAACCCGGTGCTTTCTTTAACCACAGCAGTGTCAACATTTGCATATTTGGGTCAACTTCTTCTCTCAGTGCATTTAAAAAAAAGACAATAATAAAAGGTCAACACTGTCCAAAACACAGCTCCAAAACACAGCTCCAAAGTCAGCGCTACGACCAGACAAATCTGCTGTAATTTGTTGAATTCATCCGTTCTGTTGGGGCAGCTGGTTTTTCCAAGAATCCTGCAGCATTTCATTAAAAGCACTTTTCTCTGCATCACATTGTAACTGCTGCACACTTTTTTTTCCAATTTTGTTTACAGGGAAATTATGTACGGGATTTAGATACAATCACATTCTGTTTACCACTAATTAAACACACAAGAAAAAGCACTTGAGATAATTAGAAATCTTGTCCTCTGAAATACATTTGCTTGGCTTGGAGTAGACGTGGTTTCACTGAGGAGGATTGACCTTGCTGTGTTGTCTATCTGCTGAAGTGGCCCTTAGAAAATAATAATACAATGATTATATAAAGATTCCTCTTCTGAAGGATTTACGTCTTTCATTGTCAGCTAGTAGTGCAATAGATCATCATTGATCCGTTCGGATCAATATCTTCGGTTCACGCTGTGATTTGTTGGCACAGGCTGACAGCCTAACTTTAGGTAGTCCACCCCAGGGCAGCTGCTATTTGATTCAAAAACCATGCTTTATTACTTCCTTTTTCATCTGGGTTAGTTCACATTGTTCATGTTGCTTAGCTTTTTAGTTAAAACATAACTCAAAACGTAATGGACGGATTTTAACAACATTTCCAGGAGCGATAAGAAATTAGACAAAGAACAAGTGCCATTGTTAAGAATAGCTATAACAATAACAAATACCTGTCCCTCTGTTAATCCTCGTGGTTATTTCTCCTTGTTCCTCTTTCAGATATGGGCCGAACATCCTTCTGAACAGTGTGGAGTCGTACCAGCGCCCTTCAGTGTGGCAGTGTCTGAGCTCTGCAGACAGAAGCCAGAACTCCCTCAGAGACTTGGACAACAGCATCGTCAGCGGCTTCCAGCTCGCCACCCTGTCTGGTCCCTTGTGCGAGGAGCCACTGATGGGAGTCTGCTTCTCTGTGGAGTGCTGGGACCTGCTGGCCCCCCCCACACACCTAGACTCTATGGAAGAAGAACCCAGGTCTCAGGTACGGCTGAGCTGGTGCCATCAATAATAAATCATGTACTCTCAACTTTTCTGATTATTGTCATAGAGAAGTTATTGTTTGCATGGAATGTGCCTCAGTATGATAGAAAACAGTCAAATTGCAGACATTTGTAACTGCTTAAAATCATTCTTAAATTGTCTTTCCTCTCTGCAGATTAATCAATGATTCCACATATATTTGTCTAGCACAGTCCATACAAAATTCAAAATACAAAAGGTATTGGACTGTTTCAGATATCAGGCGCATACGTCTGGAATGCTGCCTCCCCATGTTTAGTCCTGACTCTGGGCACTAGCAGGAGGCCAGTCCCTGAGCTCCTCAGAGTCCGAGTTGGTTCATATGACACTAAAATGTCACACTGTACTTTGGTGCGAGGCCATGGAGAAACGTATACACAAACAGCTGCTTTCAAGTCTATTCTCAAAGACAGATACACTACCTGAAGTGTAATGATAGAACCATAGCAGAGAAAAGTCTCTCGTCTCTATTGTTATATTCAGAAATATTCCAGAAATGCATTATTATGTGGTTCATTTGCATTTGTCATTGTTTGCATCGTTTAATTTTTTCTTGAATAAGCCCAAAACTCTGAGGACCTGGTATAACTTGTTTTATATATATTACTCCCTCTTATCCCAGGATGCACCAGGGGACAGTGGAGGCCCAGGGGAGAGTCAGGCCAGGCGCAGGGCTGAGGGAGACTGCTACGGCCCTGTGTCTGGCCAGCTCATAGCGGCGACCAAAGAGGCGTGTCGACAGGCGTTCCAGGCCCAGCCCCAGAGGCTGATGGCAGCGATGTACACGTGTGAGATCATGGCCACCGCCGAGGTGCTGGGTGAGTGCGAGTGTGAGACACACTGGAACTGTTCAATGCAATTTATTTGTGTTAGCCCTAACAGCAGTCGTCTCAGAGGACTTACATAGTTGTCGATTCGCAACCAGATCAAACAGTTCGAACACAGGAAATGCAATAACACTGGGTAACAAAAAAATATTTTTTGAAAATAGTCCAGGGTTTTCCTGGAGTCCAAAAATAACCTTGGTTTTGCTCAATCAGGTCAGGATTTTTTGCTACAGAAATATTTTTTTAAATCGATTTTTCGTAAAAAAACAAATTTCTGCGGATCATCAGTTGAAAAACCCTTGACGTTTTTTCCGTTTTCCTCAAGAAATAAAAGTCAACGTATCCAAAGTCATTCAGTTTTTATTTACTCCATCAAATTTGATAAGCAGAATTCATAATAACGTAGACGTACATAATCCGTAACACTATGGCTGTATCTCAAAAAGTTGACCTGATAGAGCAAAATGCATGTGATATTCGGAACACCAAAACTAGAACACCAAAATTAGTCTAAATCAGTTGAGAAACCCCTGACAATTTTTTGGCTGTCAACTTGTGTAATAAACACATAAGAGTCATTGGTTCCAAACTAAATATATATATATTGGGTGGATCCACATGTTCAGTGATGATCCACATGTACCAGTACTTTACCTATTGGAAGTACCTGTGCTATTACCTGTACTGTGTAGGAGCGGGGTCGGCCTCCTCTAAAGCTCTGCAGTGTTCGTATAGGGTTACACCAAACGCTCATAAATTTGGTTTGTCAGGTGCTTATTAAGGTGAACCACAGAGCAGAGATTAAAGGCGGACCCCATACGGTTGTTCTAATGAAAATTACATAATGCCTGATTCTGACAGTTTAATGAGACCAGAGCTGTGCCCAGTGTGCGAGAGACAAAACACCAGGAGATCCTTTGTTTTTATTTCCTGAATTAAACCTCCACAGCAGGACGACCAATGCGCTCCGTGTTTATTTAACTTTAGGAAACACAGCGTATCCACTTCCAATGCTCCTGGGCTGTGAGCTGAACCCTTTGAACTGGTGTTGGGGGAAAAAAAGTTTTACTGCTTCGCTCTGTAGACTTTCATTGGAACAAGTGACGGCCTTTTTGTCACCTCTGAAGAATCATCTCAAAGACACTCAAAAGACAAGATAGAACTCGAGAAAATGTCCAATAATGTAGATCCTGCAATAAAACATATCGGAGAAACAGGAAGAGGAAGGAATGTTAAAGAAAAAACACGGTGGCGCAACTAACAAGATCAACTAAGAGAATAGCAAAACAGGAAGACCTCAAATCAGCAATATGTGACCACTGCAAAAGGGTACATCATATAACGGACTGAGGCAATGTAGGAATAGTAATATTATATAATATATAATAATAATCTGGAAGCAGAGGCTCGGACCATCAACAGAGAACGTCAGTAGGAGTAGAGCAAGATACTGAAATTACATAGAAAGGAGCCTGTAACCTTAGTATTTTTCATCTTACTTTGAACTGAGAAGTACATTGAAGACACATTATTGACCCTGACTGCAATCGACCATTTTGAAGTATATAATGTCTGACTCGCTTCCTTTGAGAAAGCATGTTTGTGAACTGGCGTGGTTGAAGGAAATAGTCCATAGCTCCTGACTGGTAGATGGAAAAAGTCACAAATATTTTCTCTTTTATGGTGCATAGCTGTTGTTTTAGAAGGATATTATTGTATTGTTATGGTTGCACTTATGGTGGAAATGTGTTTATGGACATTGCACTGGTCTTTTCTGCGAGGAGGCTTCACTGACGAGAGATTTCAATGCAACTTTGTCAATTACTTATCTTACATTATATTTACATCTTCTAGAACCAAGGCCCTGGGTTCTATTCCACCTCTAGAGCGGGCCTTTCTGAGTGGAATTTGCATGTTCTCCCCATATCTGCTCCTATTCCCCTCCCACTAAAAAGTAGTATAATTTTTTTTTTTCATTTCCCAGAATGCCACGCGGTTCATGCTCGGCCGCGATAGGTCGAGAAGCCTCTGCCTACGTCCCCCAGAATGCAGCGCGCTTCTAACTCTGCTTTACGTACCGAACTTTACCAAAGTTAAACTATCGAACATTCTCTCGACCCCATTTTCTATTGATATCGAACACGTGTCTATCGTGTTATATTGTTTTCGTTTATGGACAGAGATGGTCCGGGAAATGTAGCACCATTTATGAACATTTATGGACAGTGGTCTATGGATCAATGGCTTCTATGTGTTGGTTATTATTGCATTTCCTGTGTTCAAACTGATTTGTTCCTTGCCGATGCAGGTGGGTCTAAGGACAATGGTGATGATCCAGGACATTTAAGGATTATTATGGACATCTAGTAACATTTATGGACATTGGTCATCTGCCCCTTATGGGCCAATGGCTCCTAAGTGTTTGTTTTTATTGCATTTCCTGTGTTCGAACTGTTTGATTCTCTAATCTGTTGTTCTCGAATCCGCAACTTTGTAAAGTCCTCCGAGCTTATGTGATTTAGGGCAATACACAAATAGCAACTATCTTCCCTTCCAAATGAACAAATAAATGGGTGTTTGTTCCAACAGCTTGGAAATATCCTTATACAAAAAACTCTCCATCTACATTGATTGAGAATGTCTCTTGTCTGTCAGAATGTTACTTTTTAATACTCATTCTTATTATGTTCAGGGGTTTCTCCAAGTGATATTTTGAATGATTTCTATTACACTGCGTCATGTTGGGCTTTTATTAAACAGTAACATAACATATAACACACTCTACAACCAGTAGATGGCAGTGTTTGACTGATCTAAAATATGAAAATGTGGTAAACATTCTCAATCTTAGTAAAGTCTCATAATTCATGTTTAAAGAAGTCCATTATTCTTGTCCATTTCATTCAATTTACCACCAACCACAACAGCAGTCGTCTCGGAGCACTTTACATAGTTCATTCACCAACAACAGATTAGCGAATCAAACAGTTTGAACACAGGAAATGCAATAATTACATATACAGTAGATACGAGACGTTGGTCCAAAGGGAGCAGGAAGATCACCACCACAAATCTCACTCAAAGGTATTTAGGAGGATTTTCCCAAATTTTAGGAAGGAACTGTCCCCTTTTGTGCTCGGCAAGCGTTCTGGTCTTGTTTGATGAGCACGTGTCACCAGAATGATTAGGAGGACCAATAGTCTTGATAATCCACCCAGAAGTAGAAAATCCTCCTATATACCTTTAAAATGATATTGAGAATCACTTTCATTTGATATTTCAGAACGTCAAAAATGACAACGTTGCTCGATATTGGCAGAAACTGGAACACAGCATCATAAAACTGCGATCCAGAGCATGGCCAATGGGTTACCAGAGAGAGAGACAACAGAGAGAACCCAGAGAGAGAGACCACATAGAGAACCCAGAGAGAGAACCCAGTGAGAGAGACCACAGAGAGAACCTAGAGAGAGAGACCACACAGAGAGACCACATAGAGAGAGACCAGAGAGAGAGACCACAGAGAGACCACATAGAGACCACACAGAGAGAGACCAGAGAGAGACCACAGAGAGAACCCAGAGAGAGAACCCAGTGAGAGAGACCACAGAGAGAACCTAGAGAGAGAGACCACACAGAGAGACCACATAGAGAGAACCCAGAGAGAAGACCCAGAGAGAGAGACCACAGAGAGACCACATACCCAGATCAGAGAGAGACCAGAGAGAGAGACCACAGAGAGACCACATAGAGACCACACAGAGAGAGACCAGAGAGAGACCACAGAGAGAACCCAGAGAGAGAGACCACAGAGAGACCACACAGGGAGACCAGAGAGAGACAACAGAGAAACCACACAGACAGACCACAGTGAGAGACCAGAGAGAGAACACACAGAGAAAGACTAGAAAGAGAGATGCATGTATTCCAGTCACATCTTTAAATCAGCTTTTCAGACAGAATTTTGTAAAAGAAAGGACCACTCTTAACACACACTATCCAACAATTATCTTCCACATTATCCGTTGCCGGGTCCCGGGGCCTGCCCAGAGAAGGCCTGATGTTCCTATTTCATATTTTGGTCCATGTTAAATCACATAATATGAAGTTATTTTGCTTTGAATAAAACCAGGGGGTATAAAGCCTGGACTGGTTTATGGTCATGCTTATGTGCTTCTGTGTGTGTTGGCTGGGAGCACAGATGCATGCTGGTCTTTGAACGCCTTTCTCCCATACAATGTGCAGGTCATAATCAGCTCAGTGGTGAGAGCTTCAGGCTGTGTTTATGGTCGATTAATCACACTGCACTGAGCTGTGTGCAACCGTCTGCAGAGCCAGGGCCACGTTGGTGCTGTCACAGACCGGCTTTTTGAGCTCTACTCCAAGTCCAATGTTGTTGAAAAACACACAGGACAAAAATAGAACCAGTTGATGTTGATTCAAAATTGTAAAATGTTGTTCATTGCTTCAAAGAGCTATTGACATTTTAGTCACACGTCTTAAATCTTTTGAGTCATAGCGGTAGCTTTAAAACATTATGAAAGATGGAGGAGAACTAAAAACAAGAAAATGGGTAAATATATAAAAACGGCTTTATGTCTAAGCCACATTCACTTTGATTCAAAGTGTTTGTGAATCACCCTAACTTTTACTTTACAAAGTTACTGATCAGAGAATTAGTTGTTGCCCATTTGTGGATAGCAAGATAACCACCAAAAATGTTAATTAATGTGCAGAAATTTCCCAGATCATCACCTTAGACCAGTGTTTTTCAACCTTTTTTGAGCCAAGGCACACTTTTTTCACTGAAAAAATCTTGCGGCACACCTCCAGGAGAAAATGTAAAAATGTATACAGTACTAATGTAAAAAAATATATACTGTACATACTCTGTGTGATATATAAAGTATATCTTATCTTATAATGTATACAGTATACTCTGCAGCCTATATTCACGATATACAGTTATTCTCATCAAAATGCTTAAGTCCAGGCCTTGACATTAAGCTTTATTTAATATTTCTCGATAGAATTAACAAGAGTTTGGGAATAAAGTGGCACTAACTGTGTGGAAAAAAACTAAGAAAATCCACTCTCTGCCCAAATAGTCAAATAATAACTCACACAAAGAACATGCATTGTTAGTGCATGGGAAACATTTTGGTATCCGAGCTTTAAATTCAGGAGTTTTGGATGAGGGACACGGGAGGTCCTGAACGCGCGAGTCCATGGTTCTGTCCGGTCCGCATGTCTGTGGTTCTGTCCACTCGACTATGGTCTGCGCTCGGTACCCAGTTCAGAAGTGCGTTCGCGAGAGCTGTTGTACAAAAATGGTACATTTCATAGTTAAACCACTACAACGCGGCCACAGCTGCCCCGGGGCAGAGCGGAGGATGTTAATCCTGTTCCGAAACGGCATAATTCATTTTCAAAAACGTCTCTATCACTTTCACTTCTCACTCGCCACAAAGCTCTTGTCTCGCTCCCTCCCACATTTGTTGGTCGCATCCAATTTTACCTTTCTCGCCAAAATGCTGACCTGTTACAGCCAGTGGTCGCATCCAATTTTTCAGTTTCAAAGTACTTAGCTATCTGCTGCCATCTACTGATTTGAAAAAGTATTACATGGTTACTCACAGTTCAAAACAAGTCACCGCTCGTCAACAGCGAATGCAGCTATTTTTAGACAAAGTAGACGAATTTCTCACGGCACACCAGACAATATCATACGGCACAGTGGTTGAAAAACACTGGCTTAGACCCTCCTGCATCAGAGAGGAGCCACTCAGAAACCCAGTTGGAAAAAAGAAAATCTCAAGGAGGTCCATATTGAGAGAGGGCTCGCAATATGGACATCCTTGAGGTTTCTCACTTTCCTGCTCCTACGGACGGACAGGCTTTAGATTGTGGACTGAGGTTGTAGATCCAGGACTGAGGCTTTAGATCCAGCACTGAAGGCCAGGCCCATATGTCTGGGCCTGGGGTGACCAGTTCTCAGGTGCAGACAAAAGATAATTTTACTAAAAACTGTTCTGATCAAAATCATTCTTGACATTTACCATAGAAATTAGCGGGTCTTGTGAACCATATATGTATTCATCTTATAACATAAAACATACACAGTTCTCTTTCAAATATGAATCTGTGCACATCAAAACAAAGAGAGCTGAGATTTCCAGATATCCTCAAACAGACCCACCAAGTAGAGGAGCCTTGCTCTCCCTGACCGGGTGTGGATCTGCCACTTGGTGGACTTGAGTTCCAATTAGTGTCAGTCTAAATGCTTCCCCATTCCTTTCTGTAACTTATTATTTTTAGACTCCACCTGGTAGGGTTTAAGTATTAATACAAAAACGACATTCTCATGGTAGAATCAGAATCATTTTTATTCCCATGTAAGTAACAGGAAGTCACAGACTTGGAATTTGCTTTGGCTCAGTACAACAGTCAGAAAGAGAGGTAAGGGTAGAGAAGGCATAATGAAAATATAAAGAATAAAAAGCACTTCTAAGGAATACGTTTAAAATAGAGTTACAATTACTATATACAAACAATATACAATGAGGTGATCGGAGGGAGAGACCAGAGGGAGAGACCAGAGGGAGAGACCAGAGGGAGAGACCAGAGGGAGAGACCAGAGAGAGACCACAGAGAGATACAGGCCAGAGAGATACAGACCAGAGATCGAAACCAGAGAGATCGAAACCAGAGAGATCGAAACCAGAGAGATCGAAACCAGAGAGATACAGATACAGACCAGAGAGATACAGACCAGTGAGATAGAGACCAGAGCAAGAGCTGGATGTGTTTTTTGGCCTCTGTCACGTGTCTTTGTGCACAGAATTACTTCACGGTGGAAAACTTGCAGACTCCTGGACTCCTCGACAAATTACTTAATCATTATATGGTGCCTTATACATTTCCGATAAGGAGTAGCAGCACTGGGCACGACTCCCTCTAGTCGCCTGAGTCATAGATGTTCATTGGACCGACGCGGAAATGACTTGACTCTAAAGTGCTTTTCACTCACAACAGGATAACATTCATTTAAACATTTATACCCTCGGTCTGAGCTCACTGCATTAGCTCATCTGATTTGTAAGCTCAGTGTGGCTCAGGTCAATGTGTGTCTTCGCCATTAGTTAGAGTGAAGGAAGGCGAGGCGAAATGATTTTATGAAAGAAGAATCGGGTCACACTTTTACACTACATTTCTCTCACTGCCATCGTCCACTCGCTGTACATTATGGCCTTCACTTTATTGCAGGCTTGTAACACTGCTTAATGAGCTGTTAAGTCTCCATCAGTCAAAACCAGAAAGAGAGACAAGACACAAAGACCAGAGAGAGAGACCAGAGAGTGAGAGACAGAGACCAGAGAGAAAAACCAGAGAGAGAAACCAGAGAGAGAGACCAGAGAGAGAGACCAGAGAGAGAGACCAGAGAGTGAGACCAGAGAGTGAGACCAGAGAGTGAGACCAGAGAGTGAGACCAGAGAGTGAGACCAGAGAGAGAGTGAGACCAAGTGAGACCAGAGAGTGAGACCAGAGAGTGAGACCAGGAGTGAGACCAGGAGAGTAGACCAGAGTGAGACCAGAGAGTGAGACCAGAGAGTGAGACCAGAGAGTGAGACCAGAGAGTGAGACCAGAGAGTGAGACCAGAGAGTGAGACACCAGAGAGGTGAGACCAGAGAGTGAGACCAGAGAGTGAGACCAGAGAGTGAGACCAGAGAGTGAGACCAGAGAGTGAGACCAGAGAGTGAGACCAGAGAGTGAGAGACCAGAGAGTGAGAGACCAGAGAGTGAGAGACCAGAGAGCGAGACATGTATGTTTGGCCTCTGTCACGTCTTTAGATCAGCTTTTTCAGACAGAAAAGTGAATTAAAGAGGACCACACTCATTTAGCCAATCAGCTCTCAGCCCAAAGCATCAAATTGTGACTCACGGAGTTCTTTGATACACAAAAGATGTACCATGTTTTATAAAAACATTAAGGCACATGTTGTGGTCTGACTGTTCACTACTTTTTACTTTTTACAAGACTCTTTCTGTTGGGACGCTGAGAAAATATACTCTTAATGAAAATTAAAGCTTTAAACAAACACTGTAATGTAGGGTATTCCACAATCTGTTATTATTGTGGCATCATTTCTGTGAAAGACTGATTGTTATTGGATACAATGAGAGAGAGAGGGTTCCCTGGACGCGGCGTCGACAGCAGCAGATCAATAGCACTTTACGACTCAGAGCTGGAGTCGTGTGTGCGATCATGTGACCCGACTGAGGGTGACATCACCAGTTTCCTGATACTGACCATGACATCATCCTTACCCCTGAGCTCATCCTCCACTGTATGTAGCGCTGCAAGAGTAATCACAGTAGATTTTAGTTATTCACTATTTGCAAATTTCAAAGGATAAAATTGTTTACGTTCTTTGTGAATAAAAATCTACAAAAGAGAAAGCTCATGTGTGCTAGGGAATAACATACACAGTCTTAAAGGGACAGTGTGCCATATGCACTGGTCTGATCTAATAAAGTCATTACACATGTTGGTCTTAAACCCAGATTACTGATGTATTCCACCTACTGGGGTCTAAGTAGAATCAGTGCAAACTTTGTGTGTGGCTTATTTTTGTAGTTGTTAACATTTAAATGTGTTTGTGCATTTTGTTCACCAGCCCAGACGGGCTAATTTTCACTGGCAACCCACAAATGTGAGCCCCATTCTGCTCTGGATTGGAGGATCTGCTTGAAAATTGTGATCACTGTATTTTTATATGTACAAAATATATATATACTGTATATTTTTTACTTTTATATATATACTATGTATATTTTTTACTCCAGTTTAAACTGTTGTTCAGAAAAGGTCAAATATGTAATAGAGGACACATATATGTGTACATGAGACCTGTTGTAGAGGACACATAGAAGATTTTTTTTACGTATGCACCATTATTATTATTTTGTGTTATTATTATATTGTTTTCTTGTTTTAATGAGTGTAATGTCCTCTTCTCTGTGACCGGTGCCTTCATTTGCTGCTGTATTTAGGCTCTGACAGTTCAAAGTTTAGCCGTCATTAAAACTACATTAATCTTTGCTCTGGGCTGCAGCTCATGACAGAGGTGTTTCATGTCGTTGAACTTTATGTTACTGTTATACGCACATTATGTCCACCATCCAACCATTTTCTTCCGCTTTATCCATATGCCCAAAGCACTTCAACTGACTCCTCATCATGTGGAGAAGCAACGTCTATACTCCAATAATATTATTTTCCGTTACATGGCTGGTCGTTTTTGCTGCTCCTTTATCCACTAATCCTTCTGAACTTGAAGCCCTTGGAACAAGCTGGATAAATATGACCCTAAATATTTGTGTGACTCCAGGGCGGGTGTATGGCGTGCTGGGGAAGCGAGAAGGCCGTGTGATGCAGGAAGAGATGAAGGAGGGCACCGACGTCTTCATCATTAAAGCCATTCTTCCGGTCGCAGAGAGTTTTGGCTTCGCAGACGAGATCCGCAAAAGAACCAGCGGCCTGGCAAGTCCTCAGCTGGTCTTCAGCCACTGGGAGGTGAGTTCTGCTCATGGATCTATAATGATATCTGGATAGGTTTTTAATAGCTTATAGCTGTCCCACCAACAGGCACAGGGGGCGCCCACAGTACTGCAGACTAAAATCACATGTGCTACCTGGAAAAATGTCCCATAGAACTCATTATAAACTAAAACAGCTCGACCTCAGCTGACAGAGAACTTTTGGCCCTCATGTATGTCCCATGCGCAACTGAGCACAAGCCATTGATTTGAAAAAAACCCTAACCCATCTTGGATCACTGGGGCTTGGTTCTGCCTCAGGAATATGACGTTTCTACACTGAAGAGGCGTGACGTGGAGGAGGAGGGTTAGTGTGCGAACAGCTGAAGTGATGCTGATGAGCTCAAATGTGTTGTCTGTGGAAGTGTGGAGTGGGCAAAACTTCTGTCCCTTTGTAAAGCATCTTTGGGTGTCCTGAAAAGCGCTCTTTATATTTATACTGTGTACAGTTATTATTGATGAAACAAACCTGCTGCTGAAGCTTGTACTGTTGCCTTGAAAATAGAAAATTATCATTTTCATTTTATTTTCCCAAAGAACAAACTAGTTTTTTGTACTGAAATTGTAACCAATCATTTATACCTGGTAATCCTCAAATCTGCAAAATAACAGCTTCCTCCATATCTTCCACTCATTTGTATCAATAAAAAAAAAAAACAATTATCCTTTAACAAAGCCGCACAGGCTAGTCTGCAGCATCAGCAGCCCTTTACACAGCTGCTAATTGGGCAAACGCAAAAGTTGGCGTAGCCTCCAGCTTCAGCCTCTGCGTGTTTTGTTTTGGGGCTTCGGCTCTGCCTTAATGAGACCGCTGTCTCGGGGGACCGCGGATCAAAGTTGCGCGTGAGACGACATGCGTCCTGGACCGTTGTACCTGCCGCTTCACCGCCTCGCACTGCCAGACGCGTCGCCATTGTGAACGCCATATGGGCAGTGTCAGGCCGGGTCAAAGGGCAGCTGTGACAGGGACGCAGCACTGGGGTTTAACTGGCTTGTGTTACTTAACGGGTCCTCTGCACATTTGTCTGACGGCTTCAGCGGCGCGCGTCAGGGTTCACCTGATGAGTGGTACTGCTCTATTAAGCCGACAGTCAGTGCATCTCCCAAACGCGGCTCGTAAATGACTGTTATTAACTTTACTGAGACATCCTTCTAGTGGAATGCACAGGGGCACCCTGGAATACAAATGAGGGTCCATCTTTCTGAATTGTCAGGTGCGCAGAGCTGGCACCAAATTACACATTTATCAGATGCAAAGAACCTTGAGTCCTGCTAAAAAAGGTCACAAAGCACCGGACCAAATCTCTCAGAGGTGATTATGATGCATTAGGTTTAAGAAGCTCTATGTTTAAAGTTACCTCAGTCCTGGATCTACACCCTCAGTCCTGGATCTCACTCAGTCTGAGGGACAGCATCCCTCTCTCAACATAGGCCCTGAAGTTTCTAATTTTTTTCCCCAATGGGTTTCTGAGTAGTTCCATGCCATTGCAGGAGGGTCTCAGGGCAGTGATGATGAGTGACTTTTCTCTCTATGGACCAATGGCTCCTATGTGTTTGTTATTATTGCATTTCTTGTGTGCGAACTGTTTTATTCTTTGATCTGTTGTTGAGAAATATCACATTTTGTAAAGTCCCCTGAAACAACTTCTGTTGTGATTTAGGGTGATACACAATAAAAATTTTGAGCTAGCCTAAGTACAGATGCTTTGGGCGCATCTGGGCGCTATCTTATTTTGTTCAGCAGTTTGATTTGCCTTGTGTATGAAATTGTGCTATACAAATAAACTTGCCTTACCTTGGCTTGGGAATTGTCTTAATTACAGACAGTGTTGGGTGGAATACTTTGAAAATGTATTCCGTCCCAGAATACTGAATTACCTAAAATGTATTTTGTATAGTATTCCGTTTATTTAACTTTATTCTGAATACTTAGAATACTTTCAATTATAATACGGCCTGTCAAACGATTAACATATATAATCAAGTTACTGTAATTACGGCTTGAAAATGTATTAATCGTGATTAATCGCATTTCGAACTATCGGAAAAATTAGGCCATATCTTTCTGTAAATGGTTGTTTGAATGGAAAGATCAATTATAATAAGTACTGTGTTTGTTACAGCAACAATAAATCCATATAAAATGGCATTAACATGATTAACATTGTCTTTCTGTTTAGACTCAGACCAAAACTATTGTTTGTTACAGATGAGGGACATTTTAAAAAAGTCTGAAATGCAGAATGTCTTTACATCTGTTTGATTTGCTCACAACCATTTACCAACATGAGTTGTTAATGCAAGGGAAAATGTACGTACCCAAGGTTTAATTTAGCGCGTTTAGTTGACACCTCCTGAGGCTCCGTAGTCCAGCTTCAGAGGTGCATTTATTGTGCACAGGTTACAAAAAAGTAAAAAATAGTAATAATCAGTAACAGCCCTTCAGGTCACAGCAGAAGAGGCGGAGTAGCCTCTGGGTGGAGCAGGACAGGTCACCAGGGGGAGTAGCCGCTTGAATCGGACCATTTTCTCTGCTCTAGTCCAAAGTAAAATGTTAAATGCTTCATTTGTATTTTTCAAAGCATTTGCATTTCTCCAGTAGATTTTCACCTGATCTGCTTGGTTCGGACCATGAATCTTCTCTGCTCCTGTCTTGACCAGAGCAAAACCATGAACACTGTACTGCAGCAACATCTCAGGTAGAAAAAAGCTATAAAAATGAAAATTCAAAAGCACAAAACAACAACTGTTTCAGAGCTACTTAGGACTTGCAGCCGTTTTCCAGCGCATTCAAAATGTACTTTAATTTAAGGACATTTATTCTCTTTTGAGATACTAGTGGGTGCCAGATCCATAGTGGGTGCCTAAAGTACTTTGCATGCGCGAATAGACACACACACACACACACATATGTGCACACCCTATAAAAAAGCTAAGTTTAGCTTATGCTAATGATATGAGTGCATTGGCCAACTTGAGTTGTTTCCGTGCCCCGTGCGCTGATGATGCGGTCTCTGATTTCAAGCCTGACTCCTCCATGTTTTAAACCAGTCTCCTCTGTGCACTCGCTGTTGTTTGCCTGGACTTGTTGTTTTCTTTGTTATGGTTTTTTTTTTCTTCTTTTTTTACTGAACGTTAAATGAATATGTGGTAATGATTGAAAATCCATATACAGATGGTAGATGGTACTGTGAGAAAAAGGTATTTTTCAGTACCCATAGACTATGAGTGACAAAATGTAATAAAATTATACAGAAAATATTCTTTGAGTGGCCTATCCAGTGTCAGTCTCATTTCAACCCCAAAAAAAACTGTGGAGGGAGTTTAAAGTCTGTCTTGCGACAGCCCCAAAATTTCACTAGACAATATCTGTGTGGAGGAATAGGCAAAAATACCAGCAATATTGAGTGAAAACTGTGAGATTTCATAACACTTTGAAGCAACTTTTGTTAAAGTTAAACTCATCATTCTATCAATGTGCAGAAGCCAGTACTTTTCCCTTGTTTTGTCTATCTGAAGGCCAAGCTACATGGCACCGTGGAAGCTGCTGATTGGAGGTCTCCATGCCTCCGCTCTGTATAATACACTTGCATTCTATTGTATCTGTGCTTGTGTGCTTTGTTCGTGCTGTCTCTACCATCGACAATAAAACATGTCTTCTGTCTGAATTAAAGACGCGATCCCAGACTTGGCACATCTTCTTCAAAACCTTGTGAAGATATTTTACTTTTTTCATTGCCAACAAAGAGGATATAAGTATTTAAATATTTTTTGTCCAGCACAATCTGTAAATGTTATTTTCTATAGATTTTTTTCTTATCAAGAGGGAGTACTTGCACCATTGCTCGCTGACTAAACATGTGTGTGCCCCACTGTACGAATACAGTGCGTTTGTCCATCCATCCATCCATTTTCTTCCCCTTAATCCATTTCTGGGTTGGGGGGGTGGCCAGAGATGCCACCCAGTCCACAGAGCACCAGCCCCTCACTGATCCTCCTGCAGGTGGTGAGTCCACAGGAGCTGGGGGGTTAAGTGTCTTGCCCAAGGACACAACGACAGCAGTCATCAGTGGGAGTTGTGAAGTAGGTCTTACGGTGGGCTCGAACCCACAACCTTCAGGCTCAAAGGCCGGTGCTCTACCAACTGAGCTACTGTCAGTGCGTTTGTCTGACATTGAAATGCATTCATAGTCAAACAACATCACCAGATCCACTCTGCAACAGTCTTCTTATGTGTTCCTGATAAGCGTGCTCCTCAAACACACATGTCCCCCCTCCCCATATCCGTACCCCTCCTCCCTCCTCACTCCTCACTCCTGTCTCGTCACCTCTCATCACTCTCAGCCCGTGTCCAGCTCATTGTCCCACTGTCTTTGTCTTTGCCGTATTACCAGCCGCCCGTCTGCAGCCCCTTCACTCCTGTGCAGTAGACGCTTAGTCACAAAACCCCCCCGTGGCGGCCTGCCTGTGCCTCTCCCCCATCCCGCTCCCTGGTCGTCTCCCCATCCTGCTTCCTGGTCCTCTCTGTCGCCCTCTCCCTGGCTCTCTCCTCATCTCGCTCCCTGGTCCCTCCCACTGGCCCTCTTCATGGTCCTCTCCCTGGTCCTTCCTGTGGTCCTCTTCCTGGTCCTCTTCCTGGCCCTCTCCATGGTCCTCTCCCCATACCACTCCATGGTCCTCTCCCTTGTCCTCTCGCCGTCCCACTCCCTTGTCCTTTCCCTGGCTTCCTGCTTACATCAGCATTCCTCCTGACAACACATTTGATATAGCCCGTGTATTGGATTAGCATTAGAATGGGTGGTGACTGTGTGTGATTGTCTAAAGGCCGGCTCCTGTGCTTCTCCTCTGGGATCTTTACATTAGATTTACATCAGAATACGGGCATTGTGCGGCGCAAGACTCGCCACTGAAAGAACCCGCTCTGGTATCGATCATCCTAGAGCGGTCCGCGTGTCACGCTGAAGACCGTATAGAGCTACTTCTTCTATTGTGGGGTTTTTCTAACAAGCTCCTCAGTCTGGTCAGTGCGCCGTCTGACATCTGTTTGCACATTTTTATTTACGGGTTGGATCGATGAGATGGCGGGCAGACACACACACTGTTAGCAATGAATCAAGCGCCAATGGTAACGGCGACAGTTACACAAAGAAAATCACAAACGTTCATTAGACTAAAGAGAAACTGAGGAGTCGTATTTGCCCTAAACTAGATGTAATTACAGATTGTTTGTTTGGGCCAACGAGCCGTCAAAAACACTGTACCAAGAGGCAAATGCAGGAATAGTGACACCAATGCCCCACTACAAACATCTCAAGTGGAGGTTCAGAGATTTTGAGACATGGTCACTCTGTGTCCTCCCCCTGCTTCACACCTGAGTACCGAAGGGAGTACCCAAGGGACTCCAGCTGCAGGGTGTAGACCAGGGGTGTCAAACTGGTTGCAGAATGGGCCGGTGTGGCTGCAGGGTTCAGTTCCAACCTGAGCAGGCACTGCATGAAAAGTGTGATTTTCGTCTCTTTTCGGCCCTGTATATTACTGTGAAACTTCTGGGATTCGGCTGTTGACGGTAGTTTGTTGTCCCCTCCTCCCTCCTCCACAGGAGGCTTTAACATGTAAATGGGAATGCTGTGAGCTATACAAATGCCAAACAGGGTTGAGGGGAGCACAACTTTCCAGTGAAAGTGTAAGTGCTCATCAAAGGATATATGTATGTACAGTACAGACCAAAAGTTAGGATTTTTTATTTTTTTTCGTGACTATGAACATTGTAGATTCACACTGAAGGCATCAAAACTGAATTATGTACATACCTAAAAGAAAAGGTAATCAACTGAAAATATGTGTTATATTCTCGGTTCAAAGTAGCACCATATATATAATATATATATATATATATATATATATATATATATATATATATATATAAACATACATACACACAAACGGCTGTTGGTGTTATCATCACTCTCTAGATCCATGCTCTCTTTACACACTGTAAAAAATGTCAGTGAAATGTACTGAAAATGTCCGTAAAATGGTGACTGAAAAAAACTGTAAGTTGAAAAACCCTCAAACTCAGTTTAATTAACAGTAATGTTCAGTTGGAAGTTTTACTATCCAAGATAGTTACTTTTAGAGAAAATGTATGTTAAAATTATAACATTGCTTTGTAGTTTCAACACAGAAAAACTGCAAAACAAAAAACAAGCAAATACAGTCAAATGTACATCAAGAGTCTATTACTAAAGAAATTAAAATACTTGAAACTAATGTTTACAAGTAATTAACTTATTAGTTAACCATTACTCCTGTTTGTCATTAATCATAACCCATTCCACGAAAAATTGGTACAAACTCAATGTATGAGTAAATGTGTGATATAGTGAAGAAGAAGAAGAAGAAGAAGAAGAAGACTGAAACTGCAATTAAAATGTTCATTATTATTAATCACTACATTTACACCAACAAGAACAACGTTTTTTTTTTTTTTTATAAATTTCTCCATGTGTGTAGAGTGCTTCTTGTGTTTCTTTTCTGAGTTTAAATGACTAAAATAAATACATTTAAATAATCTGTTTAATCTTTTAACCAAATAAAGCTTTTGTAACTTTGGGAAGGGGAGTAATTAATTAATAGTGTATTTACGCGTGCAACAACAATAATTTTCCATGCAAAATATAAATCTGTATATAATTTTCAGACTGGACTCCTTGATTTGTAGAAGACGTTTTATTTTCCGATAATCAACTATCGTGAGAGTTTAGACACATGCGGAGTCAACGCTGTGTACGTCAGTCCCTGGATCAGTGCCGTGTGGAACTTTCACACAACACTGGACAGAGAGCGTGAGCGTGCGTTGGTGAAGAAGAGAAGCATTCGTTCGAGAAGCCGATAACACGGGTAAGATAATTTATCTTGATACAGAACAGAAGAAGGACATTTAGTTTTTCTGAAATGTGTCCGTTGTCCGGCAGCTAGTTTCAGTATCGTGCTGCCTAGCCGTGGCTAGCTAGAAGAGCTAACGCTAGTTAGCATCGAGCATTTCACCATTGTGTGACATGAAACTGGACTGCATTTACGGTGTTGCATTTCACACGTAGACAAAATCTTGCCATTCTGGCATAAACATCTCATAAAACAATTAAGCTGATATCCGGTTATTTTCAGAACCATACGTTTGGCACGTGTTTAGCCGAACGTGCTAACCAGAAGAGCGCAACTTGAGCACGTGCTGAGGAGAGGCTCTGTGGCTGTTTGGAATACAGGTAAGATATTCATTTGATTAGTTTAAGATCTGCACTAAACAGGCATTGTTTGAAGGGAATGTGTTTGCCAAGATGATTACTTGTCGGTTTTGTATTGATCAGAAAGGGAAAAGGCTCCTGCGCTACATGATTTGCTTTAATTTGTCAATTCTTTGAACCCATTTCTATATTGATGCTAAGGAGTTAATGCTCTGCCTGGTGAAATGTCATTTTACTTGTATTTAACTCGTTTTGTTTCTCCTTGAAGGACAATCCTGTTAATCTGCAAACCGGTTTATGCTGAGTGTGGATCGTATGATTGTCCAGGACAACGTTGGCTCCTTTGTGTCGGCCATTTCCATGATGTTTGGGAGTTATTATTGCTTAAACATCCATTATCCAATACAACTGGCCTCAACTCTGGAGTTTCTGCAGAGGTATATGCCTTTTTGTATATTAACCTCTTAACCCCCACCTGATCAAACTACATTTTCTCCAGTTTGGTTTTACCCAAATCTAAAATTGGATAAAAGCACAACAAAGAAATCCACAAAAGCTCAACATAATAGAAACATGTATCTTTTTTCAGTTTTTTTTGCTGTTCTTTTTTCCCCAGAAGGTATTACATTTGGGTAAAATCAAACTGGAGAAAATGCAGCACAAGTGTTGATCCACAAGATCAACACTTGATTCAGACACATGGGCTGTAGTTAGAGGACCTCCATAAGTATTCAGTGAATCCTACATGTGTTCATTTTGTAATGTGGGAGGAAACATGTAAGCAGCTAGGACTTTAAGGAATAGGCCACCGTTTTTACACACTGACATATGCTCTGTCATGCAAACTGAGCACAAACACAGCCTCTTCCACAGACTGTATAGTTCCAAATCAGCTCCCGTTAGAAGCTCCCAAACTCCCCCACGTGTTCCCTATTTAAATACAGTTACGTGACGTGTTACACTACCAAGTATAGTGATAATACGAGGAGCACTACGTCCATGCACTAACTCCCAAGACTTCTCTCCCGCTCACTTCCGTCAATAGCAGCGTGAGCGGGAGAGAAGTCTTGGGAGTTAGTGCGTGGACGTAGCGCTCATTGTGCTCCTCGTATTATTACGCCTCACAATATAGTGCCCCTTTTGGTAGTGTAACACGTCATGTAACTTTATTTAAATAGGGAACACGTGGAAGAGTTTGGTAGCTTCTAACGGGAGCTGATTTGTTACTATACACTCTGTGGAAGAGGCTGCGTTTGTGCTCTGTTTGCATGACAGAGCGCACGGACACAGACCAGACAGGTACATATCAACTAGTCTAAGGTAAGAACATATGTCAGTATGTAAACACGGTGGCCTATTCCTTTAACCCATGACCTGTGTTTGACTGCTTAGCTCTGTCTGCACCACTGTGATGCAGAGCTAAGCAGTTTGTATTGCAGCACATTTGTATTTTAAATGTAATTTTTTTTTAAATATATTTCAGGTGTTTTTTTCTCCATCAACCCAGAGAAGGGAACCAAAGTGGAGAAAAGCAAAACCAAACGTCTTAATGTGAACCCCAGAGTCCTTACCTTGATTCAAGAACTTTCAGATCATGAGTGGTGTAATGTCTGAATATGGACTGAAATAAGTAAGGTTTGTGGGCTGCGATGGAGTTTTATATTGTTGTGACGTTCAATGTTTCAAATTTGTTCTTCAGCTCTTAAATTAAGCTTAAACCCACATGTATTTTCTGTTAAAGGAATAGTTAAGTTTTTCCTTACTGAAATGTTCTTACCTTAGGTTAGCCCAGCTGATGTGTACCTTTTGCTCTTTGTGTCACATCTGAGACATTTGAAGCTAGCGAGCTCTGCCATTTTTATTCTATTTTTAAATTCAGTGACGTGAAGTGTAGTTACACAGAATTTAAACTGATTTTCTAAGCGGAATAAAAATAACTTATGTTGTGAGGCGGAATAATACGAGGAGTACTTCCACACACAACGCTTCAAAGACTTCTCTCATGCTCACTTCAATCAATAAAAGGAAAAAATGGAAATTAATAACTGCTTGACCCCAGTCTGAGCTAGTCACGCTGTTTTTTTATTTCTATAGTTTCTATTGACTGAAGTGGGCGGGAGAGAAGTCTTTAGGAGTTGTACGCGATACAAGTGCCCCTTATATTATTCGGCCACACAACATGGGTCCTCCTTTTTATCTGCATAAAAAATCAACTTAGTTTAAATTCTAAATGGCTTGCGTAATGGCTTGGATCAGATTGCATCATACAAGCCAAAAAATTCTTATGTTTTAATTATTTTTGGATGGAGATAAGCATATTTGAGAATATTTTATTTGACATTAGTGTTTTACAGTGAAATATTTTTTGACATTTGTTTAAAACGGTCTTAGTATTGACTTTTGGCACTGTAGTGTTGTCACTGAATATACAGTAAAGTTTCATTTTCATTTATTTTGTGAAATGACTCATTTAATGCAGCTTTTAGTTAAGCAATGTTGAAAGTGCAATATTTTTCAGGGAAATGTCAAAGTACATACAAAACATTAAACTTGTAAACTGTACTGAAAAAGATTGTTTAATAACAAGGTGGTAACTTATAAAAAGCATAGTAAACCTGTACATTTAGCTGAAAAAGATCGTTTTAATAATTAGGTGGTTATGTATAAAAAGCGTAGTAAACATGTACTTTTCACTGTAAAAACTAGTTTTAATAACGGGGTGGTTTTGGTAAATATACAGAAAAAAACCTGTTTAAATACAGTTGTATTATGTAAAATATACAGGTAATTCTGAAGGAGAATCCTCTGGCAGTCACAAGGAGATCCAATCAGGACATGTGTGAGAAGGACACAGCTAAAGAGGTACTGCTGCATTTTGTATCATAAGATTTTTGGTACAATTGTAGATTGTCATTTTACATTTTTCACGTGTTTGTAGATGGTGGAACTGCAGGAAAACCCTGGTGACCGAGAGATCCTTAAAGATTATAATTCTGTGAGATCACTAAGTCACCGCTCTCGAAGACAACTTGTCGACCTTCTCGTCAGTGACATGAGTGACACACATGGGTATGTTGTATCCCTCAGTTATTACTCAAAAGTTCCTTCTTACAAGTGGAAGGATATTTACTCAAAATAAAATGAAAATCACTTGAAAGACCTTTCACAATAATCACGTAACAATTCAGTTTCTCTCACCACTGTTATTGATTCCCCATTGTAAGATAAATAGTACTCATCTCTTTTTATAAATGACCTAGGTAGATGTTCTCCTGTAGATTATCTCTTGGTTAGGTCCCCGTGAAAATATGTACTTGTAGATACTATTAATTTAGCCTTTTTATGTAACCATGAAGTCCCTTGACCATGACTGTTTTTCTTTCCTTAGACAAATGCCTTCCCGAAAACAAAAAGAAAGCTATGTGGCAATGTTTAGATGGGAAAAAAGATTTGATGTGGCTAATAATATTTACTGATTCTTTCAGCTGGTGGAATCGAGACCGAGTGTGCTAGAAAGTGACAAAGTGGAACTCTGGAAGTCCGCCACGGTAGACCTAATGTCTAATGAAGAAGGCGTTGTGGACGGTGTCTCTGGGTGGATTGTGCGGTCGCAGTCTTTTCGAAAGCCGGAGTTTTCTGAACTCTGTGTCAAGCTGCAGTCCTGGTTAGAGGCGGCACGGAAGTACAGAGCCACGCACATTAAGCGTCTATCTAGAACCCTGCCAAATTACAACCCAGAGGAGGCGATTGGACAGTTCAGAGTTGTAATTTTTTAATTACCTATGTGTGAGCATAAAGCTGTGTGTGTGTGTTTTAATAAAGCTTTCTTTGTATGAACATATTCCTGGAAAATTTTCATTTCCTCTATAAATAATATGAATAAATATATATTTATATGAATATTATTTAATTAATTATGAGGCAGGGTGACCAATAGTGACAGATCTGCTAGCCAATCCCGAGAGATTATACTTATTTGAAAGTAGTGATTTCATCCAATGGGGAGTAAGCTACCAATGGGGAGTAATCCCACGTGGGCTGGCCACGTGGGATTTTTCAGCCAATCACGAGTTTGAAAGTAGTGGTATCCACCAATGCTGAATAGCAGCCTGGCCAGCCGCTGCATTCATATGCTAATTAGGGCCATTAGCACTCGGCGGCCGCAGTGTTTCGCTGCATTCATATGCAAAGTAGGGACATTAGCATGGTACGGATGCGGCAGTTTGGAGGACAGGGCACCCTAACTGCGCCTTCTGAAAACTGCCTGAGATACCCGAAAAAGAGCGTGATTTCCTGCCGTTTAGTGTGACGAAAATCTAACTTTTCATGCAGTGAGGAGCACACCAAACTACACCAAAAATGTTTAGTATGACTACCTAACACTGATCGTCGTCCAGAGTACAACATCCCCAGTGTCAAATATGGTGGAGGGAGCATCATACTATGGGGCTGCTTTTCTTTAGCTGAGACAGGGATAGTTGATGAAGCCACATTCAGGGACATTTTGGAGGAAAACCTGCAAGAGTCAGCAAGATAATTAAGGCCGTGATGAAGATTCACCTTCCAGTCGGGCAATGGCCCTAAACACAAACCTAAATCTACGATGAAATGGTAAAAAGAAAAATCCTGTTAGAATGACCCAGTCAAAGTCCAGACCTACAGTGCCTTGCAAAGGTATTCACCCCCTTGGCTTTTTACCTATTTTGTTACATTACAGCCTTTAGTTCAATGTTTTTTTTCTAAATTCCATGTGATGGATCAGAAAACAATAGTCTAAGTTGGTGAAGTGAATTGAGAAAAATTTATACATAAAACTATTTTTCATAAATAAAAAGCTGGAAATTGACATGTGCATATGTATTCACCCCCTTTGTTATGAAGCCCATAAAAAGCTCTGGTGCAACCAATTACCTTCAGAAGTCACATAAATAGTGAAATTATGTCCACCTGTGGGCAATCTTAAGTGTCACATGATCTGTCAGTACATATACACACCTTTTTTGAAAGGCCTCAGAGGCTGCAACACCTAAGCAAGAGGCACCACTAACCAAACACTGCCATGAAGACCAAGGAACTCTCCAAACAAGTACAGGACAGTGTTGTTGAGAAGTACAAGTCAGGGTTAGGTTATAAAAAAATATCCAAATCTTTTTTGATCCCAAGGAGCACCATCAAATCTATCATAACCAAATGGAAAGTACTGCTACCCACCAAAACTCACGGACTGGGCAAGGAGGGCATTAATCAGAGAGGCAGCACAGAGACCTAAGGTAACCCTGGAGGAGCTGCAGAGTTCCACAGCAGAGACTGGAGTATCTGTACATAGGACGACAATAAAGCCGGTACGGCTCCTTAGAGTTTGGCTTTATGGCAGTGTGGGCCAGATGAAAGGCATTACTTTCAGCAAAAAACAAAAGGGCATGTTTGAGTTTGCGGAAAAGGCATGTGGGAGAACTCGCCAAAATGTATGGAGGAGGTGCTCTGGTTGAGAGACTAAAATTGAACTTTCGGCCCTCAAGGAAAAAGCTATGTCTGGCGCAAACCCAAACATCACGATCACCCAAACAGAACTCATCCCCACCAGAGTGAGACATGGTGGTGGCCAGCATCATGCTGTGGGGATTGTTTTCAGTTGCCCTGGCCCTGCCAGAACTCCTCCTTTCTGTTCAAATGAAGAACCGTCTGGAACCTCTTCCTAGCTCTATCATTTCACGATTTTACCCCACATCGGTCCAATCACGCACGAGGGCGGGGACTTCTTTCACATTTGAGTTGCTAAGTTGCCTGGCCTGCCAGACACTCCTCCTTTCTGTTCAAAAGAAGAACCGTCTGGAACACCTCTTCCTAGCCTATCATTTCACGATTTTACCCACATCGGTCCAATCACGCACCGAGAGGCGGGACTTCCTTTCACCTTTGAGTTGCTAATAACTCCTCGTATCTTTAAGTTTTTGTTACAAAATCGACAGCAGTCGTTTACATTTGCACTAGCTGACATGCCGCCATCCCTTGTTTTGTGTTTACTGAAACGGCTTGGGTGCCGCTAGTTGCTGCGTCATATCCTGTGTGCATCTAATTGGTTGATGCAGTCTGTCAACCACGCCCACCGGGAATTCGCTGAGATCAAGCTCGTTCCCAGACTATATGTCTTTGAAAAAGCATATTGTTTGGCAGGCCAGGCAAGTTTTTCAGCAGCCGGGACTGGAAAACTGGTCAGAGTTGAGGGAAAAATGGATGGTGCTAAATACAGGGATATTTTTGAGCAAAACCTTTACCACTCTGTGCGTGATAGAGGCTAGGACGGAGGTTCACCTTACAGCAGGACAATGACCCCAAACACACTGCTAAAACAACACTTCAGTGGTTTAAGGGGAAACATGTAAATGTGTTAAAATGGCCTAGTCAACGCCCAGACCTCAATCCAATAGAAAATCTGTGGTCAGACTTAAAGTTTGCTGTTCACAAGCGCAAACCATCCAAATTGAAGGAGCTGGAGCAGTTTTGCAAGGAGGAATGGGCAAACATCCCAGTGGTAAGATGTGGCAAGCTCATAGAGACTTATCAAAAGCGACTTGGAGCTGTGATTGCCGCAAAAGGTATTGACTTTAGGGGGGTGAATAGTTACGCACATTGACCTTTTCTGTTATTTTGTCCTATTTGTCGTTTGCTTCACAATAAAAAAAAAAAGACAACATCTTCAAAGTTGTGGGCATGTTCTGTAAATTAACTGATGCAAATCCTCAAACAATCCGTGTTAATTCCAGGTTGTGAGGCAACAAAACACACAAAAAGAATTCTTTTGCAAGTTACTGCATTTCCATGGAAATCTGTGGAAAGACCTGAAACTGTAGTTCACACACACTCTCCACCCACACTAACCTAACTGTTCTCTGATCTGTGTTGGTAAATTGAGAACTTTGTAAATTCCACAGAGAAAACTGCTTTTGCGATTTTGGGATAATACACATATTAATGAATTAATGTCAGAACTTCTGGAACAAACATGTAGCTCCGCCCCTTCTGTCTAAAAGCTCCTGTCTCAGTGCGTTAACAGTTCATACCTGTTTAACCATTATTATTGTCTATTTGGGATATTGTTCCACAATCTAAAACATAAAATGACAAAGGAAATAGTCACATTGACCATTCACATCACATGCCTGACTTAAACCTTTTCAGCCCTGAAACTGTATCAAAGATAGAAAACAGAAATAGTCATAATAAATATTTGCTAAGAACATTTGAGAACATATAGCAAGTGTGCCTGTATTCATCCCACTGTGGGGAACCATTCAGATTATTAATCATTTGGAATTAAACAACATTGGAATACATGTGCAAGAGTCCCCTGTGTGCACCATATAAGTACATAAATAAAGTTTAAATAACAAGTGCAAGATCATTATGTTTGGTCAAAATTGATAACGAAGCTGTTAGCATAAGAGATGTCTTGGCAACAATATCTCTTGCTCGAGGGAAGAAGCTGTAACATGGCTTTTTCAGGAGCCCGAAGAATCATGGATTATTAGTAGTAGTATACTAGTAACTTCTCTACTTCGCCTAGAGGGTTAATCTATACTTTTTGCAGTGTACCCAGTGAAGCATTCACAGCTAAGCCCCTGACCCCCCTCCCTCACCCCCGCTGTGGTCCCTTTGTACTGAGGCATATGCTGCTCTCGTGCTTGCCGTGCCGCTCTGTAAACCGTCGAGTTGTTGAGGCCGATCTTGTGCCATCTGCTCCAGTGAATCCAGGGCCAGGTGCAGCTACTGTAGTTCAGGAAGGGGGAGTTCAGGGGGCCCCCGATCCTCCTCTATGGGATATGAGTGCTGGGCCCCTTTGCCACACGACTCCTCTGAGGCCGAACAGCAGCTGCAGAAGCCAACAGCCGCTTCTCGAGGTTTTGTTCCGAGAATCAGCGTTTCTAATGTTCCAATCACAGCAGATGCATTATTCAGCCAGTGATACAGTTAAAGATGGGGTACTTCACGTTTTTGTTTCATAAATAATGCATTTTCAGCTCAATGTCTTTGTGTATAGTCCTAAATCAGCAGTCGTCTCTGAGGACTTTACACATTTGTGGAATCACCAACAACAGATCAGAGAATCAAACAGCACAAACACAGGGAATGCTTTTTGCACATAAGAGCCCTTTGTCCATAGGGAACGGGATGAGCACTGTCCAGAAATGTTCAGAAATTTCCCGGATCATCACTGTCCCAAGACCGTCCTGCATCAACGAGAAACCTAGTGAAAAAGGTGTGAAACCTCAGGCCCATGTTGAGAGAGGGATCTGCTACCAGAAAGGGGATCCAAGAGAGGAGTGAGGCTGTTGATCCAAGACTCGGGCTATAGATCCAGGAGTGAGGCTGTTGATCCAAGACTCGGGCTATAGATCCAGGAGAGAGGCTGTAGATCCAAGACTCGGGCTACAGATCCAGAAGAGAGGCTGTAGATCCAAGACTCGGGCTACAGATCCAGAAGAGAGGCTGTAGATCCAAGACTCGGGCTATAGATCCAGGAGTGAGGCTGTAGATCCAGGAGAGAGGCTGTAGATCCAAGACTCAGGCTGTAAATCCTGGCGAAGAGCATTGAGGACGAGTCAGGCCACAACCTTCTGCCTTCATTAAGCAGAAAACATTTTATCCCGAGAGGCTGATGGAGGGGATAGACTGACCTAGGGCGGATGTCACTAACAAGAAAGCCTCTAAGTAAGTAAGTAATGTTTATTTATATAGCGCATTTTACAGACCAAGGTCACCCAAAGCACTTTACAACGTTCAGAGTTCAGTTATTGTTCCAATCATTCCACACACGGTGATGACGGAAGCGAGTCGCCGAACACACTGGACACATCAGCCCCCAATCAGCACCATCCATTCACTGTCTCATTTACATTCATACCTATTGTGCATGTTTTTAGTGGTAGGGGAAACCGGAGCACCCGGAGGAAACCTATGCAGACACGGGGAGAACATGCAAACTCCATTCAGAAAGGCCCTGTTCCGAAATTTGTTTCCTCTTGCCCTAGATTTTGCGAGTGCCCGCGGGGGTTGTAGGGTGTCCCAATACTAATGGAGCAGAGGCGAGTGTACTCACACCCTTAAAAAGGCCCCTTGCAAGTGAGCTCCGGAGGTCACTTGCAGGTGATCCCATGGTGCATTAGGATAGCTGGTAAAGTAGCTGTCAGTCAAAGCCGTGCCAGAATGAAAGAAAACATTTATGAATAACCCGGGCGCAAGCATGTGCTGAACGTGTGGAAGTTTTGAGGCGTGTGTTGGTAATTTACAGTTTTTTTAAGTGTGTGCTGGTGCCGTATGTGGAGGTAACGTTCGCTCAGAAGCGGCCGCAGAATGTGGCGTTGACTGAGACCTCAGAGACATATGTTATAGCTTTGACAGCTTTTTGATCTGCAGCTGTACCGTCTGTCTCTGTGTGCGTACATGTATGTACGTGTGTTTATCTTTGTGTGTGTATCTGTCTCTTTCTGTGTGTGCGCACATGTGTGTCTGTCTCTGGGTGTGTGTGTACGTGTGTGTCTGTCTCTGTGTGCGTTTGTGTGCGTGACATGGAGCCGTCCTGTCCATAATTATCTTCATTTGAAATACAATTAAAAACGTCTCATTTAACAAATATTTTGTCATATCTGTGTCATATCTTATCTGTGGTGACATCAGACACGTCAATATTGCGTTTGACGTGAAACTCGTTTGCTGCGTCATTTGCATATTGTCCCCTAGATCCTTGGATGTCCCATTTCTTAGGGAGAATATCCTACAAGTGCACTCCACTATGGAAGGGCACTTTTCTGTTGACGGTACTCACAACTCGAGTGCCCTCAGAATTGGGACATGCCTTAAAGTCTTACCCCAAATCTTAGATATCTCCCCAAACAAAACAGTCCATCCATCCATTTTCTTCCGCTTCATCCGTTGCCGGGTCGCGGGGGCAGCAGTCTAAGCAGCGACACCTGTGGAGGAAGCTCATTTCGACCGCTTGTATCCGCGAGCTCGTTCTTTCGGTCATTACCCAAAGCTCATGACCATAGGTGAGGGAGGGGACGAAGATTGACCGGTAAATCGAGAGCTTTGCCTTTCGGCTCAGCTCTCTCTTTACCACAACGGTCCGATACAGCGACCGCATCACTGCGCACGCTGAACCGATCCGCCTGTCAATCTCACGCTCCATCCTTCCCTCACTCGTGAACAAGACCCCGAGATACTTGAACTCCTCCACTTGAGGAAGGACCTCCCCACCCACCTGTAGAGGGCAAGGCACCTTTTTCCGGTCGTGCACCATGGCCTCGCATTTGGAGGTGCTGATTCTCATCCCAGCCGCTTCACACTCGGCTGCAAACCTTTTTGATGGCCCTGTTTATTGAGAAAGTAGATGTTAAATAGTCAAAAGACAAGAAAGCTCTATTTGTCCCACAGTGAGGAACTTCTGTACATTACAGTAGGAATAAAAAACACACAGTCTCTCTGGTCTCTCTTTTTCTCCCTGGTCTCTCTCTTTTCTCTCTCTGGACAAAACTACCCGACTGAGGTAAACTTGTATTGTTAACTTAAAGTGATAGTCTGTAACTCTAAATGAATTACAAATTTTAGGAAATGTGTTAAATTGACCTCCTGGCCTTAAATATTGATATAAAATAAGTCATTTTATTAATTCTAATATTACAGGTAAGTCCCGCCTTCACTTCTCTTAGCTATAGCTCAGAATCCACTGTGCCGTCGAGGTTAACCAATCGAGTCATGCCAAGGGCTGTCAATCATCAGCGCTGATGCTCGCAGCTGCGCACATGCTCAGTTGTTTGTTTTCACGGAGCCTCCGAATCAAGCCTCTATTAGGCTCTGGAACTACATGAAAACTGAACAAAGAATTCTGAACATCCGCGCTGAGGTACTTATGTATATACTGAACCTATATCCATAATCAGATCCTCTGCAGGTGTGTCCTATAATGTGCAATTCATGATAATAGCACTTCCGGGTTTGCCGCGATCGCTTTTTTGTGCATAAAAAACATTCTTTTTTTCATAAAAACATTAACAAATAATTCTGAAAACCTCCGTGCATGTGTATTAATAATGTACAGTGCCTTGCGAAAGTATTCGGCCCCCTTGAACCTTTCAACATTTCGCCACATTTCAGGTTTCAAACATAAAGATATAAAAATTAAATTTTTTGTCAAGAATCAACAACAAGTGGGACACAATCGTGAAGTGGAACGAAATTATTGGAAAATTTAAACTTTTTTAACAAATAAAAACTGAAAAGTGGGGCGTGCAATATTATTCGGCCCCCTTGCGCTAATACTTTGTAGCGCCACCTTTTGCTGCAATTACAGCTGCAAGTGGCTTTGGGTATGTCTCTATCAGTTTTGCACATCGAGAGACTGGAATTCTTGCCCATTCTTCCTTGCAAAACAGCTCGAGCTCAGTGAGGTTGGATGGAGAGCGTTTGTGAACAGCAGTCTTCAGCTCTTTCCACAGATTCTCGATTGGATTCAGGTCTGGACTTTGACTTGGCCATTCTAACACCTGGATTCTATTTGTGAACCATTCCATTGTAGATTTGGCTTTATGTTTTGGATCATTGTCCTGTTGGAAGATAAATATCCGTCCCAGTCTCAGGTCTTTTGCAGACTCCACCAGGTTTTCTTCCAGAATGTTCCTGTATTTGGCTCCATCCATCTTCCCATCAATTTTAGCCATCTTCCCTGTCCCTGCTGAAGAAAAGCAGACCCAAACCATGATGCTGCCACCACCATGTTTGACAGTGGGGATGGTGTGTTCAGGGTGATGAGCTGTGTTGCTTTTACGCCAAACATATCGTTTTGCATTGTGGCCAAAAAGTTTGATTTTGGTTTCATCTGACCAGAGCACCTTCTTCCACATGTTTGGTGTGTCTCCCAGGTGGCTTGTGGCAAACTTTAAACGAGACTTTTTATGGATATCTTTGAGAAATGGCCACTCTTCCATAAAGGCCAGATTTGTGCAGTGCACGAATGATTGTTGTCCTATGGACAGACTCTCCCACCTCAGCTGTAGTTATCTGCAGTTCATCCAGAGTGATCATGGGCCTCTTGGCTGCATCTCTGATCAGTCTTCTCCTTGTTTGAGATGAAAGTTTGGAGGGACGGCCGGGTCTTGGTAGATTTGCAGTGGTCTGATACTCATTCCATTTCAATATAATTGTTTGCACAGTGCTCCTTAAGATGTTTAAAGCTTGGGAAATCTTTTTGTATCCAAATCCGGCTTCTCCACAACAGTATCTTGGACCTGCCTGGTGTGTTCCTTTGTCTTCATGGTTCTCTCTGCGCTTTAAACAGAACCCTGAGACTATCAAAGAGCAGCTGCATTTATACGGAGACTTGATTACACACAGGTGCATTCTATTTATCATCATCAGTCATTTAGGACAACATTGGATCATTCAAAGATCCTCACTGAACTTCTGGAGTGAGTTTGCTGCACTGAAAGTAAAGGGGCCGAATAATATTGCACGCCCCACTTTTCAGTTTTTTATTTGTTAACAAAGTTTAAATTATCCAATAAATTGAGTTTCACTTCACGATTGTGTCCCACTTGTTGTTGATTCATTATAAAAAATGAAATGTTATATCTTTATGTTTGAAGCCTGAAATGTGGCGAAATATCGAAAGGTTCAAGGGGGGCGAATACTTTTGCAAGGCACTGTATATGTATAATGTGTTCTCTGATTAACATTTCAAAGTGTTACGGAAACGTAGGTGTAGACCAATCAGAAAGGAAGGGGGAGGGAGCTTGCGTCTTTTTTTTCAAATCAAGTACCTCTCTGTCTCTCTTTCTGACAAACTCCAGACAATCACTTTAAGAGTATTGCTGTATGCTTTTCCTCAAAAGCAACCTGGCTATCCACAATTATTTTCCTAAATGTTTCTTACATATTTTTCTTGTATTTCTTTCTCTAGTTTCTCTCCCTGGTCTCTCTGGTCGTTCTGTCTGCTCTTTCTCTAGTCTCTCTATAGTCCCACAGCAGTAACACTCTCTTTTCTGGTGTGTCCAGGTGATCAGCAGTGACCCTTACTGGGTACCGACCACTGAGGAGGAGTACCTACACTTTGGGGAGAAAGCCGACTCGGATAACCAGGCTCTGAAATACATGAACGCAGTGAGACGGCGAAAAGGTTTGTACGTGGAGGAGAAGCTCGTGGAGCATGCGGAGAAGCAGCGCACGCTCGGAAAGAACAAGTGAAATGAATGAGCAGCAAAGACTTGAAGTGAACTCTGACTGTAGAAAGGTCATCACCAACGACTGAAGAAGGACTGAAGATGGACTTAGCAGGACTGAGGCAGGACTGAGGCAGGACTGAGGCAGGACTGGGGCAGGACTGAGGCAGGACTGAGGCAGGACTGATGCGGGACTGAGGCAGGACTTGGCAGGACTGAGGCAGGACTGAGGCAGGACTGAGGCAGGACTGGGGCAGGACTGAGGCAGGACTGAGGCAGGACTGATGCGGGACTGAGGCAGGACTGAAGCAGGACTGGGGCAGGACTGAAGCTCAGGGTTCTAACACATGAATCCACTGTGAAGCTGCTGTTGACTCAACACTAGGACTCCCATTCAAACCAATGGAATTCTGAAAAAAAACACAATGAAGTGACATATTTCTGAAATTTTTTTCTACACTGATTTACTTTTACTACGTACTAAAGCTGGGGATTGAAACTTGAAAACCAGGGGGAAAACGTTTGTGTAAAAGCTAATTCTAACAGTATGTAAACAGTGTGTTGCTATGGTAACTAGGAGTTGTACTACTTTGATGGATAACCAAACCCAGAACTTTGCTCAGAACCATTCCTGAACCAGTCCATGACACGACCAGGACCATATCAGGACCTATCCAGAACCAGTCCAGGACATTTGATGGCTCTATTTGAATTTTACATTGGAATGTATGGAGCAGTCAAAATGACGGCTTGCGGGATAATGATAGGCCGCCTCACATTTCAAAAACATAATTTCATAAAAATGATTAACAAAGAATGAAACTACATGTAGAAACAGAAGAGTTATGAAGACACAAATGTACATCAGTCATGTAAAAGCCGTCTATTTGACTGCTCTGGAAGTTTGAGAGTTAAAAGGGAAGAAATGTAAAAATAAAAATGAATGAACTGTGTTTGGTTCTGACTGATCACTGTTCCAACTGTATTCACTTCCTCGTATTCCTCAGATGTTAATAATTTTCTTTCTTTGCACTTAATAAATTGATTATATTGAATCTTTGTTTCTGTCTTTTTGGTTTTTGAATGAATGAATACTTTATTTTGAGCCATGGCAAACTAGAACAAAGAACAACAACAAAATAAAAACGAAAGAATACACGATAATAAACAAATATACAGTGTGTTTTGTTTTAGAAACAAAAATCCAGTTCGAAAGTTGAGTCAAGGTTTGTTTTAACCTGAAATTAGTTTTTTCTTTTTTTAAAGAGGCAATGAGCAACATTTAGTACGTTCACAAGGCATAAGATCTAATGAGGGAAAAAATGACTATATCATGAAAGAAGAGAGAGGGGGTTTCTCTGGTCTCTGTCTCTCTCTCTCTGGCTTTTCTTTGGTCTCTATTTGATCTCTCTCTGCTCTCTCTAGTTTCTCTGGTCTCTCTCTGGTTTAAACCCAAGTACTCCATGGAGAAACTTGTACACAAGCAAAAGTGCTTTAAAGTTTATTCTCTGAGCCACAGGCTTGATATCCTCTTTGTATGTAATCACTCCATATCATGTATTCCTTTCACATTTTTAATTTAGATTTTAATCTTATTATTTGATCTATATTTTAATGTTTAACCTGTTTTCTGTCTATTCTTCACACCAATTTCCAATGGTGGGAACAAACATCTGTGGTACTTTTTGTAAATTTCATATAAAGTTTCTTATGTATTGATAACGTGTGTCCAAACTAGCTCTCCTCAGACAGGTCAAAGTAACATGTGTAGCTGTGAAAGTACAAGTCCAGGCCTGTCTTAGCTCTGACTGCTGCTGTGTGTGAAAATACTGTGTTTTTCAGAGGTAGATGTCACAGTTCTGACCTCCCCCTCCCCCTCCTCCTTCTCCCTCCTCTTCCTCTGTAACCGGATCCACAATGTTTGGATCATGGGACAGGAGCTGGAGAAATGCGAACCCAGGCCACACAATCAAAGCCTTGGGAACTGACGGACGAAGGCCCCTGTGTCCATCAGTCATGTGTGGAGCTCCTCCCATGTGTGAGATGTGAGGGGGAGACGACGGAGACACCAGGATTTTCACCAAGACTTTTCTATACACTCTCTCTGGTCTCTCTATTGTCTCCCTCTGGTTTCTCTCTGGTCTCATCTCTCAATAAATGGCTGCTCTCATCCTTCCCATAATATTGGATCAGTCATCCTGTCCCCTGCAGTAAAGCAGCCCCAGACCATCATGTTTCCACCCCCATGCTTCACAGTGGGTTTGGTGTTCTTGGGATGCAGCGCTCAAAGCTCCTCCTGCTGATGCCAGCTCATGCCCTGGTCTGGCTAAAGTTTTCCACAGACCATCTGGGTGATGTGGAAGAGTCCTGGGAGAATATCATGTGGTCAGATGAGAGCAAAACAGAACTTTAGTAAACTTTGGTATTTTGGTAAAAAACGTTCTTTATTTGACGGGGAATAATTGAGTTGTATGCCAAGAACAGCACACCCGCTGTGGAGCGTGGGGGTGGAAACATGATGGTCTGGGGCTGCTGAATGGGAAGGTTGAATGGGCTGTGTATCATGAGACCAAAGTGACCGGAGAGAGAGAGATGGATCTTTAGAGGCGAAAAGCAACTATTTCTCCCTCAATAAAATCTTATGAATGGGAGATGATTGGAAAGACACAATATCCAGTCACTAACATTGTTCTGAGAATATATTTTAAAATCATCAGCTTCAATGGCCTCAGGTTTGTCACTGTGAGGAAGGCCATACTTCCTTACAATAAAGGTTTTATACATATTTTCCAAGAAAGAAGAAAAAGAGATAAAGATTTTTACCTCCGTCGGCCTCAATATTTTACAGGCTTTTTTTTCAGAAAGACAGCTTTTTCTTTCCCTTCTTAATCAATGGCGTGCTTAAGAATGAATAACAAATACAATAAACTCAACACAAAGCAGCTACATCCTCCATTAAAAATGTTATGCATCTCAAACCAAACTTAAGTAACTAAACCTTGTATGTATGTTTTGTCTCGCTGCCCTTTCGCTGATCTCTCAATTAGCAGGACATGTCATGCTTGTCTACCGCTCCAGTCTGGTGTGAGGTCCAGAGTTTGGGAAGCGCTGCCTTCTCTGCTGTGTCCATCTGTTGCAAAGCCCTGGTCAGTGTCCAGTGAGAGCTCAGGCATATGGTGCTCTCGGTGCAGTCTACTCTCCTCCTCTTCAGCCGTTCAGATGGAGGTAAACCGAAAAATGTTACTGTGTTGTTGAATTACCTGTGATTTTAAATGAGTTTTTATGTGATGATTTGTGCTTTGTGTGTTTTGGACTGGGAAGCGCTTTGTGTTACTATTTGTAGGAAGAGCACTCTAAATATAAAGATTGATTGATTGAAAAAGACAAATGAACTGGATTTTTAAAAAAGTATAACGCATACAATTTCTGTTTTGTTTCTCTCTCTCTCTTTTTCTTTCTCTTTCTCTTTCTCTCTCTCTCTTTATCATTCCCATAATATGGATCTGTCATCCTGTCTCTGTGGAAAAGCAGCCCCAGACAATCATGTTTCCACCCCCATGCTTTGCAAATGAACTGATTTAAGCAGTATACAGTAGATACAGTATAGTTGACTTCAGAATTACAAATATTTATTTTTTGATTGCCAAGTTGTTCACAAACTTAAACATGCAGCGTCTTCAAAGCTGTCATGAACTGAACAGAAGGAAGCACCCACTATGCGGGACTGCCAAAATAAAAGTGGTAGTTAATAAACAAGAATTAAAACTTTATTGATCCCAACGGGCAATTCATTTGCAACATAAACTCACAGCAGAAGACACATACTCTACACAAACACACAGTGAGTCTCACAGTTCACACAGCAGCAGGTTACACAAAATAAGTTACAAAAACAACACTGAACAACACAATTCCCAAAAGTCAAACACCTCCACCAGAGTTCAACAGTTTTATGGCAGAGGGCACAAAATAATTGGAAAAACGGTTTGTTTTCCGTGCTGAAGCATAAAAGCGACGCCCTGAAGGCATTATTACAAAGTCAGCCATCAGAGGATGTTTGGGCAGAGCCAGAATACATTTTGCTTTATTCAGCACTTGTTCCTCCCACAAAGAGTGAAGATCTCTGAGTTTTCCTCCAGTGATTTTGGAGCAAGTTCTCACAATACTCTGTAACCTGTTTCTGTCCTTCAGCGTCAGGCTTTGGAACCAACAGATAAAAGAAAAGCTAAGAAGGCTCTCAATAAAAGAACAATAAAAATTACTAAGAATGATCCTGTTTACATTAAAAGAGTTCAATTTCCTCAACAGGTACATTCTCTGCTGCGATCGTTTAATGATAGACTCAGTGTTTATGTTAAACTTCACTTTATTGTCCATCGTTGTCCAGGATACTTGTAACTGTCCACGATGTCCACATTCCCACCGTGGATGACGCTGGAGTCATTGGATGTAACGCGTCTGAAATCAATGATCATGTCCTTGGTCTTTGCAACATTTAAGTCCAAGCAATGGTTTTCACAGCAGCAGGAGAGAAATTGTGCTAGTGCAGGACCATTAACATTAACATTAATGACCATTGCTCATCCCCATGAACCATGTATGCTGCAGATCCCTGCAGTCAAAGATGTGACACTATTCTAACAAACGTTTAATGCTGAAACACCAACAAATAACTTTCCTGACAATATATAACCAGCGTACACTGGTGAATCCACACACCCGGTCGTCTGCCCCCTCTCCCCCTGTCCATCCGTCCCCCATGCTCTCAGGGCCAGTGCAGGGAGCCTCTGTTCACGCTGGAGCCGTCTGGAGCTGGTGTGTGGTGGTCAGCTGACTCTGACTAGAGCCACTGACCCGGAGCGTGTGCCAGCGTGTGCCAGCAGCGACAATAGAGCTGTTGTCAGGGCCATTATCTAACGAAGCCCAATGAACTACTCTGTGGCCTCACTCCAAATGAAGAGATAAATATTATACACAACTTTAAACTTAATGGAGACGTATAGAACACTTGAATTGCATTACGCTAAATACTTCTTATCGCTGAAGTTTTGTGCCACATGTTATGAATAAGAATTGACTTCTGCTGAAACCCCTCTCAGTCAGGAATTATTTAGCACTAAAAATCTTAATATTCACAACTTTTTTTTATCTTATTGTAAGATTTATAAAATCTACTGTTCAGAATGGTATTTAATAATTCTTTATGTAAAGCATTTCACAGACAAGAGATACAAAGCACTTTACAATGTTTTTTTGGGGGGGAATGTTGTCCCTCACTCCACACACAGAGATAGGAGCGGGGTCTCCATACAGATGCCAGACCTATTGTACATGTTTTTTGTTGTAGGGGAAACCGGAGCATCCAGAGGAAACCCACACAGACACGAGGAGAACATGCACAATCCACCAAGGACCTTCTTGCTGTGAATCACAAGCCACTACTACTATCTATTTTTAACCCTTAAAAATTGCAATGTTGAAACCACAGAAAATGACTCATCACCTTTTAAGAGATCCTTTGTTCCTTTGGCTGCAAGACTACATACTTTATTACTATTTTAGTAACTTTTAGTGTTATGTATTTATTTAGGTCTAATGCAGTCCGAACTCAAAGAAATAAACTTTTGGGTTTAATTGATAAAGTCAATTAAAAGTAACTTGTTATATTGTTGGACTGATTTGACTTGATCAATTCACTCCAACTCTGTGTTTCTTACAAACTTTAGGTAACTCCTCACTCTCAAAACAGACCAATTTTTGCGTATAAAGCCTGTTTCCAGCAGCTGTACTCCACTCGAGTCGGACTGGTGGAAACAGGGCTTTATACGTAAAAATTGGTGCTTTTAAAACGTAAAAACCTCAAACTCTCACTTAAACAAAAACATATTTTCTTGATGACAATTTATTTTCATTTTCTTTTTTACAGTGTAGTTTATATCTGAAAAACGTTCTGTATTTTTATGACAGAAAATGCTCACTACATTTCCCAACGATAAGCAATTTGTATGACCATCTCCAAGTTACTTTTGAGGATTTTAGTGGGAGGGTAAACCAGAGCACCGAGTGGAAACCAAAACATAAAGATCCATGGCGCAGATGTACAAACAACTACAGATACAATAAGACAGACTAGACACAGCGTGTTTGTGTGTGTGCTTTTATTTTATGGACATATGAGGTCTTTTGTATGATAACACACCTTCAATATAGGGACCTGAGGAAATATGGGGAATTTTTTTAGGTCCCCATTTTTCCATGCATACTATAGTGTTGTAAAAATCAAGCATGTCCCAAAATATCTACAAATAGTGAAAATCTGTGTCAGGGCCGAAACTGCGTCCCAAAAAGTTTGATACGCTCCCTATGGTCGTGCACGGAACTACCTTTACACGCTTTTAACACACAAACACTCGACCTCATATGTCACCTATTTTGTCACAAACTTAAATACATTCCCAGACGTGGCTGGAAGAACCAAAATATTCACTCAAGCTAATTTAAAAACATACTTGAGTAGTGAAAGACTGTTCTCCTTGTATAAGTAGATTTTCTCCGGGTACTCTGGCTTCCGATGACACTAAAAAATTATACAAAAGGTTCCCACAAACAGGCTTCAGAGATGATTCTTACGCTTCAGCTGGATCTGAGTAATCTTTATTAATTTACAGCTTCAGTCCTGGGTCTACAGTCTTTATCTCAGTCCTGGGTCTATAGCCGCAGTCCTGGGTCTCCTCACCCAGAGTCCTGGGTCTCCTCAGATCGAGTCCTGGGACTCCTCAGTCTGAGACCTGGGTCTCCTCAGCCCGAGTACTGCGACTCCTCAGCCCGAGTCCTGGGACTCCTCAGCCCGGGCCCTGGGACTCCTCAGCCCGAGTCTTGGGACTCCTCAGCCCGAGTCCTGGGTCTACAGCCGCAGCCCTGGGTCTAGAGCCGCAGTCCTGGGTCTATAGCCGCAGTCTTGGGACTCCTCAGCCCGAGTCCTGGGTCTCCTCAGCCCGAGTCCTGGGTCTCCTCAGCCCGAGTCCTGGGACTCCTCAGCCCGAGTCCTGGGACTCCTCAGCCCGAGTCCTGGGTCTATAGCCGCAGTTCTGGGTCTATGACCGCAGTACTGGGTCTATAGCCGCAGTACTGGGTCTATACAGCCACAGTCCTTGGTCTCCTATGCCCGAGTCCTGGGATTCCTCAAGCCGAGTCCTGGGTCTCCTCAGCCCGACTCCTGGGTCTCCTCAGCCCGAGTCCTGGGTCTCCTAAGCCCGAGTCCTGGGACTCCTAAGCCCGAGTCCTGGGGCTACAGCCGCAGTCCTGGGTCTACAGCCGCAGTCCTGGGTCTATAGCCGCAGTCCTGGGTCTATACAGCTACAGTCCTGGGACTCCTCAGCCCGAGTCCTGGGACTCCTCAGCCCGAGTCCTGGGACTCCTCAGCCCGAGTCCTGGGACTCCTCAGCCCAAATCCTGGGACTCCTCAGCCCGAGTCCTGGGGCTATAGCCGCAGTCCTGGGTCTATAGGCGCAGTCCTGGGTCTATACAGCCTCAGTTCTAGGGCGGCACGGTGGCTGAGTGGATAGCACTCTCGCCTTTCAGCAAGAAGGTCCTGGGTTCGAATCCCGGTTGGACCAGGGCCTTTCTGAGTGGAGTTTGCATGTTCTCCCCGTGTCTGCGTAGGTTTCCTCCGGGTGCTCCGGTTTCCCCTACCACTAAAAATATGTACAATAGGTATGGCATGTGCCTCCTGTACTGGCACCCCCACCCAACAATTGTAAACCGCTTTGAGACTCCGATGTGCAGTGAAAAGGCGGTATATAAATAAAAAAAGCTTACTATACAGCCTCAGTCCTGGGTCTCCTCAGCCCGAGTCCTGGGTCTCCTCAGCCCGAGTCCTGGGTCTCCTCAGCCCGAGTCCTGGGACTCCTCAGCCCAAGTCCTGAGGCTATAGCCGCAGTCCTGGGTCTATAGCTGCAGTCCTGGGTCTATAGCCGCAGTCCTGGGTCTATACAGCCTCAGTCCTGGGTCTACAGCCACATTCCTGGGTCTATAGCTGCAGTCCTGGGTCTCCTCAGCTCGAGTCCTGGGTCTCCTCAGCCCGAGTCCTGGATCTACAGCCGCAGTCCTGGGTCTATACAGCCGCAGTCCTGGGTCTCCTCAGCCCGAGTCCTGGGACTCCTCAGCCCAAGTCCTGGGTCTCCTCAGCCCGAGTCCTGGGACTCCTCAGCCCAAGTCCTGGGACTCCTCAGCCCGAGGCTTGGGTCTACAGCCTCAGTCCTGGGTCTGTACAGCTGCAGTCCTGGGTGTTCTCAGCCCGAGTCCTGGGACTCCTCAGCCCGAGTCCTGGGTCTCCTCAGCCCAAGTCCTGGGTCTCCTCAGCCCAAGTCCTGGGTCTCCTCAGCCCGAGTCCTGGGTCTCTTCTGCCCGAGTCCTGGGTCTATAGCCGCAGTCCTGGGTCTCCTCAGCCCGAGTCCTGGGTCTCCTCAGCCCGAGTCCTGGGACTCTTCAGCCCGAGTCCTGGGTCTACAGCCGCAGTCCTGGGTCTACAGCCTCAGTCCTGGGTCTATACAGCCGCAGTCCTGGTTCTCCTCAGCCCGAGTCCTGGGACTCCTCAGCCCGAGTCCTGGGTCTTCTTTCTTTATGTGTCTGAGATTAATTTAGAAGAGCTAACCACTTCTTGAGTTTAAAATGAGTTTAGAAGCAGAGCGAACCTGAAATCCGGCTGCATCTCAGCTGGCCTACATGTTTGTCTCAATAAAGTAAAAATATTATTACATTTCCAAAAAATATAAGAAATGTATTACATTAGACCCAAGTGTTTGTGTGTGCGTGTGTGTGTGTGTGCAGTGGTGTGGGTATGTATGGGTGCGAGCGTTATTATAACATACATACCATGCTTTGAGGTTTATTAAGCTTAAGATAAAGATTAATTTAATTTTAAAGTATAGAGTTGTGCTGCTCTTGGGTTGTGTGCTCCTCATTCCTACTGTTCTGTAACTTGTGATGCAACACTGACATTTCCACACTGTGGGACGAGTACATCCTGTGCTCTTTATCATTTGAGAGGACTAATTCCAGTGCTTCCACCTGAATACAGATAACGAATAAATCTAAAACAGCGACTAAATGCTGCAAATATAAACTCTATTTACTTGAATGACTTTTGAACAGCGGCAAGTGGACAGGTTTGAAGAGACGGTATCCGAAGCTTGTCCTCCGCGTTACATCCTCTGGGTTCAAGAGGTAAACCTGTGTGGGTGTGAAGAGAGGATTTTCACTTTGGGTTTGGACAAAAGAGAGAGAACATGTGGTGGTTTTTGGTGGTTTTGCCAAGTCCTCCTCCGCACGGTCAGGCCCCAGGCTCAGGTAGAGTCCTCTCGCAGCAGGATGTGCGACCTCAGCCAACTACAACTGGGTTAGTTGGACTCCGAACCTAAAGCTGCACTGATCAGAGCTCAAATATTGTTCATTAAACGATTAAAGAAGACTGAATTAAATCTCATGTTAAATTACAGGTTCCCTAGTTTTAAAGGTCTGTTAAATATCAGCCAGTTAAATGTTAGAAGAATTTTCTTTTTCTATGTTTTGGTCATAGCAACAGTTACAAAGGTCTAGCACCTTTGCAACTGTCTCTTGGTTCAGAAAAGCCTGTGAAAGGATATATCTGATATAAATGAGACTTAACCCTTTGAGTAAACGCTAGCTCAAATACAGTATTTTTTTTTTTTCATGATATAGAGCTTAATAATTGTTTTTGGCATGTTTCCTCTGACTCCACATAGTGAAGGGAGCGGAGTCATCACACAGGGGGCGTCTCCTGGAATTATTGAGGTTGGGGAAATCGGAGCACCCAGAGAAAACCCACGGGGTCACAGGGAGAACATGTAATCTCCACACAGAAAGACCCTGTCTGAGGTAAAATGGAACCCAGGACCTGAAGCTCGTTCAGATGAAACAAACAGAAAGACTCTCAATGTGTGATGTTGTATTGAAACCATCTCATAGACGAGAACCAAGGAGTCCTGGTCTCAGGTCTCTGTCCTGGCTCCCTTTGGCTCAGAGAATAGACTTTAAAGCAGCTCTTCTTGTGTACAATTCTCTCCATGGCCTCGCACTGAAGTATATCTGTTACATGTTAGTGCCATATGAACCAACTCAGAATCTGAGGAGCACAGGGACTGGCCTCCTGCTGGACCCCAGAGTCAGAACTAAACATAGGGAAGCAGCGTTTTAGATTCATGCAGTTAGATCAAGGATTGTATCTTCATTCTTTTAAACACACTGTGATCATGAATTATTTTATGCTTCTCTGGTTCTGTTGCCTTGCGTATGATCTGTGCCGTACAAATAAACATAATTACGCTTGTTCTCATGTTATGACTTCTCTGGGACTTCCTGTTGAGTAAATCTGCCGCTGATGTGGACAAAAGCTGGTGGTTTTTCCTGGAGACACAGCAGAGAACATGGGCAGGGCCCAGAGCTAATGGACTGTGAAATGAGTTGAACTATTATTAACTATTATTAACATCTGCGCGGGATAAAGCCGTGACCTCTGCTTTGCACACACACTGCCACTCACACTCCAGGAGCTGCCTCCAGAGAACACTGTGGAGGAGCACCAGGGCCACTTTAGTTTCCCTGGACAACAATTGTTCAGGGGCCGGTAATCTGCAATTTAACCCTTTAAGGATCACCTAATTTCGCCTGCTCCTTCTCGAATTATGATACCCAAATGGAAATGCTTATTGTGTGGACATCTTGTGTCTGATTTTGTGTTATGATGCCTCATTTGAAAGGTAACACCTTCTAGTTTCTGAAAATGTATGTTACAGTTTGTTAGGAAGGACACAGTCTGCACTACAGCTTCTCAAACATGAGTCAAAGTTATTTTTTTTTGTCTCGAAAAAAAAAAGTCAATTTCAAAAGGTTCTCCTGAAGACATACTTTATGGTATGATGTTCAAACTCACCAGAGCAGATGTTTGTGGTGTTGGAAACACCTGTATGAAATTTTTGACCTTTAGGTGGAACTATTTTGATGCTGGGGGCTTTTTTGTAACTAATGGGCACATTCGGCACAAGTGGTCCATTTTTGTGCCAACTGTGCAAAAGTGTTTTACATGCAAATTATCAATGTTTTTACACCAAAAATCCATTTATATAATTTTTTGGCTATTACTCTTGCTATAAATAGCATTTTTTCCAGATATTGAAATGTTTGCAGAAAAGCTATTATTTATATAGTTATAGCGCGTGTTCTCCGTGAAAAAGGCTCCATCTTCCTCTTTACGCATTCAAATATGACGGGAACAGTGGGAGGAAGCTAGAAGTCCGACACATCGCCTGAAACCTGAGATTATTGGCTACAAGATGATTTGATTGACATCCAAATCGGCCAATGGTAGTCAAGACAATGCTGTCATGACGCACAGATATCTATGTGAATGGAGCGCTAAATCTAGGTGCGCTTGTTTTACTCAAATTACTCTACCTTCCAAACCATAGCACTGAAAAGTCCGGGAAAGGGCTTGTTTTGAAGGGGAGGCTTAGGGGAAGACGAACATACCCAGTGACGCTAGGTAAACAGTAAAATGTCCTCTTCATACAGTGCGCAAAGAACAGGTTTGTTTTTGTTTGTGCAACTTTCAATACTCAAATATGTTGTTGCAAGTGGATATCTACTATAAGGATGACTTTGAAGAAAAAACAACTGGATATAATTATTCTCTAGACCCTAAAGAACAAAAAAAATGCACACATGTGTGGATTAGACGTGATTTGCCCCAGAATATTAGCATGACAAGGTAAGAAACGACAATATATGTTTTAAACATATATACAGTTTGACTACTTATTCTTACTTTTGGTTATATTTAATGTTTATTTGAACATAATACGTGTATAGAGGTGGGAATAAGCTTTCAAAAGAGATATAGCTTGACTATATTGACACAAGTGAATTCTAATACTGATGCTGTTAAATGAAAAATAACTGAATCCTCCCTGTACAGGGAGGGTGATCCTCTGTGGGTCTGTTCTGAGGTTGAAATACTGTGATATGTTTACTCCCCTCAGGCAGGAGGCTGCGGTCCATCAGGACTAGAACCTCCCGCCACAAGAACAGTTTCTTCCCGTCTGCTGTTGGACTCTTGAACACTTCTTAATCTGTGTCCCCCCGCCCTTTACTTTATAAGGTCACTTTACTGCCCATCATACGTCACTTTACTTCACTGTACTGCTGTCACCTTACATTGTGTGCACCATGTGCACTTGTATATTGTATATAGTAATTGTAACTCTATTTTAAATTTTAATGTATTTATTATGCCTTCTCTACATTTACCTCTCTTTCTGACTGTTGCACCGAGCCAAAGCAATTTCCAAGTCTGTGACTTCCTGTTACTTACGTGGCAATAAAAAGGATTCTGATTCTGATGTTGATTGACATTTGACAGAACTGAAGTTTATGATTGTACAGTAGTGTCAAATCTGGAATATCGTAAGAGAATGAAGAGAATGAAAAAAAATGTGGAGGTCTGGGATCGTGTCACAGCAGAAGACATCTTATTGTTGGCAAAAAGACTTTAAATCAGAAGAATCAAGGACGCTCCTCTTAGCATCAAGCAACAGCGCCTATAGTCATGCTCGCTTTGACCTTCAGATACAACAACATTTATGGACATTAGTATCTGCCTCTCAGACCAAATACCAATGTGATTTCTGCATGTGTTGTGTAAAGTCCTCTGAGATACTGTTGTAATTTAGGGCTTGTGGAAAATCGAGGCTCTCAGATGGGATCTTTGCGCACTAGAGTAACCTGAAAGTTTATTCAGCTTCAGTTGTTTCAGTTTTTTTCCAGGCAAAACAAAGTTAGGATATGCTTCATAAAGACAATCTAATGTCACACATGTACGCAGCACATCGAGAGACATCGAAAGATCGTAATAGAGTCATAAGAACGGATACACAATCGGAATCCTTGCGACCCACACAAGGCCAGATCACATACAGGTGTAAACATACTGCTGCTAATGTACAGATGTAAACATACTGCTGCTAATGTACAGATGTAAACATACTGCTGCTAATGTACAGATGTAAACAAACTGCTGCTAATGTACAGATGAAAACATACTGCTGCTAATGTACAGATGTACACATACTGCTGCTAATGTACAGATGTAAACATACTGCTGCTAATGTACAGATGTACACATACTGCTGCTAATGTACACATACTGCTGCTAATGTACAGATGCTAACTACACATTGCCTGAACTAGAATACACAGTACTTTATAATTGCCTCTTATTTTGCCAAATGTTAGAGGCTAATAACGAATAAAGGATCTCTTAATCTTAATCTTAATCTTAATCTTGTATATTTTGTCTTTAAAGAAGGCTATTGTCCATAGGCTATACAAGAATAAATTGAATTGAATTGAATAACAAAAACATCAAGTGCAAAATCAGTGACTTCTGTTGACTGTTGTAAAGACAAGTTCAGCTTTAACTTAGTTGCATTTTAAGTCTCATAATAATCCGTACCAGTTCTGTCAATGCTAAAAAGGCAACAACTAGATTCCAGAGGTTCTGATTTTTGTAACTGGGTGTACTGACAGTGATTGGCCAGAGTTCTGCTGGAAGCCATGGTTTGAGCAGAGCACTGTGTGTATAAACTGTGCTATACAAAAAACCTGTCTTCCCTTCTCTTCTAACTAATCCACTGTCTCTATTTCTTTAGATTTTTATTTTTTATTAAGCTATTAAGAGATTAAGAGATTTATTTTTCCTATAATGGGAAATTTCAGTGTTGCATCATCAGGTACAGAACAAGATAAGAGAGCAAAAATTACATGTTTTAACTTAAGCATAATAAAGAAGCAAGCGGACTAAAGCCTAATAAAAAGAATATGTTTTAACCCAAAAATCATTCCCAATTCAGCCAGTAATTGAGCTGTAGAAGAATCTGCATGACTCCAGGCACCGCAGGTTGAGAAACAGTCATGTAACTCCCATTGGACCGTGCATCAGAGTCCTCTTTACCTCATGATTAACAGTCAAAATGACTCCATAAGAGCTCTGTTATACTCTCCACAGACTGCTCCACGTTGTCAAAGCCTTTCTGAAACGGCTTCATCTTCTCAGCGAGCGCTCGGTCCTCCCACACAGTCGTCTACTTCGCCCAGGGAGAAATAATGTGTTTTTGAAATGACCATTGCGTAAGATGAATCCCCCCCCCCCCCTCAGTATGTACGGGTGGAAGTGCTATTTGCATTTTAAAGAGCTCAGAATCATCCAGAGGGTCCTCCTGAATAATAGCTATTAGTGTCTGTACTGGATATAGACTTTTGTTGCAAATTATCTGCTTTCAAATGTCACTGGGGCATGTCAGTGTAGTGCCAACAGCTCTATGCGACCAGAGGATTTCTCTCCATTCATTAAAAGAATTTCTTGTAAAAATATAAAGGAAACGGTGAACCTGTCCACTGTGTCCGGTATTTTACATTGAGTGAAGGAAAATGAACCTACACAAATAATTGTATTCAGATGATACGTTATTTTGTCTGCCATAATAAGTTAGTTCATTTTCTCAGTCGTTTGTAAAGATGTCATATTTTGAAGAATAAATATGATGCATTATTTTTTTCCATTAAAATGAAAAAGAGACTATTTACTTAAGATGTGAAAACCTCTCCAGGATATCTAGTGTGAAACAAGTATGAAGGTGAAATAAAACACCTGTGTTGCCACCAGAGAATTTTTGTGTCGTTTATTTTTTTTTTCATATTTGAAAACTACTGGCTGTAAACACATGCATGTGATTGTAAAGAACATTTTTTCACCTCAGAAACCCCAAAACTGAATTGAATTGGCAATACTTCTGTTTTACATGGCAGAAAACTGCATAACACTAAGTATAATGTTATAGTGGTCTCTCTCTGGTCTCTCTCTCTGGTCTCTCTCTCTGGTCTCTCTGTGGTCTCTCTCTGGTCTCTCTCTCTGGTCTCTCTCTCTGGTCTCTCTCTCTGGTCTCTCTGTGGTCTCTCTCTGGTCTCTCTCTCTGGTCTCTCTCTCTGGTCTCTCTGTGGTCTCTCTCTCTGGTCTCTCTGTGGTCTCTCTCTGGTCTCTCTCTCTGGTCTCTCTCTCTGGTCTCTCTGTGGTCTCTCTCTGGTCTCTCTCTCTGGTCTCTCTGTGGTCTCTCTCTCTGGTCTCTCTGTGGTCTCTCTCTGGTCTCTCTCTCTGGTCTCTCTGTGGTCTCTCTCTCTCTCTGGTCTCTCTCTCTGGTCTCTCTCTCTGGTCTCTCTCTCTGGTCTCTCTCTCTGGTCTCTCTGTGGTCTCTCTCTCTGCTAACTATGTCTTTCTTTCTGTTCCTCGACCAGAGAGCTCTCTCTCATAGTGGTACAATGACATCATACTGTTACAGAACTAAGACATGAGCTTTGCGACAGAAGGGGCAGTCATATGTTTGTTCCAGAAGTTCCAGATATCAGCACGGATAGAGCTAATAACGGCTTTTTAAACGAGCGCGTTTTTTGTACAGACCGAGCCGTGGCGAAGTCTTTGCAAAAAGACCAAGGTCTGATATTTCTCTTTACAGACCGAGCAAGCGAGGTTAATAAATGTTTTATTATATGCCTATTTTTAATGTATACAAATATCGATCGACTAACAAAAACACTAGCAAAAGAAATGGCTTATCAGATGATTGAGGTCGCCCGCTCTAAGTTCTCAATCTCTTCTGTGTCTTTACCAATGCTTTTTAGATATTTGTGAAGTATTTTCATGTCCGACCTGGTTTTCATAATCGTGGACAGCAGTAAACATTGACCTTTTAAACAGTAAGCCCCCCTATACCTAAAGCTAATGCGGAAAAACTGGTGCAAACAAGGTCCCAGCTGGCTCCCAGTTTTGTTTCGATTGATTTTAAAATTGATAATTTTTGTTTTAAAAACCCCTTTAATTGGTCTTGCCCCTTCGTACTTGTCCGAACTTTTTAATGTTCGTGACTCAGGCAGAGCTTGTAGTGTCATCAACTCCAACATCCTCCTGCAAGTACTTACCTAGGTCTAAACACTGAGATGACCGGTCCTTCTAAGTCGCTCGGACCCAGACTCTGTAACAAAGCCGCCTCCTGATATGCGAGTGCTTACTGATTATGGGCTTTTTAAATCAGTCAATTTATCAGAAAGGGCTTTTCACTCCATTAGCGCCCGGTGACTACTTTTTTAACATGTCATTATTCATTCAACACGGTGGTGATTAAACTACTACAGTAGCCACAGCTGCCCTGGGGCACACTGACAGAAGCGAGGCAACCAGTATGTGCCATCGGCCCCTCCGACCACCACCAACCATTCACACACACACCAGACTCATTCTAGGCAATGGGGGTGAAGTGTCTTGCCTAAGGACACAACGGCAGTTTGGCACTTTACAGCCGCAGCCGCCCCACTGTGGCTGGTGTTCCCAGAGGTTAAGTGTCTTGCCAAGGACACAACGACAGTAATCAGTGGGAGTCGATGGTGAAAGTCCTGAGCGGGGCTTGAACCCACGAACTTCTGGCTCAAAGGCCAACGCTCTACCAACTGAGCTACTGCCGCCCTATAAGGTGGGACAACTGCAGCTCTAAACCGCTGTTGTGCCCTTGGGCAAACACTTCCCCCACATTGCGTATGAATCTGCTGTGAGTGAGAGTGATTGGTGGTGATTAGACAGGGTCGATGGCAGAGATTGGTGTTGTCAGATTGGTGCCAGGCTGCCCCGGGGCATCTATGGCTACCAAAGCACTGTAGTGACCAAGTCATTGTGAAACATCTGTGGGTGTCATTAAAAGGCTTTGTGCCATTCATCAAAGCTCGAGTACCTAACTTTCAAGCCACCAGGAATCCTGGCTCTCAAAACAGTTTAGTTCATGCATTTTCAAAAATTTTGTGCATTTTTGGCCTTTGTCAAATCCTTTAGATCCTTTTTTTCAGACATTTTCTCAGCCAATCAACTCTCAGCCCAAAGAGTCAAATTGTGACTCAGAGAGATCTTTCTTATCACAATTATGTATTCTAGGGCATGTTATGTGAGTCTTATGCTGCATGAAAACTAGTGATAGAACCGTACAGTTTTGAGACCTACAGGAAATGGTATGTGTATTGGCTCTGTTTCAAAGATACTTCAACTTTGACTTAAAGGAGCTATACCCGTTTCTGCAAGGTTTGGATGTTTAGCACCGCCCCTCAACTAGCTCCCAGGTTTTTCATTTCCCCTACGCTCTCATTCCACAAAGCCCTTTAGCTTTATTTACGATCCGATACATCTGCAAACATTAGCATGAGCGCAACTTCTTGTAAGCTGTACAACAATCACTGATGAAATGGTAAAAAAGCAACACACTGCTAACAAAATATTTAACTGAAAGATTACCGCTAGTTCAGCGTCCAAATGTGGTCCGAGCATAGATAGTCCGAGCATAGATAGTCCAAGGCGGTCCCGCAGGTCTCTCCCATAGACAAGTCTCTCCAGAGGATACGATGTAAGCTAGCTATGTTCACCCGGGCTTGATTTCTTCTTTGATCATTTTTTTGCTTTAGTTCCCTCTTCTCTTCCTCAGTGTTATGTCATTCGGGCTGTTTTGCCGTAGATGCAGTTACAGCAAGAGGAGTTATAGCCAATTCTGCTAACATGCTACTGTGTTTACCAGCGCTGTAGAGGTTAGAGGACGCAGCCTCTTTCTGTGATTGGAGGAGAGCGACCGTCACGCTAAATCTCTACTCAGCACTTTTTACGGCCTGAATTCATACACAAGCTGAATCAATGAGCTCAAGTTTTTAATTAAATTACAGATTATAATACAACTTGTATGTAGTATTAAAGATTTTATGAACTAATTAGAAAAAAATTGGATATAGCTTCTTTAAGAACCCTTGCTACTGTGGTTCACACTTGTGCAAGAAGGGTTCGATTCCACCTCCGGGACAGGGCCTTCTGAGTGGTGTTTACATGTTCCCCCTGTGTCTGCGTAGGTGTCTTGTGGGTGCTACAGTTTCCCCTACCACTATTGTTGTTTGCGGGTGAGGCGACTGTTTCAACTAAATAAAAAGAACAACAAAAAACAATACAGATACAAAATGAGACCATTTAAAAACTGCTACTCTAAGGCCCTCCAAGTATTTATCCATCAATCATTCAATAAGCCAACATTTGTGCGGTGGCTTTTTCTGTGCATAAACTTGAAATGTTAACTTCACTGATGGTTGGCATTTTCTCTGCATCTGAGGACAGGTCTGCCCCCAGAATGTGGGGAAAGAAAGCACTACAATTCTAAAGCTCTTTGTGACTCTGTCTGTGAAAGGTGCTACATCATTTTTTTGGGGGGAATGCATATAAATCACTTTCACTCTGAATCAGACCAGAGAAAAGAGTTTGAACCAAGCAGACTCTGCAAACATCAACCAGAGGATAGGAAGCACCTCATCACTAGTGGCTGTTCCACCTCTGCTGCTGGGACTTGAAATGCTGTTGTGCTATCTATCTATCTATCTATCTATCTTACTTAAAAAATTGTTGCACGTTTTGTCATTGTCTCGGCATTCTGAACAAAGACACGTTTCTGCAGCTCTCTCCCTCTGTGTCCTTTCGGTTCGGAGCGGGAGTCCAGGAAACGCAGCCAAAAAGCAACATGACAACTTTGCTTAATTTGTCCCTGACTCATTATTTGAGTTGTTTAACATTCACATCAGTGTTTCTGCACTTTACGACTCCCCAACAGTGAGAGTGGAGCGTGCTCTTAATGTGACTGTGATAAAACTAATGGTGGGCTGTGTCATTTGGCACAGAGCTCTCCTCGCTTCTCTGATTTACAGCTGTTTGGCCCAAACCACGCACTCAGAGTCACTTTAGTGCTAATAAAGTGAAATAATGTAAACACTTTTGTATTTACAGCTGCTACCTTCTCCCATAGATGCCAAGGAATTTTGTTTTTTCACTGGCTATGTAACTTTTCATACTAACAGAAAGTATAATTATGTGAACAGATCAATTCAATGTATGAGGGCTTTCCAAAGTTGTGGATTCACCAACAACAGATCAGAAAAGCCAACAGTTCAAACACACGTGCAATATTAACAAACAGATAGGAGCCATTGATCCATAGGGCTCACTGTCCTTAGATCCTCCTGCAACAAAGAAGAACCACTCCAAAACCCAGAAAGAAAAAGTGAGAAACCTCAGGGAGGCACACATTGAGCGAGGGCTCCACTTCCACGAACAGACAGGCTGTGAATCCAGGACTGAGTGTGTTCATTAGTCCTCATTGTTTGTTGTACAGTCTGACAGCAGCAGGAAGGAAAGACCTGCGGAACCTCTCCTTCACACATTGAGGGTGAACAAGTCTGTCACTGAAGCTGCTCTCCAGAGCAGAGAGAGTGTCCTGGAGGGGGTGACAGTCATGGTCCAGCATAGATGTTAGTTTTGCCCGGACCCTCCTGTCCCCCACCTGCTGCACTGTGTCCAGGGAACAGCCCAGGACAGAGCTGGACTTCCTGATGACCTTGTCCAGCGTCTTCCTGTCCCTCTCTGTGATACTGCTGTTCCAACAGACTACACCGTACAAGATGGTGATGATGCCACCATAGAATCATAGAAGGTCTTTAGGTCCAAAAGACCTGAGCCTCTTCAGCAGGTAGAGTCGGCTCTGGCCCTTCTTGAAGAGGGCGTTTGTCTTATGAGTCCAGTCCAGTTTGTGGTTCTGATGAACACCCAGGTGTCCACTCTCTCAATGTCCCTTCCCTGGATGTTCACTGGGGCTGGCAACGTAGAGTGACGTTTGTGGAAATCCACCACCATCTTCCCCGCGGTGATGAGGAGGTGGTTCCGCTGACCCCAGTCCACAAAGTCCTGTATAACTCCTCTGTACTCTGCGTCATCGTCCTCGGAGCTGAGTCCGATGATGACATAGTACTCAGAGAACTTCTGGAGGACACAACCGTCCGTGTTGTGTCTGAAGTCCGCAGTGTAGAGGGTGAAGAGTAACGGCGCGAGGACTGTCCCCTGGGGTGCCCCCACACTGCAGGTCAGGACCTCAGACACAGTCCCTGGTTCTCACAATCTGGGGTCTGTCTCCAGCTGTTTCCAGCTTGTCCCTGAGAATGGTGGATGGTGTTGAAGGCACTGGAGAAATCGAAGAAGAGGATCCTCACAGCAGAGCCCGGTTTCTCCAGGTGGGACAGCGAGCGGTGGAGGAGGGAGATTATAGTGTCCTCAACCCTAATGCCCAGCCGGCAGGCAAACTGCAGCGGGTCCATCGCTGAGGTCCGAATAGAGCGGAGATGTCCCAGGACCAGTCTCTCCAGTGTCTTCATGCAGTGGGATGTCAAAGCCACAGGCCTGAAGTTGCCGTTGTGTCCACCGGCCTGAAGTCGCCGGTGGCTTTGAGGTCTTTGGCCCGTGGTGTTTTGGGCCCTGGTACCACACAGGAGCCTGAGACTCAGGTTGAAGATGTGCTCCATCACTCCACAGAGTTCATCTGTGCAGAAGCGAAGGAGCCTGGAGCTGATGTTGTCAGGTCCGATTTTAAGCAGTTCCATTCTGACCTGTGCGGCAGTGAATGACAGGGGAGGGGGTGGAGGCTGGGGCTTGTGGTGGGAGAGAGCTGAGAGGCGTGCGCCATGGTGTTAACAACCGTGTTTGGGGGGCATTGTCCTCCAACAAGGAGGGGCAGCAGTAGAGCAGGGGGTGGGTGGGTTGCTGATTGAACCGCAGGTAAAAAGTGTTCAAGTCGTTAACCCATTCTCTGTCAGCCACCTACGGAACAGGTTTTGGTTTGAATCCTGAGATGGCCTTGAGATTGTTCCAAACACCTTTGATGTTCTGTCTGCTGAGCTGCTCTTCCATTTTGCCCCTGCATCAAGCTTTGGCCTCCCTCACTGATGTTCTCCAGATAATAAACATGTTATATTTTGCATATACTTGTAAAAAGAACCATGTGAGTTACTATTTGATGCATTGGACTGAGAGAAGATTGGCTTTACTAGTGGTAGAACCTAACTGTTTTGAGAACGAGAAACTTGTTAATGAACCCAGCTTTAAGTACATTCGACATATTGTACATTCAAACGATATTAATGGACATCTGTTAACATTTATGGACATTGGTCATAATGTCTGCATGTGTCACAGGCAGGGAGATTGCGGCAGCAGCAGTCTGATTTTAAAAGCAGTGACTTTGTAAGATCAGTAAAAGTGAATATTACTCACCGTCCCTTTTAGCTCGTACTTCAGAAAGAAAGAAATTCACATAACTACCTTAAGACAAGTACTTCTGCCTCCTTCTCAACTCTTCGCATGAATTCTATTTCATTTCTACTCTATAATTTCAACTCCATCACATCTTTTCTTTACTTTCCTTGTGTTAATACCAGACCTACGATATAAAAGCACCAGTTATCAGATTGAAATGCTTCAAGCAAGCCATGTTTTACATAATTCTACATTTGAATGTTATCATAATTACACTTATTTTCAAGCCATTCGCTGCCAAGACAAACACGTAAACAAGTGAAATGTATGGAAATAGAAACGTTGTCTGAGTGCTGATGTAAGAAATGGCCTGCTTTTAAAGAAACACGTCCATGATTCCTTTTGGGAGGCGATGTCTTCTGTAGAACACATTATCTCTGTCTGCGTAGGTGTGGAGGAGGAACCAGGAGCCTGTTGAATGGAAAAGATATTTATAACTCAGATCTTCCCCTCGTTCCAGAAGACGGCACAAAACAACATACCTTATGGTCGACGATCGGGAGGACAAAGACCAGCTCCCCGGGGTCCTTACGAGGACAAAGACCAGCTCGCTGGGGTCCTTACCGAGGACAAAGGAGCTGAGGAGTGAGTGAAAGACTGGAGATTTACATTGGTGGTTAGAAAAATAAGGGTGATTCATGGGTTTGACATTAAATATTTAGGAACATTCGACTATTCGACTAGAAACACTAGAGAAGAGTAAAGTAGTAGTAGTAGTAGTAGAGTAGAAAATGCCTTGCCCTCTCGCCGTGGGTCCTTCTACAAGTAGAGAAGAGATCAGGGAAGAATGGAGCATTGTTGTGAGCAGCGTCTGCAATCAGAGCTCTAATAGGCTTTTGTGGTGAAGAGGGCGCTGAGTCAAAAGGCAAAACTCTCAATGCAGGTCAATCCGCAGATCACATATCATTCCAACTTGCCAGATTCAGGGTTTTTGCCTCTTCATGGGTTGCCTCTTCCCTACACTGAACTTGTGAACTGGGCTGGTGGGTTGATATTACATCTTTCTACCCGTATTTTGACCTAGTCTTTGCTAAATAAGGCTCAGATAAAGAAGGTTATAAAACTAAATAAGGATTAAACTTTGCAAAATGTCAGTGTAACAGTGTGAAGTCTGGTATTATAATGTTGCTCTTGGACAATACATTTAATTTATGTACGGCTCCTCGTGGATCTTGCTTTAGTCCAATATAATGTCATTCCCTCTGGTCCTGGGTCATGGAGGTACTGTATGATATCATGTGCAAGGTATTGCTGCCTAAACATGAGATGGGCAGAACATGTCACTTCTGCAAGTGTTTGGGATATCCATGGTGCGAGCATGAGCCAATGAGCACATGCCATTGATCTGAATGAGCAGACATAATTGAGAGACCTAGGTCAGACATCTTGGAAAGACCTGGGACAGATATCTCAGAGACATGGGGCTTGCCCTGTTTAAACTGTGCTAGGACTATAGAAGTCTGATTTTGAAGGGCAGAAGTTGGCATTAAACTTGTTTCACAAAGGGAAAAATTGATGCGGGTTCAAACAACTTGCTTCCGCTTCCCACTGTCTCAGGTTGACACAAATTTCCACCCGAGTCTTAGAAAGATTTTTCACAACCTTAACTTTGGTATTGAGCGTTTATAATGACAAAAAATTCAATCATACAGGGTTGATGGGCACTATACAGAAGGAGCCCGTAATAGAACCGCTGCATGTGTTTCAGACCCAGGAGAAACTTACTATGTCCCTCTGGCCTTGGAATTCCCCCCGGGGAAAGGGAAGCTTCGCAATCTGATGCCCTTGCAACCAGACACCATATGCAAAACAAAATGCTGGCCATATTGTATCTGATCTCTGTCTCTGGTCTTGCTCTCTGGTGTCTCCATGGTCTCTCATTCAAGTCTCTCTCTCTGGTCTCAAGCTCTGTTTCTGTCTCTCTTTCTGATCTCTCTCTTTCTCGGTTTTCTCTCTGCTGGACCTACTGTTGGGTATTTTGTTGTGGTGGTTTCTAAGACTTGTGTCAGGGATGAGGCAGACAGAGACGGATCGTGGTGCGCCAAACTCTGGAAGTTTATTTAAGTTTCTCTCAAGTTCCAGTGGTTTCCTTTGTTTCTTTCTCCCAGACAGAATAAAGGCAGTACACAGTTTATATAGTCATTGTCACGTCACACATCGAAAGACGTGTCACACAGAGACAGTCACATCATAGTCAAAATAATCAGTCCTTGTACAGTCCTGCACGTAGGCCATATTGCTATCTAATACTAACACTCACCCCTTTGATCACATAATCACAAGTGATCACTCAATTTGATCAATCAATAAAGTGGAAAAAAAAACCTCTAAAAAAACGTATTAAAAAACAAAGAAAATGTATGCATTAAACTCATAATCATCAAATCAACATCAGTGGATTTTATCCTCTATCCTGGGAAAAAAAACAAACAAAAATAAAGTAAATAAACAAACAAACACATTTTTTTTTAAACAAAAACAAAAATAAAAACACTATTGGACAAACAAGAACTCAGCAGATTCAGTCAAAACACAGACAAAAACGAGCTGAGTCTCAAATTAGAAGCTAATTTCACTTTTATTACTCTATACTTTTATTCTAATGCTGATTGTTTACACTACACTTCACTTATTTCTTTTCACTATTTAATATTAGACTGTGTACTTTACTTTTACTATTCACTATAGTTTAAAACTATTCTAATCTATTTACAAATATGTTTGTATATTTGCTTTTATTGAGCCATATTCTTAAACATACATTTTAATCTAATAAATCTCTCTGTGGTTTACTTTCATTATCAGTGGCTTATTGTCAGTGGGATTTTGCTCCATGTGGAACTATTCTACATTCTCAGGAATAAAACTGTGAACACAGTAAGGCAAATGGTCAACATTTACACTTCTATAGTGGACAGTGATTTATTACTTTTTATTATCTAAAGATATTATTGTCAGGCAGTTTGGGATGAATGTACATCTTTAATCAAATTAGTATTATCCTTACAAGAGCTAATCTATTTTAGCAGGTTTGGGTCGGGGTCAGTTATTATACAATGGTGTTTGATTCTCTAATCTGTTCTGGCGAATCGACAGCTTTTAAACTTCTCAAATATATCTACTTTTTGTTTTTGGGCTATACCCAAATACATCAAAATGCTTTTGAATCTCTGTTGGTTATAATCTATCTCATTAATCTAAGCATTAATCTAGGCTACACTCATGAACGTTTTGCATTGCCAACATTCACAGGTGTTTGAACACAAGTGAATTTGACAAGTATCTAATAAAACTGTACATAAAACTGTAAGTAACTTTATCTACTTTTGAAGTAAATGCTTGTGAAATGGTCCCTTTACCGTTTGATATTAGCACTGGCTAAAAATTATCTCTATTTTTGAAAGCATCTATGGTTGATGCTTTTATCTATTTCTATTTCTCTAGTTTTTGACTCCAAAGCTTGGTTGCAGCTTGAGCCAAGTCATATTTCTACTTTGTGACTTCTGTCACTTTTAATAGCTCTGAAATACAGTAACTCTGATTCTAATATTATATCTGCTCTATCAGAAGGATAACATTGTATGGTACTATTTTAACTCTTACGTGGAAATGTGTTTATGAACAACAAAGGAAGTCAAATTCTACTTTTTTACTACTATTTAACATCTACTAAAACGCTACAATACCCATACTTTATCATTTTAAAACATTTTAACAGTTGCTCAGTCTCCCAGACTAAAAAGTCAAAGTTTTTGTCTCTCAGATGTCTGAATACTTAACATGTATATTGCATTTGTTCACAATTGTGGTTCTGGTTGTAGCAAGAGCATCGGCAATAGACGATTTTCATTGGCTGGTTCTTGTTCTGCAAATGTCTGTGTCCAATAGATCATCAGATGTCCAGAAGCTAGGGACAAACAAAAACAAAAGAAAGAATCATGAGTATCTCTCTCATTTAGCACTCATCAATGTATGATTTTAAAAATATAAACATCACTCCCCGGTTTTTTCTCTCTCAGATCCTCAGGGTCCTCAGGTCCTCAGGTCCTCAGGGTCCCCTGAGGGTGAGTCTCAGTCGTCATCAGGTCAGTTCATATTTCGAGAGATGTCATCTTGGACATCAGTAGGGTCCAAGCCATGGTTTTGGTCTCTCCAGATGCACATCAGGATCTCCAGATACAGTCTTTTCACTTGAAGCACATCAGGTCATTTGCGATGCACTTCTGGTCAATGGTGCAGTGTCTCAGTTCCTGTACACAGCTTGTTATGCAGTAGTTACTTTCTATGGTTAAGTCATTTTGATTCTACTTTAAAGACAATTTCTATTCATGCTGTTGCTAATGTCTCTCAGACAAAAGCAAGCGCAGTGATTCAGTTTACTTCTCTAATTTGTGTTTTAATCATATCTAATCCTAATCAATGTAATTACTTCACACAGTACAAAATCAACAAATCAAAACAAAAAATGTCAAGACAGGTCAATTAGTCCATGACAATATAGAATTCAAATGAACATTTCTGGTCTCAAAAAATACTGATTCAAGTGATAGACAATTCAGAATCAGAATCATTTTTATTGCCACGTAAGTAACAGGAGGTCACAGACTAGGAAATTGCTTTGGCTCAGTGCAACAGTCAAAAAGAGATAATAAAAATAAGAATAAAAAACACTTCTAAAGAGTAAATTTAAATTTAAGATAGAGTTACAGTTACTATTTACAATATACAAGTGCACATGGTGCACACAATGTAAGGTGACAGCAGTACAGTGAAGTAAAGTGACGTATGATGGGCAGTAAAGTGACTTTATAAAGGGCGGGGGGACAGGTTAAGAAGTGTTCAAGAGTCCAACAGCAGAGGGGAAGAAACTGTTCTTGTGGCGGGAAGTTCTAGTCCTGATGGACCGCAGTCTCCTGCCTGAGGGGAGTGGTTGGAATAGTCCATGTGCAGGGTGAGAGGGGTCGGCTGCGATACGACCAGCCCGGCCTCGAGCTTGGGCGACGTACAGGTCCTGCAGCGATGGAAGGCTGCGGCCAATCACTTCTTCTGCAGAGCGCACAATGCGCTGTAGTCTCTGTTTGTCCCTGACTGTGGCTCCAGCGAACCACACGGTGATGGAGGAGGTGAGGATGGACTCGATGATGGCCGTGTAGAACTGCACCAACATCTGTGCGGGCAGCTTGGCTTTCCTGAGCTGCCGCAGGAAGTACATCCTCTGCTGGGCCTTCTTGATGAGGGAGCTGATGGTCGGCTCCCACTTGAGGTCCTGGGTGATGCCCAGGAAACGGAAGGACTCCACAGAGGTGATGGGGGAGTCCATCACGGAGGGTGGGGGCGGGGGGACAGTGCTCTTCCTGAAGTCCACAATCATCTCCACTGTAAGTAATGTTTATTTATATACCGCCTTTCACAGACAAGGGTCACAAAGCGGTTTACAATTGTTATTATTTTTTTGGGCATTTGCCTCTCACTCCACACAGAGATGGGAGCGGGGTCGCCGAACAGGAGGCGCATGCACAGTCCTATTGTACATATTTTTAGTGGTAGGGGAAACCGGAGTACCCGGAGGAAACCTACGCAGACACGGGGAGAACATGCAAACTCCACTCAGAAAGGCCCTGGTCCGACCGGGATTCGAACCCAGGACCTTCTTGCTGAGAGGCGAGAGTGCTATCCACTCAGCCACCACTGTCTTCTGGGCGTTCAGCTCCAGGTTGTTACCACTGCACCAGGACACCAGCCGGTCCACCTCCCTCCTGTAGGCGGACTCATCGTTGTTGGAGATGAGTCCAATGAGGGTGGTGTTGTCCGCGAACTTGATCAGCTTCACGGAGTCGTGGCTGGAGGTGCAGTGGTTGGTGTACAGGGAGAAGAGCAGGGGAGAAAGAACACAGCCCTGTGGGGCTCCTGTATTTATAATCCGAGAGTCCGAGACATTCTTCCCCAGACGCACTCGCTGCTTCCTGTCTGTCAGGAAGTCAGTGATCCACCTGCAGGTGGAATCGGGCACGTTGAGCTGGGAGAGCTTGTCCTGGAGAAGGGATGGCAGGATTGTGTTGAAGGCAGAGCTGAAGTCCACGAACAGGACCCTGGCGTAGGTCCCCGGGGAGTCCAGGTGCTGTAGGATGTGGTGGAGGGCCAGGTTAATGGCGTCGTCTACAGATCTGTTGGCTCTATAGGCGAACTGCAGGGGGTCCAGGAGGGGGGAGGTGAGGGACTTGAGATGGGAGAGAACCAGGCGTTCAAATGACTTCATGACGACAGACGTAAGTGCTACAGGTCTGTAGTCGTTGAGTCCTGTGATCCTGGGCTTCTTCGGGACGGGGACAATAATGGAGGATTTGAAGCAGGCCGGGACATGGTAGGACTGCAGAGAGGTGTTGAAAATGTCCGTGAACACAGGAGTAAGCTCACTGGCGCAGTGTCTCAGAGTGGCCGGAGACACGTGGTCCGGGCCAGGAGCTTTGCGGGGGTGCAGCCTCAAGAAGAGTAGTTTGATATCTTTAGAGGCTATTGTCAGGCTGGGGGCAGGGCTGATGGGTGGGTCGTTAGAGTAGTGGGGGGTGGGGGAGGGAGAGGTGTCAGGGGCAGCATCAAAGCGACTGAAAAATAAGTTCAGTTCGTCAGCTAGCTTGTGGTCGTCAGCACAGGGGGGGGCTTTGGGTTTGTAGTTGGTGATCTCCCGTAGGCCCCTCCAGACAGAAGCAGTATCGTTGTTACCAAACTGCTCCTGTAGTCGTTCTCTGTGCCGGGACTTGGCTGCTTTCAGTTCTTTTCTGAACTGATATTTAGCTGCTTTGTAGCCGCTGCGGTCCCCCTCCCTGAAAGCAGACTCACAATTAAAAATGTGTTTACATTGAAGTAAACTTAAAATGCTTTTTTCTCATGTTCTGCTTTTTCATGTATCTATATGTAAATGTGAATGTGTGAGTGCGTGTATGTATGTGTGTGTGAGTGCGTGTGTGAATTTTGGGGTTGTGTCTCCAGACTCCTCGAACCACCTGCTTTAGAAGGTCACACTGGCTCGATGTAAACAATCAAAGTGGGCACACTTCCAGATTGCAAAACAACTCACCCACCACTGCCTACAGAAAACCCCACTTTGTGGCCCCGGTCTCACTGCCACCTACGACCATCGGTCTGTAGTGGGGGAGGGGCACACGGAGGTAGCTATGTCGCCTTTACGATCTGCGGCTGGTTGGATGGTGTCTACTCTGGGCTCCTGTTGTCTGAGCTTTCAGTGTCCAGTCCAGCAGTGACCCTTGTACAGTGTGGGAGAGTCTGAAAAACAATCCTTGAGACGGCCAATTTAAAAAACAACAGATATCAGTATGTGAATGAGATTGTTTTTCTCTCTAAAGTCTAAACAATTTTGCAGCGCTCTTGGCTTTCCCACATGCGCTATATAAATAAACTTATTACTTATTATCTTACTAATGATGACATTTTAAGACCAGAAACTCTCTTAATAAAAAACAAGACTCAAATCTCAAAAAACCTTTAAACTTTAAAATATGTATTATGTACTTTTGTACTGTGTGTTTAATTATCTATGCGTTCTTGGGTTTCATTTTATGGACTTTCCCTTTTACACTTGAACATTTATCTCAGCATTTATTCTACTAATTTAAAATAATTGCAGCCTTTTCAAATGAAGTCAATATGAATCGGAGCACATTTCAGATCAGGCTCCTCTGCAGCAGCAAGGTCAGGTGCATGGTCAAAACAAAACAAAAAGTCACCGCTTGCCATGTGAATTGGGTAGAACTCAACTCAATATAATACTTTTACAGCTAATCCTAATTCCCTCTTTCTTTTTAGACAAAGTCTATGATCAAAAATCACTTTTAACACAGATTCTAATTTAAATGTTTGAAAAACGGCTTTTGTAACTAAAATTAAAAAAAAAATGAAAACATTCTCACAAACAGCTATGAAATATATCAGAGATACAATAATGGACTCAAAAAATAAGCAGCAGATTTAAAAAGAAAAGAAAAGCTTTTTTGTACTAATCTTTGGGTTTCAAAAACATACTAATTCAAAACTTCTATTCCCTAAATGTGTTTAAAAACGTTTAACTGTGTCATAACACAATGGTTCAATTCCAAATTTAGCAAATTTAACTGAATAACAACTATGAAAAGCCAAAATCCTAAAAGCAGTAGCTCCCCTTTAAATCAGAGCAGCAGCAGCAGCGCAGCGAGGGCGGGGGGGGGGGGGGGCACTAACTATTCTGGCTGTAACTGCTATTTTATCGAGGTAGCAACCTGATGATCATTTAAACTGCCATTTTATCGAGGTGGCGGACCTGATGATCAATTACACTGCCATTTTATCGAGGTGGCTGACCTGATGATCATTTAAACTGCCATTTTATCGAGGTGGCGGACCTGATGATCAATTAAACTGCCATTTTATCGAGGTGGCTGACCTGATGATCATTTAAACTGCGATTTTATCGAGGTGGCGGACCTGATGATCAATTACACTGCCATTTTATCGAGGTGGCTGACCTGATGATCATTTAAACTGCGATTTTATCGAGGTGGCGGACCTGATGATCAATTACACTGCCATTTTATCGAGGTGGCTAACCTGATGATCATTTAAACTGCCATTTTATCGAGGTGGCGGACCTGATGATCAATTACACTGCCATTTTATCGAGGTGGCTTACCTGATGATCAATTAAACTGCCATTTTATTGAGGTGGCGGACCTGAATCTTACCTAATCCGATCTATATAGATATACGACATTTGGTGGACCTCAAAACAGACCATAATTTAGTTCACTCAATTAGCAGACTTTGAATAAACAGGTGTCCGCTCTTACCTTTTGTCGAACAGGTCCCAGGCACCGTCAGAAGTCCACCAAATATCAGCTTTTCCACATCCAACCGGGTCTCCCAGATCATGAACCAGCGCTCACTGGTACCGGGAACTAGTTTCCATCGGCAGAGACCAATCACCCGTCAGAAATCCCCGGAATGTGGACATGGGAAAACAATTTTAAACGCTTAGTCAGTCCAAAAAAGAGGACACAAAAAAATATAGTGAGAGAGCAAAAAAGTCCCGGAGCCGGTCGCCTCTCCAGCCTGCTGGACCGCTCCCAGGCCCCCGATACTCTCAGCTCTCCCACGCCGAGAAAAATAAAACAAAGGAAACTCCCTCAAAACAATCCAGAGAATGGCACACACTGAGCCGCACATTCTCCACCAAATCTGTCAGGGATGAAGCAGACAGAGACGGATCGTGGTGCGCCAAACTCTGGAAGTTTATTTAAGTTTCTCTCAAGTTCCAGTGGTTTCCATTGTTTCCTTCTCTCAGACAGAATAAAGGCAGTACACAGTTTATATAGTCATTGTCACATCACACATCAAAAGACGTGTCACACAGAGACAGTCACATCATAGTCAAAATAATCAGAGTCCTTGTGCAGTCCTGCACGTAGGCCATATTTCTATCTAATACTAAGACTTGCAATATCTGTTAGTTTATCTACTATATTCATCCTGCCATATATGTATATAATTTACACATATACACATGGACGCTTCCATCCGTTGGTTTTTAAAACACCGTTTCCCATCCACTGGGCTAACAAACATGGTCAGCTTTTTCGTTCATGTTCACTGTGGTGTGTCAATGTGGTCCGGAGCATAGTTAGTGCTCCAGTATAATTGTTTGTCCTAAACTCATCCCATGTTAAACATTCTGGGAAATGCGTTAAAAGGCCTTTTAGCACAATATTTTTGTGTGATAAATGTATCTTAACTCATGCCTTGAAGTCCCTGCCCTAATATTTACATATATGGATATTTACTTGCAGCTCAAATGAAGCATTTACATCTATTTACAGTATATTGTATATGTTGTGTGCTCTTACTACTGTCCTGTCTGTGGACTACAACATTGAAATTTCCCCACTCTGGCATGCATAAAGGTTTTTTATCTTATCTTCTCCCCTTCCTTGTTTCTGCTGGACTGTTTCCCAAACTCTTCTAACGAGTGCACTTATCCCAGCGTCGTTGGAGCAGCAGAGATGAGGTAATGCTCCGAGGCCCAGAGAAACAAAGCCATTCATTAAAGAGTATCAAGCCTCCGTGTCCCAGTGGTCCCTGAACGCCTCGCAAAATACTGTATTCTCTACACAGCAGGCCTCACATAGACACCTACACTGCTGCTACTGCTGCTGCTACTGCTGCTGTTACGAGTCGGACAAAGAACCCAAGTGCAGAGGTAACAAAAAGTTTAATTAACAAAAATAGGTAGACTCAAAACACAGGAGAGCCGGGAATGGGGCTGGGACCAGGCGGGGCAGGGCTGGGTGCAGAGCTGGGGTCAGGCGGTGCTGGGCTGGGGTCAGGCGGTGCGGAACGGAGGTCTGAGGCAGAGCAAAACAAAGGTGAGACAAAAGTAACGAGAGCGATAACAAGCAGGCCTACTAACGCACAGTAACACTGATTACGAACTGGCACCGATGAGCTGGCTTCTGGAGCTCTTGTAGTAGCTTGATTGGAGCCAGGAGGCAGCTGGGCCTGATCAGCCTCTCCCATCCACCTGCTCTGGGAGGCGGCTCCAGGAGAAGCAGGGGAGGGAGGGGCTGCTGGAGGAGCAGCCCTGACAGCTGCTAATACTAGTGCTACTGCTGCTGCTAGGTAGTGGTTTGGGGAATGTGGGGGGCGGGAGGAAACCAGTCTTACAACTGAACCAACTATTTAGACGTGTTTAGAAAAAATAATGAATTAAAATTTCAGTTAAATTAAATTGATTTGTGTCTCGCCCTAAAATGCAACAGCAGTCATCTATGCAGACTTTGCAAAGCAATTGATTTCTGAACAACAGGTCAGAGAATCAAACAGTTCATTAATAACAAACATAGGACCCATTGGTCCATAGGATCTGGATGACCTCTGTCCAGAAATGTTCATAAATAAACGCTCTTGCTTAGAAAAAAGGGAAATATTGAGAGAGTGACTATCAGAATCAGAATCAGAATCATTTTTATTGCCACGTAAGTAACAGGAGGTCACAGACTAGGAAATTGCTTTGGCTCAGTGCAACAGTCAAAAAGAGATAATAAAAATAAGAATAAAAAAACACTTCTAAAGAATACATTTAAATTTAAAATAGAGTTACAGTTACTATTTACAATATACAAGTGCACAGTGTACAGCCTGTCCGACTATGACGGACAGGCTGTAGATCCAAGACTGAGGCTGTAAATACAGGACTGAGGCTGTAGATCCAGGACTGAGGAGAATGTCGCCTGGGGTCTCAGTCTGCACTGTATACTATTAGTATTTCTGCAGATGCAAATTTGTCAAAGAAACAATATTAAATGCGGAAAAGGCTGCGCTCCCGTTTTGGGACATTTGTAATCAGCCGAGGAGCACTCAGCTCTGCTCTCAGCGTGATCCCTCACACCCAAAATCAGCAGCACAAACAAAGCCTCTTGTAATCAGGTTCACTCACTCAACGATACAGATACTAGAAAACTCTGGAAGTCGTGGGCAGATGAGAAATGTACAATCTGTTGACAGTAAACTCAGGGTTAGACTCGTGGGGCAGCACCCCTTGGTTCTACAGCTTCAGTCCTGGATCCACAGCCTGTCCGTCCGTGATCGTATCCCTATTCTCAATATGAGACTCCCCACAGTTTCTCACATTTTCCCCACTGGGTTTCTGAGTGCTTTCTAGTCGATGCAGGAGGGTCGAAGGACAGTGATGATCCAAGACATTTCTGCACATTTATTAACATTTCTGGACAATGGACAGTGTGAAATGTTTGATTATCTGATCTGTTGTTGGTAAATCCACATCTTTGTAAAGTCGTTTGTCTTGACAGCTGACCAGAAATACAGAAATACATTGAATTTAAAAACAAGAAAACATGGTTCAACATGCCTGCAAAGCGTCATCTAGACGTCTTAGAACCAAAGCAAATGGTGAAATGGCAAAGCACGTCACTCACATTGCTTTGTTTTGTGAGTGTGAGTGTGGTCCATGGAGCGGTGGGAAGTGTTTTGTCATCTAACCAGTTCCTCTAAAAACAGTTTGCTTCCAACACTAGTTTTCACATATATTTATTTTTGGCCACTGTCGCAGATCAGACAGAGAAGTGACCATTCTCACTCAGCCCAAAGCATCAAACAGTGACTCACAGGGATTTTTCTTACACAAAATATAACAAAATATATATACACAAAAGTTTTCTTATAAAATAGAGTGTATTTTGTAGTCTTTGTTTGAGTACATTTTGCTAATCAAACAAGTTCAAATGGAATAAGAATAAGTCCATTCATTTCTCACTGAGAACCAGAATAAAACAGTACAGTGCTGCACTGAGAAGCGGCTCACATTAGTCTGGTCGGTCTCTGTCCTTAAGTCCTCTCACATTAGTCTGGTCCAGTCTCTGTCCTTAAGTCCTCTCACATTAGTCTGGTCCAGTCTCTGTCCTTAAGTCCTCTCACATTAGTCTGGTCGGTCTCTGTCCTTAAGTCCTCTCACATTAGTCCGGTCGGTCTCTGTCCTTAAGTCCTCTGGTCCAGTCTCTGTCCTTAAGTCCTCTCACATTAGTCTGGTCCAGTCTCTGTCCTTAAGTCTTCTCACATTAGTCTGGTCCAGTCTCTGTCCTTAAGTCCTCTCACATTAGTCTGGTCGGTCTCTGTCCTTAAGTCCTCTCACATTAGTCTGGTCCAGTCTCTGTCCTTAAGTCCTCTCACATTAGTCTGGTCGGTCTCTCTCCCTAAGTCCTCTCACATTAGTCTGGTCCAGTCTCTGTCCTTAAGTCTTCTCACATTAGTCTGGTCGGTCTCTGTCCTTAAGTCCTCTCACATTAGTCTGGTCGGTCTCTGTCCTTAAGTCCTCTCACATTAGTCTGGTCGGTCTCTGTCCTTAAGTCCTCTCACATTAGTCTGGTCGGTCTCTGTCCTTAAGTCCTCTCACATTAGTCTGGTCGGTCTCTGTCCTTAAGTCCTCTCACATTAGTCTGGTCGGTCTCTGTCCTTAAATCTTCTCACATTAGTCTGGTCGGTCTCTGTCCTTAAGTCCTCTCACATTAGTCTGGTCGGTCTCTGTCCTTAAATCTTCTCACATTAGTCTGGTCCAGTCTCTGTCCTTAAGTCTTCTCACATTAGTCTGGTCCAGTCTCTGTCCTTAAGTCCTCTCACATTAGTCTGGTCGGTCTCTGTCCTTAAGTCCTCTCACATTAGTCTGGTCCAGTCTCTGTCCTTAAGTCCTCTCACATTAGTCTGGTCGGTCTCTCTCCCTAAGTCCTCTCACATTAGTCTGGTCCAGTCTCTGTCCTTAAGTCTTCTCACATTAGTCTGGTCGGTCTCTGTCCTTAAGTCCTCTCACATTAGTCTGGTCGGTCTCTGTCCTTAAGTCCTCTCACATTAGTCTGGTCGGTCTCTGTCCTTAAATCTTCTCACATTAGTCTGGTCGGTCTCTGTCCTTAAGTCCTCTCACATTAGTCTGGTCGGTCTCTGTCCTTAAATCTTCTCACATTAGTCTGGTCGGTCTCTGTCCTTAAGTCCTCTCACATTAGTCTGGTCGGTCTCTGTCCTTAAGTCCTCTCACATTAGTCCTGGTCAAAGTTCTCTATATTGGCTTCCTGTGACTCAGAGAATAGACTTGAAAGCAGCTCTGCTTGTACATGGCCTCGCACAAATGTACATGTGTGACATGTTAGCGCAACATGAACAAACTGGGACTCTGAGGGAAACAGGGACTGCCTTAAATCTGAAAAAGTCTTCTTGAACATGAGAGACAGGCTTTTTCTCTGTCAATGTTCAAATCTACGTTAAAATTTGTTTTTGTTGTTTAATGCTTATTTATGATTTTCAGGTTTGCTGTTTGTTATTTTGTTCAGCACTTTGAGTTGCCTTATGTATGATCTGTTCTTTTACATTAAACGTTTCTTGCCTTGTTTTATTGCAAAACTGAGTCTCGTCTGTCTGGAAGTGCTCCAGCAGACGATCGATGTGAGAGTGACACCAGGGGAGCTCCATCTGTCTGTCTGAGAGCGGAAACACACTGGACCAAGGCATGCAAGCTACAAGGACTGGCTTATTTTGTTTAATAATCTTAAACTTTATTCAAATATGACTAAACTGACAAACACGCAGGTTTGGGTAACAGCAACTCAAACAATGTAAAAATCTTTCCAAAATGTAAGACCTGACATTGACCTGAGTTGGTCTTTAGAACTGTTCTGCATGGTCATGGTCATGGTGAAAACACAAGCGTTGTGAAACAGCCTCCAGAGTGGAACAGAACAGTTACGCTGCTCATCAAGGGGCTGTATCACAACAACTGTGTGAAGAAAAAAGAAAGGTGTCGATTCTCTGCCTGCTTTGACCTCACCACTTCCCCGCACATACATTTGAACAGTAGCCAAGACCAAACATAAACAACTATGGACAAGTGTTGATAATCAGCATAGTCTTGATATAATTCTAAAGGCAGTGCATCTGGTCTGTCCAATGTAACTGTGGTGTCCATATCAAATAAATAAATACATAAATTCATGTTACTGGGTAAATGGTAAAATGTTTGGGTGTCCAAACATTTTTAGTATGAGTTCATTAAATTTGTCGAGGGGCTGACAACCTGGAATGTAAAACCGTTGGATCCAGACTGTTCTGGGCTGTTGATTTGTAAGATACGTCTACATAGATTCACACCACTGCTACAATATCCATTTTAATTTTGTGTAACAATAAAAAAGTTGGTTTGTACAAATATCGTAGAACCACAGTAGAGTCAGAGGTTAACAATTACAAACAAAAACAGGAGAAAAAAACCTAAATCATGACAATAGCATGACTATAATGAAAGAGCAGAAGTTGGCTGGATGACACTGTGAAAGGGCCTCAATGCATGCTTTGTGTTAGCAGCAGAAGGCCAGAGAGCATGAAACAGCTGGCCTTAGTTTGGCCCTGGGGCCTCAGTTTGGACATGCCAGGTATATAATCTGTACTACTCCATCCTATTCATATCCACTGAAAGTAAAGGTCAATCTATTTTCAAATCATGAAGAAGGAGACACGCCAAAAGTTTGCCCCGCCCCCACAGCCTCCTGATTGGACGCAATACATTCAAATCCTTGATAGACAGCTGAGGCCCCTCCGCATTGGTCCAACAATTCTCCTCCAGCAAATCTGACTGGTGAGGCTTATTCCAAGGGGAGGGGCTGTGTTCAAAATATCACATCTTATTTGATATTGTCTACATCAAATAGGATGATCTTAGATGATACTGTGGGATCATTAGGTCAAAAATATGTTCTTTTCCAAATAAAAAATGATTGAATGAAAGAAGTGATTAAGGTTGAATGTTGCATGTTTTGTTGATTTTGTACAAATATGTAAAAATATGTAAATATAATATTTTTGAGAATATGATTCACCGGGGAGGACTCCAACACGTGGCGGCTGAGATTGGGGGCAATTAGAATTGCCACCCCCGCTCGCCGCCTCTCCCCACGGAAAGCAGCAGAAAGGTGGAGCGTCCAACCCCTCTCAAGGAGTTGGGTTCCAGAGCCTAAGCTGTGTGAGGAGGTGAGGCCGACTGTCTTTAGATGGTAACGCTCAACCTCCCCCACGAGCTCGGGCTCCTTCCCCCCCAGTGAGGTGACGTTCCACGTCCCAAGAGCCAGATGTTGTGTGTGCGGACTGGGTCACCGAGGCCTCTGCCTTCGACTGCCGCCCAGTCCTCTCAGCACCGGCCCGCCAAAGATCCCTCTGCGGGTGGTGGGTCCACAGGAGGGCCTGCCCACGTCATCTCTTCGGTCTGAGCTCGGCAGGGCCCCGTGGGCTAAGGCCCGGCCACCAGACGCTCGCATACGGGCGCCAACCCAAGGCCTGGCTCCAGGGTGGGGCCCCGGCTGCGCCATGCCGGGTGACATCACTGCTCTTGTTATAGTGCTATCCATGACAGGTTTTGGACTGCGCTTCATCTGACTCGTCACCTGAGACCTGTCTGCCATGGGAGACCCTACCAGGGGCATAAAGCCCCAGACAGCATAGCTCCCAGGATCATCCGAATACTCAGACTCCCCCACCACGTTAAGGTGGCAGTCCAGGGGGGAGAATATGAATGAGAGGGTCGCGTCCCTCCGCTTCCGGGTGGGGGACAAGTCTCTCACTGTTGTGACGGCCTACGTGTCTAACAGTAGTGCAGAGTACTCGGCCTTCTTGGAGTCCTTGGGAGGGGTACTGGACGGTGCACCGACCGGGGTCTCCGTTATTCTCCTGGGGGACTTCAACGCCCATGTGGGAAATGCCAGTGACACCTGGAGAGGGGTGATCGGGGAGAACGGTCCCCCTGATCTGAACCCGAGCGGTGTTCAGTTGTTGGACTTCTGTGCTAGTCACGGTTTGTCCATCATGATGTCGTCCTGCTGGCTCCAACGAACCAGGACCTACAACATGCACTGGGACGGTTTGCAGCCGAGTGTGAAGCGGCTGGGATGAGAATCAGCACCTGCAAATCTGAGGCCATGGTGCTCGACCGGAAAAAGGTGCCTTGCCCTCTCCAGGTGGGTGGAGAGGTCCTCCTTCAAGTGGAAGAGTTCAAGTATCTCGGGGTCTTGTTCACGAGTGAGGGAAGAATGGAGCGTGAGATTGACAGGCGGATCGGTGCAGCGTGCGCAGTGATGCGGTCGCTGTATCGGACCGTTGTGGTAAAGAGGGAGCTGAGCCGAAAGGCAAAGCTCTCGATTTACCGGTCAATCTTCGCTCCCTCCCTTCAAGACAAAACTGCAAAAGCTATGAGCTTGAAAATGTTGGATTTGTTGTTGTTGTGCATCATGTTTATTTGTTGTTTCACATTTTGTTGTCGTCACTTTGTGTTCTTTACATGTGGATCCCGGACTGAAGAGGTTCCCACTCAGGTCTGCAGTGTGTACAAGCCTCAAGACAGACCTCAAGTCTTGAGGCTTGAGGAAATAAATGTTTCCTAATTCAACCATTTCAGTTCATGTGTTTTATTTTATGTAACTGAGCGCAACCCAACATAATATCTGTGGTTGTTCTTTTCACAAAAGGCTCCTGGACTCGGCCACTGGGTCAGGGAGAGGGAGGCTGAGACTAAGGCTGGAGCGACAGAGAGATGTGGTCCATTTTAGCGTCTGGCCCAATAAAACATGAATTAGAAGTGAATGAAACCTGGCCAAAGCAGCTTAGACACATGACTGGAATAAAAACCTGGTTCAAAATAAACCTTGAGGACATTTTGTGCTGAAGAGAAGCAGAAACAAGGGCTGACTTTAGCTTTAATTCAATGTGATCCAAAACTCATGGTTTAGCAATATTTTTTCCATCACAGGCTCCTATTTGACTCACTGGGGGGCCTTTGTGTGGTTTGCATGTTCTCCTCATGTCTGCACTGCATGGGTTGCTCCAGTTTTCAATTTACCTTTGAACCTGGTGTTTCCAGAAGTCCCCCCTCACGGAACAGACCAGGCACTACCCAGCTTAGCTACAGAGGTCTGACAAGATCTGTCTTTCACCTACAGTGAGCACCATGAGACATCAGTGAGTCAGTCAGTGGGCACAGGACTCTGGTGTTAGTCGGAAGTGTCTCATGGTCCATTAACACTGTCTCCTCGTCTGTAATGAAGGAGAAACCTCTGGACCCCATCACTCTGTGACAAGGAGGGATCGGCGTCCGTCTCATAACTGCCAGGGTTTTGACCAGGTTTCACTGACCATCCGGGACATTTAATAACTGTGGCATCCTAGAGAAAAAGGATAAGTACTTTTACACATAAAATAATAACAAAATACAATGGTATCTTTCTAATACATTGCTAAAATATAACCATAAAACAGACAAGATTTTTTACCTTTTCCCCTTCCAACCAGGAGCTAACAATAGGTCTGTAAAAGGACCATTATTTCCTTCTACCATGCCAGTTCACAAAAATTTAAATACTTCCTCACAGCAAGTGACATAACCAAACTGGAAGTACTTTATAATGAAGTCCATTACATTAACATTTATGAACAGTGGTCACACCGCTCCCTATGGACCAATGAATGGCTCCTAACTGTTCAAATCAATTCAATGTATTTGTGTATCGGACTAAATCACGTCAGCTGTTGTCTCAGAGTACTTTACAAAGTTGTGGATTCACCAAAAACAGATCAGAGAACAGTTCAAACACAGGAAATAAAATAATAAGACATAGGAGCAATTGGGAGCGGGATGACCACTGTCCAGAATTGAAGAGAGTTGAACCACTCGGAAACCCAGTAGATCCTAGCCTGGCTTTAGCCATTTGTACACTCCGGTCAATCATCATTTCCTTGCCTGTAACCTCTGGGTCTGGTCCCTGTGTTTGTGATTACATTGGTTGAATTCCAAACGACCAATCAGCGAGCGTGGGAGGCGGGTGTTGTTGTCAGATTTGGGTGACGTCAAGAGTTTGCCCCGAACGGGCAGGTTGTAGTTTGGCAATGGGGAAGAATGTGATAGTAAAGTATTCCGTTCTGGTTCTATCAAGAGGAATGTATAGCTAAAGTCATTGCTGGCAAAGATTGTGGTGCTACTCCCCACGGGCTCCGTTAGCGGCAAAGGAGATGGCTAGGCTAAATGCTAACGACTCACTCGGGCGCATTACACACGTCGCGGTAAACTCAGATATTCTTAACGGAGCTCAATGGGGCACCTCCAGAACTTAGTACGAAATTTTATTTGTTTTGATGGTGTGGTACAACCTGGCTAAGTAGATCCAGGTCTGAGGCTTTTTTGTCATGATGTGGATTTGTTTTTATTGTGATAGTTGTTTGCCTAGTCTTCATGTTTTCACCTGTGTCTCACTGTGCCCATTTATTGCTGATCCATGGTCTATGTTTGTCCATTTTCATGGTTCAGGTGTTTTATTTGAATTGTTTAGTTTGTTACCTTGGACTTTATTTATAATATCATAAAATTATATATTATTTTGCATTCCTGTATTTTAGGTCTACTGTTTGCACCACAGGACACTTTTCAGCCAGTTAAATTGTGCAAGCCATTTGATTTTCCAACAGAATTAAACCCAGAATTCTCATGCCACAGGGCGAGGGAGCATCCTGTTTCTCTCCTTAAACACAAACTTCGTTCCCTCCTGTATTCACAGCTGAGTTGAAAGCAGTGAGTGGGACAAGGGCTCGATTCATGCTGCAAACCTGCTGCCGTCAGCGTTCCTTCAGCTTCGAGAGAACTGCTTCAGAGCGGGGGAAAGACTCTCAAACATTAGCCTCCAGTTTGAGGCCTGTGCTGCTGCGTTCCCAGGGAAAGGATGGCTGAGGAGGATGTTAGCTTAGGTGGAAGTCCCCTGTAATTACACTGCGGGCAAAGATGCACCCACTCAGCAGAGACCAGGGGGATGTCCCTTGGGAGAGGGTTATTTTAGGAGCACTCTGCTGTGAAGGATGGTAGAAGAGTGCAAGTTTCTGGGTTTAACACTGTCTAAAGGGGCTTTCAGACCGCCAACACTGAAACGCTGAAGCCCCGCTCACCAGACGCGCATTCTCTAGTTTTCAGACGCAGAGGACTTCACACCAGAACGTCCTGACGCGAGCCGAAAGTACCGGAAGTAGCCGGCCGGCTCTAATGCTAACAGAGCTATGCTAGCGGCTTCTTGTGTACAGATCTTCTCCAATATGCAGCTTTGCAGCGTCTCTTTGCTCACAGACATTCCACGGGCTTTATATAACAGCAGTATGTGTTCACGGAGGTGCGCCATACATGTTTTCATATTATTGAACGGTATTTCCGCATCGGCCAACACACTCAAAGCCGTTGCATAAGGTCACAGGAGCATGACAACGCATATTTTCACATGCACAGAGTCCCCCATTGTCAACCCTGGTTTGAGTTCTGGTGAAGTCTGGTGTGGGTCCTGTTTTGGCTGTTTACGAGTATTTTCAGTCTGCTCGCTCAGTCCGCTAATGTCCGCGTGACCACTTTGCTGCTCTCTGATTGGTTGTCGCACGAACGTCCCAAGGAAAGGATGAGCGAATCCATCTCCTGTGGGTGTTGATTTTTCGCTCCTGCTCCTCCCTTTTCACTTTCCCCCCAAGTCCGTGCGTCATTATTGAACAGTCCGTTCGTTCGTGCCGAGAGGTCCGTGCGTTGTGACGGTCGAACGCGCGCCACCATAAACTTTGCATTGAAACCCAACGGTTTGATCCGGTTTGAAAGCACCATCATGACCCGAAATGTGACAAAAACACTTCACATCAGGTTGTTATGAAAGTTCATCAGTGTCTCTTCTTCTGTGAAAACGTAGCGAACTCACCAAAAAGATCGTGCTTCACTTTTTTTGCCTCACCGTTAAAGGTTTGTCTGTTGGTTCTGTGAATGTGTGGTTCGGCAACATCGCAGCCAAAGAAAGGAGAGCTCTAAACAAGTTGCTCCGCTCTGAAAGAAGACCGGGAGCAGATTTTTCTGGAGTTTTTTTATGAATCCAGCTCTTTAAATAGTCATTGACTCTTCTGGCCACTGGAAAAGCCATGTTCCAGCTTCTTCCCTCTGACAGAAGATATTGTTTGCAGGACATCTCAGAATCAGAATCAGAATCAGAATCAGAATCATTTTTATTGCCAACGTAAGTAACGGGAGGTCACAGACTTGGAAATTGCTTTGGCTCAGTGCAACAGTCAAAAAGAGATAATAAAAATAAGAATAAAAAACACTTCTAAAGAATAAATTTAAATTTAAAATAGAGTTACAGTTACTATTTACAATATACAAGTGCACATGGTGCACACAATGTAAGGTGACAGCAGTACAGTGAAGTAAAGTGACGTATGATGGGCAGTAAAGTGACTTTATAAAGGGCGGGGGGACAGGTTAAGAAGTGTTCAAGAGTCCAACAGCAGAGGGGAAGAAACTGTTCTTGTGGCGGGAGGTTCTAGTCCTGATGGACCGCAGCCTCCTGCCTGAGGGGAGTGGTTGGAATAGTCCATGTGCAGGGTGAGAGGGGTCGGCTGTGATACGACCAGCCCGGCCTCGAGCTCGGGCGACGTACAGGTCCTGCAGCGATGGAAGGCTGCGGCCGATCACTTCCTCTGCAGAGCGCACAATGCGCTGTAGTCTCTGTTTGTCCCTGACTGTGGCTCCAGCGAACCACACGGTGATGGAGGAGGTGAGGATGGACTCGATGATGGCCGTGTAGAACTGCACCAACATCTGTGCAGGCAGCTTGGCTTTCCTGAGCTGCCACAGGAAGTACATCCTCTGCTGGGCCTTCTTGATGAGGGAGCTGATGGTCGGCTCCCACTTGAGGTCCTGGGTGATGGTGGTGCCCAGGAAACGGAAGGACTCCACAGAGGTGATGGGGGAGTCCATCACGGAGGGTGGGGGCGGGGGGACAGTGCTCTTCCTGAAGTCCACAATCATCTCCACTGTCTTCTGGGCGTTCAGCTCCAGGTTGTTACCACTGCACCAGGACACCAGCCGGTCCACCTCCCTCCTGTAGGCGGACTCATCGTTGTTGGAGATGAGTCCAATGAGGGTGGTGTCGTCCGCGAACTTGATCAGCTTCACGGAGTCGTGGCTGGAGGTGCAGTGGTTGGTGTACAGGGAGAAGAGCAGGGGAGAAAGAACACAGCCCTGTGGGGCTCCTGTATTTATAATCCGAGAGTCCGAGACATTCTTCCCCAGACGCACTCGCTGCTTCCTGTCCGTCAGGAAGTCAGTGATCCACCTGCAGGTGGAATCGGGCACGTTGAGCTGGGAGAGCTTGTCCTGGAGCAGGGATGGCAGGATTGTGTTGAAGGCAGAGCTGAAGTCCACGAACAGGACCCTGGCGTAGGTCCCCGGGGAGTCCAGGTGCTGTAGGATGTGGTGGAGGGCCAGGTTAATGGCGTCGTCTACAGATCTGTTGGCTCTGTAGGCGAACTGCAGGGGGTCCAGGAGGGGGGGAGGTGAGGGACTTGAGATGGGAGAGAACCAGGCGTTCAAATGACTTCATGACGACAGACGTAAGTGCTACAGGTCTGTAGTCATTGAGTCCTGTGATCCTGGGCTTCTTCGGGACGGGGACAATGATGGAGGATTTGAAGCAGGCCGGGACATGGCAGGACTGCAGAGAGGAGTTGAAAATGTCCGTGAACACAGGAGTAAGCTCACTGGCGCAGTGTCTCAGAGTGGCCGGAGACACGTGGTCCGGGCCAGGAGCTTTGCGGGGGTGCAGCCTCAGGAAGAGTTGTTTAATCTCTTTAGCAGCTATTGTTAGGCTGGGGGCAGGGCTGATGGGTGGGTCGTTAGAGTAGTGGGGGGTGGGGGAGGGAGAGGTGTCAGGGGCAGCATCAAAGCGACTGAAAAATAAGTTCAGATCGTCAGCTAGCTTGTGGTCATCAGCACAGGGGGGGGCTTTGGGTTTGTAGTTGGTGATCTCCCGTAGGCCCCTCCAGACAGAAGCAGTATCGTTGTTACCAAACTGCTCCTGTAGTCGTTCTCTGTGCCGGGACTTGGCTGCTTTCAGTTCTTTCCTGAACTGATATTTAGCTGCTTTGTAGCCGCTGCGGTCCCCCTCCCTGAAAGCAGACTCCTTTGCTTTCCTGAGCTGCCGGAGTTTAGCAGTGAACCAGGGTTTGTCGTTGTTATAGATGACCCTGGTCCTTGTTGGAATGATGCTATCCTCACAGAAGTGGATGTATGACGTCACAGTGTCCGTATATTCATCCAAGCTGTCTGTGGCAGCTCTGAAAAGGTCCCAGTCTGTAGATTCCATGCATGCGCGCGCAGCTCTTCCACAGCTTCATCAGACCACACTTTGGAGCTCCTCACTGCAGGTTTCGAGAGCTTTAGTCTCTGTCTGTAAGCAGGAACCAGATGTATCATGGAGTGATCTGAGAAGCCGAGGGCTGGCTTGGGAACAGCGCGAAAAGCTCCGCGCACGGTGGTGTAACAGTGATCCAGAGTGTTCTCCTCTCTGGTCGGGCATTTGATAAACTGTCTGTATTTGGGTAATTCCTGGCTCAAGTTTCCCTTATTAAAATCCCCCAGGATAATAATCAGAGAGTCCGGGTATAAGCGTTCCATACACAGTACTTGCTCTGCGAGTGCGCGCTGAGCCTCGCGCGCGTCCGCGCATGGCGGTATGTAAACAGAGGCAAGAATGAATGAAACAATTTCCCGCGGGGAGTAATATGGTTTACAATGAATGAAAAGATATTCCAGAGCAGGAGAGCAGTGCTTGGAGATCACTGTCACATCGTTACACCAGTTTGTATTGACGTAGAAACAGAGCCCTCCGCCTCTGCTCTTCCCTGAGAGCGCACAATGGCGATCCGCGCGAAACAGCCCAAAGCCCTGCAGCTCCAGAGCGCAGTCCGGGATCCGCTCATTTAGCCAGGTCTCAGTGAAGCAGAGGACACAGGATGTGGCGAAGTCCTTGTTTCTTCTCATGAGCAGGCTGAGTTCGTCCATCTTATTGCCCAGTGAGCGTACGTTGGAGAGAAAAATGCCGGGGAGAGCCGTGCGCGCTCCTCTCCTCCTAAGACGCACGAGCAGGCCTCCTCGCTTTCCCCTTTTACGGGCCCACACTTTTTTGGCTAGAACATGAACTAAATCAGCCGCAGATGCCAAGAAAACAGGCAATAGGTCCATGGGAACGGTGGGTCGGATGTTCATAAGTTCCTCACGGGTGTAGGAACAGCCAGATGCACAGTTAAAAAGTAAAAACAAAAGAAAAAGAGAGCAGCAAAGAGCCATGTCGACCGTACGAGGCGCCATCTTGAATCAAGCAACACCTTCTTTCCACAAGCTGTGATCAGTTTAAACAAAGCACTTTAATGATCTTGCACTTGTGTAGAATCTGTTTTTGTTGATTGATTTCACAGCTACAATTGTTTCTTGTACTTTTGCACATCGGAACGCAAACTCGTCTCTGAGCTATACCTAAAGAATTTTTTTCCAGCCACGTTGAGCAGTCCCTCATTGGTAAAACACTAAAAATAATGGCACAGTGGCGGTGGACGGCCAGTCCCTGTGCCCCTCAGAGAGCCACTATGATGCGAGGCCACGGAGGGACTTGTACACAAGCATTCTCTGAGCCACAGGAAGCCAGGACAGAGACTTGAGACTGGACTAATGTGAGAAGAGTTCAGGACAGAGACCTGAGACTGGACTAATGTGAGAAGAGTTCAGGACAGAGACCTGAGACTGGACTAATGTGAGAAGAGTTCAGGACAGAGACCTGAGACTGGACTAATGTGAGAAGAGTTCAGGATAGAGACCTGAGACTGGACTAATGTGAGAAGAGTTCAGGACAGAGACCTGAGACTGGACTAATGTGAGAAGAGTTCAGGACGGAGACCTGAGACTGGACTAATGTGAGAAGAGTTCAGGACGGAGACCTGAGACCAGAACTCATGTGAAAGGACTTCAGTGCACATTTTTCCTTTATCAATCACTATTTTTCAACAGAACATCCAGTTTTAACCGTATTTCAGGCACCTATCTACATTTCCTCGTTCCAACGACAAGTGTCTTCTTTGCGTCTTGTTTTATTGATTTTAAGACATTTTCTTCCTTCGGCAAATCCTGTTTGTCACAGTCTGTCTGCTCAAATGAGGATTGAAGTCACTTACTCCAACTACTTTTCATGAGATGAAATACTCATAAAGAAGAGTTCTGGAGACGGTAATCTTTGTTTTGGTGATGGACTGTTGTTGTGAGAATCATTATGTTATAGTGAACTTTATCATGGAAACAATTTGCTTTCATCAAAACAAAGACTTTCCACTTTAACACAGTTTAGAATCCAAAGTATTCGCTCTACTTTATTCAAAAAGTTTCTTTCATTTGATTTATGGTACAAAGGCCAGGCATTAAAGTATGCAACTTGTAGAAATCAATTCATGAAAAAATGATTGATTAGATCTGCAGTAGGAGAACGTTTTTTCAGATTTGAGGTTTTGTTCAATTCTACATGAGCATGTTCAAATGCATGTTCAAAGGATGTTTGGGCTGGTGTTGTGTGGCTGTTTGTGAGTCTGCCGTGTGTGTGTGTGTGTGTGTGTGTGTGTGTGTGTGTGTGTGTGTGCGTGTGTGTGTGGTGGTGTATCGTTTTGCACCTACGTACTGCACAGTTTCATAACTGTATTGTGTACGGTATGTTGATTTGATTGATTGTATTCCATTCTGTGAATTAAAGTGTGTTGAATCAAACACATTTTCAAACCTGAAGAATTCACATCTGCATTTAAACAGAGCCTCTGGACCCTGTGGCATCAAGTTGAAACTTGACGTGTCATCACTTCATCACAAGTCTGTTCAGCTTCCTTTGCCTCATTGTTGCCCTATCAGGATTTAGACCTGGTCATACTCTCTAATATCAGTCCTCCTGCATTCATCATACATATGTGTGACTAAGTGCCAAATCTTATTGACCCATTTTGTGTTCTGATGCAGTACCACAGCATTTACCACACTCAGCGGCTACACCTCCTCTGCAGCGGTGACCTGTCCAGCTCCACCCAGAGGCTACACCAATGACCTCTATCCCCAGGCTTTCAGACTGCTCAACGAACACTGCCCCCCTCCTCACCCGCACGGACCCCCATTTTTCTCCACTTTAACATGCCATAACTGAACTGGTCATGCATTGTTGCAGCAAACATACTCACTTACATCCTGTTACTGTTCTGCTAATCTACCTCCTATAGCCCTGTGCTGTTTGCATCCTGCAGACTTCTGCACTTTTTACGTTCTATTATTATGATTACGCGCAAAAAGTAATTTTGATGTTTTTGTGACAATACATTATTGACTCTTGAATCTTCTGCTGCTTGAAAGTTCTGTTGCACTTTAATACTATTGTTAGCTACTTTTAGAATTATATTTTTGTTTGATGGGTGTGTTTCTGCTGCTGGACACCTGCATTTCTCTAACGGGGATCAACAAAGTATCCATCCCTCTCTCCATATGTTTGCTGGGTCTATTTGCCTCATGACAAAGCTACTCAATTAGTATCATTCTAATGCATCTGTGTCTTGAGTCCTTCCAGACTGAAGTTTCTTTGGTATTTCTCATTGTAAAAAGAAACAATGTTAAAATTGTTTAGGAACGTTCATCTTGTCTTCTTAGTAGATTCAGTTATTTGGTTCTTCTATTCCACTTCTGAAGAAGGCGGACGTATGCCGTTGAAACATGTCAAGGTTATTACACTATCTATCTTGCATTTGTCTGGAATTGAAGGACCAAACAACCCAATGTTAGAGAGCTCAGGATGGCTTCTCATGGATCTAATATCTGATAATAGACCAAATAGGACTGAGTATTTAAGGTGTATGCATGGCTGTTCTAATTCTTAATGTCCTGTGCATCTGTGCTGCAGTAATCATTTGTAATGTCCAGAAGAGCATCAGGGAGTGGTCCAGGGGCATTAGTCATCGTCCGTTATCTCCATGGTCTATAATGGAGATGGCGCTGGCTCTCACCCACAGGTCCCGAGCTGCATTAGGTTCTTCCTTCACTGCCCACAAGGAGAAATGCACAGTCACTACATTTACTTCATAAAGAGCAAAACTGATGAAAGCCAATCTGTAAAGTAGCAGCATTAAGTTTGCATTATGTGGTTCTATAAGTTATCAGAGTTATCAGACCTTGAGTTCTGAGTGTTTGCTTACTATAATGATTACATTTCACCATTGGAACAACCAACCCAAATGCTTGATTAACAGATTAGGCGGGAATCTGGAGCCAAATTTGGTTATGATCCGGAGTAGGACTGTTCTGTTCCTGCTTGTGCTAAAGCAGATCCGGGCCATTTCTGTCATCCCGCTCTCTATGGACCAATGGCTCCTAAGTGTTTACTATTTTTGCATTCCCTACAATCTGTTCGACTCTACGTACTCCTCTTGGTAGCCATGGCTTCCAGCAGCACTCAGGCCAATCAGTGTCAGTTAGAACACTTTAGTACCAGCTTGACTGGATACAACCAGCCAAGAGGGACTAAAGAAGGACCTGGTACCAGTTAAACTGGGCTAGTGGAAACATTTCCAATTGGAGAGAGTGGTATAGAGAAGAGCTGGTGAAAACAGGGCTTAAAGTGATTGTCTGGAGTTTGTCAGAAAAAAGAGAGAGAGGTACATGATTTGAAAAAAACGACCCAAGCTCCCTCCCCCTTCCTTTCCGATTGGTCTACACCCACGTTTCCGTAACAATCAATCAACACATTTCAATGTTAATTGGAAAACACATCATAGATGTACATTATTAATACACATGCACGGAGGTTTTCAGAATTATTTGTTATCGTTTTCATGACAAAAATAATGTTTTAATGCACAAAAAAAGCGATCGCGGTAAAACCCAGAAGTAGCTATAAACATGAACTGAACATTATAGGACACATCTGCAGAGGATCTGATTATGGATATAGGTTCAGTATATACACTGTAAATGGGTAACTCAGCGCGGATGTTCAGATTTCTTTATTCAGTTTTCATTTAGTTCCAGAGCCAAATAGAGGCTTGATTCGGAGGTTCCATGAAACAACTGAGCATGCAGCTACGAGCATCAGCGCTGAGGATTGACAGCCCTTGGCATCACTTGATTGGTTAAAGTGGACGGCATCATGGATTCTGAGCTATAGCTAAGAGAAGGGAAGGCGGGACTTACCCGTAATATTTGAATTCATAAAATGACTTATTTTATATCAACATTTAAGGCCAGGAGGTCAATTTAATACAATTCTTAACATTTGTAATTAATTTAGAGTTCCAGACTATCACTTTAAATTAAAAAAAAAAATTCCCAGTGCGTACATTTTATTCTGATTTTCATGCAGTATATTCTACCATAGAATCCTGCTCTTTAGCCCAGCTTCAGCTGAACAACACAAACGACAGGCTACTGTGACATAAATGCAAACGATTCAATCCACCGACATCATTAGAACCGTATCGTTGTTGTTTTTGGTTGCGCTTTGTTCGTCTGTTTTCTCGGTTCCTTTGATCATTCAGCCTCATTCAAAACGACCTGTGACTGATCTCATTTCCATCCTCTGTCCTTAAAAGCCCACTGCATCTGGAGAAGCAGTTTTCCTTCTCAACATTTCACCAAACATGACAAATCAGCCGCTCGAAACGTCTGGTGAAAACACACTTCCCTGAGGAGCGACCGGTGCCAGAAGAATCCACTTTGAAACATTGATGCATTTATCCAGAAAACGTGCGATTTAGATTTACACAATTTACTTTCCAATCGACTGAAACGTGTTGCAAGAAGCCAGAGGCAAGACAAATGGCTGAAGGAGAAACGTCTGTGATGGATCTATAAAGCAATAAATACAACCAAATAATACTCCCGAGTTATATGATATTTTTAACAGCAGCTCTGCTTGTGTACAACTCTCTCCAATGTCCAACTCTATCGTATTATTGTTGCAGCGTCTCCTTGTAAACAGCACATGAGGAGCGTGTGCTGGCTCTGGACTCAGGACTAAACTTTTCAGTGTTACAAATTTATGCAGCTAAAACTTGTAAAATGTGAGACAGGCTTCTACTCTGTCAATGTTCAAATCCAGCAACATCCAGTTTCGCTGTCACAACTTTGATTTGTTTCTTCACTCTTTTGAATGTGCGTAATTTTAATGTATATTTTCTTGTTTTGTTCAGCACTTGGGGCTGACTTTTGTATGAACTCTGCGATACAAATTTGCCATGGCCACTGGTCCACGTTCTGTAGCTTAGGTCCTGGATCTATAGCCTGTCCGTCCGTGGGAGCGGATCCCTTTCTCAAACTATGGGTCTCCCCGAGGTTTCTCACTTTTCCCACTGGGTTTTCTTATAAGTTTCTCCTTGCCGATGCAGGAGGGTCTGTTGGGCAGTTAGTGTCCAACTAGAACGACTGTAGTGATGATCCAGGACACTTTAAGGACACTTTAACATTCTACAACATGTATGGACATATTGTGACAACATGTGTTCTATAGTTTTCATGTGCCTTAACTGTTGATTCTCTGATCTGTGTTGGTGATTTCAATGGTTTTGTTAAGTCCTCTGAGATGACTTCTGTTGTGATTTAGGGCTATACAAGAATAAATAGTGTATAAATATATATAAACATGAACCAAAAGGAGAGATGCGTTGTTCCAGGTTATTAGAGGAGTGCGGATGTACAGCTGTGGTCCCTGAGCAGGTGATGTCACAGTAAAAGAAAAGTAGATGGATGCATGACCATACATTACATTACTCCCTTAGAGATAGGGTGAGGAGTTCGGTCACACCGGAGGAGCTCGGTGTAGAGCCGCTGCTTCTCCACGTCGAGAGGAACCAGTTGAGGTGGCTCGGGCATCTGTTCCGGATGCCTCCTGGACACCTCCCTGGGGAGGTGTTCCGGGCACGTCCCACCGGGAGGAGACCCCAGGGAAGACCCAGGACACGGTGGGACTATGTCTCTCAGCTGGCTTGGGAACGCCTTGGGGTCCCCCACGGAGGAGCTGGAGGAAGTGTGTGTGGATAGGGAAGTCTGGGCGTCTCTGCTTTGACTGCTGCCTCTGCGACCCGGCAACGGATGAAGCGGAAGAAGATGGAATCCAAAGAAATGGAATGCAATAGATATAAGAATACTACCCAGCTCCCAATCTTCTCTTTACCTCCATCCACACATCCATATCCAGCTCTCACATATTCCTTGCAAAAGTGTTCACCCTCTTACTCACAAATACATTAGATTTAATTTATTTTTCTATGAAACCTCTGTCCTTTCATAATCTCTGTGTCTGGTGTATGTTGTGGATAAAGTAATATCCTCTGTTACAAAAAGAGAAATGCACAGAACCCCAGTGACAGTAACAGTATATTGCTTGGTTGGAAAATGGCTATAAAAGATCAAGCTCCTAGAGGGCTTAAAACAATAGCTAATGACATTTTCCTTTTCTTGGTCACATACTGAAAAACACAAAGGCTGCTATTTTGGTTCATAACTCCAGCAATGTTTCAGAGACATGTCTTCCACTTAAATAAGGAGTAGGTATAACATATATAACCTCGATCTGCATAATGCTAGGTTCTACAATACAAGGGAAAGCAAAAAGCAAAAACTGTATTTTGGTCATATACGGTGTTTATACATGGGAAATATAGTACTTTATTTAGCCCTATCATTTCTGTAAACATGCCGGGAAAATTGCATGGAATAATGTCTGACAGTTTGAAAGCTTGAATTTGGCTTCTATAGTGTTTATTTACAACCTCCATCCATCGCAGCATTCTGAGCAGAAACACAGACTTCCCTCTCCACACACACTTCCTCCAGCTCATCTGGGGGAATCCTGAGAAGTTTCCATGTCAGCTGAGAGACACAGTTCCTCTGTGTCCCGGGTCTTCCCCTGAACTCCTCCTGGTGGGACATGCCCAGAACACCTCTGCTTCCCAAACAGATATCTGAGCCACCTCAACTGGCTCCTGGCCACATGGTGGAGTAGTGATGTAACGCCCAGGTTTGTATGACTAACCAGTTTTAGGGTGGACAAAAGTGCATGAGGCAGGTTGTTAAAGAATGTTAAACTTTTACCACAAAAAGGTTCAAATGTAAAGGTTATTATAAAATGTCCAAAAGTGCAGGTGTGCTTATTGTTGCCAGTGGAGGGAAATTAGGGGAGGAGATGGGGTGGATCTGACCATCCGGTTAGCCAGGCTAAACAGCAATATGTGTGATGCAGAGGTCCTATTTTATCCACTCTCCTCACTGGGCTACGGCCGTAACTCCCCTCCAGCACATCTGGACAAGGGAGTGACAAGACACAGAGAGGATTAATAAAACAACTAAACTAAGTGACAAACAAGAAATAAATGTGACAGTGCCGTGCAGTGGACATTACCTGGAAAAGGGAGGGACAAGAGACGTAGAGACAGAGTGGTGTGCTTCTGCTGCTTAAAACTGAGTGAGTGTACCGAGCTGAATACCTGCACCTGTGTGACCACACCCCAAATGAATGACTCACCCATGCACACGCAAACTCAAAACTAAAGACACACCGACAAAAAGGTGGGGATACAGCTCTACCTAGCAGGTTACACCGGCTATATCCCGAGCCCCTCTAGAGCTTGTCCCCTATCTCTAAGGGATCAGCGGCTCTACTCCGAGCTCCTGTGAGACTGAGCTCCACCATTATGTCTAAGATTGCTCCACTCTGGAGAAAACACATGTGGGCCACTTGTATCCCCAATCTTATTCTTTCGGTCACTACCCAAAGCTCATGACCGGAGGTGAGGGAAGGGACACAGAGCTTTGACTGCAGACGCCCCTCTTTCTTCACCACAACAGTTCGATACAGCTCTCACTACAGACACTGTTCCCTCTTCACGCTCCGTCCTTCCCTTACTCATGAAGAAGACCTGAGATATGTGAAGTCCTCCACTTGAGGAAAACATCTGTTCCTGGAGAAGACCAGGAATCTTTCTCTAGTCGAGTTCCATGGCTTCATATTTGGAGCTGATCTTCATCTGCTTCACACTCGGCTGCAGACTCTGGTCGCTGTGGTCCCTAAACCGGACTCCTTCTGGCCCCTGTCTGCTCAAATTCTGTCCATAATATAAAACAGTGAACAGAAGTCGTGACAAAGGGCAGGCTTGAGGGAGACCAACACTGGGAACAGCTCTGACTATACACGGACCCAAACCCTGTACTCTCAGAGAACCCATTTACAACCTTTTTCAACAACACCTGAGACTATACAAAGCACACTTGACTTTCTCCTTGACTTGTCTAATGCAATTAATTCTGATCATTTCGCCTTCAATGTACGGTTTGCGTTTTTTCCCCTTTTCTAACACACCAGATCCATTGCAATCCTCCTCATTAACCTCTCAGCCCATGTGGCGGACGGGACATGGACTGTATTTCCAGCCCTGGAGTTCACGCCTGATTCCTTCCATCAGCAGAACACAGAAACTGTATGTTGCGTCAGTTTGACCCAGTGACACGCTCCAAATTGGTTTTCTTATTCGTAATGTTGTTATATCTGTGTGTGTCTTTTATGCTATCTGAAGAGACGCACACACATAATGTAATTGGACATTGACTTCACTTATGGTCCACGTCTGAGCAAAGCCAGGTCAGGAACGCACAACTGTGACTCTGTAAATCACTCACTACATTCCCCTGGGAGGAAACACAAACAAACCCACTGACCCACTGGGACCAGGCACCAGGTGAAATAGAGCCGGCAGTACAATAAAACAAGTTATTTTTATCTCATGAAGATAACCTTATGTTATTGTATCATGTGTCGTCTGCGTTAGTCCTAATCACACAAAGAGAAAAAAGGTATTTATCCTTTGGCTTCACAGCAAGAAGGTTGTGGGTTCGGTTCCTGTGTCGGCTTGGGCCCTGTGTGTGTGGAGAAGTGGGTTTGAAGTTGCAGTCAGTGATTTTTTCCAGACGCATTTGCTTTAGATGTTGTGGGAAAACGTCCCTTAACCCTAAAATTAGTCAAGTTATCATGTTTTCAAATAGTAATGGAATTGGCCAGATGCCTATCTCCAAAAATTAATAATGAATATATATATATAATAAATATTTTGGAGCGGGCAGATAAAAATAAACCAATGGGATTCATTAATTGCCAACGAACCAATGGGATGCGTTAACCTCGCTTCACACTCTTCCTGTTTCTCAGGGAACGCGCACCTGAGTTATCGGATTTACGAAAACATAAAAGGACTGAACAGAAAATGCCAATTTCACGTTTACCGCCCACTCTCCCTGTTGTGACAAAGAAAATAAAATGCTGGATGTTTGGTTTGGTGGAGAGGCGAGGGGGGGGGAGTGGTTTCGAGTTGGTGCTATGGCTAAGCTAACAAAAGTGCTTACTGCACCTTTAAGGCAAGGTAAGTTCAAAATCATTAAAAAAGAGTCCCCCTCCCCATTGGCTCCTTATTCTCCTCCAGAAAATCTTACTGGTGGTAGCCAAAGGCAGAGAATGTATTAAATATATTGACATATACAAAAACATACATGATTCTACATGGGCAGATGATCAAAAATATTTTAAACATGAAATACAATTGAAGTTGCAGACTCATAATATATACTGTACATTAATTGTTCTCCTAAAATGACACAAGCCAAAATGAAAAAATGCTATTTCTATTGCTATTTCATTGATGTTGACACTATGGACAATCTAAAATGTGCTTTTTCAAAGTAATATTAAACATTTTCTGATCTACAGACAATTTCAGGCTGTTTGGAAGCTGGTCCCACTGTTTAATGTCGCAACATGAAAAGGCCAATTGTGCAAAATGGTAAATAGTAAACAACAGCACATAGAGTAGACCAGAGATTATTACCGGATGTGGACTAAATGTTCTAATATAAACACATACATTTCTGACAAAAACAACAAGAATACAGGATTTCCTCAGTGTAGCATTGATAGAAAAGCACATAGTAGTATTTTTCCACATGGAGACAAAGAGCTGGCTTGTGACTGGCTGCATGTGCTGCTGTGAGGAGTGGGTTGGCTGTCTCTGTATCTGTGTGCGTCTGTTTCTCTTGTGCGTTCATGTGTGTGTATGGGGTTGTGTGTAGGAGGCTGTGGATGTGGGGGGAGTGGGGGGATGGGGGGGGTCTGCGCTGTGGTGCATTGAGGAAGCCGCTTCAGCCGCCCTAGCGTCTGGCGATCGCCCAATCACGGTGCGGGAAAGCGGAGCCACTTCAGTTCAGTGTGTCAGGCAAGGAGAGGGGGTGAGGAGGGGGGATGGGGGGAAGCATGGGGGGAGGCATGTGGGCGGGTTGTACAGGGGGATGTAAAGAAGAGAGAAAGAAAAGAGTGAGGGAGGGTAGGCGAATGATAAAAAAATAAATATATATATGAGCCAGACACTGCATCAGAGTGTCTTCAAAGCCCCTATGGAGATATGCATAAATGTATGTGCTCTGCTTGGTCCCAATGAAGTCATACCATCAAAAGATCCATGGAATATCATCTTTTATGTTAACCCCTTCATTAGGATGACAATGTACCTGAACTTTAACACCTTTTTGTCAACCAATTGATTCAATTCAATGTATATTTGTACAGTAAACAACCTGCCTAAATACATGTAGAATGAGTACATTTTACACTCTCTCTCTCCGCTGAGGCAAATCTCACTTAGAATCAGGGACTTGTAATAAGGTAGACAGCTCAAGGCGAACATATGCAAATTCCTGATTAACCTCTCTCTGGATTATATTTTAAATGTGATTTGACTGTGGAACAGGTGGAATATATCTATATTCTGTAATTCCAGGAGTTTTACATTTGCCCCTATCCCAGCCTCAGTCCTTGTTTTACAGCCTCAGTCCTGGATCAACAGCCTGTCTCTCAATGTATGCATGTATCACTCACCTGTATGCAAATACCAATGATGATCATTGTCAGAATCAGAATCATTTTTATAGCCCTCTAAGTAACAGGAAATTGCTTTGGCTCAGTGCATCAGTCAGAAAAGAGAGGTAAAGAATAGAGAATAGAGTAAGGCATGATAAAAATCAGCATAAACCTCTAAGGTATAAAATTCAAAATAGAATTATTACGATTACAATTACAGTTACTATGTACAATTATTATGTACAATATACAATATAACCCTAACCCCACCACATGGTGCACACAATATGCAGTTGCAGAGCAAAAAAGTGACAACAGTAAAGTGACAATTATTTTTTTTTTTTATCTTAAAAGTAAATCCCCAAACATGTACTACAGACAAACAAGGATCAAAGTTGTGGACACAGTTTCAAAAATGGACTATAAGATTTTCAAAGAGAATCGGTATCAAATTATTGCCATTTGCAGAAAAAAACTATATTGTGTTGTTTCAAAGCCAAGCTAAATTTGGATGTTGAAATCATTGCTTGTAAATTATATTTTCATGTTATAAAAATCTGGCAAAATAAATTTACAATCGAAGTAAATTCTAAATTCTGTTTTGAGTTTCACTTTTATCTTGAAGGAAAGAATGGATTTATGTTGTATTTTTACTGACAAAAAGAGAGGAATTAAAACAAATTGTTTAACCCCCTTCTTATAAATAGTAATTAATTTTTCTGTCTTAAAACTTGGTTTGGGGTGAAAGGTTTATTTTGTTGGTTGCCAGATTTATTTTTCGGGTTTTCAATGTGGTGGCGCGGTAATTAAATGACACCATGCATAGACCATTGACCCCATACAATTTATGGTTTGCCTACTGCCCAGGAGTTGAGTCGGGTACAGTCAAAATGGACGTGCAAAACTACTTCACTGCTTCACATTGTGTATCAAGTGTGTCAGTGTTTTGAAGCGTTTCAATGATTCAATGAGTTTTCCCGGCTTCACATTAGTTCAGGGCGGTTCGACGCAGCTTCTTAGTGAGGCACCTGTCAGTGGATAACGCCAATGAGCTACAGTATAAATTATTTATCCGTATTTCTGAATAATGTTGGCTAATAAGGATTGTTGTATAGTGTTGGTCACTTTGGTGACTTTTGGTGACTTTGATTGACATCTGCAAGTGGAAAACAAAGATCCATGGTTTGGGATCATTTTGATCCCATTCAACCCAACAAAGTATTTGTTTATTATTCTGGTTTTAAAACTGCTGAGACAAAAAGGAAGCGGACTAAAACCGACAACTGTTGTAAACTGTGGCTTCTGAATAAAGACCTGTGATCTTCACAAAGAACAATCCTTTTGTTTCTGCAAATGGTTTTGGATGTAAACATATTGTATACAATTTAAGGATTCCTTACTGCAAGCATGTCCAAACTCAGGCCCACGGGCCAATTGCGGCCCTCCTTGCCATTTTATGTGGCTGCTAACACAAAGTCGCCATTGAGGCACTTTGACAGTGTCAGCCAACCAACTTCAGCTCCACCAATACACTCACGCTATACCTTGTTGTAAATCTCAGACCCTATGCAATCCATTCATTGTCTTTATTGTCAAAACATTCCAAATAAAATGCAGCTGGGGTGTGAATTAATAAAACACTAAATTCCCGAATTCAGTCAATCCAGCTCGAATCCAGTTTTTTAAACCCAGGTTGTCGGCCCCAGATCAAGTCGGATGAACTAAAGCATAGATTAACAACAGCAATGTTGCTGCAGTCCGATCGCTCTCTTTTCATAGTTTTATGAGAAGATGAATTGATATGAATTCGAAACCACATTTGGAACATGAATCCACTACTGCTATTCAGAAGCTGCAATGATTAAATTTGGACATTAGATGTCAGAGTTAGAAGCTAGTCTGAGCTAGCGCAGAGGTTTCGACAATTTGAAACTGTCTGGCAAAGAAAGCCTTGGCGTGTTACGGGGCTTCATCTGCCCATCACTAAGATTAATTATTTTCGGCCCATCCAACCATTTTCTTCCGCTTCATCCGTTACCAGTATTGTGTTGTGTTGTGCCACTTGTCGAGTTGTGCTGCCTCAGCTGTTTATGATGTAATGCAAACCTGACATAAATTCCGTGAATTGTTTAAAAAGTTTAAATACGAACAATTAAAGACACGAATGTCACTTTTAATGCATTTTGAAGCGAGATGTTGATGGTTTCCTGTTGTGATATTTGAGTGTTAAGCATAAAAGTTTTGTGTAAAGTTTAGTTTAAGCTGTCAACTGCTCCTTTGTGACCACACTGCTACTGTGTGTTAGCAGTCCTCTTGTCGAGTTGAACTGCCGCATACGTCATTTTACTGTCGTATAGCCGATGACGTGTCCTGTGGTTTACTTGACAGCTAATAACTTAGATTCAGATTCAGACTCAGATTCATTTATTTGCTATTTGCAGTAAAACCACATGAAACCAAACTGTGCATGACTACCCCAGTGTGCACCAGGATGGCACACACCAGAACTCTTGCCACGGCGCCATCTTTACGGCGCCATGCAACACAACTTAAAATTTGGTTATAATTTCCATTATCAACCCAACAGACCAATTGAAACCTCTGCTGCCAAGGGAGGGAAAGAAGATTGACCGGTAAATCGAGAGCTTTGCCTTTCGGCTCAGCTCCCTCTTCACCACAACGCTCCGATACAACAACAGCATCACGGCACACGCTGCACCAATCCTCCTGTCAATCTCATGCTCCATCTTTCCCTCACTCAAGACTCCAAGATACTTGAACTCCTCTTGAGGAAGAACTTCTACACCTGGAGAGGGTGAAACACCTTTTTCCCGTCGAGCACCATGGCCTCAGATGTGGAGGTGCTGATTCTCATCCCAGCCACTTCACACTCGACTGCAAACTGTCCCAGTGCGTGTTGCAGGCTTTCTGCTGGCTATTCAAACTGAGCTCTGGCTCCGGTCATACAGGGACCGGATGGCCTTCAGTAGAGGACCCCGGACCCTGTACTCCCGGAGAACCACCCAAAGGGCATCCCGAGGAAAGGTCAAACGCCTTCTCCAAATCCACAAAGCACATGTGGGCCGGTTGGGCGAAGTCCCATGGTCCCTCGGGTATTCAATGGCGTTTAGAGCTGGTCCAGTGTCCCATGACCAGATTATCACACTGGTCCTCCTGCATCTAAGATTCGACCATCGGTCGAATTATCCTCACCAGTACCTTGGAGTAGACCTTACCGGAGAGGCTGAGGAGTGTGATCCCACAATAATTGGAACATACACTCCGGTCCCCCTTCTTCTAGAGAGGGACCACCTCAGCCAAGACAGTCCCACAACATCCAGAGACTTAAGATAGTGAGGACGGATCTCATCCACACCCGGAGCCTTGCCACCAAGGAGGCTGCCAACCAGACTGCCGCCTCGTCCTCTCAGCACCGAGGCCCCATGGATCCCCTATGTGGGTGGTGGGAGGGCTAGCCCGCGTTATCCTTTAGCTCTCTGACAATCTAATCTAGACAATCTGAAGAATCTAAAACTTTCCTTAACATCAGTTTTTATGGGGATTTTAGTGTCCCTTGTCATCCTAATTGTTTTTTTCTTGTTAAATCCATCGGTTTTCTATAAAGCCACACAGAGCAACAAACTTTGCTTGTTTTCCCCCCACTCTTACTTCGCTCTAATCACACACGTGCTCTTTAGAATTTGGCGCAAAGCACCATCCACTCGTCCACGCAGAAACGGGAGGACTAGAGAAATTCACAAATATTGGCGACTTCCGCTAATCTTTTGGTGCCCATTGAGGTCCCATGCACCACTGAGCTCAAGCCATTGATTCCAACTAGTCATGGATAGACAACTCTAACTTTTTACTCTCACAGCGTCTTGAGGCTGTAGATCCAGGACTGAGGCTGTGGACTGAGGCTTCAGATACAGGGCCGAGGATAGAGATTCAGCATGACCGCCCATGGATCCATTAATCTATTTCCTTATTCAAACAAAGAATTCCCAACTTTTCCTAAATGCGATACTAGGGCTGGGCGATATAAACAGTATAAGCGGTATGCGATATAAATTTGGCCCACGGTAGAGATTTTTGTTATACCGGCATATTGCGATAGGTCATTATGTCAGTAAAATACCTTTTACAGTGAATGGTATTTACTGTAACATACATAAATAATGTATGTTATTTGTCTCTTTATTCGTCTCACAACTGATTTTCTAACTCAAAAAATATATATATTAGATTCTAATATATAAATAATTAACAATCTTGACTATTTTATGCAAGAACCTGCTAGACCTATATTGAAATTCACACAACAAATTATACCGCAATATATACCGTCTACCGTCTGTGTCCCAAATTATACCGCAATATGAATTTTAGGCCATATCGCCCACCCCTATGCGATACACTCATAACCCTGCATTCCAAATACGTCTTTTTAGTTTTTCCCTTCTCCTTTTTGTCAAAACCACTCATTCCTCAAAATACAGACATATCTTTTCATACTACTCTAAGCTCGTCTTCATCCCCAAAAACAAAACCCAGAACGGTAAATGACACAGTGTGATCGTGTGTGTGTGTTTGAAGACCCACCCCTCGTCGCTGCTTCCACTCGGATAATAACACAGCTGTAATTGCAGTGTGCTGCCGCTTGTCAACAAAAGACACATTTTGAAAATGACAGTATTCTTAAAGAAGTATAATATTTAATATTGGAGAAACTCAGACAAAAGGAATCATTAGAATTGTATTTATTGTTTGCCATAGTATTCTGTCACTGAAAAAAAGAGTCTGAAAAAGATTGTATAGGATAATATTGCATTGATACATTTATACAGCACTTTTCTGGAATCTCTCTTCACAACAGTGGTGATACACTACTACTGCTGCCACACCTGCCCAGGGGCACACTGACAGAAGCGAAGTCACCATTATGTGCCATCGGCCCCTCCGCCATCACAAACTAGACACACACACGTACACACACACTGTGTCAATGTGTCTTGCCTAAGAACACCGTGACAGTTTGGCTTTTTGGAGACACAGCCACCCATATGGCACCTGGTGTTCCCAGAGGTCTCCCATCACAGTAACAACCAGGCCTTTCCCTATTTAGCATCAGAGGTCTGATGGGATTTAGCTTTCACCTGCAGGCGGCACATTAGCCGCTACTGTACATGAAATGTGGTTATTATTTGGCGCTTTGACCCCGCCAGGGCACTTGGACCAATATAGAAGGGGACATGATTTGAAAGATTATGATAAAATCCCCCCAGACCCTGGTGGTGGTCCGTCAGGGGCCAAGACCATGGTGGTGGGAGCTAAGAGAAGGGTGGAAGGCTGATGAGAAATAGTTGATGATGGGGAGGAGGAGGGTTGCTACATGATACTGTATGAAAGCTCAATGATAACATCAGAAAACAATTGATTTATAAACAACTCCCTTTTGTAGTGAGCAGATTTATCCGTGGACTATGATTCATAAGGAAAATGAATCTCAATGTTTAACAATTTATTCATTTGAAATACATGACATGATACATAATCCTGTATTGGTGCACCGGTAATATGGACTTAAATGTTTGAGCTTGTGTTGTATTGTAATGGGTTATTGCTTTGACATTTTGAGTTTTTTTATGTATTTTTGAAGTGTTTTTCTATGCCCGATGCTGGTCAAATGTATGCCCCTATTGGCTTAAACACCATTGTCTGAATCTAAATCTGATATTTCCAAAAAGTCAATTGCAGTAACAGTCCAACATTGATAGAGAAATATTACACATATACCTACTCTGTGTGTCCCACATTTTTGTCCCTCACTCCCAATATTCACTTTTTTCTAATTATAAACTGTTCTGCATATGTTCTTACAGTAAAATAAAGACAAAGTGAAAAGTACAGCTGTCCAACTGCACTGCACCGAGCATCACTTTGTGTCGGGAAAAATACATTCTGTGCCTGTCTCTGCCACACCCACCAGCGGAGCAGACGGAGAGAGGGGAGAGAGGGGAGAGAGGGGGTCGGGGGTGGGGTTGGGGGGAGAAGGAGAGAGAGACTGTGGACACCGGTACATGCAAGCAAAACAAGACTACAACCAGAGGCTCGAAAGTTAATGATGCAGTAATGAGATAAAAGGATACAGTACAGGGCAGTAAAATACAGTCTGGGGGGATGATCGTTCAGGACACTCGACATTCAACAACATTTATGGTCATTTATCAACATTTATGGATATTGTTATGGCTCCGTACAGACTAATGGCTCTACAAATGTGTTTTAATCATTGCATTTCCTGTGTTTGAACTGTTGGTTCTCTGATCTGTCTTGGCGAATCGACTACAAAGCCTTTCTAGATAACGATATTGTGGTTTAGGGCAGTACAAAAATACATTTAATTCAAAATGAATTGAATTTGTTTTTAGAGTTTCTGCCAGATTAAAGCTGAGGTACCCAACTTTCAAACCACAACAAATGGACCTATGAAATGCTATAGTTCCTTGCTCGTTTTCACTTTACAAGACTCATACAAGTTAGGTAACGCAGCTTTAATGGACCCCAACCCTGTTTCCACCAGCTCTACTCTGCCTGATTGTGTTTCCATTACGCTTATCTAGTACAGTATACTAGCAACCTAACCACAACAAACCAGTATTCAGGGAATTCCCTCCTGCACCACTCTGGCCAATCACTGAGTTAGAACACTGTAGTACCAGCTCCGCCTGGATAGAACCAGGGCCAAAGGGACTGAAGAAGGACCTGGCACCGGTTACACAGGGCCAGTGGAAACACTCACAATTAGAGCAGAGTAGAGTAGACTAGAGTAGAGCTGGTGGAAACTGGGCTAATGTGAGGAAATAAGCGTAATCTTACACTTTCCGTTGAGACAAACATCATGACACTCCTGCTTATTTATATACAGGAGATAAGATTGATTCCAGTGTAATCTCTTCTACATTTTATGCTCAGTACTCAGGTATACTGTTCAATAAAGACCCTCGCTCGGTCCTCATTGTTCCAACTACAAGAGAGATCTTAAAATATGCAGCGCGACCCCAGCGTGCCGTCGTCCCTTTGTGGAACCTTGAGAAAGGCTCCGGTCGCAGATGCCAGTAAATCTCACTCATTCAACAGACAATCCATCTGCATAGATAAAGCTGGGGTGAATAATACATGCTGTTTGTCCGATCAGAAAAATACTGACCACATTTGAGTTGACATTTTGGGCGGAGTGAGGTTGTCTTCTCTTTTTCACTTTCCTCTCTGAAAAGGCTCATCTAAAGATGCAACAGAGGCCAAAAATGCATGACGTGAGTGACGGGAGCACAACTAAAGAGAGAACCGCTCATGCTCACACCAGACTCATACTAGGTAATATGGCTCACTGGGGCACCTGAAATTCCCAGAGGTCTCCCATCACATTACTAACCAGGCCTGGTCCTGTTTAGCTTTAGAGGTCTGAGGGTTCTAGCTTCCACCTGCAGGAATTTATATTGTAGTAAAAGGCAGAAAACTGCTCTGGTCTGATGTCATTGTGGTCTCTCGCTCTCTCTCTGGTCTGTCTCTGGTCCCTCTCTGGTCTCTCTCTGGTCTCTCTCTCTGGTCTCTCTCTCTGGTCTCTCTCTCTGGTCACTCTCTAGTCCCTCTCTGGTTTTCTCACAGGACTCTCTAGGGTCTTTCTCTTGTTTCCTTCTCTGTTTTGTCTCCAGTGTGTCTGGTCTATCTCTGGTCTCCCTCTCTGGTTTTTCCTTCTAGTCCATCTCTTGTGTGTCTCTCTCTGGTTTTCCTCTATGGTCTCTTCCTGGTTGTTCTTTGTCTGGTCTTTTTTAGAGTGGTTCAATGACATCATACTATTACCTGACTGAGGCTTGAGCTTCTAAACAGAAGAGGCGGAGCTACATGTTTGCGTTCCTGATATTAGCGTGCATGGATCTAACAAATGTAGTAATACGGTTCAACCTTTCTATAGAATTACCCAAGGCCTAAATCAATACTAATAGCTGCTGTCTACACTAGAATCACAGCCGTACCATCGTTTCTTTGTCCCAGTGTTGATTTTGTGCTTTTGGATTTGTTTTCCTCTCTCCCCTCCCTCCCCCCTCCCTCCCCCTCATGTCTCTCGCTCTCAGCTCGGTGAGGAGTCTGTGTGTGTAATCCAATGAACCTCCTCACGCAGCCACGTTTTATTGGGTGGCTTTAATGTCTTGTGGTCGGAGGATTTTCTTCCACAGGAATCTTTTTTTAGATAACATTTCAGAGGAAAGAAAAGCCTGAAGCCTTGAATCCTGCGGATGTGAGGTACTCAACGTGAGGTGCATTGTACCGGACGCTCCATTGATTGTGTTTGTCCTTGGAATATAGAGAAACATTCTGTTCAAAACTGTAGATGTATATTTCGATGGACTCTTGTACTGTTTTCCTTCAATTTTCCTGGAATGACTAAAGGAAACAATTCCTGGTATTCAATAAGTGAAGATATTTATGATTCAGTTTTGTTCATGGACACTCTTTTAATCCATCATCACAAGTGAAAAACCTGGGCGTAATCTTTGACTCTGAGCTGACTTTTATTCCTCACATCAAGAACATCACAAAAATAGGTTTTTATCATTTAAAGAACATCGCCAGAGTCCGCCCCATTCTCTCTCGGGCCAACACGGAGACGCTGATGCATGCTTTTATCACCAGTCGCATTGACTACTGTAATGCCCTGCTCTCTGGTCTTCCCAAAAAGAACATTTCAGGTTTACAATTACTCCAAAACTCGGCCGCACGTGTCCTGACTAAGACCAGGGGGCGGGACCACATTACACCGGTCTTAGAATCGCTGCATTGGCTCCCCGTGTGTTTCAGGATCGATTTTAAGGTTCTTTTAATGGTTTTTAAATGTCTTAATGGTCTTGGGCCTTCTTATCTTTCAGATTTGCTTTTATCCTATGAGCCTTCCCGGCCCCTGCGCTCCTCCGGCAGCAGACTTCTAACCATCCCCAAAGTCAGGACACATACTCACGGCGAGGCATCTTTCCAGCACTACGGCCCCCGTCTCTGGAACAGTCTGCCGGAGGAGCTCAGGGCCGCATAGAACGTTCATATTTTTAAGAGTAGGCTCAAGACGCACCTTTTTAGAGCAGCTTTTGATTAGTATTTATTATCTATTATTGCTTTTTAGTACATCTATTTATGTTTTTAGACGGATTATATTTTTATTTATTTTTATTATTTACTATTTTTAATTATTTATTGTATCTACCCATTTACTATTGTTATTATCAATATTAGGCAGCTTCCATTTTTCTTTTTATTGTCACATTTTATTGTTCTACTTTCTATTGTATTATTGTATTGTTTTAGTATCCCCAGTGTTTCCTCTGGAGGAGCCCTCTGCACTGAGAGCTGGGGTCTGCTGTGGCTTCGGGGGACTGGCTCTTGGATCCGGTGGGGGTCTGGGGCCTCCTCTCTCCTCTGGGTCCTATGGGGTCTGAGTCCTGGGCCTGGTGGGGTCTGGGGCCCCTCTCTCCTCTGGGTCCTGTGTCGTTCCCTGTGGCTGCAGCCGGGTCTCTGCTCCTGGTGCAGATGGCTCCTTGGATGACGCTTCTTCAGCCGGTTACATCTGCTCCCAGCCCCATGTCTTTTTATTGTTTTACCTATTTTACCTGATATGACTTTATACTTGTGTATATGTGTGTGTGTGTGTGTGTGTGTGTGTGTGGGGTGTGTGTGTGTGTGTGTGTGTGTGTGTGTGTGTGTGTGTGTGTGTGTGTGTGTGTGTGTGTGTGTGTGGTGTGTGTATTGTATATATAATTATAAATGTGGTTTTGGGGGGTCTGTGGGGAGGAGGGTTTAGGGCTGGGCATGTTGGATTGTTTTTAACTAAACTGTAAAGCACTTTGTGTTACACTTTTTGTATGAAAAGCGCTTTATAAATAAAATTTGATTTGATTTGATTGATGGTCTTTTGAATCCACTTCAATGTATTTGTCACTCGCCCTAAATCACAACAGCAGTCGTTTTGGAGGACTTTACAAAGTTATCGATTTGTCAAAAACAGATCAGAGAATGCAATGATGACAAACAGATAGGAGCCATTGGTCCATAGGGAGCGGGATGATCACTGTCTAGAAATGTATATAAATATTCCGGATCATCATTGTCTCTAGACCCTGCTGCATCAGCAAGGAACCACTCAGTGGTGAAAAAAAAATAACCACGGACAGAAAGGCTGTAGGACTGAGGCTGAAGATCCAGGACTGAGGATGTAGATCCAAGTCTGAGAGGGTGTTTACACGGAGACACTGCGACTGTAAAATGATGGAGTTGTGTATCGGATTGGCCTTTGGTTTACATGAAGACAGTGCTTCAGAGAGGGTGAAAAAGCATGCGTTGAAAAACAGCCTCCAGAGTGTAACAGAAATGATATGCTTCGAGGCGGGGGCTGTTTCACAGCCGTGTGAAGAAAAAAGTGAATGGCTGCAATGACCTCCCCACTTCCCCGCACCATGATGTAAAGTTCCAATGCCCCTTACAGGCCGAGTGCTAGAACTACATTGTTTTCCGTTGTCGTGTAGACGTTTTGCACTTCTGATACGGAGCCGGACCATTTTTGCAAATTGCTTTGCACCGTCTCCGTCTCCAAGGCTGTTTCCAGTCCCAAGACAAACGTTGTTTACTGATGTGATCACTTGAACAACCAAAAGATTTGTTTCATTTTACTATATTTAATTACGCGTTGTGTTCAAATGTTAGAATACATTAGATTCCACAGTTGTGGAATCTAATGCACAGCATGCATCACCCCCACACTGGTTTGTGTGCAACAGAGCGGCCTGCTGTCTGAGACCAGAGAGATCAGGAAGAGATCAGGAAGAGTTACAAGTGACTAATTACTGCTAACTTCCAGATAGTTTACAAATGTTTTTCTCCAATCCATCCACAGTTTGTATTGTTCGTAAAAATTCTATTTCTTTTAGTTTTCACCTGACAGCGTCACCCAAGTCCAGGTTCTATTATCGTGTCGGTGTTGTGCTGCAGCTTCGCTAAGACGCCCTGTAGCAACTCACTTAACAGATTGTTGACTATCGTTTATGGTCTTGAAGCTACAACTGTTTTAAAAGGTTGGCTGCGGTGAACAACCGCTTTCTGCCTGCACAAAGCCTGTGACTGATATAGTTATAAAACATATTCCTCTCCCCTGGCTCTGCCCTGTTGCTTTACAAAGCTTTATGTACAACGTATTTAGGTAGTAACTGTAAAAAAAAATGCAACTTGTTACTATGTAAATTCATAGTAACAAGTTGCACTACTACATTACTCACATTCATTTTAGTACAGTAATGCATTACTAAGACGCCAGAAAAAGAGAGAGTATGAAGAGCAGAGAGAGAGCAGCAAGAGCATGAAGTGCAAAGATAGATAGATAGATAGATACTTTATTGATAGGAGAAATTCAGGTGTCCAGCAGAAACCTATCCAGGTTTGTTGTACAGTCTGACAGAGAGTATGAAGAGCAGTGAGAGTAGAGAGAGCATGAAGAGCAGAGAAAGGAGAGGAAACAGAGAGGGCAGAGAGAGTATGAAGAGCAGAGGGGGAAAAGAGAGGAGAGAGAGCAACCAGCGCATGAAGAGCAGATAGAGTAAGAAGAGTAGAGAGAGCATGAAGAGCAGAGAGAAGAGAGAAAGCAGAGAGAGAGCATGAAGAGCAGAGAGAGTAGAGAGAGCATGAAGAGCAGAGAGAGTAGAGAGAGCATGAAGAGCATGAAGAGCAGAGAGAGGAGAGAGAGCAGAGAGAGAGAGCATAGACAGTATGAAGAGCAGAGAGAGTAAGAAGAGAGAGAGCATGAAGAGCAGAGAGAAGAGAGAAAGCAGAGAGAGAGCATGAAGAGCAGAGAGATGAGAGAGCAGAGAGAGAGAGAGAGAGAGAGAGAGCATAGAGAGAGCAGAGAGATAGAGAGAGCATGAAGAGCAGAGAGAGAGAGAGAGAGAGAGAGAAGAGAGAAAGCAGAGAGAGAGCATGAAGAGCAGGAGAGAGAGAGAGAGAGAGAGAGCAGAGAGAGAGAGCATAGACAGTATGAAGAGCAGAGAGAGTAGAGAGAGCATGAAGAGCAGAGAGAGGAGAGAGAGCATGAAGAGCAGAGAGAGCATAGAGAGCATGAAGAGCAGAGAGAGGAGAGAGAGCAGAGAGAGAGCATAGAGAGCATGAAGAGCAGAGAGAGGAGAGAGAGCAGAGAGAGAGCATAGAGAGCATGACGAGCAGAGAGAGGAGAGAGAGCAGAGAGCATGGAGGTCAGTGTGCCGCAGACTGGCCTCCTGTCTGCCCGCCCTAAGCTGGTGTCTGAGTCTGCCCGCTCTCTGGGTTATGGTGCTAAGCTTTTCCTGCACTCATTAAAAGGCACACGGCTAATCGGCTAACAGCAGCTGCGTGCCGGCTAACACCAAACAGCATTCAGAGACACCGCAATGGTTTGGGAGGCAAGGGGGAATAATGTTTTGGTTTATTTCTCCACATTAAACACACGCTTTGATCTGGAATAACGTGAGAATCGAAGAAACTCCTTCTTGGTTTGATTCAGGCCCTGTCTAGAAACAAATTATGTAAAGTTTTGGAACAGTTTTACGTACAGAACTCGCCCTGTAGATCGAGCTGCTTCACGTTTTCATATCAACGTCCAGAGAGGGAGACCAAAGAGAGAGACCAGTGATGGAGAGAGAGAGAGAGAGAGAAGAGAGAAAGAGAGAGACCAGTGATAGAGAGAGGGACCGGAGAGAGACCACAGAGAGGGACCAGAGAGAGAGACCAGTGATAGAGAGAGCGACCAGAGATACGGACAAGAGAGAGAGACCAGAGAGAGGGACCAAGAAAGACCAGTGATAGAGAGAGAGAGCAGAGAGAGGGACCAGGAGAGACCAGTGATAGAGAGAGAGAGCAGAGAGAGGGACCAGGAGAGACCAGTGATAGAGAGAGAGAGCAGAGAGAGGGACCAGAAAGAGGGACCAAGAGAGACCAGTGATAGAGAGAGAGAACAGAGAAAGGGACCAGGAGAGACCAGTGATAGAGAGAGACCAGAGAGAGGGACCAGAAAGAGGGACCAGAAAGAGGGACCAAGAGAGACCAGTGATAGGGAGAGAGACCAGAGAGAATCAAACAGTTCGTACACAGGGAGCGGGATAACCACTATCCAGAAATGTTCTTAGAGTGCCGGATCATAACTGCATGAATAAAATTACACATAACTTAAAGCTGAGATACTATGGCGGTACTACTTCTTGCTGGTCTCAGGACAGTGATGATCCATGACATTTCTGCACATCTATTAGTATTAGATAGCAATATGGCCTACGTGCAGGACTGTACAAGGACTCTACAAGGACTCCATGTTATGACTATGATTTGACTGTCTCTTTGTGACACGTATGTCTTTCGATGTGTGACGTGACAATGACTATATAAACTGTGTACTGCCTTTATTCTGTCTGAGGGAAAGAAACAGAGTAAACTAGTGGAACTTGAGAGAAACTTAAATAAACTTCCAGAGTTTGGCACACCACGATCCGTCTCTGTCTGCTTAAATCCTAACAGATTTGGTGGAGAATGCGCGGCTCGGTTTGTGCCATTCTCTGGATTGTTTTGGGGGAGTTTGCTCTGTTTCTTTTCCTCTGCGTGAGAGATCGGCATGCTGTGTCTGGGAGCGGAGATTCCAGCAGGCTGGAAGAGCTGTTCCTGGATGCTTCTTGTCGCTTCTGTCACTTTTGTTTTTTAAATTGAAGATTCCGACGCGGAAAAGAGTTGGCAGACCTCTCGGACAGCCCGTGCGCACCTCTTTGACAAGAATAAGGTAAGCAGACACCTTTTTAAATGTAAAGTCTGCATAATTGGATACTAGCTAAATTTGGGTGTGTTTTTGAGGTCTGTCGAACTCTCTAAATTGTGTTCAAATAAGTGTTGGCCATTAAAGTGAATAGGATCCATAAAGTGAAAAGTGTTGGCCATTAAAGTGAGGATCCATAAGTGAAAAGTGTTGGCCATTAAAGTGAGGATCCATAAGTGAAACCATGGTGTAAACATAAAAGTTATTATAAAAAGGGAAACGTGTTAAGGAGGCCTTTGTTACAAAAGCTTTGAAATTGACGAATTTCAGGCTGATAAATGACAAAAGTAAAGAAGCAACAATATTTCAGTGATCACGGTTTAAATTACATACAGAAAAGGGAGTTTTTGTTTTTGGAGTGAACAGAGTTCACCGGAGAATGCAGAGTTGTATCTAAAGTTGAGCTATGAGAGCTTTCGTGAGTTATTTACATTTTTTGCCGAGTTTTATCTACAGTTAAGCTATGAGAGGGCTGTATCCAACAGTTGTTTTTGTTTTTTAGAAAGAGATTTTAAGTTTAAATTAGTTTGCTACCTCGATAAAATAGAAGCGTAAACGTCAAAGACAAGAGTGCCTTTTGTTACAAGTGTGGAAAGTGATCACTTCTAGATTTGGATGACAAAAGTATAAACTACAACATCAGTTATATTTGCTTAAAAAATTAATCTTGAAAGTTCTTCTTCTGTATCTTTCTGCCTGTGTGTGCGCGTCTGTGTGAAAGGAACCCCCCCGCCCTCGCTGCTGCTGAGCTGCTGCTCTGATTTAAAGGGGAGCTACTGCTTTAGGAATTTGGCTTTTCATAGTAGTTATTCCGTTAAATTTGCTAAATTTGCCATTTGAACATTGTGTTAGACACAGTTAAACGTTTTTAAACACCATTAGGGAATAGAAGTTTTGAATTAGTATGTTTTTGAAACCCAAAGATTAGTACAAAAAGCTTTGCTTTTCTTTTTAAATCTGCTGCTTATTTTGTGAGTCCATTATTGTATCTCTGATATATTTCATAGCTGTTTGTGAGAATTTTTTCATGTATTTTTTATTTTAGTTACAAAAGCCGTTTTTCAAACATTTAAATTAGAATCTGTTAAAAGTGATTAATGATTGTAGACTTCGTCTAAAAAAGAAAGAGAGAATTAGGCTGTAAAAGTATTATATTATTAAGTTAAACTACCCAATTCACCCAATTCACATTCAAGCGGTGACTTTTGTTTTTGTTTTGACTACACGCGTGACCTTGCTGCTGCTCAGAGACATGAGGAGGCAGCTCCGACGCACAATTGAGTTTTATTGAACCAAATCCAGTGTAGCTGGAGCTAAATCTTTTGTTTGATTTCAAGTTTTGTTTTAAATGTTTTTACAAATTAATGTTCATTTTTATAGAGATTTTTCATAATTTCATTTCATGGCGTCTTTCAAGAAACCCAAGGACGCATAGATAATTAATCACACAGTACAAAAGTATATAATACATGTTTTAAAGTTTAAAAGGTTGTTTGTTTTGAGTATAATTGTTGTTTTGATAACTTCTTTAGTTTCTGGTTTTAAAATGTCATCATTAGTAAGAGAATAAGTAATCTTTATTTACATAGCGCTTGGGAAAACCCAGAGCGCTCAAATTGTTTTGACTTCAGAGAGAAAAACAATCTCATTCGCATACTGATATCTATTGTTTTTTTAAATTGGCTGTTTCAAGGATTGTTTTTCAGGCCCTGTTTATACTGAGACGCTGCGCACACGTTTCCAGGCTATTAACAGAAACGACCTGGCTCCTAATGCAAATTTCTCTGCGTTCACATGAGGTTGAAAAACGATGTAGTTCTAGCGCCCGGCCAGTAGTGGGCAGAGAAACTTTACAACACGACACACGACCCCGAGCCCCCCTCTCGGCAGTATACTCACTTCCTGTGCCAGACCCTCAGAAAGTACCAACATCATTCTGCATTTTAACAGCAGCTGTGAAAATGGGAACTGAACCTAGAGCTTCGCGTGGTCTCGTTTGGACGAACGAAGGAGTAGAGTTATCCTCTGTCCCGCGCTGGAAGTCCACGTAGCTAGTTTGTGTGGGCGGCGCCATTATTGTTGATGATTGTTCTCCGCTACTGCGCATGTCCAAATTTACGTGCGGGGAGCAGCGCGGAGGCGGGGGTCAGAGCAGAGGGGGATTTCACACCTATTCCCCTCTCGCGGGTGTGAAAAAGCTCCCTGCTGTGCAGCGTTTCTGAGTTGTCCCACTCTGCAGGCTGGATCTGAACACTTACGTTTTCACCCCCCTGGAACACAGTCTTCGTATGAACGGTTGGTAGCAACCGACATCCAACTATACCGTTTTACTTCCACATTGTCTCCGTGTAAACTCAGCCTCAGACTCTGGCACACTGTGGGAGAGGTCACTGCTGGACACTGGACAGCGCAAAGCCCACCCAGCCACAGGTAACAGATCAAAGAGCAAAGGAAAATGCCACCTCCTTGCCCCTCCCCACGCCACTGCAGAACTGAGTGGGTGTGAGAGAGACCGGGGCCATGAAAGAGAGGTATCTGGAGACGTGATGGGTGGAGCGTCAGGTAGAGACCTAGAGGGAGTTGAAAGTGTGTCCAGTTGGTTTACATCACCACAGTGTGACCTTTGAGACCTACAGGTGGTTCGTGGAGTCTGGAGAGACAACCCCAAAATTCATACACTCACACATTCACATTTGCATATAGATACATGAAAAAGCAGAACATGAGAAAAAGCATTTTAAAAGTTTACTCCAATGTAAACACATATTTTTAATTGTCTATCACTTGAATCTTTAGTTGAATCAGTATTTTTTGAGACCAGAAATGTTCATTTGAATTCTATATTGTCATGGACATAATTGACGTCTGTCCTGACACTTTTGATTTGTTGATTTTGTACTGTGTGAAGTAATTACATTGATGAGAATTAGATCTGATAAAAACACAAATTAGAGAAGTAAACTGCGCTTGCTTTTGTCTAAGGGACATTAGCAACAGCATGAATAGAAATTGTCTTTAAAGTAGAATCAAAGTGACTTAACCATAGAAAGTAACTATTGCATAACAAGCTGTGTACAGGAACTGTGACACTGCACCATTGACCAGAAGTGCATCGCAAATGACCTGATGTGCTTCAACTGAAAAGACTGTACCTGGAGATCTGATGTCCAACTGGAGAGACCAAAACCATGGCTTGGACCCTACTGATGTCCAAGATGACATCTCTCGAAATATGACCTGACCTGATGACGACTGAGACTCACCCTCAGGGGACCCTGAGGACCTGAGGATCTGAGGATCTGAGAGAGAAAAACTGGGGAGTGATGTTTATATTTTTGAAATCATACATTGATGAGTGCTAAATGAGACAGATACTCATGATTCTTTCTTTTGTTTTTGTTTGTCCCTAGCTTCTGGACATCTGATGATCTATTGGACACAGACATTTGCAGAACAAGAACCAGCCAATGAAAACGTCTATTGCCGATGCTATTGCTACAACCAGAACCTGTGACCAAATGCAATATAAATGTTAAATATTCAGACAACTGACAGACAAAAACTTTGACTTTTTTAGTCTGGTAGACTGAGCAACTGTTAAAAACTTTGAAAATGATAAAGTTTGAGTATTGTAGCGTTTTAGTAGATGTCAAATAGTAGTAAAAGAGTAGAATTTGACTTCCTTTGTTTTTCATAAACATTTCCACATAAGAGTTAAAATAGTACCCTACAATGTTATCCTTTTGATAGATCAGCTATAATATTAGAATCAGAGTATTTTAGAGACATTAAAAGTGACAGAAGTCACAAATTAGAAATATGCCTTTGCTCAAGCTGCAGCCGAGCTTTTGAGTTAAAAAATAGAGTAAAAATAGGAATAGATAAATGCATCAACCATAGATGCTTTCAAAAGTAGAGAATATTCTTAGCCAGTGCTAATATCAAATGGTAAAGGGACCATTTCACAAGCATTTACTTCAAAAGTAGATAAAGTTAATTACAGTTTATGTACAGTTTTATTAGATACTTGCCAAATTCACTTGTGTTCAAACATGAGTGAATGTTGACTATGCAAAAAGTCTATATGAGTGTAGTCTAGATTAATGTAGCCTAGATTAATGAGATAGATTACAACCAACAGAGATTCAAAAGCATTTAAAAGCATTTTGATGTATTTGTGTATAGCACAAAAACACAATAGTAGATATTTAGATATTGAGAAGTTTCCAGCACAAACACCATTGTAGAATAACTGACCCCAACCCCAAACCTGCTAAAATAGATTAGCTCTTGTATAATACTAATTTGATTAATGATGTACATTCATCCCAAACTGCCTGACAATAATATCTTTAGATAATAAAAAGTAATAAATCACTGACCACTATAGAAGTGTAAATGTTGACCATTTGCCTTACTGTGTTCACAGTTTTATTCCTGAGAATGAGAATAGACATGGAACAAAATCCCACTGATAATATGCCACTGATAATGAGAGTGTAAAACTACAGAGAGATTTATTAGATTAAAATGTATGTTTAAGAATATGGCTCAATAGAAGCAAATATGCAAACATATTTGTAAATAGATTAGAATAGTTTAAACTATAGTGAATAGTCAAAGTAAAGTACACAGTCTAAGATTAAAAAGTGAAAATAATACAGTGGAGTGAAGTGTAAACAATTGTCATTAGAATAAAAGTATAGAGTAATAAAAGTGAAATTAGCTTCTAAATTGAGACTCAGCTCGTTTTTGTCTGTGTTTTGACTGAATCTGCTGAGTTCTTGTGTGTCCAATAGTTTTTGTTTGTTTTTATTTTAGATTTGTTTTTTGTTTGTTTATTTACTTTATTTTTTTGTTTGTTTATTTGATGATTATGAGTTTAATGCATACATTTTCTTTGTTTTTAATAAATTTTTTTTTAAGTTTTTTTTATTTTTTTTTTTTTCCTTTTTCCATTTTATTGATTGATCGATTTGAGTGATCACATGTGATTATGTGATCAAAGGGGAGGGTATTAGTATTAGATAGCAATATGGCCTACGTGCAGGACTGTACAAGGACTCTACAAGGACTCCATGTTATGACTATGATTTGACTGTCTCTTTGTGACACGTATGTCTTTCGATGTGTGACGTGACAATGACTATATAAACTGTGTACTGCCTTTATTCTGTCTGAGGGAAAGAAACAGAGTAAACTAGTGGAACTTGAGAGAAACTTAAATAAACTTCCAGAGTTTGGCACACCACGATCCGTCTCTGTCTGCTTAAATCCTAACACATCTATGGACATTTAATAACATTTATTAGTCATCCCGCTCTCGATGCATTTCCTGTGCTTGAACGATTTGATTCTCTGATCTGTTGTTGGTGAATCCACAACTTTGTATTCTTCCGAGACGACAATAGTTGTAATTTAGGGCGATACACAAACACATTGAAGTCTTTGCAAATACATTTTCCTTTCATTCTGAGTCATAAAGTCTCTTCTCTGCATGATTAAGTCTTTGCAAGCTTCAAACAATGATCAATCCATGACTAAATGAGTTGCCAAACAAATTCAACGAGCGATCAATCGGTTCGCTTGTTGTGATAATAGCACCTCTACAAGTTATTTCGTGGTGTTTCTCCCTAAACACGGCACCAGAGCAGATGGAGGGGGTGCAGGAAGCCAAACCCCACTAATGGCTGTTTAGCATGTGTGTGTGTTTGCGCACGCAGCAGCAGGAAGTCAGATAAGATCATAAGAGTCCACACGGGACGGTCCCAGGTGCAGAGGGGAGGTGTGAATGGACATGAACTGTGGACTCTGGGTGGGGCGCTCTGTCTTATGGAAATGTAGAAAAGGATGCAACAGCAGGTTTTTATTTGGGGGGGGGGGGTGCTTGGATTTGGGCCATTTGTGCTCGGTTTTGTAGATCTGCATCAGAAATGACAAGTAAGAGAACCCTTAAATGCATTGATTTTTACAGTGTTTTGGCTCTGTTTCACTTTAACTAGATCTATTCTGGTTCATGTTGGGATTTTTTTTGTTCAATAGATAGATTTATTATTTGCGCTGTTTGCTGGTCATCTCTTTTTCACTTTTCTGTCTAAAATAGCTGATCAAAAGATGTGACAGAGGCAAATATTTGACCACATAGCCACCAAAGAGACCAGAGAGAGACTAGAGCAGGGGTCTCCAACCTTTTTCAATCGGGGAGCTACTTTCATACAACAGAAGAGGCAGAGAGCTAGTCCTTTTTGCGGTCATAATAAAAATCTATGTAATAATTATGACAAACATGAAAAGATTTAAAAAATACCGTAATACTGTATAGCTCAATATTTATACTTATAATAGACATGTAATGACTCAAAAGTGAATCATTCAAGATCATGAGTTAAATTCTTAATCCTTTGGGGAGCTACCTGAAAGGGATGGCTCCCGAGCTACAGGTTGGAGACCCCTGGACTAGAGAGAGACCAGAGATAGATTGATAGATGTAGATAAAGAGGTACAGCCATGTTTTACCACAGTCAAATTTGGCCAAAAAAAGCATTTATTCTTAAAAGTCTTTTCCGGAAACTTTACAATTCATGCACAAAATGGCAGTGAATGTTTTCTGAATGATTACAGCGATTACCATGTAAGACTGCTGTAGTATGGCTGATGGTATGTGCAGTTATAGTGACAAGATCATTGCTGCAGATTGAAATGCACAAATCCGAACATGTTATTGTTGATTGAGGAAAAGAGCTTCAAAACTTCAAGTGCACATCTCAGGATTTAAATAAAAAAACATTTATAGCTGTAGATCATTTCATCCCACAGTTAGTTTCCATAATTCAACTAGAAAACAGTCCTATTGATAAATATCCAAGGTTTGTTTTGTTTAGTCTTTGAAGAAAATTACCTTTTGAATAACACTCAGTCAGATATTTTGTAGATGTTTGAGGATCAGATAGCGATTTGGCCTACGTGCAGGACAACTGCAAGACTATACAAGGACTCTGATGCATTCATGTTTTGGCTATGTTATGCTCTGTCTCTGTGTGACACGTATGTCTTTCGATGTGTGACGTAACAATGACTATATAACACGTACGGACTCCATTTTGGTCTGAGAGACAGAAACTTCAGAAACCCCTGGAACTTGAGAGTAACCAAAATAAACTTCCAGAGTTTGGCGCACCACGATCCGTCTCTGTCTGGTTCATTCCTGACAGATGGATGGATGGAGTCAGAGATCTCCAGCCTTAGACCTGGATCTACAGCCTCAGTCCTGGATCTACAGCCTCAGTCCTGGATCTACAGCCTCAGACCTGGATCTACAGCCTCAGACCTGGATCTACAGCCTCAGACCTGGATCTACAGCCTCAGTCCTGGATCTACAGCCTGTCTGTCCGTGGAGCTTTCTCTCTTTTTTCCCCACTGGGTTTTTGAGTGGTTCCTTATCGATACAGAAGGTTGATCCGGGACATTTCTGCACATTTATTAACATGTCTGGACAGTAGGTCTTCCGGCTCCCTATGGACCAACGGCTCCTATGTGTTTGTTATTATTGCATTTCCTGTCTTCAACTGCCGTTGTGATGTAGGGCGATACACAAATGTTATCTAAATAACCAATAGCAATAGCAATTTATTTTTATTTTTATTATACACATGAGGTATTGCAACTCTGTTTCTAGCACATTTAGCTTACAAAGTACAATCCACAGAAACATTTATCTTTGAAAAAACTGTAGAAAAGGTGTAGAAAATATGAACAATTTTCATTTGTTCTGATTTAACAGGATTTTAAGTGATTTACACATAAAATGGGTTTACAGCTGGGGTGGATAACTTTTGGTTGTGAGAACATAATTGTGACAGAGCCCAAAAACACATGCATGTGAGAGTAATAGAATGCAACATTTTTGAGAGTGGGAAATTAGTGACATGGTTTTGATTAAATAGTTCATTTTTGAGTTGTTAGGCACTCTAGCTTTAATAGTAAAATGAGGCCACAGCATGCCGGGGTAAGATAAGGTAAAGGGAACAAACCAAATATTAGGATTGTTAAACCTCCTTAATCCATATCCAGTCCTTGAAAAGAAAAGTTACATTTGGGCATAAAAAGTGCTTTGTTCTTGTGACAATCTGAGCGTGGATTGTGGAGGGGTGAGTCTGGGAACCGTGCGGGTCGTATGAGGTGAATGCATGACGGCTCGGGAGGCGGCGGGCGCTCTGGAGGGTGTGGAGGTGTCAAATATTAACAAGTGGGTCCCATCGCGTTAGCCTCATTAGCATCAGCATTGTGCCCCAGGAGAGAGGTGACAAAGCAGAGGGCTCCTGGTCCCAACGGTTTCAAGCGGCTTCAGAATCCCCTTTGTGTGGGTGAACCGTCCCCCTGATCTCCCCCCTGATCTCCCCCTTCTCCCCCACGCTGCTCCATGCTGGTCCCTGGCCCCTGACCCGGCCCCCTGCACTCACAAGGACCACTGACCCTCTCTCTCATCACATTCAAAACGTATATGTTTAAGTTGTAAGAAACCGGAGCACCCGGAGGAAACCATTGTGCCATGGATTAAGATCAAGTTAAGTACATGCTCCGGAATTTTAGTTCATTTCAGAGAGAAAGACCAGAGTGAGACCAGAGGGAGAGACCTGAGAGAGGCCAGAGAGAGAGAGACACTAGAGAGAGACCAGGGTGAGTGACCAGAGAGAGAGACCTGAAAGAGGCCAGTGAGGGAGAGACCAGAGGGAGAGACCAGAGGGAGAGACCAGAGTGAGTGACCAGAGAGAGAGATGGACCAGAAAGAGAGACCTAAGAGAGGCCAGAGAGAGGGACCAGAGTGAATGACCAGAGTGAGTGACCAGAGAGAGAGAGAGACCAGAGTGAGAGACCAGAGAGAGAGAGAGACCAGAGTGAGAGACCTGAGAGAGGCCAGAGAGAGAGAGAGAGAGAGACACCAGAGAGAGACCACAGTGAGTGACCAGAGAGAGACCTGAAAGAGGCCAGTAAGGGAGAGACCAGAGAGAGAGAGAGACCAGAGAGAGAGCAGTGCAAGACTAGAAAGAGGTTCTCTGATCTGTGGTTGATGAATCCACAACTTTGTAAAGCCCTCAAAGACAATTTGAGGACAATATACCCCCCCCTCCCATTTTTATATTTCTATATTGAGGACCCAATGAAGGCTCTTGTATAACACACACACTACATATTTTCTCAGGTGTGTTTCTCTTGTTATTTTTGTTTGTTTTACACGCACACACGCTCACATCTACAGTGTCCGGTGATAAATACATCCCTTTTTCCCCTCTGATGTTGTTGTGGTGTCGTTCAGCTCACACAAAGACAAAGTGAAAGCGTGTCACCGTTTCTTTCTCTGCCTCTTGAGTTACACTGTGCAACGGGAGCTTTTTTCATTTATTTAAAAACACAAACACACATTAGCACGTACCGAGTTCAGGAGAGCAGATCAGGTGACAAGTACCGTATTTACACACGAAGGACGAATTGTTTACAACCAATCAGACGGTACGAAAAGAAACAGCTCGAAGTGCTCCTTTTGGCTTTGAAATGTTACAGGGAGTGGTTCTATGTAGATGAAATCCTCACAGTCATACAGTGCTGTTGTACCATCCCCCCCACCTTCACACACATACACATACACGCACACACACACATATACACATGCATCAGGGTCCTCAGTCAAAAAGCATGTCAGTGTTGCATCACCACTTTACAGCACAGTAGGAATGAGTACAAATACATAACAAATGAATAACAACATAAAATCTCTAACTTTAGCATAATAAAGAAGCAAGAAAAATATCTCTGAGTTTAGAATAATCAAGAAGCAAGTATAAAGCCTTTAAAATTAGCATAATGAATAAGAAAGTGTAAATTCTAGTGCCAAAAACGTTCAGTTGTATGTATGCATCTGCACATGTTAGCAGCATGAGGGTATGGGGCAAAGAGAACGGTCAGCACTAGATCATATACGGAATCTGGACAGACGCAGAAGTAAATATAACAAACTATTCATGCCTAAACTTAACCAACCATTCCCATAAAATAACCCCAACCCAGCCTTAACCCTAACCTTTACCATCTTACTCAGACGCCCAAAACTTAACCAGTCACCACTTAAGGACTTATTATTCTAAAACTAATTGTTACTTCCGGTTTCGTCCCGATTCCGTATATGATCTAGTGCCGACCCAGTTCAGATGATTGCACAGAGGCGCGACATGTGAGGTCAGGTCGGCAGTTTTTAAGTCGTCATTGTTCGTTGTACAGTCTTCCTGAAAATGTGAGACAGGCTACTACTCAGACAATGTCCAAATCCAAGTCAAAACAGGTCTGTTTCGCTGCAACAACTGACGGATTGGACTCTTTCTAATGCACTGTGATTATTCATGATGTTAATGGCTCCTTGTTTTTTGTTTTCGGCTCTTTGACTCGCTGCACAAATAAACTCCCCTTGCCCCTTCCTAACTGGCCCCTGCTCTGTCTTCTTTCCCCACGTTCTCACTCTAAAGCCCTACATTGGTGTTGTTGTCGCTCCGTCCACCTCCCCCCGCTCCTATGTCAGCGCATGTTGCACGGCGTTGCATCAGGTGGAGCACATTAAGCCTGTTTTGTTAAACCTTTAAAGCCGTAATGTGTCTTTTTAGTGTCAGATCAATGCTGGTGTGTTGTGTGGACGCTGAGGTCATCACGTCTGTCTGACCTCTGCTGCTGTTAAGTAGACGGGGTCCGCTAATGTACAGCACAGACAGGATGACCTCACGTTTAGACAGGACCAGATCACTCACAGTTATTTTCAGAAACAGAAGAGAATATTGAATGTTTTTCCCGCTTCTGTACCTGCTTGGCATTTTGGTGGAGGGAGATATGGAAGCAGCAATGAGGTCACCGCTTGATTCGGAGCTAAGAGTGCGATGATGTCATTCCTCCACAGCACAAAGCACTATGGGGGGATGTAGGTGATGTACAATACATGTGCTCGTGCCAGCGAAAAGATCAATTATAGAAGGGACGATGTATCTAAATGCAAAGTATTTGTATGTGTTTTTCTTTAGAACAGCTTTAGTAATATTTACATTTTAAAAACATGTAAAAACAACAAAGCAGCCAAGATATCCAGGTTTCCACATAATAGAAATTTAGCCAATAAGTCAAATAAATACCACCTTTAAGTCTTGTTTTTTGTTTTTTTATTTGTAAATGTATAAAAACCATTATTCAAAAAAAAAAAGGAAAAAAAAAGGAAAAAATTACAAAATAAAACAACACATTTTGTTTGATTCAGTGCAGTTTTGGGACGTTCCTGGGTTTGATTCCACCCTTTTTTTATGTGGAGTTTGCATACTCTCCTCAAATTTGTGTGGGTTTCCACCAGGCACTCCGGTTTTTCCCACCACTAAAGACATGTACAATAGGTTTGAATGCAGTGAGAGACTGAACAACTGTCAGTTGTTCAGTGTATGGAGTGAATGAATAATGACACATGTGAAGCGTCTTTGAGTGTCCAAAAAAGCGCTATATAAAATCGATGCATTATTATTATTATTAACTGTCATCACCGCGTGAGGAGTGAATGGAAATCACTGGTGCGACAACAAATGTAAAGTGCTTTGTGTGACCTTGGACTATGAAACGTGCCATATAAAAAAATATTACTTACTTCAATCCAATGCTGAGAGCAAATGACGACATACACAGAGCATGATGAAGTGAGTGTGTTTATAAGGCAGGTTTTACAACTTAAAACCTCAAGTCTAAGGATTTAAGATAAGATAATATAAGATAAGAGAACCTTTTTTTCGTCCTACGGAGATTTCAAATTTTTCATTGTTTGTTTTGACTGTATGAAACGTGAGCTTAGTGCACATATGAGAAATATTCTGAGAGAAATGGGACAAAGAGAAAAACATCACGGAAGTATAGACAAAGTAGATTATCCCTCGCAATATGGATCTGCTGTGGCTCACGGCGCTGTCCCACCCTGCCCTGTCTCCCCAGATAAACCCAGTGACCTACAATGGCCCGGGTTGTACTTTAGTCACGTATTCACGAGATAGAAATAAGAAATCCAAAACTATAGTGAACATCACGTATCTTTATGATTGCTTACATTCGACAGTGGCGTAATAAAAACGCGCTACTGAACCCTAACCCGAACCTTAAACAAACGAATTATTATTCATCTGCAAGTCTACCGATTCGTAAAGAGAGAAAACCCATGTACGTATAATCTTTAAACGTATTCAAATATACAATAAAAACATAAAAAACAGCCACAGAACAGACAAAAACAAGAAAAAAGCGGACAAAGCGGCAGGCTGGAACAAAGAATGGGATGTGTTATTGCGGCTACGCCCGCCCCCTCCACCTTGCATCAGCCAATCAGAACACTCCTGGGCCAAACGAGCTCCCATCGCCGCATCGTCCCCGCCCAGTTACGTCACCAGGCGCATCTTCTGGTGTCTAGCCGATTTTCGAGGACTCAGACCCAGACAGAGAAGCGGCACAAGCGGAGGCGCACGGACAGCCAGAAATCTGCAGCAGCAACAACAACAACACAGAGAACCCGGGGAGGGGCTGTGTATGTGGGCAGGAATATTCACTTTTACGCACAGCTTTGGATATACCCTCCGAGTTGAGTTGAAGGTTTTGGGTTCTTGTTGGCTTTGGCACAAGGATACAACCTGAAGGGAGTGGACGTGCAACTACTCTACCCTTTCATTTTCTTGTTTCTCGAGCACTGATTCTACTCAGAGCTGGCCGGTTGCACGTCTCCACAATCCTCTCCCCTGGTCCTTCCCTCCTCTCTCCTTTCCTCCTCGCCTACTTCCTCTCCTAGTCTTGCCCCAAACCCCACGCACTACAGGAGACGCCAAGGCAGGAGAAGATGCCCAGCTCGTTGTTCGCCACAGACAGCGAGAGCCACCACCATCATCACCACCACCACAACCACCATCACCACCACCAGGGAGAGACTCTGGATGACCAGCGGGCTCTGCAGATCGCCCTGGACCAGCTCTCCTTGCTCGCCCTGGACAACGACGATCTGTACGACAACAGCGAGCCACGCAAGAAGAGCGTCAACATGACCGAGTGTGTGCCAGTGCCCAGCTCCGAGCATGTGGCAGAGATCGTGGGCAGACAAGGTGAGTTTGGCTCGGCTTATGGCGGTGGTTTAGTGCATGCGGCAGTATAGTACCGGGTTCCCCAAATTTGTGAAACAATACTGAGTGGTCACTGTGCTCTTGTATATTCGCCTGAACTGTCTGGCCACACATTGTTCCTCTACTATAAATACACAGTAGTGGGCGGCAGCTGGCAGCATGGACTGTCTTCACAATATAACAAGAGACAAAAGTTTTCCAGCTTTTCTGTTCAAAAGTGCTGCATTTATTTTGTCCTTTTATATATGTTTAACTTGCTGCTTGAGCTGTGCGTGTGCAGACAGTAGTAGAGGAGCAGCTTGATCTGCGCGTATTTTGGTCCCATTCATAATAATTCAAAACAGGCGTGAATGCAGGACAAAGACGCGCCGTTGTATTTCCATTTTTTGCGGGTTTTACTGTTATATGTGCAGTAGTTTTAGTGCAGTAAAGCCATTTTGCACTGAGGCACACAGTGAAGTATAGTTTCATTTTAACACAAAGACCCAGAACGTCGGGGTCCAGGGAAAGGCAAGGCAAGGACTCGCCTCTAACACAATTTGCTTGAGTGTCTGCAGTGCTGCCGGTTTATTACTGTAATTATCTGGCAAATGAGGACAACTGGGTCACGGAGGTAGACCAAAATAGCTCTGGCGTTGACCCCAGATGTAGGTTTGTGACACTAAGCAGACAGAGGAGGATCAATCTGGGACAACGGTCACGATCACATGTGTGTGCGTTTGTTTCACCCTGTAGCAGTCCACACACACGCATGCAGACCCGGGCTGGCACACACGCGTCTGGCCGTGTGTGTGTGTGTCTGTGTGAGAGAGGGTGGGTACTGCCTGCATGGTGCTGGGTTACAAATGCGCATTTCTCTGCACTGCCACTACTGTTGCTGTAGCTGTCCCAAACCAGACACTCCCATCTATCAGCCCTGGATCAACCAAGATTGGGTCATTTGAAAATTGATGAGTATTCGAATTTGGGCAAAGAGATTAATTGGCTGCGTAAAATTATATCCTTTTTAAATCTACACATTCAAGTTTATTTAGAATGGGTTAGATCTAGCTCTACCTTATGCCTTACGTCATCTTGTCCCACTCAGCTGGCGTTGCCTTTCTAATTATGTCATTCGTTATACCCAGTTTCCTCACTCTGTATCCAGGATCAAGCATGATATTTATGCTACAGACTTGCAAAGATATGAAACGATTATGTTGAATTTTAAAGCGTCTTCTCCGGGATTTTTTCCACCTGCCTCATCTGATAGCGTTTGTAAATCCCGAATTGTTTTACTCCTAGGATGCTGTTGTATTGTGGGTCTTAGCTGTTGTGCATGTGGTTTGAGTTTATCCTAAAAAAGGGTGGGATCCCCCTATTCCTGAGTCCATTTGAGATGCAGTAAAAACACACGCAGCAGCTGTTTTGAATATCCCATGTCAAGCTGGTGTACTCTATGACCCAGTTTGCTCTGTTCTGTTTCAGGGATTCAATTCTATGTCACTTTTTGTATAGCCCTAAATCCCAACAGTAGTTATCTCAGATGACTTTACAAAACCGTCGATTCACCAACAAAGATAAGAGAATCGAACGGTTCAAACACAGCAAATGCAATGATTAAAAACAAAAAAATGATTGGTCCATAAAGGGCAGATGACCAATGTCCATACATGGTATAAAGTCCATAAATGTTGCTGAATATCAAGTGTCCTGGACCATAAACACTGTCCTTAACCCCTTTGGTATCAGGAACCTGTTCACTGATGTGTGCTCTGTCTTTCTCTGCCCGCAGGTTGCAAGATCAAAGCTCTGCGCGCCAAAACCAACACGTACATCAAGACCCCGGTGAGAGGAGAGGAGCCGGTGTTTGTAGTGACCGGTCGCAGGGAGGACGTGGCAATGGCCAGGAGGGAGATCATCTCAGCCGCAGAACACTTCTCCATGATCCGAGCATCACGCAACAAAAACACCAGTGTGAGTGGCAGCGGCACCCCCATCCCAGGCCCCCCCAACCTGCCGGGCCAAACCACCATCCAAGTCCGCGTGCCTTACCGCGTAGTGGGGCTGGTGGTCGGGCCTAAAGGAGCGACCATTAAGCGCATCCAACAGCAGACGCACACCTACATAGTGACCCCGAGCAGAGACAAAGAGCCGGTGTTTGAAGTGACCGGAATGCCCGAGAACGTGGACCGCGCCCGAGAGGAGATAGAAGCACACATCGCCATGAGAACTGGGGGCGTGATCGAGCTGCAGGACGATAACGACTTCCACGCCAACGGCACGGACGTGGGGTTCGACCTGCTCAACCACGCGTCCTTGTGGTCCAAGCCCGGCGCCACCACCATGACGCCAAGCTCAACGCGCAAACCCTTCTCGAACTACCGCAATGACTCGTCCTCCTCCCTGGGAAGTGCCTCCACAGACTCCTACTTTGGCAACTCCCGCATGGCCGACTACAGTCCCCCCAGCCCGGCGCTAAGCTACACGGCTAACAACAACAACAACAACGGCAACAATAACAACAACAACATCAACAACGCCAATGGGTTTGTGTACAGCAGTGAGGCCATCTCCCCAGACTCTGCCAGTGTGGGGTTTGACTCGTCGCCAGCCTTTGACCCCACTCCGGCCCCGCCAGGACTGATGTGGTCTCAGTACGACCGAGGCATGACCCCCACATCCACCGGAGGCAGCTCCCCTACCTCCACGTCAGCCAGATTCTCTGCCAATAACAACAACAACAACGGGAGGAGGGTGAGCAGCAGCGGAACGCCTCAACCCAGACTCTCCCCGCCACTTCACAACCACACCGCCACCCTTAGCGAGCACCCGCACGCCAGACGGGTGCGCAGCGATCCGGGCGGCGGTTCCCTCGGCTTCCCCGCCTCCTTTTCCAGCACCATGGCCTCGCTGCCCGGGCCGCACCTCCCGGGGATCCCCTGCGATTCGTCTGCCTCATCATCAGCCTCCTCAACCTCGTCCACGTCCTCTGGCACGAGCCGAAAGGGCAGCCGCGACTGCTCTGTGTGCTTCGAGAGCGAGGTGATTGCTGCGCTGGTGCCGTGCGGCCACAACCTGTTCTGTATGGAGTGTGCCAACCGCATCTGTGAGAGGAGCGAGCCGCGCTGCCCGGTCTGCCACGCTGCCGTCACTCAGGCCATTCGTATATTTTCATAAGAACGTTTTTATGTGACTGTATCTTCGAGTTAGGGCTGCACGGTTTCGGCAAAAAGCTATTTTTTTGACAGACATTGGCAAAGGCAAGCTTTTGTATAGCACAGTTCATACACAAGGCAACTCAAAGTGCTTCATAAACAATCACACAAGGCATTAGAAAAATTCATAATCACAGTGCATTAAACAGAGTGAATACAAACCTTCAGTTGTTGAAGTGAAACAGAACTGTTTTAAACCTGGCTTTGAACATTGTCAGAGTAGAAGCATGTCTCACATTTTACAGAAGACTGCTCCAGATTTTAGCTGCATTAATCTGGAACGCCGCCTCTCCATGTTTAGTCCTGACTCTGGGCATCAGCAGGATGCCAGACCCTGTGCTCCTCAAAGACAAATGCCATGACTTTCAGAACAAGTTTGAAAAGGGCACAACCACAGCACCACAATATTATTACAACATATTTTTTTATATACAAAGGACTTCAATCACTCTCTTTGCTACAAGCCAGGTTGCATTGGGTCTTGCGCTGAATCTTGCAGCCCTACTACGAATGTGATACCGACAATAGCAACAAGTGACTCTTTGTTCTTTGAACCGGCTTTAACGTGTACATAGATATACATATGTATGTAAGAGGCTGCAGTATCAGGGGAAGGGACAGACCTCGTCTTGGGCTCCGTCGTTTAGTTGTTCATACTATACTGTAGCGTTGGGGAATCTTTTCAACATCTAAGTGCATGTTTTGAATAGTACAGCATAGTACTCTATAGTTCTAGTCAATTGTACTCAATATTTATGAATTGTTAAGGACACATTGGGATGAAGGATCAGACCCAGAGACCGGTGTTTCCACCAGAGGTACAGTGCCGCTTCAGTCCTCCTGACCTAGTTTCTGTTTGTGTGTGTGCGCCATGAAGCTGTGATACGGCTGTTCTGCATGCACAACCACACAGACAGTAGCTGCACATGGCGTTAGCCGCTAACTGAAAGACAATATGACCACTGCAGCTGGCCTGGCCCCACCCTAACATTCAATTTTCATTTATAGGGGAATCCGCTGAGTGCTATACTTATGAACTATTGCTCCAGTTGGTCTTTACTGGCAGGTTTTCTTGCCACAATGAAAATGTGTTAAGGCCATGCGCTAAGGTCAAACCGGTCCTCAAAGGCTTGCGTGGCTGCAGGTTTTCATTCCAACCACGCAGGAGAACACCAGACTCCACCTCTCTCTCTCTGCTGCTCTTTCAGGTCTCTCCCTCTGCTCTCTCTGCTGTCTCTCCCTGTTCTTTGTCAGGTCTCTCTCTCTCTCTGCTACTTCTCTCTCTGGTCTCTCTCTCTCTGGTCTATCTCTTGTGTGCTCCTGGTTGTTTGGAGTGAAACCCTGCTGCTCCCGTTAAAGTGAATGGCGCCGTGTCTCTTGGTGAACCCCGGTTTGTGTCTGAGCCTCCCGCGTGTTGTTCTGAGGGCGTGGGACTCCTACAGGACGCGGCCGGTACTGCAGCTGTAACCACAGGAGCCACAGATCCTACATATATATGTATAGAATCAGCTGAAAGTTTTAATGACCTTCATACAGAAGTATTTTATTCTTTTTTTGACTTGAAAGATTATATTTCTTATTGCAAAGATGTTTACAGATATTTTAATTTAAGTTCAGTGAACTTTTTTTGTAGCTGGGTTGAACTGTTGTTTATTTTGTAGTAAGGCCTTATGGCAGTGATCACTGTATCATTTTGAATATTATCGACTGCGAAGGATCCGGGTCCTCGCTTTGTCTGCGACGCTTTGACAGTATTCTGTTGGGATGGACTTTTTTATAGGTTTAGCAAAAAATGTCTTAGGACTCTGCTTCACCCAGCATATTTTCTATTCAGTAATATAAAGCATATTTTATTCTATATTATTACAAACATTGAAATGTACAAAGCTTAGTAAGTCGAACACAAAGAAACTGTTTATGCTTTCTAAAATTTGTATGACTTAGAATGGAGTGGGTTTACAGGCTTCTGTTGCACCACTATAGTTTTAGTAACTCTATTTTATTACATTTGTTTACCACTTGTTTATGTATATGTAGGTGATGTTACTTGAGCGTAAATGTACTTTATTGAGCAAAGTTTAAGAACAAAGTATATTTTATTTTATGATAAAGGGCCTTTAACCTCATGGTCGAATACTAATATTATATTTGCTGAGACAAGATTTGAAAATGTATCAAGAGTTTTATTTTTCTGACATTTAAAGTTATACATGATAAAAGTAAGACTTAAGTAATGGTGCTAATTCATGTTTTTTTAAGTATTTCTATATAAGTCCAATAAAAATGGTACATTGACAAGGCCTGTGTGTTTTGCTGTTCTTTGTTCTATGCACTGTGTGTCTCACCCTAAATCACAGCAGCAGGATTTACATCAAACCGTTGGAAAAAGGAAATGCAATAATAACAAACACATCCCACATGGAAAAGATGTACAAATATTTTATAAACGTTTTATTGGACTTGAAATGTATAAATTACACATATGACATTCAAACAACATACAAATTCCATAGAAAGATTTTATACTCAAATTATATGGAAACCCATGTTTAAACATTTTTCAAAGAATGTAAGATTGGTTCGTACATCATAGATAATGCTTTGACATCAAATCCAACACAAAGTTCATAGTAAATTTTTTTACGTAAAATTTTATGTGGAAATGTAGAGAAAAACTAGAAGAGTTGTGTACGGTTTATTTGTATTGGATCCGTGAGAGGTTGGTTCTGTGTAAATCAGGTGCAGCTCTGACTCCCACCGCTCGAGCTTGAGGAAAAATAGGAAACGTACTTGTAGTACTGTAAATACTGTGAAAGGTACTCTTGTGTGCCGAGAGTAGTGCGATGACTCATCATTATGAAGATCATACAAGTGAAAGAAGTGCTATTACACACTTACTACTCTATTATGGTATGATAAATAGAAAATATACACATTATTCATTTATGTATGACATACGGATTATATATTGTAAATTGGGGGCGACAGAAGCTCAGTTGGTAGAGCATTGACCTTGCCTGAAGGTCGTGGGTTCGAGCCCACCACAGGACCTACTCCAACTGCTCCAACTGCTGTCATTGTGTCCTTGGGCAAGACATTTAACCCCATGTTGCCTGAAGCCCCCGCTGAAACACCAAGACTGTGGCACCACTGACGTAGCAGCCATCTTCCAGATCGCCTCAGCACCTGCAGAGGATCAGTGAGGGACTGCTGCTATGAGCAAAGGGTGGCAGCTCTGATTGTCACCCACCCCCCGACCTAGAAATGGACCAATAAAGGGGTAGAAAATTAATGAATGAATATATTGTAAAAATGCAAATAATACAAAGACTGTGAAACTTTCTTTTTTGCCATATGAAAGATGTGCAATCAGGATATAATCAACAAACGTCAGGGGATATTCATAAAAAAATCATATGAAAGTGAAATGAAATGGGATTCATAACATTTCCATTTGGGATAGGAACCAGACCAGAGAAAGAGACCAGGGAGAGACCAGAGAGACCTTTGAGCAAACAGGAGCCATTTGCCACTGTAAAGAAATATGAATGTGCAAAAATGTCCATGATCATCGCGTCCTTAAACTGCCATGTCCTCCTGCATCAGAGAAGGAACACTCAGAAACCCAGAGGGGAAAAAAAAAGTTTAGAATATGCACATATCCTGCAGGACACACTTTGCATACATGATGAAACTGAAAATGTGAACCCTTCATTAGTATATTTCCCTCTTATGACAAGTTTATTTGTACAGCACAGTTCATACACAAGACATTAAGATCATAATCATGGAAGTCCCAGAAAGCAAAGGGACAGGTTAAAAAGAAACAAATGTTTAGAAAGAAAAAGTTAGAATAATAATAATAATAATTGTTGAGCAGTGATTGTAAGTTATGAAGCGATCGATATGACTGTCATGAAAATACCACTTACTGTTTGGTGTCTGGCTAAATTGCTCGCATCGCAAACACAAACGCCAACTCACAGTTTCCTCATCTTTTCCACTTTGCTCGAGTCGAACAGACAAAGCCCTCTCCCTTTCTCCACAGTGACAGTGCATGACAATGCACCTGAGTGTAAATGACAGAAGGACTTAAGCCCAAAGAGGCATTCGTGCATCAGAAAAGCACAAAGCCATTGAAACAACAATAAAACAGGCATTATTGCACTGAGATCCATCACAAAGAGCAGGGGGGAGGGCCCAGAGGGGGGGTCCCGACTCCCGCCTCCGAAAACCCCAGAGCCGGGACCACAATCTGCATTATGCATGGACACTGCTGATGTGCTGCCATTTACAGTGGGAGGTTATTTATTAAGCAGCTGGGTTGTATGGTACATGCTTTAGAGAACCTAAGTAAAGGAAATATATGAAAGATCTCAAATGTCTCCCATGTTTTATAATCACTGTATTTTCCTGAAACTCAAAACTTAATTCTGGGCTTTGGACTGACAAAAGAAAGGAAAGAAGCCCAGAATTGATGGATGATTTTATAAATTTTTTGCCATAGAGGATTTTCGATATATTACATGTAAAGACGTAAGCCCCGTTACCACCCGACCTACCCCACTCTCCTCTACTCTACTCTACCTGGTTGTGTTTCCATTACACTTTACCAGTTAGACCACTTTAGTTCCAGCTCAGCCTGGATAGAACCAGAGCCAAGAGGGACTAAAGAAGCAGTGTTGAGGCTTGTATTAAAGTATAGCCTATAGGCAGACAAAACTAATTTATTTTCAAATTTAGCTGGTCTGGTTTATATAGGTGCAACTATTGGTCCAGCATCTACAGCCTCAGTCCTGGATCTAAAACTTCAGTCCTAGATCTACACCCTCAGTCCTGGATCTACACCCTCAGTCCTTGATCTACACCCTCAGTCCTGGATCTACACCCTCAGTCCTTGATCTACACCCTCAGTCCTGGCTCTACACCCTCAGTCCTGGATCTACAGCCTCAGTCCTGGCTCTACAGCCTCAGTCCTGGATCTACAGCCTCAGTCCTTGATCTACACCCTCAGTCCTTGATCTACACCCTCAGTCCTGAATCTACACCCTCAGTCCTGGATCTACACCCTCAGTCCTGGATGTGGCACTACAGTATTCCTAAATTAATGCAAGCCCACAGCTACGGCCCCCTCCTCCCAGCTGTCCGTTCTGCCCGGGACACAGACCCTTCCTCATGGTAAGGAGAGTGAGTCGCTGTGATGGTGAGTGAGGATGGAAACATTATGCTTCTGCAGACAGTGACTCGTAAACCGTGTTATTAGGAAGCAGCTCTCCGCCGCAGGAAAGAGCTGACGAGAGTGTTTGAGAAGCCAAATACATGTGTACGTGTGAGGAATGCACAGAAAGTCCGCTGCTTCTGCCAGCTGCATGTACTGTATGGCAAATAGATTTCTGCTCAGTTTTAGCTTAATCCAACCCTTTATTTTGGTAGGAGAAGATTACGTGATGAATTATTTTTGTTTTTGGATGGAACCATATTGTGCTCTCAGTTTCAGTTTCAATGGAACTTTTTTCATTTCAGATTTAGCCGCAGATCAGTCCCGGATCTACAGCTTGTGGACTGGATATACAGCCTCAGTCCTGGATCTACAGCCTCAGTCCTGGATCTACAGACTCAGTCCTGGATCTACAGCCTCAGTCCTGAAACTACAGCCTCAGTCCTGGATCTACAGACTCAGTCCTGGATCTACAGCCCCAGTCCTGGATCTACAGCCTCAGTCCTGAAACTACAGCCTCAGTCCTGGATCTACAGCCTCAGTCCTGGATCTACAGCCTCAGTCCTGGATCTACAGCCTCAGTCCTGGATCTACAGCCTCAGTCCTGGATCTACAGCCTCAGTCCTGGATCTACAGACTCAGTCCTGGATCTACAGACTCAGTCCTGGATCTACAGCCTCAGTCCTGAAACTACAGCCTCAGCCCTGAAACTACAGCCTCAGACCTTCTGCATGGGCAAAATACACTCATATAACAAGGATTTCCAAATGTCTCTCCAATGCTAAACTCTATGCAAATGAAAAGCTTCTAAATTTCTAACTCACTCCAGACCTCAGATAAACAGACAGATGCTAGCAGCGAGGATGAGACTGAACAGACCTGCGGAGAGCAACGTCTGGACCAACATTTGGTCCGTGTCTGAAAGTCTGGCAGCCTCCGCACACTGACCTATATATTCAATGCACCTTATACAAGAGAGAGAGAGGAAGAGGAGGAGGAGGAAGAGGAAGGGGGAGGGGGAGTGAAGAGAGGAGTGCAGAGACATGACGGAGAGAGAGAGACCAATTCATGCTTTGTGTTAATCATTCATTGGAATCTTATCAATGCAGTTAAAGCTGGGGTACGTGACTTTCAAACCACTCAAATCTATGTACAGTAGATCTATGTAATGAATCATGAATCTCCCAACTAATTTTCACACACATTTATTGTAATGTTTAGTTCATATGGAAGCCCGTTTCCGCCATGTAAAAAAAAAAAAAAGCCTACAGAAAGTCAAAATTTTGACTTTTAAAAGTCAAAATTTCGACTTTAAAAGTCAAAATTTCGACTTTAAAAGTCAAAATTTCGACTTTTAAAAGTCAAAATTTCGACTTTAAAAGTCAAAATTTCGACTTTTAAAAGTCAAAATTTCGACTTTAAAAGTCAAAATTTCGACTTTAAAAGTCAAAATTATGAGTTTTCAACTGCGCATGTGCAGTTGAAAACTCGTGTGTGTTGTTGTCTGGAACGGTCTCTGGACGTCCTTCACCTGCAGATTATGTGAAGATATTGCTGACAGCGACCACTGCATCCTTGAAGTAGCCAGAAATAATGTTGTTTGATTGATTCTGTAAAACGTTCCTGTTTAAGCCCCAGACCGCGGTCGTAGGAGGCAGGGAGGAGCTGTCTTTTTATTTATTTATGTTAAATTCAATTTACATATATACAGCATTTAAATCAAACGACTTCTTATTTCGACATAGTAACAAATAATGTGAGCAATACGTTTTTATAATAAATCAAAGGAAAATGAGCCATCGAGACATTCCAATCCAATCTGCTATAGACCACTCTGACCAGACGATGGCGCTGAGAGGGGTCCACACGGAGCGAGTATTTCCACGGCTGAAAGGATGCGCTTTCTACGTGTTGAGTACGGGGTTTTATTCATGCATCTATAATGGGTTTATCTATTTCTAACCCTTTTCAAAGACCCTCACTGTTATCTGCGGAGTTATTTCTCCGGATTGTTGCTAAAAGAGTCGTGGGCTTTATTTTGTCACAATAAAATAATCAGACAAGGTACTTATTCCCTGTATGTCTCTGTGTTCTTGCTCATACGCCAACAACTTTACCCGCCGCTCCATCAGCTCACCCCCGCATGCACGCAAACACGTCACATACTCTTCAATGCACTGATCGCAATTCCAAAAGGGTATTATTGTCAGTGCCCGTGACTGTGGTTCTCCTGCCTCTGTCTGTGGTTGTCCTGCCTCTGTCTGTGGTTCTCCTGCCTCTGTCTGTGGTTCTCCTGCCTCTGTCTGTGGTTCTCCTGCCTCTGTCTGCGGACCTCCCTCACTGTCCTGTAATCGCGAACGGTCTCTCTGTCAGTCACAATATTATTCACTGCATTTCTGGTGCATCCATCGATAGCCGTGATACTGACCAGATGTCACCAGTTGATGCTCAATGACTTTGAACAGCCACATGTGTTTTATTATTAATCTTCCACAGTCCGTTTAGGATAAACTAAATAGAGGCTTCTGAAGCGGATTCTAATCATAAACGGAGAGACCGTTTGCATTTTAACGCGATTACTACCACAACATTATTGCTGCTACTTCATGGATGTGGTCACTGTCTGTAGGCAAAATCTTCACATAATCTGCAGGTAGAGGATGACCCATGGTCATGGATCTATAACAGGGATGACCAGAGACCGTTCCAGACAGCAACACAACAATTTTGACTTTTAAAGTCAAAATTTTGACTTTTAAAGTCGAAATTTTGACTTTTAAAAGTCGAAATTTTGACTTTTAAAGTCGAAATTTTGACTTTTAAAGTCGAAATTTTGACTTTTAAAGTCGAAATTTTGACTTTTAAAAGTCGAAATTTTGACTTTTAAAGTCAAAATTTTGACTTTCTGTAGGCTTTTTTTTTTTTTTTACATGGCGGAAACGGGCTTCCATAAGTTCACCCTATTCAGACAAAGGAAATGACAATTAAACTAAATGAACACTTTACTTTTTTTCCTGTAGGGAACTTTGTCCTCTTCATTTGACCCATCCTGCAGTGCCACTCAGGCCTTTGTCAGAAGCAGTGGTCGCCGTAGTGCAGCGCCCGGGGACTATTTCCAGATCCTGATGCTCGGAACTGGAGGATTTTACCACTGCACATGATTTTAGTGGTAGGGGAATATCGGAGCACCCAGAGGAAATCTACGCAGACACGGGGAAAACAAGCAATCTCAGTGTAACCGGGTGAGAGCCAAAATCCAAAAAAGCAAACAGGTCAGGTGCATTAATAAGAGCCATAATTTCGTTCAACACTTTTGTTCTAGCAGTTATTTTCCTTGTTGGCGTGAGAACGAATAAAATACATGTTACATTTTCATTAAAACAACGGTAGACAAGGCAGCCATGCTCCAGAGTTCTCAACCCGCCTTCCCCAGCTACAGCCGGACTACAGTCTGACCCAGGGCAACGACGCTCGGTGAGGGACTATGACGGCTGATCCACACCGTTCCCGGGAGGTAGCCGACTGGGTATACTCGCAGGCCTGGAGCTACATCGTGGGGCACAGCCACACCACGAACTGGGAGCCAAGGATAGACAGGACCAACAAAACCGGCAGAACCAGGAAGTAGGCAAGAGGCAGACATGGCAATAGATAGGGGCTTTTATATGCGGCAGACCGCCCCCTAGTGACTAAATACCGGTACTAATAAAAGTCTGCATTGTCACATCAGAAAGACCCTGTTCTGACCAGGATTCTAACCACAGACTTTTTTGCTAACTAGTGAAAGTGCTCAACAATGGCCGCCTAAAGAGAAGAGGAGAGAGGACCACCTTCTCTCAACCAGCTCAGCCCAAAGCATCAAACAGTGACTTTGCATGGTATTTGTTATTTTTTAACTCTTTGGGATGATTTTGGGATCAGGCTCGGGGTTTGAATAAGTATTTATACCCCACAATTTATCTGTTGCCGGGTCGGGGTCTGAGGAGAGACACCGAGACTTCCCTCTCCACACACACTACCTCCAGCTCATCTGGGAAAATCCTGTGGCATTCCCAGGGCAGCTGAAAGCCACACTCCTTCCAGCGTGTCCTGGGTCCTTCCCTGGTCTCCTCTCAGTGGGACATGCCCAGAACATCTCCCCAGGGAGACATCCAAAGGCAACCCAAACAGATGCCGAGCCACCTCAACTGGCTCCTCCCACCTGGAGCTCCTTCCCTGTGACTGAGCTCCTCATCCTATCTCTAAGGGAGCATCAGCAAAAGTTTTCGATTCCTCAACAACAGATCAGAGAATCCAACAGTTCGATCACAGAAAATACAAATATAACAAACACATAGGAGCCATTGGCCATGAGGAGCAAGATGACCACCGTCAAGAAATGTCCCAGATCATCACTGTCCATAGACCCTCCTGCATCAGAGACGGAACCACTCAGAAACCAGTAGGAAAAGTGAATACAGTTACCTATGGTGGATCGGCGAGAGGAAGGGGGAGGGGTACAGTGGGATCCTGGGTGCTTGGTTGATGGGAGCGAGAAAAGGGGGAAGGTGTATATTTTATTCATGGTCGTTGCTCTCAGAGTCCTGCCGCTCTGAACACAACAGACGACCACCGGGGAAATGTTGGCATATTTGTGGGCTGAGGAAGGAGAGAGAAACACAAGGGTTTTTGAGATTCACATGTTTAGAGTGTTGGAAATGTCCTTTTTATGCAACGACAATAAAATAAACACATTGTCCTTTTCTGTCACTCTGCTCTCTTTGCTTTTATGCAATGTCTGCAAAAGCATCAGCCACAACAATGGAATCAGAGACCCCCGCTCAGACCACAGACAAAGTTTACTCTACTCTACTCTATTTTCACTCCTAGTAGCACATCCATAACAAACCATTATCCGAGGAGATTCCTTGGTAATCATGGCTTCCGGCAACACTTTGGCCAATCACTGTCCGTTAAAACACTTTAGAACCAGATTGGCCTAGATAGAACCAGGGCCAAAAGGGACTAAAGGAGGACCTGGTACTGGTTAAACAGGGCGAAGTTGAAGCAGAACTTACTTTATGAGCACTTCCACAGGGCGCCATTGAGCTAGCTGAAGATTAAATACAATCTTTGTATTCAGTATTTTACCAGAGCTGGTTCCCATTTCTGGTCCTGGTCTGAGGAGCAGAGGGGCTGGCCTCCTGCTGGTCCCAGAGTAAGGATTAAGCGCAAATCTGGAACAGTCTTTCTGAAGACTGCACGTTCTGCGGCCCGCTGCGTGGTCCTTGTCCTCATTCTGTAGCTCTGGATCTACAGCCCGTCCGTCCGTGTGGAATGGATGATTGTGGAGTATTGTATTGTAAAATGTGAGACAGGCTTCTACTCAATGTTCAAATCCAGGTTAAAAACAATTCTGTTGTGTGTGATTTTAGTGTTTCCATCTTGTTCTTTTAACTACTTTGAGTTGTCTTATGTATGAAATGTGCTATACAAATAAAGTTCCAGCATTCTTTGAGTGTAAAATGAAATAACAGGTTCTGAAATGGGGAGTGGCAATGGTACCAGCTCGATGGAAAAGGGGCGTTAGTCTTAGTTATTATCAAAGCTTCCTCCCCAGCTCCCTCTTAGAGTCGGGTGGGAGTTTGTTAGCGCTCTTTGTTATCAAAGTGACCCTGAAGGAAGCCGCACCATTTGTCACACCGCACATGTGATCGGACGGGCCCATCGGCATTCTGGGAAAGGGAGCATATCAACAGATGGCAACCTTTTTATGAGTTATGTAACGCTAAAGAGAGTTCATTATTGAAGAGCTTCTGTGGCCCTGCTCTGTCTCTCAGATACTGTTCAAACTGTGTCGAGAAGATGTGCGTGTCTATAGAGAGAAGCATGTCGACGTGAGCTGGTTACATCTGGTTGTGTCTTTGGGCAATGCACCTCATCCAAGAATTAGGGTTATCAAAAGTAGAGAAAATTTCTATCTTCAGAAACAGAATTCTTTTTATTGCCCTTGTGAGTAACAGGAAGTCAGTGTATCAATTGTTGACAAAACTAGATGTGTCTATGTGTCTATATATGTGTGGGTGTGTGTGTCTGTGTGTGTGCATATGTTTGTGTGTGACCTTCATCTCAACCTCAGGGGATTCAGAAACTTCAAACCATATAATTGTAAAGTGTTGGTGCAATCATTTTTATCATCCATTAAGTCAGCAGCAGCAGGAGGGAGAGGGTCATAAAAGGGCAGAAATTTGAGAAATTAACAAATCTAATGTGCCGTTCTTACAATAAGTCTAATATGTAACTAAAGAGAAAAAAAAACAAACAACCTTTTTAAGCAGATTTTACTGGCCTCAAATACCGGCTCTATTAGAAAAATCAGGTTAAAAAATCTGCATTCAAAAAATCACATCTTACCCAAATACTTAACAAATCTGTTATGTTCAGTAAATATATAAAACTTACACAAACACTCTTTTTCACACACCAACACACACATACTCAGGCACAACACACACAGACAGACAGACACGACACACCCTCTCTCTCTCTCTCTCACACACACACACTCACACACATACACAAAACAGAGGGCCACATGTGACATGCCTGGGTTACACAGTGCTTTGATTCCTTAACCCAATTCCCTCTTCCCTATCTTAAATCAGACGTGTGTGTGTGTGTGTGTGTGTGCGTGTGCGTGCGCGTGTGTGTGTGTGTGTGTGTGTGTGCGTGCGCGTGTGTGTGTGTGGTTTCCTCTGGTTCATGACGGTGTGAGGGAGTTCGAAGAAGGGCATTGGGTTTGCTGTTCAAAGTGCCGGGTCATCATCATATGCATTATATATGAGCAGTGTTAGAAGCCTCTGCTCTGCTCCATCTTGGTCTATATTTCTCTGGCCTGTGTGTGTGTGTGTGTGTGTGTATATATGCGTGTGTATCTCTGTGTGTATAGGTGTGTGTGTTCTCCTTCACATGACTGTTGTCCCGCCTCCTGAGGGACCATCACAGCAGATGGAGAGACACGTCCTGTAACCTCACACAGTCACCTCTGTCTGAACAACTGAACACTTCAACATTCTGACATCAAACAGGGGTGAGGGCTCAAGTCCACTTCTGAACAGCCGAAAATGACAACAACTAATTTTGGCAAAGAAATTCTTTCTGGAATACAGTAAGAAATATCCAGTAGGGCGGGTCCAAAAAAAATGTGAGACAACTCAGGTCGGCCCATATTGAGAGAGGAATCTGCTCCCACCGATGGACAGGCTGTAGATCCAGGACCAGTGGCGGAGCCAAACTTTTAAACAGAGGGTGGCCAGGGGGTGGCAAGGGTTTTTTTAAGGGGTCCACATTTATACTATTCCGAAATTTTATTTCACACAAAAACTGGCTAAACGATACATTTTAGTCTTAATCTTGTCATTATTTTTAATATAAAGTGAACTGAGAGCACACTTGGAAACTACAAAGCAAAAAAGTGTATTTAAATAGTAGTCTGAACAAAAAAGTGCAAAATAACATCATTCAAACATTGCATTACATTTTTCTTTTAACAAATTTAGCAAATTCCTACGGTTCTGGTGTAAAGCAGCAAAGATGTTGACAAACTCATCCATATTTAGCCCTCCTTGACTCTACACTGAGGATACCAAGATGACTCAATCATCTGCCATGGTAGTTCTGAGATGGTTTTTAATAAGTTTTAGGGCAGAGAAACTTCTTTCACAAGACGCAGTACTGACAGGTATTAAAAAGATCTTTGCAAGCCTCAAAAGCTCATGAAACACTTTCCAAACGTTCCAAAAGGACAAGGAAGTCCAATAGGGACTCTCTTATCAATTTTTTCCTCCCAAGAAGCCGCCTAGTTTGACGTACCTCATGCTTAAGGTCCTCTATATCTGACTCAAAGGTCCTGCCAAATGAAAACAGGGGCTCTTCTTTCAAAAATATTTTGGGGTTAAGCGACTGCACATCATCCATAATCTTAGCTATTTTTTTCTTTTTTTGTGTGTGAAAAAACACCTTCTGCCAATAGTCAATCATACACCTGTCTGCGACACCCTCTCATTCTCTGAAACTCAATTATATAAGCTATATTGTAATACAACACAACAAATTCCTCATCATCTTAAAACATACTGCCTCCGAGTCTGACCTTCAGGTTTCATCATCCTGATCTACAGCCTTTTCCTAACAAAAAAAGGCCTGTAGGCAATGTTTCCTCCTTTTCTTTTCATGTTTACACTAAAGGGAAGAGGGCGATGATACGATGGGCAATTAATAATGGAAAATACACACGCATGCACCCCGCACGCACACACGCACACAGGCACGCACACAGACACAGGCACGCAGACCCACACTGGCACACACACACACGCAGACACACTGACACGCTGACACACGCACACAGGCGCGCATACAGGCACGCACACAGGCACGCACACGCACACACACTAAAAGTTCTACAAACTGAACAAGTAATGCGCTGCAGTACGTGTGTCTATACTTTGTGTCAAATGTAAACGGTTGGCTCTGCGTCGCTAACTTACCTCTTTGTTTTCATCACGACTTGGGCACATGTGAGTCCAACAACCCAAAGAATTAGCATACAGCACCGGCTCCACACGGAGTCAAGGTGCGTTCACAGACGGGGGAAACCGTGGGAATTTTTAGCTTTTAGCGTAAAAAGTGCGGAAGATTCTCAAGATTAACATTATTACATTGCCGTCTTCCGAGGGGGGCACTGGGGGTGGCAAGGATATTTTTAGAGGTGGCAGTGGCCACCCTGGCTACCCCTCTGGCTCCGCCACTGTCCAGGACTGAGGTTGTTGATAAGGACTGAGGCTGTAGATCAGGACTGAGGCTGTAGATCCAGAACTGAGGCTGTAGATCAGGACTGAGGCTGTAGATCCAGGACTGAGGCTGTAGATCTAGGACTGAGGCTGTTGATCCAGGACTGAGGCTGAGGCAGGATTGAAAAGGTTCCCAGGTGGGGAAAGGAGTGCAGCCCACGAATCCAGGCTCTCTACTCTGCAGCCTTCTACAGATGATCGTCGGCCCCTGAGGTCCCCTGCCTCACATAGCCTCTGTCAGCTCGTCAGCTCGCTCTCTCTGTTCACCACGGCTCAGTCAGAGTGAGTGACAGTGTGTAGACTCAGCACAGAGATACGAGTGAAGCCTCCAGGCTGCAACAGACCAGAAACCACTGAGAGAATTCGAATTTTGTTTATTAAAATCACTCTCCTGTCTGTAAGGGGCTCCATCTGTCCGCAGAATGATTCTATCTTCACTTGTTGACGCTTTGTGTTGTTTTGGACAGTGTTTCCCCGACCTGTTTGAGCCGTGCCACACCTTTTTCATTAAAAAAACAGTCACATGGCTCACCACCAACTGCACTGCATCCTTTATTACTGTAAGAATGAAAATGTATTGAAAGAAAATAAAACAAGTGTAAGAAAGTCTTTCTAATCTTCTCATTTCATTTCACATTTTGACCAATCAGGTGATATGGGATCAGCACACAACATCTTAATACATACTGGTTGAAAAACAGTGGTTTACGATGTAGAAATACACGTGTCCAATAGCGGCCTTACCACTCTACAAAAATAACAATGTTTATTTCAAAACCTGTATGTCACTATCTTAAACTGAGAAAAACAGCAAAGTAAAAATAGTGGTCCCTCATTTATCGCAAGGTTATGTTCCAAAAATAACCGTGGGATCAGCTGTACTTTTTGAGGCTGTAAACCCCTCACACACACTTTATCCTCCTGAACTCACCACTGTGCCGTAAAGTGCCAAACTCTTGTTGTGTCCTTAGGTAAACACTTCACCCACTTTGCCTTGAATGAGTTTGGTGTGTGTGCGTGTGTGTGAAAGGTTGTTGGTGGGAGGGGACGATGGCACATAGTGGTTGCTTAACTAAAGTCAGTGTGCCCCAGGGCAGCTGTGTCTACAGTAGGTTGAGTTGGAGTGAGTGAATAATGACATGTGAAGCTTCGTTGAGAGTCAAAAAAGTGCTATATGAAACCAATGCATTATTATTATTATTATATCAAATCTGTTCATTCCTTCTATTGCCGTTTTTTTCCACAGTGTCAGTTCAGTTCATTTCGGTACGGTACGGCGCACCTATTTTGTTTTTCCACTAGTGGATGGAATGGGAGATTTGAGTACTTTTCCGTACTGCCTCAGCCGTGGTTCCATCCCCATAGTACCCGTGCCATGACGTCACGTCGGCCCACTGCCTTACACTGATTGGTCAACGAGTGTCGTCACTGGAAGCGACATCTGACCCATTGGGAAAAACAACTCAAACGCCATCTTTAAAACAGGCTGCTCTGCTCGGCTCTGCTTCGGCTACATTACGTCCTCCTCACTCCAGAGAAATGGAATTGCACAGAAAGCCCCAAAAGTCCTGGTCCTGGTCGGTGGAAGAGGTCCACACGTTCCTCTCTTCAGGCCAAAAGAAAGAATTCAAAGGCAGCTCGAGGCTCAACACAGTTTTCAGGAGATCACCCAGCTCTGGATTTGTGACTAGTCTGTGGTAATCCTGGAAATAACTGGTTAGCTACGAACCCCCTAAAGCTCTCACTGTAATGTATTTACTGTGTAAATGCTCGATTGTCTGTTGTACACAGTGAGCTAGCTACATTTAGCTTCATTTAGCTATCGATAGCAGCTAAGCTAACGTCCTCCCTGTGCTACTGTGCTTTATCTCGTATTATCTGCAGTATCCACGTGTTGTCATTCTGTTTTGTGCTTGTATTTAAGTTGTTGTGTGTATATTTGTATGAGAATCTCTTCCCATAAGTGTGGAGATTACCAACGAGTAATGAGTGACCGGATTATTCTCATCTGGACCTGGTCTGGACCTGGTCTCAGACATACGTACTTTTGACTTTGTAAACTGTTGGTTTTGCACTTTACTTTTGTTTTCAATTAATCTGTGATTGTATCAAGACTGTGTTTCATTCATTTATTATTATTGTAGCTGAGGTTTGGGTATCGTTTGTCTGGTCTCGGAGTCTGCTGTAGTCCAGACCCGAGTCCGGACTAGCCTAGCTTAGCCTAGCCTAGCCGCTAACTCGCTACCCCTATGGCTGCCGCTGTCTCTCCCTCGGTCCTTTACTGCTCGAGTTGCCATATGACGAGTTTAAACCCCGGATCCTCCTCTGATGGCAGTGATAGATGTGTTAAGTGTAGTATAGTAGTAGCTTTGGAATCCAGGGTTAGTGAGTGAGCAGAGTCTCGAGCTAGCGCTAGCATTAGCTTTAGCCTAGCAGTATCCTCGGACATGCAGCCGGAGAGAGAGACCAGAGAGAGATGGAGAGAGAGAGAGGGTATACAGAGACCAGAGAGAGAGAGCAGAGAGAGACAATAGATAGACCAGAGAGAGAGAGCAGAGGGAGACCGTAGAGAGACCAGAGAGAGAGAGCAGAGGGAGACCGTAGAGAGACCAGAGAGAGAGAGCAGAGAGAGACAATAGATAGACCAGAGAGAGAGAGCAGAGGGAGACCGTAGAGAGACCAGAGAGAGAGAGCAGAGAGAGACAATAGATAGACCAGAGAGAGAGAGCAGAGGGAGACCGTAGAGAGACCAGAGAGAGAGAGCAGAGGGAGACCGTAGAGAGACCAGAGGGAAACCATGGAGGGACCAGAGAGAAAGGTCATACAAGAAGAAAGACAAAACATAGACAATGCGGCACAATATGATACAACATGATATTCATACAGACAGACAGATGGAGGCTGTTTTAAGAAGTGATTATAAAGTAGGTCCCGATGCTGTGTGGCTCTTCTCCTCAGGCAGGATGCCCCACAGCTGAGGAGCCCAGACCAGGAAGGCTCCATTCCCCCTTGTCTGGAACCTCGACCTTGCAACGGCCGATAGGGACCTGCCCTGGAGCTTGACATATTTTATTTATTGTACAAGAGAAAGTAAACAACCCAGAGCTACAGCAGGTTCCTTTGTTGCAGTGTGTTAGTGAAGGGTGAGGGTGGGGGAGTTTGTAGGGGCTGCTTTTCAGATGTGTTTTGAACTGTCAGAGTGGATTTTAGTGATTTACCAAAACATTAAACAGCAGCAGAATTTTTCTTCCAGTCGGATTGCTCTGACTTCATCCATGTCTGCGATAAGAGTAAAGCCCCTGCAGTTTACTTTTATTAATCCCTTTGAGTAAATATAGAAGCATTGAGGTGCAGGGGGAGGGAGAAAGAGAGAGAAGGAGAGAGAAATGGAGAGAGAGGGGAGAAAGAGAGGGACCGTCTTTGACCTGCACCTGTGAGCTTGGCATTCCTGGCCCGGACTTGAGGGCCAGAAACTGGACTCCTGCACCACACAGCCTCGGTTCTGGATCTACAGCTTGTCCGACCATGGGAGCTGATGCCTCTCACGAACTGAATTGAACCTCTCTGGTGCAGGAGGGTCTAGGGACAGTGATGATACAGGACATTTACTACCATTTGTTGCCGTGCCTGGACAGTAGTTATCCCACTCCCTATGGACGAATGGCTCAGATTCATTTTTTTGCCATTTGCAGTAAAACCTCATTGGAATACATTTTTATAAGTCCCCAGTGTCCCCACAAGTACATAAAACAACATTGAAATTAAAGAAATAAAAAAATTAAGACAGAAAACAATTGGGTCCGTGTATTTTTATTTTTAACAAAAATGAAAAATAAAAAATTCAAGCCATTTTTAGATATTTCTTTTTCAATTTTAATTTGAAAAAAACCATTGAACGAAAAATACACGTACCCAATGGTCACTGTGAAATCGATCGACGAAAAACAGTTTCAATACCAATGCAAGATCATTAAAGTGCTCTGTTCAAACAGCTTGTGGGAAGAAGCTGTTTGCATATTGAGATGTCCTGCATCTCAGAGAACGATATCTTCTGCCAGAAGGAAGAAGCTGGAACAAGCTTCTTGTTCCAGCTTGTTCCAGCTGGAACAAGAAGTTCCTGGCCATCCTGACTCTTCTGGCCAGGATGGCCAGAAGAGTCATTGATTATTCTTGGTTCCTATGTTTTTGTTTTTAATATATTCCCTGTAATTCGTTTGTGATTCTCTGATCTGTTGTTAGGAAATCCTCAACTTTGTCTTCCAAGACGATTGCTGTTGGGTTTCAGGGCGATACACAAGTACTGCACAGTGCATGATTTTAGTCTTAGCTGCTGAACCCTGGATCTCAAATCGGCCATGGATCAGAACAAAAATTACAAACAGAGAAAAAAGAAAGACAGTCTTGGGTTTGACTTCACTTCCAATCAGAGCCTGTGTGTTGTTTACCTCTTCTCCCCGTTTATGAATAGGTTTCCTCCGGGTGCTCCAGTGTCCCCTACCTCTATAAACATGTACAATATATCCGGCCTTTGCTTCCTCACTGGGGATGCAGACTTCCAAATGGCTTCATAAAACACTAACAATCATTCATAATCCAGAATCTGCCAAAAGAAACTGTTACTTTTTTGTTGACGGAATGAAGCTGTAACTATTTTGCATCATACATTTCCTGCACTTTACAAACACGGTGAACTCCATCTGCTCAAACGATTGCTACCAAATCCCAGAGACACACCACCCCCGCAAGACTGGGGAGACCGGATCCAAATGCAGAAATCAGAGTGAAATGTTCTCCTCACCTCCCCACACGGCGAGACAGGAGCCTGTTAGAAGTGAGATCTTTTATTTGTCCCGCAGTGGGGAAACAACATCACTCACTTTAGCATAATAAAGAAGCAAGTATAACATCTCTAACTTTAGCATAAAGATTGATTGGATGATTGACAGAGAGAGTGATGCCAATGCAGACACGTCAATTTGACAAACATAAACTAATGAAAATGCTAATTAGTTTGCGAGGGCAAGTTGTTTTACTTTGTTCAACCCACAATAGTTAACTGGAGGCAAAAATATCAATTTGGTATACAGTATACAGAAACAAGGCAATCCTCAACTAAACTTCTCAAGAGAAGTGGTTGCTAGCAAGCTTGACTCAGCAGGAGAAATAATCTATCCATCACTACGACCGGTCCCCCGGCTGCAGGCTCCGAGAAGAATCACAAACTATCTCCCGGTGAATAGTATCGTCATGTTTCCGAGGGTGCAACGGATTGATTGATTTGATTTGATTTGACAGTGTGCTCCATTTTGTGAACAATCTTGGTAAAGCTCATGCTCCCTGATGGACTTCCTAATCACCTCTCTGGAGTCCTTTCGATTCCTGGGCACCACCATCACCCAGGACCTCATGTGGGAGCCGACCATCAGCTCCCTCATCAAGAAGGCCCAGCAGAGGATGTACTTCCTGTGGCAGAAATGTTGCAGACAAAAGGACACACAGAACACATTTACCGCACGGCTCTGGGATAATGGCTTTAGTGGCCGCTCCTCAAATGCCACAACAAGGACGTTACAAGTCAAATGTTAAGTACTCCTAAAGTGGGTCTAATTTGAAATTCAATAAAAGGGAAAGAGATGGAGTCGCAGCAGCAGAAGAGCGTGTGTAAAATGTGTTTTTCTGTGAATGTGTTTGTAGAGAGGACAAAATTGTGACTTAAAGGTCATTAAATGAGTCGACGGCGGCTGCTGTTGCTGGGCCTCTGTCACATCTTTATTGGATGTTTATGTGTATGAAGCCAGAGCTGTGGGTCAAACGTTTTAGCTGTAAAAAACAAAAAGGTGTCAGGATGTCGCTGTTTGGGAACCATGATGCTAGAGGCGATTACACAACCAAAGGTGTTTCATACAGCACAATACAAGCAAGTCTTTGGTTGCTGTGTGTGAGGTTGTTCTGTTGATAAAGTATTTATTTCAGATGCTGTTAAATCTGAAATTAGTCAAGTAATCATGTGTTTTGAAATAGTAATGGAATTGACCATATGCCTATTGTCTCCAAAAATTAATAAAAAATATTTTGGAGCCGACCGATGAAAATAAACCAATGGGATACTGTACGTTTAACCCCTTCACCCTCTTCCTGTTTCTTGAGAGTGTTTGCAATTGAGTTATCGGATTTTCTAAAACTTTAAAAGGCTGAACAGAAAAGGCCAATTTCACGGTTGCCACCCACTCGCTCTGTTGTGACAAAGAAAATGCTGGATGTTAATTTTTGGAGACTATAGGCATATGGTCAATTCCATTACTTTTTCAAAACACATGATTACACTTATTCTTATTTATGCAGTCTTCCTGAAAATATGAGACAGGACCATTTTGTGTTTTCTATTCTTGTGTTTGAACGGTTTGATTATTTAGTCTGTGTTGTCCAATTCAACGGTTTTGTAAAGTCCTCCAAGATACTGTTGTGATCCAGGGCTATACAAGAATAAATTGAGTTGGATTCAGCTTTGCCTTGCCTTACAACTGCACTGGAGCAGACAGAAGCGAGGCTGCTAAAACTGACTAATACGAACTGAATCCTTAACACAAAACACAACCATATAATATCTATGTGTATTTTGTTGAGAATTTGAGAACAGTATTCATACAGAATGCAACTCAAAGTGCTTCACATTGGCAACATTCAAAACCAATGTATAAGCACACTGTAAAAACAAATACAAAAGACAGTTTAAAAATAAATAATTATGTAATATAATATAATAAATTAGGATCTGTTGCCTGATCAGTCATAGGCAGTGGCACGGCTAAAAAGAACCGTTTTCAGCCTGGACTTATAGGGTAGCAGCCTGTCTCACACTTTCGGAAAGACTGTTCCAGATTCTAGGTGCATACAGTAGGTGTGGAGCGCTGCCTCCCCATGTCTAGTACCAACTCTGGGCACCAGCAGGAGGCCAGTCCCTGCGCTCACTGCTACACTGTGTTTTTCATATAAATATCTTCTTCACCAACATTTCTGTCTCTGAAGCCGGTGAGGACGAGTTATTGAAATGATTGTAGTGGTTTGGTCATAAATGAGAGAGAGAATATGTGAGTCAGTCAATAGAAGGACCTGAGGACTATACTTTCTCTTTGGAACATAAACATCTCACTTGTCTAGACGCAGCTCTGACTCACTCTGTTATCGGCTCTTAAAGTTCAAACTCAATACAACAGTGAGGAAGTAGAATAGTGCTTTACAATGAAACTCAACCAAATCCCCTGACGGCCGATGGATGCATCCTACCAAAAGGTTTCATACACTCGATTTCAGATTCAGGTATATCGAGTTCCTTTAGCTCAAGACTTTGGGATCATGAGAAGAGCCTGACCCGAGGGGCTGTAGCACTGCAGCCAGGTCACTGATGGAGATGTTCAAATCTTTATCAGATATGACTGCAATTGAGTTAAGATCAAGCCACGCTAATATCAGGAACTTTGACACAAACATGCAGCTGCGCCTCTCTGTCTTGATGCTTCTGTCTCAGACCTGATACAGTAAGATGCCATTGTATGACATCACTATGGCAACACACTCAGGGCAGAATTCTGACTTTAACAAATCAGTCACTCAGGCAGAGACGCATTAGAATTACGTATGTCATGTTTGTTTCAATCTATCGTATCTGCAGATCAGACATTAGACCCAGACGCAGGAGGAGGGACTGGTGTATTTACTGCATTTGAGAAATATTCTTAATGGTTTAGAGATTATGAGCGTGTGAACCCCCCAGTTCTAAACCCTGGAGCTGGGGCAGCCTTGGTCATGACGAAGAGGCGCTGACGTGGAGGAGGGTTGTTGCACTAACAGGAGCTTGATGCAGGAAGCTACGTTTAAATGCAGTTGAAGTGATCAGTCCGAACTTCTGCTTTAGCTGACATACATTTGACACACAAATTGGTCAATTTCTCAGGGGAAAAAAAAATCTTTACAATCACCTGTCAGTGTTTTCAGCAGGTATATTTTTGTCAACTCCTCCCTCTGGTGGTGGCATAGGGAGTTGCAGGTGGGAAACAGTTTTTACCCTTCACCGTGTATTGTCTCCCTAAGATACGAGTTCACATTCTAAAATATGAAATGACAAAGTAAAACGTCTCATTACAGTATATCTCATCATTATGAGAGGTTACATTGAAAACCAGAGACAAAAGTCAATTAGTAGTAACACTGGTCATCAGCCACATGAGATAGTTAAGATAAGAAAAGAGATAAGATAATCCTTTATTTGTCCCACAGTGGGGTTATTTCAATGTCATCGTTGCACACAGTACAGCAGAATAAATGGAGGAAATAAGAGCACTCAGATTGCACCCATTATTATTATTATTATTTCAGACAATAGATGATAAATAATATATCTAGTAAAGTAAAATACAAATTCTATAAACTATACTTGCACTTGGTATAAGGAGAGTACACTAGTGGAGTATACACCGTAGACAGCAGGAGGTATTTACAGATGTTAATATTGTACTTCAGCAGCAGAGAAGAGAGTGTTTGACGTGCCTGCACTGTACACTGTTGTGTCTTCTTATGTCTATGATTGGATCCGGACATTATTCTGAGTCCATCTCCTGACGGTGGCTTCCCTGGTGTGGACCTGGTGTGGACCTGAGTGACCCCGGTGTCCCACATCCTCCAGTGTGACCCACATAACTCTATAGTCTATACATAATACATCTGCTGTGTCACATATCTTTAGCTTCACCCTGCTCTGGTGCCAACACTCTCCATCTCTGCATACATATCAGGGACGTGCAGTCAGGGGAGGCAGGGGAGGCAGAGCCTCACCTGCCATTATTGGAAACTAATAATTATTTTAGTTTAAATATATAATTTATATCCACTGTCCTATGCTTTTAATGTATATTCGGCACGGTTCCCATCAGTTTTGATCATTTCTGAAGTCAAAATCGCCGAAATCCCGTTATTCCTATTCAAAGAGACGAGGTGAGGCAGCGCTCCTGCGTGCCTCACCCCAGACCGCTCCCTCACAGTGTGTGTGTGTGTGTCTGAGTGCACTCAGCTCGTGCAGTTGATATATCACCGTTTGTTTCAAATATCCTGCTTTAAAAACATTTTTTAAACTCCTCTTAGTGTTTAGTAGTGTATTGCACGTATGTGTGTACAATTTATATTTAGTTTAAGTCTTTTGATCGTAGATGAACACACAAGGAAAAAGCTTGGCGTGAGGCAGGCGGTATCTGTGCCTCACCGCTAGGGGTGATAGTGAGCATAAAGTTCATACCAGAGTTGCTAACAAACAATCAGCCCAAAATGCTATTTCTTTTGCTGGAAAATGGATGATTTGAATGAAGATTTTTTTTCTCAATTGGACTTTCAAACAAAGAAAGAATTAATATAGACTGGGAGACCACCACTGGACTTACGAGGTTAGTCCGGCTGCGGGGGAGGAGTTTGTTAATCTGTGTTTTATGTTGAACATTGACAGATACCGGCAAAGTAGTGCTTTTCCGAAAAACACTGATTCAAACACTGCTCAAGAGTTCTGCAACTTGTTTAAATTATTGTTTATGTTCCTCGCGTCTCTCTCTCCTCGTGTCTCCGTCTCTCTCTGCTCCTCGCGTCTCCGTCTCTCTGCTCCTCTCTGTCTCTCTCTGCTCCTCGCGTCTCCGTCTCTCTGCTCCTCTCTGTCTCTCTCTGCTCCTCTCTCCTCGCGTCTCTCTCTCCTCGCGTCTCCGTCTCTCTCTGCTCCTCGCGTCTCCGTCTCTCTGCTCCTCTCTGTCTCTCTCTGCTCCTCTCTCCTCGCGTCTCTCTCTCCTCGCGTCTCCGTCTCTCTGCTCCTCTCTGTCTCTCTCTGCTCCTCTCTCCTCGCGTCTCTCTCTCCTCGCGTCTCTCGCACCTGCGCTTCTTAAAGATGTTGTTTGATGCGGAGCAGAGTCAGCAGCTAGATTTGTTGTGAGATTATTAAAAGAAGCTGGTTCTCTTATCTTTACAGTATATAAAGTTTGTGGATGTCATTGCATTGGTGATTAAATGCTATTTTATTTGAATAATGATTGTAAATCTGACTTTTAAAGTCAGTGCCTCCCCAATCACAAACCTCACCGCACGTCCCTGCCACATATTTATATTTCTCTCCATATTTTTTTCACATTGTTATGGTGTGGTATGAGCAGGTTGTTGTAAAACAGTCTGATAAAAGTAGATGGATTGATGAGCGTACATTGTCAGTCATTTGTCCCAAAGTTGTAATAAATTACCCAAACTCCTTTCTTCACTCACAGTTCAGTTGATTGTATAGAAAGGCAAATCACAATACCAGGATCACAGAGAGCACTAAACCACAGATTTCACCCCAAAATGGTGAGCGTGACACAAACAATTACAAATCTAGAGGAGTTTACTCAAATTACTCAGTTTTCTTAAATCAATAGGAGCTGGAGAAATTTGGAGCCAAACGTCATCCATGAGTACATCCCTGCAGCACTTTATGTAACTAGGAAGGGAGAATTGTCCGTCTACATACAGGCTATGTAATCAGTTTTATTGTTCACCTTTTTCCTCCTTTTCTTATTGTTTTTTTTTTTCAAGTGTGTATTCAAATAGAGAGAAAGAGTCCCGCACACCGTCTTACTTGCAAATTAAAAAATATTTATTTGATGTGCGACGTTTCGGCGTTATGCCATCATATAAGCAGTGTTGGGCACGTTACTTTGAAAAAGTAATTAGTTATAGTTATTAGTTACTTCTCCCAAAAAGTAACTGAGTTACTAACGGAGTTACTCCACTATAAAAGTAACTAGTTACCAGTAAAAGTAACTATTGCGTTACTTTTTCGTTTTGTTCTGGAACATAATGCACACTCGAGGTGCGCATTTTTACCTTTAACCTCAGTGAGTTTGAAATAGTGCCAATATTTCCATCTAGAAAAGGCTGTTTTGCTGCTGAAGTCCTGTTCACTCTTCATCTCTCTCTGTGCTGTAAGCACTAAACACCAACACCCGCCACTGTGAATGTGGAAACACCAGTGAAGCACCGACTTCAGTCCAATCAGATGGACATATTTATCATATAAATCAAGTGGACAATTTGTTTGGCTACAGCAGAATATGTTTCATGGCCGCATTGTTTGTTCATATAAAACGCAAAACTATGAGTTATGGGTCTTACCTTATAAATGACCTGCACAGACCACTTCAGTTCAGACCAGTTCTGTGTTTAAGTCCAGATAATAGTTTGAGCGTAGATATGTAATCCTCCATTTGGAAATGAGTTTTAAAAAGTAAAACAAAACGCGTGTGTCCTCCGTAAACTACTCTGTTTTGCTAGGTGCAGCCGGGTGCATCCAATTTCTAAAATCAACCGTCTTACACTTCACCTCTCTTTCTTATCATTCCTATAGTAATTGAAAAAATACCGTAAGTGCATTTTAAATTATCTTAAAATGTGTTATATGTATGTTAGCCAAACTTGTTGCTGTCCTTAGCAGATAAACCAGGAGGAGAAAGGAGCTTTCTGATGGAATTGTATGTAGCCGACTTCTGCACTCACATGCGCTCCTCTGAGCCCTCACGGTGATACAAGCCGTGGTTGAGCGCGACTAAGACCCATATTTGTTTCAAAAACACAATTTATGACCATCCTCTCAACTGTAGACATGTGGATTGTAAAGGAAATATGTTTTACATCAGCCAATAATTGCTGAGAGGTTTTCTCATCCTCCCTTCTCTCATGACAACACGCGCACGAGTCCTATCACGAAGTAAAAAGAGAAGTTCATTGTGCGTCTTTAGTAACGCGCAGTAACGGGATGTCGGAAATGATAACGGCGTTATAGTTACAGTCAAAGTAATTAGTTAGATTACTCGTTACTGAAAAAAGTAACGGCGTTAGTAACGCCGTTACTAGTAACGCCGTTATTCCCATCACTGCATATAAGATCAGTCACCTCCTCTACATGGATGACATCAAGCTGGACGCCAAGAGCGAGAGAGACATCGACTCTCTGATCCAAACAACCAGGATCTACAGCCATGACATTGGGATGTCATTCGGACTAGAGATATGTAGCAGGATGGTGACTCGGAGAGGCAAGGTAGTCCACACAGAAGAACAGGTGACGAGGAAAGCGGCAACTGCCAAATACCTCCAGCGAGTAAGGCAGGTCCTAAGAAGCCGGCTCAATGGCAAGAACAAGGCCCGGGCAATTAACAGCTACGCCCTGCCAGTGATCAGATACCCTGCAGGAATAATCAATTGGCCAAAGGAAGAGATTCAGACCACAGATGAATTCGAAAGCTCCTTACCATGCATGGCGGGTTCCATCCCAAATCCACTGAGAGCCACTGTCCAGGACGAAACATCCAAACTCCATAACTACACCATGGAGAAGGCCAAAACGGATGACGTACTCAGTGAATGTCTCAGGCAGTGGTGAGATGAGGAGGTGCTGCAGGAGAGCCCATCATGGGAGAACAAGCCCCTACACGGCATGTACCACCGGATCATAACAGAAGTGGCTGATCTCAAGAAGTCCTACCAATGGCTAGAAAGGGCTGGCCTACAGGACAGCACAGAGGCACTCATCATGGCTGCACAGGAGCAGGCCCTGAGCACCAGATCGAAAGAGGCCCAGATATACCACACCAGACAAGACCCAAGGTGTCGGTTGTGCAAAGAGGCACCTGAGACGATCCAACACACAACTGCAGGGTGCAAGATGCTGGCAGAGAAGGCCTACATGGAACGCCATAACCAAGTGGCTGGCATAGTGTACAGAAACATCTGTGCAGAGTATGGGCTGGAAACTCCAAGGTCTAAGTGGGGAACTCCTCCAAAGGTGGTGGAGAATGAGCGTGCAAAGATCCTGTGGGACTTCCAGATACAGACCGACCGAATGGTAATGGAGAACCAACCTGACATCGTGGTGGTAGACAAAGGGCAGAGGACAGCCGTGGTGGTGGACGTGGCAATTCCAAGCGATGGTAACATCCAGAAAAAGGAACATGAAAAGCTTGAGAAAAACCAAGAGCTCAGAGAGGAGCTGGAGAGGGCCTGGAGGGTAAAGGTGACAGTAGTGCCCGTGGTGCACTCGGGGCAGTGACCCCGAAGCTAGAGGAGTGGTTACAGCGGATCCCTGGAACAACCTCGGACATCTCGGTCCAGAAATGTGCAGTGCTAGGAACAGCAAAGATACTATGCAGAACCCTTTAGCTCCCAGGCCTCTGGTAGAGGACCCAAGCTTAGAGAGGGATAACCGCCCGCGGAGGGCGAAAGGTGAGATTTATTGACGCCCACACACACCTCCTCCAGCTTGTCTTGGGGGACCCCAAGGCGTTCCCAGGCCAGAGACATAGTCCCTCCAGCGTGTCCTGGGTCTTCCCGGGGCCTCATACCGGTGGGACATGCCCGGAACACCCCCCCACGGAGGCGTCCAGCCGTCCAAACTCGCGAGGATGACTTTTGAGTGTAACAATAAATAAAGCATTGAAAGAACAGTTGTGCTTTGGGTACTTTTACAGCCCAGACCCCTGAATGGACGTGTCTGGGGTTTGAATGCAGTACACACTCTCCCATGACAGTACATTTACTGGTGAATTAAACATCAGTCTCCAGCTCCCTGCAAACTCCATCACAGTATAGCAGCCCCCCCTCTCTCCCTCTCTCTTTAGAAGCTTCTCTCTCTCTCTACAGTATAGCAACCTCCTCTCACTCTCTCTCTCTCTCTTGCACTTTAGCAACATCCTCTCTCTTCCTCTTTCAACAGTTTAGCAACCTCCTCTCTCTCTCTCTCACCCTCTCTACAGTTTAGCAACCTCCTCTCTCTCTCTCTCACACTCTCTCTCTTCTCTCTCTCTCCCTCGGGCTCACCCTTCACACAATCATGGAGTGACTGGGCAGTCCCACTCTGCGAGCGAGGGTTATCTCTGCATTAGCTCCCCGCGGCTAACACCATGACTCTGTATGGAGGTCAGTATGGAGCGGTACATGACACTATGAGGAGGAGGGGTCAGGGCAGCTGGGGCATGTCGACAGGAGGAACCGGATGATCTCACTCAGTCCTTCTCACCTGCTTTGATAACACCTGTAGTTAAGAAATGGTCAGGGCTACAACGGACTTTAGGCTTTACTGTTTTATATCAAAGTCTCCACAGTTTTCACTGTGAAAATACAAATTCATAATATTAATCATTTGCACTGAACCAGTTTTGGTTTCAGTTGATGCTTGGAATGAATCAAAACTGGACCAAAAGTAAGAAAGCCTTTTGATTGCGTATTGATAAAGAGATTATTATTAGGACTAAGAGGTACAGTAGGCCAAGGTATGGATGGAAGGATGGCGTGAAGAGAGTAAACGTGAGAGGTGTGACAGTGTAGGAAGCGAGAGTGTGTGGAATTAATTTAAAATGGGGAACTGTGCAACGGCTCTTGTGCACTGTTCTTCTTATCTAAACCAAAGATACAGAAACTGGGGAAAAAATATTTCCATTCTGACCTTAGAAGTGTTGATAGTATGTGAGATCTCAGTTGTATTTGAAGCCTTGTGCAAAAACATGTTTAAGTGTCTGAGTCTGAATTAGTCAGTGATAGTGTGAAGCGGAGGAGGAGCAGGCTACTTGATCAAGATGATGACAAATGCTTATAATTAGATTTATGTAAGACGTTGAACAAGCTGTAATTAGCTTCATGTGCTCAATAGACATTTCATTTGATTTCTCTCATTATTAAGCTTCATTGTTTTTGTTGTTGTTGCAAACTGCTCAGTTATCACAGGAGGCTGCTGGAGGCTGCATGGTGTTCCGGAAGTATACATGATAATATACTTCATACTTCATTCATACAAGTGGCAGTATTTTTTTGTTTTGTTTTTTTTGTATAAATTACATTCACAGTATAATATGGGTCCCCAGATAGAGGTCACATGTATGTGTCCCCAGCCACCAACAGGGCCATACAGTGGCTGAGTGGTTAGCCCTCTCGCTTTTCAGCAAGAAGATCCTGGGTTTGAGTTCCAGTCGGTACAGGGTCTGTCTGAGTGGGGATGTTCCACTGCTCCTGATAAACGCCCTAGTGGCATCAGGATGAGTCAAATATAGAGGATGAATTGCCCAAGGGGATAAATAAAGTGCACCTTTACCTTTATAACAGATCACAGGTACACACATATAAAAGATCATATTCCTGTTATGGTTTTCAAGCACATTATCCAATCGAAGAGCAGAATGAGGCTTTCATTTGGGTTGGGTTTGTTTAAATGAAAGCAGAAACAAAAATATGTATGATACAAAAGACACAGAGTTTGTACTATTACTACCAAACTCCAGCAGGTGGTCCTAGAACGACAAAGTCCTCACACACCGGAGTATCTGGAGGAAACCTACGCAGACATGGGGAGAACATGCAAACTCCACTCAGAAACGCCCTGGTCCGACCGGGATTCGAACCCAGGGGCTTCTGGTTTCTTGTGGCTCAGAGAATGACTTTAATGCAGCTCTACCTTTGTAAAAGTCTCTCCATGGCCTCGCACCAGAGTATATCTGTGACATGTTAGTGCCATATGAACCAACTCAGGGGGCACAGGGACTGGCCTTCTGTTGAGACACTGAGGAGCACAGGGACTAGCCTCCATGCTATACAAATAAACTTGCCTCCTATTTTTACATAGCCCAAATAGCACAATAATCCAGTGTAGGCTCACTGTATCGGCCAGGGGGCTGCCTGTAGATGAGACATGTGTTCAGTCTGCAGTCAGACAGCAGCTGGTCTCAGACTCAGACCTGCTCCGAGCCAAGAGAGAAAGTGTGGAGGAACCCAGCTTCACATTCACTAACGCTGTAGACTCGCCAGACTGACAGGAGGAGACAGAGAGGATGATACTGGGAGGAGAGCGGGAGGAGGAGAGAGGGGAGAGACATGAGGAGGAGATGAGAGAGAGAAGGCGAGATACTGGGAAGGAGAGGAGAGAGACATGAGGAGAGGGATGAGAGCCACACAATAGCCACCAGCCATATATTTATTTGATCAAAATGACAAATATTGAGAATTTTTTTCTCTTTTTGAATGTTGTTGAGTTAGAGTGTAGGAATTGAAATAGAGCTGCCCCCTGCTCACGACACTGCAGCTAAAATAGAGCTATCCAGAGCTGTTTTGGATCTGACGTACTCCTACTCCCAAACTACAGGCCTCCACACTTCTGCCATTATAAATCACATTGAGATATTTCAGTACATGGATTTAAAACTAATTGTTGTATTTTGAGTTACCATGTTGCTTTCTACATGTGTGTGTGTGTGTGTGTGGGTGTGTGTGTGTGTTTCGGATTGTATCGTTACTCTTTTGAATGCAATGAGATAATTTATAGTGGTATTTTTTCTCTCAATCTCTCTGTCTAAGAACTGTGCTATATGAATAAACTTGCCTTGCCTTTCCTACTATGTTAAGAGCACAAACTACACATTCCTTTTAGATTGAGCCTGTATTAATCACCTACAAGGAACTGAGAACAAAACTAGATTACAAAGAGACAAATTTAAAGGCGAGCTGGTAGGGTCTTGTCTGTCTGTGTTTTGTTGTGTGTTTGTAGTGTGTTTTTTGATTGTGTAGACAAACACCAAATTATACAAATCTCATGAAAACTATAACACTGGATCATGTCTCTTGGTGTCATCTGCAGCAGTGGTGCCTATAAATACTGATCACAGGATGAAGTCACCTCTGTGTGTTCAGCAGCCTGGGACGGGTCAAAACAACGGGAAAAATCCCAGAGACGACAAGGACACGCAACCTCTCATTCATCATTTATGTACACACACACACACACATTCTCCCTCTCCAGGTGCCACAGTGCGGCGGCTGTGGCTGTAAGGTAACAAACTGTGGTTGTACCCTTAGGCAAGACACTTCACCCACATTAGAATGAGTCTGGAGTGTGTTTGACTGGTTAGTGGTGGTGGGAGGGGCCGATGATACGTATTGGTTGCCTCACTTCTGTCACTGAGACTTGTGTAAAACAGATGCATTTCAAATAATAATTAAAGGGGACAGACAGTCCCATGCCAAATGAAACTTACATTGTTATTGTTGTTTTTAGACAGATCCATGGTTTAAAACATATCTATTTCCCTGTGTTACTCCTCCACCACAGTTTGTTTTTATTTCATTTCAGAATCCATGCGTTGCAAAAAAGAAACCCTGATTGCTCACTTCATCTGTGTCTTTGAGCTTTTCTGGACACTCAAAGACGCTTCACATGTCATTATTCTTTCACTCCAAACACGGTGGTGATAAACTACTACTGAAGCCACAGCTGCCCGGGGGCACACTGACAGAAGCGAGGCAAATAGTATGTGCCATCGGCCTCTCCGACCACCACCAACCATTCACACACACCAGACTCATTCTAGGCAATGTGGGTAAAGTATTTAATATCAAATAAAGGAAAAAGTTGGAGCTTATTCTGCGATGGCTGCCCTGAAGGTAATCCTGCTCAGTGATAAAGAGTATTATGGGATGTATCACACATGTCTCCTAAAGTTCAGGATTTTTGGAGTGGAAACGTGCTGAGGGATCTGCCAGAGCCTGACTGTGGCAGGAACACGTGTGGAGCACTCACTTGTGAATCATTAATCTGTGAACAAAGAGACTGGCGGCCATTTTGGATCAGTGACCTGTGACAGTTACCGAGAACAACAAGGATATTACACAAGACAATAGACCAGATAATTACACGTGTGTGAAAGGTGCCAGCGATACAGTGAGACGCGACAGTGAGGGAACAAGAGAGGGGAAAAGTCAAGTTTATTTGTATAGCACGGTTCATACACAAGACAGTAAGAAGTAAAACAAGAAAGAAACAATCACACATCAATCACTGTACATTAAAAAACCTGGATTTGAACATTGTCAGAGTAGAAACCTTTCTCACTTTTTCAGGAAAACTGTTCCGGATTCTAGCTGCATGAATCTGAAAAGCTGCTTCCCCATGTTTAGTCGCGACTCCGTCTTTATGACTTTACTTTATGATATGGTGGCTTGCACTGTAGTGAAGAAAGAGAAAAATAAAATACGTGTTTCTATTATTATTTAGTTTGCAAATGTTTTGCATTTGTGCCAAAATTGTTTTCCTTTTTGACCCAAGGGTCTTATTCCACACATGTTAGCTGTTAGCTTCTACATGTTAGCTGTTAGCTTCTACATGTTAGCTGTTAGCTTCTACGTGTTAGCTGTTAGCTTCTACATGTTAGCTGTTAGCTTCTACAAGTTAGCCGTAGAACATGACTGCTCAGATTTCATATGGCTTTCTTTCGTTTTCCACTCGTTCATAAAGACCAAATCTGGGTAGATAATGATCCATGTACAAACGTCCTCTCAGCAGCAGAAGTCTCCATGTAATTAAACAACGTAACATTCCTCACAGACTTGTGAAAGAACTGTGTGAGTCACGATTTGACTCTTTGGGCTGGGTGATGGGGTCGGCCCGATGTTCCCCGGGTCCGATGTTCCCCGGGTCCGGTGTTCCCCGGGTCCGGGGGAACATCGGACCTTCCAAACGCCGGAGGGCCCGGTGTTCCCCGACTGCGGGCCTCGCTCATAGACATGTTATTGCTGCGCGCGGATAATGGAGCAACAAGCGGCTTTCGCTCACTAGTCTAGGGCTACTGAATACTTTATATTATAAGCCTTGTAGATCTCGCATTGGTAGCCAACTACATTTTTCCAACCTACCACCTCAGAATAAGAACGTGTTGCAGATAAGAAAAGTAAAATTAGCTCCACCACCTTTTCTTTTTGGAAACATATCTCCCTCCGTTCATCCTCGCAACAGTATCGGCGCCAGGTTTGCAATTTTGGGTAGGCCTGCAGATTAGTAAGTAGGCCAAATTCGCTTGCAAACTACAAGGGCTAACTGGAATTGGGGTTTCAAAGAATATGGTTCAAACGCACACGCACTCACGCGCGCACACTCACGCGCGCACATACACACAAGCTCATTTATGAAACTTGCGTTGAAAAAGGTGTACATTTTGTGTGTATATTCCATTTACGCAATTTGCCAAAATGTTTTGATACATTAGAAAAATCCTTATTGAATTGTAGAAGTGAATAAATATAGATTGATTGAATTAATTAATTAATTCATATATATTATGCAGCGGTGGCTCTCATGAATGAAGCGTCTGCAGCGTCTTGGACGCAGCCTGGCTCGGGGTAGAAGTGCGCATTGAGGCGCTGTACACTTCAGAGAGCGTTTGCGGTCCAGATTTCACAAAGAAACTCTGGAGCCAAAACTTCTGCACATGTGGCGCGACCTCTCACGGCACTCGCTGCGCACTCTGGACAGGGCAGTGAGACGTTGTGAGTGAGCAATACCATCGATGCGTTATTGGTGTGTGTGTCTGTGTGAGGCTTACACAAATCTAATGAAATAACACATTGCTTTACCAGATGTGAATGAGGAATACAAATAGCCGTGCGTAATTACGCAGCGCAGAGCCTGCCACAGCAATAGATGGGTCACACATCCCTGTTGCGTAAAGTGTATTTATATAGAGCCTATCACTGTCCAGGATCACAAAGCGCTTCACATTTTAAAAACATACAGATCAAAATAATACACACACAAGTCAGATTTAATAGAGGGTCCTCATCATGAGCTGTGATTTATTCGAAGTTTGCGTGTTTCCATTAGACTTTTTCTGATGCGCAAATTCAAATTTTGAAACATGATCCTCAATGAAAACACAGCATATAATTTTGCCAGAGGGAATATGTTTATTGTTGTACATATCTTGAATTTCATGCGTGTGTTGTGCCGAAGGTTGAGTTCAGCGTATAGATTTACACCACCTCCAGACCTGGCGTTTATTTTTTGCGTATTTTACGCTCACGTCCAGATAGATAAATGCGGAAAAGTGTAATATTTTGCGTACGCCTCATTTACCCTGATTTGGCCGTACGCAGGTTACATGAGGCCCACAGTGAGGCCCAAAGTGAGGCCCACAGTGAGGCCTACAGTGAGGCCCACAGTGAGGCCTACAGTGAGGCCCACAGTGTGTCTCACACAGGCCTAGAGTTTACCTCATCAGTGCAAGGCCAGCCTGGCCTGACCCTCCTCCCCTGGGACCTACGGGCCCGGGCCTCTGGCTCCTCTACCTCACAAAGTTCACGCTGAACTTTCTTAAAATTAAAATGAAAAAGGCTGCTCTGTTGTGAATGCTTTGAGAGCGTTGTCAATCTTTAAGACGAGGAATAGCTGGTTGTTCTCGCTTCACGCTGTGTGATATGATATTGGACAAAATTGTTCAGCCAATAAACAGGACTATATTTGAAGCAACGTAGGAACGTGATGACGCTCAGGGGGTTATATTATTATTATAATTATTATTATTATTCCCCCCACTGTAGGAGCCAATACACTTTTCAATATTTTTGAATTCTGAGCGTTTCCAATTGTATTTAAAAATGGGAAACCTAATTAAACAATCATGAATTGAGCTTTTCCGATCTTATTTTACACTGATTCCTTTGATCATTTTTTTTCTTAAAGTTCAAGTTGTAAAAATGCTATGTTTGAATTGGTTATTTACATTTTAACTGTGAGTGACACGTAAGGCGGGACAACAATGCACAATGACGCACGCGTTCTGAATAGAATAATATGTATTAATATCTCTAAAACTAAAAGAGCATATTCAAGTTTTACAACAAAAACGACGTCATATGCGTGCCCATTATGCGTAAAAGCACAGTGCCCTCAGCAAAACCACGTATTTGGAAAAACTATAGGCTAACAGATGTAGTAGCTCTAGTTTCAATCGTCCTCATTTTATTCAGTCAGACTTGTCAAATATAGATGCCCATGGGAGAGTGAGCAAGGGGAGATAACATGCCCATAACATGCCCATAACATGCCCAAAAATATCCTGCATAGACTCAAGCTGCGATCAGCTGAAATGAGCACACAAAGAGCGAGAGGGAAAAAGAAAAGTAAATAGGCTTAGGCTAGTTAGTATTTTTTCTCTCACAAAAGTTGGCGCGGATCATATGCCATCTTTCGTGGAGGAGGAAACATCAAACATCAAAGGGCGCACGCGGGGAACAGCGGGACTAGTCTTGTTGTTGAAGTCCCGATGTTCCCCCACTTCTATTGGCGGGGGAACATCGGACCCGGGGAACATCGGGACTTTTTAATACGCGAAGTACCGATGTTCCCCGGGTCCGATGTTCCCCCGCCTATAGAAGTGGGGGAACATCGGACCCGGGGAACATCGGACCCGGGGAACATCGGTACGCACCCTGGGTGATGATGGTTATTTGAACTTCCTACGTCCTTTAAAGAAGCTATACCCATTTTTGTTTTGTTTTAAGGAGTTCATAACAATGCTTATTACTACTGACAAGTTACAAATTATAATCCATAATTTAATTGAAAAGTTAAGCTCATTGATTCAGCTTGTGTATGAATTGAGTAGAGATTTAGCGTGACGGTCGCTCTCCTCCAATCACAGAAAGAGGCTGCGTCTTCTAGCCTCTTCAGCGCTGGTAAACACAGTAGCATGTTATGTTGTATGTTGTAACTGCAGACACAACAAAACAGCCCAAACAACACAACAGTGAGGAAGAGAAGAGGGAACTAAAGCGAAAACATTATCAAAGAAGAAATCAAGCCCGGGTGAACATAGCTAGCTTTCATCGTATCCTCTGGAGAGACTTGTCTATGGGAGAGACCTGCGGGACCGCCTTGGACTATCTATGCTCGGACTATCTATGCTCGGACTACATTCGGACGCTGAACTAGCGGTAATCTTTCAGTTATATATTGTGTTAGCAGTGCGTTGCTTGTGTACCATTTCATCAGTGATTGTTGTACAGCATATAAGAAGTTGTGCTCATGCTAATGTTTGCATATAGATCGCAAATAAAACTAGATTGCTCCGTGGGATGAGAGCGTAGGGGAAATGAGAGACCTGTGAGCGAGTTGAGGGGCGGTGCTAAACATTCAAACCTTGCAGAAACGGGTATAGCTCCTTTAATATTTAACATTAATATTGACAAACACACACACAGCCCCCAACACTCCTCCTGTCTCCCACTACTCTCTCTTTCTTGCACATAAACGGTTAGATTTGAATGTGGAGATATTGTTTTCGTTATGCCTGAAAAGTCAATACTAGACTTGTGGCTTCACCGCTCAGAATTGTTCAAATATTTACTTTTTGAACGTGTAATCTAACGGTCAGAAACACACACCACACCCTGAACCTTCTCCTCAGAGCTCCACCTGTTAACAAAAGCCGTTCTGAGTCACAACAGTGTATTGGGTAAACAGCCTTCAGGTGATTTACTGCATTGAACATGGGACAAAAGCCTTTTATAATAAGGACGGGTGCTCTGTAAACTTGCTCCGTTAGAAACACTGCACTGACTCAGACTGCTACAGGAAAAGTCAAAGATTCATAATGGTTTATAGACTTTTGTGCAATCATGATAAGACTGAGCTGGTCATTACAACAGCTTGCAGAGGTCATATATTTTGTCTTCTTTAGGTTCTTTTAATATGACAAAGATAATTACCACATATTTGGGAAATAGACTTCTCAGATTCCACGGCCCCACGCACTGAAAATGCAGAAGAGAAAACCACATAATGAACTGGTAAAATGCAGAAGAAGGAAGAAGTAGAATGATAGAATGCAAAAGAAAATATGATATGAATACAAAAGATGGACACAAGAGACGGAGAAGTCAGGAAGCGAGACACAGACATTCAGCAGACGAGGGGACCTTCATCTTGGCTCATACTTGGGACTCACTTCTCCAGAGACTCTTGTCTGAAGCATCTGAGGGGGCGTGGTCAGTCTGATTTGGTAACAACAGCTGATCAGAGACATGTGGCGATTGAGCAGAACTTGCTTCTTTACACTATTTGTCATAATAAAATAATCTTCTACTACTTAGTCTGCAGAACCCAGTGATTTTTCTTTTGTTTTGGTCTGAAGGTCAAACCAATTGTACCTACTGTCTCTGTGGCAGACACCGAGAGGAGCTACTGATTTTTTGTCTTGGTAAAAAAACATGTGAATCTCTGGGAGAGTCCTTTACACTGTAAACCAACAATAAAACACATTTTTGCTGAGACACCATCCCAGGCCGCTTTGTCATTGTCATTTTCTTCCATAGAGAGAGAGACCAGCATGTAATGTCTGGGTTTGGTCCCTGTGTTTGCAATTACAATCGGTTGAATTCCAACCAATCCGACCAATCAGCGAGCGCGGGAGGCGGGTGTTATAGTTAGTCGTGGGTGATGGGAAGGCTGTATTTTGGCAATGGTGAAAAATGCGATAGTAAAGCAATCCGGTCTGGTTCTATCAAGAAATTGAAGCCACGGCAAGAGGACTATTTAGCAAATGTATTCGCGGGCAAAAATTGTGGCGCTACTCCCCACGGGCTCCGTTAGTGACAAAGGAGATGGCTAGGCTAAATGCTAACGACTCACTCTGGCACATTACATACGTCACGGTAAAATCAGATCCAATCGTTTTAATCTGCAAAAGGAATTAACCCCTACCACCTGTTAACAGAGCTCAATGGAGCACCTCCAGACCTTAGTACGACATTTAATTTGTACTATGGTGTGGTACGACCAGGCTATCAAGAGAGAGACCTGAGAGAGATCAGAGAGAGCGACCTGAGAGAGATCAGAGAGAGAGACCTGAGAGAGATCAGTGAGAGCGACCTGAGAGAGACCAGAGAGAGAGACCTGAGAGAGATCAGAGAGAGAGACCTGAGAGAGACCAGAGAGGGAGACCTGAGGGAGACCTGAGAGAGACCAGGGAGAGACCTGAGAGAGATCAGAGAGAGCGACCTGAGAGAGACCAGAGAGAGAGACCTGAGAGAGATCAGAGAGAGCGACCTGAGAGAGACCAGAGAGAGAGACCTGAGAGAGATAAGAGAGAGCGACCTGAGAGAGACCAGAGAGGGAGACCTGAGGGAGACCTGAGAGAGACCAGGGAGAGACCTGAGAGAGATCAGAGAGAGCGACCTGAGAGCGGCCTGAGAGAGACCAGGGAGAGACCTGAGAGAGATCAGAGAGAGCGACCTGAGAGAGACCAGAGAGGGAGACCTGAGAGAGACCAGGGAGAGACCTGAGAGAGATCAGAGAGAGCGACATGAGAGAGACCAGAGAGAGCGACCTGAGAGACCAGAGAGAGCGACATGAGAGACCAGAGAGAGCGACCTGAGAGACCAGAGAGAGCGACCTGAGAGACCAGAGAGAGCGACCTGAGAGACCAGAGAGAGCGACATGAGAGACCAGAGAGAGAGACCTGAGAGAGATCATAGAGAGAGACCAGAGAGAGATCATAGAGAGAGACCAGAGAGAGATCATAGAGAGAGACCAGGAGAGACCAGAGAGAGAAACCAGAGAGAGAGACCAGAGAGAGACCATAGAGAGAGACCAGGAGAGACCAGAGAGAGAAACCAGAGAGAGAGACCAGAGAGAGACCAGGAGAGACACCTTTATGAGAAATTTTAAAATAGACGATAGTTGATATGTGCTGTGAGACACAGTTTGTATGATATAGTTACAAAAATACAGTAGCAGCCACACCATTGTGGCACCTGGTGTTCTCAGAGGTCTCCCATCACAGAACTAACGAGGCTCCGTCCTGCTTAGCTTCAGAAGTCTGACGGTCTAAGTTTCACCTGCAGGGGGCGCCATGTGCAGCTCTTTGAGCGCCTTGAAACTGTAGCAAAGAGATGTATAAGTGGGACTATTTACCATCTATGACACTAACGAGTTTTGAAATGTCCTCCAAATGCCCCACGTATGATGTCACATCACTCTGGAGGATGAAGAGCAGACTGTTCCAAACAGAGGATAAGATTTGATGAAGTGATTCACAGTTGATAATGAACAAGATAAACGTTAAATGAGACGTTAACTCACCGTGAAGTAACAGCTGGGAGAGAGTGCACTAATCAGCTTTAATTCAAAACAGCAGAAACATTATTAACATAATTGTACAAGTCTCATTAGTGTTAGATGTCTCCGATGTCGACCTCTGTTTGCACCGACTGGTGTCAGAGTGGTTAATGTCTCATGAAAAGAGGGAAATAAACAATGGAAAAATTCTTTCCATCGAGGAGAAATTCTCTGAAGAATAACTTCTGTTTTTGTCTTCAGTTTAGCTCACAGACGTTTAATTTATGCAATAATAACAAACACATAGGAGCCATTGGTCCATAGGGAGCGGGATGACCACTGTCCATATGACCAGAGAGAGACTATGGAAAGAGACCAGAGAGAGACCAGAAAGAGACCATGGAGAGAGACCAGAGAGAGACCAGAAAGAGACCATGGAGAGAGGGACCAGAGAGAAAGAGAGAGAGAGAAAGAGCAGAGAGAAAGAGAGCAGAGGAAGCGAGAGAACAGAGACAGAGACCTCAGAGCGATTCCAGTGGAATCATTCAGGAATTACAGGAAATACCTATCTAAACTAAAACTAGAAAACTGGCTATTGACTCAGTTACCAGGACATATTATTCAACTGTGTCCCTCTGTCCCAAAGTTGAAGTACTAGCTCTTTTTCCCTCCTGTGAGATCACAAAAACACAAGCTTTTAAAAAATGCATTCACCATGACATGGATTAGGGACCAATGTCCAAAAAAAACACTTGTATTTTGACCTGACACTCTCAGTTGTTCAGCTCTGCTCTTTCTTCCACATGTTGAGTAAACATTCTGCATAACCTCTCTGTGGGCCCCTCTGTATGTGAGAGTCCCTCTGGGTCTTTACTGGCCTCTTCAGGGTCTCCACCGATGACTGATGTCCAGATGGGAGCCAACACCTGGGGACCGCAGCAAAGGAGCATTGGATTTAAAGAAAAACACGTCCTTTATCACCCAGAGCCCAGAGAAGGGGACAGGCTGAAGGGCCCGCTGTAAGAAGTGAGAAATGAACCCAAACAAACAATTGAATTCTACTGGACCATTTCGTTCAACCATGCAATTCAATTCAATAAAATGTTTTTGTGTATCGCCCTGAATCATAATAGCTGTTGTTTTTTTTTTCTCCCAAAGTTGTGAATTCACCAACGAGCTGTGAATAGAGTGTGTGTGCGTCTGTGTGTTGTGTGCGCATGTGTTTGTGTGTGCATGTGCATGTTTGTGTGTGTATTAAATAAATGAGAGGGATCGGAGCCAAAAAACCATATCCTTCGTACAACCTCTTTTCGAATGGTTTGATTCATTTCGATCTTGTTTTTCTAGTTTACTTTTGCAAATCTTTGAAATACAACTCCACCGGTTCTGCTGTACAACAATCGAAGCAATAGTAAAGTCACAACATCAACAGTCAACAATTGTATTTATTGTTTTCTTCATGTCTCCTCACTCTTTTGGAGAACTGGAAACACGGGGCTAAAGGGCAGCCCTGTCCACAAACACCAGGATAGAACCAACACACTTAACATTAAAGCTGGGGTACCTGATTTTCAGACAACATACGATTGAGCTTTGTAATCCACCTCTCGAGTTCTTGGCTCGATAACAGTTTGCTTGCTGTGGTCTGATTTGTTGAAAAAATACAACTCTAGGCTTTTACAAGACTTTTTGTTATGAAACTTACATCTCATTACTAACATGACAGGCACGCCAATTTATGTGTATAGCACAGCTCATAATCACGGCACATTAAAAAGAGTGAAGATACAATCCTTCAGTTGTTGCAGTTAACCTGGATGTGTCTTTAACCTGGATTTGAACATTGTCAGAGTAGAAGCCTGTCTTGTATTTTCGGGAAGACTGTTCCAGATTTTAGCTGCATGAATCTGAAATGCTGCTTCCCCATGTTTAGTCCTGACTCTGGGCACAGCAGGAGGCCATTCCCTGAGCTCCTCAGAGTCTGAGTTGGTTCATATGGCACATAGCAGGCTAAGAGAGCGGCCACACTCCTGAAGACTCTCCCTGTTAAAGCATGTTAGACACACAATTATGTAATGTTTTGTTTTTAATGTACTATATTCTAGCAGTAGCAGTTTGGGCAGTCTCACATATATGCATTTATCTGTGTTGTAAATATGATCCTATACTTGCACTATAGTACTACAGCATTTCCTTGCATTGCTCTGACATTGTAATGACAATAAAGTAGAATCTGATCTAATCTAACATGTCACAGATGTACTTCGGTGCGAGGCCATGGAGAGACTTGCACATGAACAGAACTGCTTTAGAAGCAGCGTGAGCAGGAGAGAAGTCTTTCAGTTAGTGCGCGGACGTAGTGCTCCTCGTATTAATACGCCTCACAATATAGTACCCCTTTTTATCCTCTGAGAAAATCAACATGTTACATTTCTGTGTTACTATACTGTGTAGTGTAACACGTCACGTAACTGTATTTAAATAGGGAACACGTGGAAGAGTTTGGTAGCTTCTAACGGGAGCTGATTTGGAACTATACACTCTGTGGAAGAGGCTGCTGTGCTCCGTTTGCATGACAGAGCACACGGACAAAGATCACACAGGTACATATCAACTAGTCTAAGGTAAGGTAAGAACATATGTCAGTACGAAAAAACGGTGGCCTGTTCCTTTAAAAGAAAGAAGAGAACAGCCTTACATACCTCTAACGCCTCCATCAGGGCAAACGCTCATATTTACTGTGCAGGAAGCTGGAACTCTGTGTGAGATTAAAAACCAGAGCCTCACTCCCTCGGGGTTGCCAGGTTTGTTCAGGGCCGGTCTCATATATCGCTCAGTTGTAATGAGACCAGTCAATGCTTGAGTCATCAACATCTTGAGGCCATACCTACTCATCACAGCACGACCTCATCTGATCTCAGAACCTAAGAAGTGAAGTTATACTTTATGGTCCACATAGGAAAATGTGTCGCCTGCATTTGACCCATCCTTCCACTAGGGGCTCTGTCAGGAGATAGGGATCAGAGACAGAGACCAGAGAGAGACCAAGAGGAACCAGAGAGAGAGCAAGAGACCAGAGACAGGGACCAGGAGGAGACCATATAATGAGACCAGTGAGAGACCAGAGAGGGACCAGAGACAAGGACCAGAAAGAGACACCAGAGCTAGGGACCAGGGAGAGGGACCAGAGACAGGGACCAGAAAGAGACCAGATAGTGAGATCAGAGAGAGACCAGAAAGGTACCAGAGAGTGAGAGAAACCAGAGAGTGACCAGAAAGAGACCAGAGAAGGACCAGGGAGAGGGACCAGAGACAGGGAGCAGAGAGAGACAAGAGAGAGACGAACCATCGAGGACTAGAGTTGGAAGATTTGACCTATTGTACATGTTTTTAGCACCCAGAGGAAACACACACAGACACAGTGAGAACATCGCTCTGGGTTTTTACTCGGCATAGCTCATGCACAATAAGAATCTTGGAGAGGTTGGAGCGGTGGAATAGTAGTTTAAAAAGCTTTTTCAGGTCATGACACAAAGATGGTCCTGGACGTCTCATTTCACCTCAGCCATTATCCGCTGCTCTGTCCTTTGCTTCAGAACTGAAACCTCACAAACTAGAATATAACAGAAAACAAAATAACTTTCACTGGACAAGGGGTTTTCAAGACTCACAAGACAATTTAAATGTAAGGAAAATTGTCTTTGACTTTTCAACCAGCAGTGACAACATGGTTTTCTACTGGAAAACCACCTGGATCTAGAGCCTCAGTTCTAGATCTATACCGCCTCGGTCCTGCATCTACAGCAGGGATGTCAAAGTCAAATACATAAGAGGGCAAAAAAAACAAAAACAAATTTGCTACAAGCCAAGTGCCAGACTGGTTCAATGTTTATTAAAACATTTAAAATGGATTGCATATGACCTATTGAACCAAGACCTGACACAGTGTACTGCATTTTATTTAATAATTAAATTAATATGGGCGACAGTGGCTCACTTGGTAGAGCATTGACCTTTGAGCATGAAGGACGTGGGTTCAAGCCCACCACGGAACCTTCTCCACCAACTCCCACTGATGTCTGCTGTCGTTGTGTCCTTGGGCAAGACACTTCACCCCACCCGCTGAAAAATCAAGACAATGTTGTCACTGACAGAGCCGACATCCTCCTGTGGACTCACCGCCTGCAGGAGGATCAGTGAATTGGGTGCAGCTCTGACTCCCACCCCCACGACCCAGTAATGGCTTAAGGGGAAGAAGATGGATGGATTAAATAAAAAATGCTAATATTAATGCTAATGAAGCATTCAGCCTTTTACTTTGGACTAGAGCAGAGAAAATGGTCCGAACCAAGCGGCTACTGCACCTCAGCTGCAGTGACCTGAAGTGCTGTTGCTTTTTATTATTACTATTGCTAGCTTTTTTGAATAATCAATTCATGTGTTTTGTTTGTGTGGATGGATGTGTTTCTCCTGCTACTGGACACAGGAATTTATTCTACGGGGATCTATAAAGTATCAGTCTATCTGTTAGTATTAGATAGCAATATGGCCTACGTGCAGGACTGTACAAGGACTCTACAAGGACTCCATGTTATGACTATGATGTGACTGTCTCTTTGTGACACGTATGTCTTTCGATGTGTGACGTGACAATGACTATATAAACTGTGTACTGCCTTTATTCTGTCTGAGAGAAAGAAACAGAGTAAACCAGTGGAACTTGAGAGAAACTTAAATAAACTTCCAGAGTTTGGCACACCACGATCCGTCTCTGTCTGCTTAAATCCCGACATATCTATCTAATCCAATATTTTTGTCAACAGGCTCAGAGACAAAATCAAACTTTCTTCATAGAGAAAACACATGTCCTGAACATTAAAAGAATAATCCAATATTTTCTTTTGGGTCTGTGTGGGCCAAGATATACATTCGCGGCCGAATCTGACCCCCGGGCCTTGACTTTGACACCCATGAGATACATGCTTTCCGTCCGTGGAAGCAGATCCCTCTCTCAATATGGGCCAATGAGGTTTCTCACTCTTTCCCCACTGGGTTTCTGAGTGGTTCCTTGCTGATGCAGGAGAGTCTAAGGACAGTGAAGATTCAGGACATTTGAGTATTAATTGAAGTATTAATATTTATTTGTGGTCACGGTGGTAATCCTGTTCCCTATGGACGAATGGCTCATATGTGTTTGTTGTTAATGCATTTGCTGTGTTTGAACTGTTTGATTCTCTGATCTGTTGTTGGTGAATCCATGCATTTGGAAAGTCCTCCTACATCCTGCCTCACGGTAAGAAATGAAACCATTTAAACTCACCTGTGGAGAAACTGTAGAGTTTTGAGGTTGTTTCATTGGAAATTGTTGCTGTATTCTCACAATGAGCTGTGTTAAGAATGGATCTGTAATGCAAGAAAAATGTAAAATTGAGAGCTGATAAAAATCTACACGTACTTTGACAACAGAAAGGTTCACCCAAATTTAAATATATATGCTTTAGGGAGAGCAACAAGAACATACAAGCTGCAGTTGCGTGAGTGGGGGAAAGCATAAATGTGCCTTTTATCTGCACTTAGTTGTGAATGACCCTCACCTCCTCTCCGAAAGGTGCAACGTCCGCCTAAAGCTGAAAGTCTAAAATCGACCGAGCTCAACATCCCGTTTCTTGTGCTTTACCTGTTGCAGGGTCACGGAGGCAGCGGTCTGAGCTGAGACGCCCAGACTTTCCCATCCACACACATGCATCTGGGGGAATCCTGAGACTCTCCAAATGCTTTGCTGCCTTCTCCATGTTCCTACGTGTTTTGTCTCGGGTTTTCTGCTCACAGGGATGTGCTTTGCTCCACTGGACTTCAAGTATTTCTTCATGAGTCAAAGTCCTCTTTTATATTCACAGTCTTTCATGCTGTGTTCATGCTTCTTGCAGAATACTATAGCTCCGTGAGGGTGTGAAGTGATCCCATCAAATAAGACGATGAAAGAATTATGACTGTTGCTGTAATAATAACAAAAACCACCTGTGTCTTCAAAGTGTGAAATATAAGGATACATTATGACAAATAAGACATACAGTGCATTCGTCTGCCATCATGATAATGAGTCCTGTGGCTGTAACAGGGTTCAATGCAACTTCATTGACTTTGTATTAAAGCAGGGATACCTAATTTTCAAATCATTGGAATATTAACAGCTAAACAGTTCTGTCCCTAGTTTACACATCATGTATTTTTGGCCTGTCACATTTTAGATCAGCTTTTTCCGAGAGAAAACTTAAAAAGAGAGTACAACCTTCACTCAGCCAATCAGCTCTCAACCAAAAGTGACAAATAGTGACACACAGGACTACAGACAGACCAGAGAAAGAGACCAGATGGACCAGAGGGAGACTGGAGGGAGAGAGCCAAGAGAAAGACAGGCCAGAGAGAGACAAGAGAAAGATACTAGATAAAGAAAGACCAGAGAGAGACTAGGCTCAAATTTGTTATATATTATTTTAACAGTTTCTTTGTAGATCGTGATGTTTCTGTAGGTTTTTCTCACAGTCTGTCAAACAAAGTCTCTCTTATCTGACTGATCTTCTGCCCCAGGTGTCTGTATGTAAATGCAAGATCGTACAGCGTGAATGCCATAGCATCCGTGGCCTCATCCTCACCCCTTCCTGCTCTGCTTCACCCCTCCTGCTCTGCGATTCATCAAGAACGAGCACTGACCCGATGTGACTGATGGTGATTCAAGGATGTAATGGATCTGCCGGGACCCTCAGACGGGACCGGAGACCTCGCAATCCCCCAGTCGCAAACTCAGAGCTCCAATAATCTCCCGCGTTTTGCTTTAATGTCTTGGCTCTGGTCCAGAAGCTCCTCTGTGACCCTGGACACGGGCTGTTGCTAGCTGCTGTGCATACTAATGAATCTAAAAGACCTAAAAGGACCGTCCCAGAGAGGGGCAGCCGGGTATTCTGTTTTGAAATGAAGACGCCACTGTTTTGATGTGCTGCAGAATTGCTGAGAGGGAGGTGAGAACGAGTGAAGGTTGTGGTCAGAGGAAAGGCCGGTTTGAATGTGTTTGTCTCTTGTTTGTTCTTGCTCCTTAGGGTGAACTGGAGACCTGAGGGTTATTTCATTATTTTGACTTCAGCTGTAGTATATTCTTTGGCATTCACCTGCTGTCAACTGTTCCCCTCTTTGACCTGCACCTGTGAACTGGCCTCCTCCGGCCTGGACTCGTGGGCAGCAACCCTCTCCCCGCCTGGGATTCTCCTCAATCCTGGATCTATACAACCGCGGTCCTGGGTTTCTGTGTGATTCCTTGCCGATGCAGGAGGGTCTAAAGACAGTGATGATCTGGGACATTTCTGCACATTTATAAAAAAAATTGGACAGTGGTCATCCCGCCCCCATGGCTCCCCAATGGCTCCTATGTTTTTAAGGCTCTTATTGCATTTCCTGAGTTTGAACCGTTTGATTCTCAGATCTGTTGTTGAGATATTGAACTTCACCATAAAGCAATTATGTTCTGCTGTTTGTGCTCTTATTTGCCAGTTTTTTTTTTTCACAAAGTAGAGGGGTTGTATTAAATATAATTGCTGTATTCATGCACTATACGAATTTCCATCCAAACGTCTTCTGCTTTATCCATTGCCGGTTGTGAGGACAGCAGTCTCAATTAAAGTAAATTCAAATGATTTTTATTCAGCCCTAAGTCACAACAGTGGTTATCTTGGACTCTACTAAGTTGTGAACATCCCAAACAAATGCCGGGGCCACCTCAACTGCTAAAATGGCAATGTTATATTTTGGCACAAGACACAAAACAGGAATTCACAGCACATTGGAGCATCTCCGTCAATTACAGACCTTCTTGGCGTGTAGATGTATGTGAGCCGGTCCTGATGCCCTACCACCTGTCGCTCTGCGGGAGGCAGGGGCGGTCTGGAGGAAAGGGTCTTAGTCACTATTCAACACAGTTAAAACAGCTCACCAACACATGTTAAACGTGTTGGATTGGGGCTATTGATGTCCTTCCATCTCAGAAAAACATGCGTTTCCTTCACATTTCTGGTTCTTTGGAGAAAGCAGGTGCTCATGCTTTCTCTACTCATTCATGTTCAGTTACAAATAAAGTCCATGGCTTTAAAGTCAAGAAATATAAAGCCAAATTAAAACACAAATCCAAGGTTATTTAAATGATATTCAATGTATTTATACATTCTCCTAAATCACAAGAGCAGTCATTTTGACACCAACACATTAGAAAATCAACACAGGAAATGCAAGAATTACTACATAGGAGCCAATGGTCCAAAGGGAACGGGATTAAATGGTAATAAATGTCCATACATTTCCTTAGACCTGCATCAACTCGGAAACCTAGAGGGAAAAAAGTGAGAAACCTCGGGGAGGTCCATAATGAAAGAGGGATCTGCTCCCACGAACAGGCTATAGAGCCAGGACTGAGGCTGTTGATCCAGGACTGAGGCTGTAGATCCAGGACTGAGGCTGTAGATCCAGGACTGAGGCTGTAGATCCAGGACTGAGGAAGCTCCCACCAAGAAATAGCTATATTCTGTCTAATCTATAGCTGGCTTTTCCGATCTTGTTGTTGCTTTAAGCATAACACATTTATAACTGTTTATACATTTATATCACATCGTGCTGAGCCTGAACATCGAAGCCACACTCCACTAAATCGTCATTATCTGATCTACAATTGTATTGCGACTGCTAAAAAGAGAAACATCTCTGCCATTTCTGTTTAATAAAAATAGCTCTCCGATCGAAAAAGGTTGGAGACCCCTGTTCTCGTACTTACAGCAAGAACAACCACCCGATGTGAGAAGGACTGCTGTGAGACAACCCAAATGCTTTACAAGAGACGAACGGAAACATTCAAAACAAGCGGCTAATAGCGTAAAATAGGTGTGAATTCCCTCAGTCGGCTTTTCAGTTTTGTCCGAGCAATAATGTATTCCATAATTTTTTAAGCAATGTGTTTCTCGTACTGCTTTTAATTTCTATTGGTTGTGCCCCAAGCCAGACATCTCCGTCTATATCAGTGCTTTTAAAAGATTAACATGTCTGTGCACTATAAGAACTGTTCTTTCACTGTGTGTGCCCCCCCCCCCCCCCCCCCACTCGTCTCTGCTGAGTGAGTCAGGGAAACGTGTAGGTGGACTCCATATTCAGCCCGGCCATTAAGCAGTGACGGGGGGCTGTGCTCGGGGGAGGAAGGGGGGGTGGGGGAAGGTGGGAACAAGCTCGTTATGTTTTGCGCATGCTGTTGCCGTGGATCTGAATGACAGCTAATGGATCAGTCATCAGAAGCTTCAAGTATTACGTCAATATTGTTATTCATGGGAAAAGAACATGTTTGATTGTTGTCCCTTTGTTTCATGGTGTGATGATGGAGGCCCTGAATATAGCCTCTTTCATCTGCACCTGTGGACTGGTCTGCCCCCTCCCCGCATGGGAGCCTGCTCAGTCCTGCACCACACTGCCTCAGTCCTGGATCTACAGCCTCGCATTCTGAATCTACAGATCTACTGTCTTTCAGGGAGGGAGCAGATCCCTCTCTCAATGTCTCTGGGGTTTGGAACTTTTTTCCCCCTGTTTTTGTTTGTTTTTGAGTTCTTTTCCAATGCAGGTGGGTTTAGATAGATAGATAGATAGATAGATACTTTATTGATCCTTGTAGGATTATTTCAGGTGTCCAGTAGCAGCAAAAATTTAATTTATCATTCTAAAAAAGCTAATAATAGTATTAATCAACCACAGGCCTTCGGGTCACAGCAGCAGAGATGGAGTAGCCTCTGGGTGGAGCAGGAGAGGTGGAGTAGCCGCTGGGTGGAGCAGGAGCAGGAGAGGTGGAGTAGCCTCTGGGTGGAGCAGGACGGGTCACAGCAGCAGAGGTGGAGTAGCAGCTGGGTGGAGCAGGAGAGGTGGAATAGCTGCTGGGTGGAGCAGGACGGGTCACAGCAGCAGAGGTGGAGTTGCCTCTGGGTGGAGCAGGAGAGGTGGAATAGCTGCTGGGTGGAGCAGGACGGGTCACAGCAGCAGAGGTGGAGTAGCCTCTGGGTGGAGCAGGACGGGTCACAGCAGCAGAGGTGGAGTAGCCTCTGGGTGGAGCAGGACGGGTCACAGCAGCAGAGTAGCCACTTGGTTTGGACCATTTTCTCTGCTCTTGTCCAAAGTAAAATGCTCAATGCTTCATTAGCATTTTTCAAAAAGTTAGCATTCCTCCAGTGGATTTTCTCCATCCACTTGGTTCAAATCATGAATCCACTCTGCTCTGCTCTGGACCCGTGTAAAACCATGAACACTGTACTGCAGCAACATCTCAAGTAGAATAAAGCAAGAAAAGGAAAAAATCATAAAGCACTAAACAACAAGTGCTTCAGAGCTACTTATAAATGTAAAGATGGACAATGCAAACCATCTAGCTCAATAAAACCCAATAAGGAAGAGCTTCAACTCAAGTCACAGTCACCATTTAGGCTTAAATCTGTGGTTTAGCGCATTCTGTAATCCTGGGGTTTATATTTTCATACTGTCTTTGTAAATCCAGATATGAGCCGTAAAGAACCTGATCCACAATAACCACAAAGTAGATGTCTTAGATGTTAAAGGGGAAGTACACGTGACTGAGAACTGAGGGATAAAGATTCTGATCAGGGTCAGAAGAGAAGGTTCTGTTGTCAATATAATCACATGACCACTTACAATGAGTGAAAAAAACAGGTCTGAAACTAACCTTGAGTTTATAAAAGAGATGTTGACTATATGTTTAATGTAATATCCGTAAATACAATGTCTCCAAACAGAATATCAGAATACAGAAATCCTGTATCATTAACTGTAGTAATGTGAGCTCAATTCTTTGACCCTGTGTTTAGTAGACGACATGTCTGTGATCAATACGAAGCCATTAGACCGAGTCCCAATGAAACTCCTCGATCCACAAGCCGTGAGCGTCGGCCTGCTCCGCTGCAGACTGCACCAGACGCATTGTATTACTGCAATAATCATGACACAGCAAAATGTGAGAAGAGAGTAGTGTAACGGGAAAGATGTATGTTTAGTCCAACTGTTGCAAAATAAATCCAGCCATTATTATAGATTTTATATTTATCCAAATATCTCATATGATCCGAGTTATTTATTTACGTGGACTGGTCTGTAGGCTGTTGACCCTGTAGGCTAGACTTTTGTAACAGATGCTCACTGGGCTTTCCAGTATGGCTGCAGTATATTCCAAACACTGCAGCTGTGTGGGCACCTTGCAAAATACCAGGAAGTACCATCACATTAGTCTTGGTCTCATGTTTCTGTGCTCCTCATAGTCCCAGCAGCAGGCCAGTCCCTGTGCTCCTCATAGTCCCAGCAGCAGGCCAGTCCCTGTGCTCCTCATAGTCCCAGCAGCAGGCCAGTCCCTGTGCTCCTCATAGTCCCAGCAGCAGGCCAGTCCCTGTGCTCCTCATAGTCCCAGCAGCAGGCCAGTCCCTGTGCTCCTCATAGTCCCAGCAGTAGGCCAGTCCCTGTGCTCCTCATAGTCCGAGTTGGTTAAAAAGGCACTAACATGTCACTGATATTTTGGTTCTAGACCATGGAAAATCGTCTCTACAAGCAGAGCTACTTTAAAAGCTGTTCTCCGAACCGCAGAAAGCCAGAGCAGAGACCTGAGACCAGGACTAATGTGAGAGGACTTCAGGACAGAGACCTCCGACCTAATGTGATGGTATACTTCCCGGTTCATCTCAAAGAATGGAGCTAGTTTGAATCTATTTCGACGCTGTTTTGAATATACTGCACCTTTTTAAGCACACTTGTATTGCTGGTAGAAGGACTCAAATTCCAAATAAATTAAGTCATGCAGAACATTTCAAGCAACACAATCGAACAAGTCCGTGGAGATGTTATTGACGTTGGGTTTAGAACATGTGGCCACATCCTTTAATTCTTCATTTTTATTTCAGTCAGTATTTATATAGGAGCAAAGAGAATCAGAAAACCGGCAAATAGTCAAGTGATCAAACACATGTTAACCCGGCACAGAAAATGAGACAAGAGAGATCTGTATGTATACTGAGACAAGAGAGTAAAGTAGGCCTTATCCTAAGAGTAGTTATGCTCAGATGCAGACACTGACCCGGGATCAGCCCCATGTGTTTCACTGCTTTTGGATGAAAGGGTTAATAAATCTCTGAGTAAACCACAGTCTGCACAATAACATGTGTCATTGTTGTAATTACAATTTAGCAACAGGAGGCCAACAGTCAACAGGCTCTTTGAACCAACAACGACGTAAAACCCATGGTAACTTATGGTAGACATAAAAGGGTTCTCCTGGATGTAGGCACGGCAAGGTGAGTTTATTTGATTAGCACAGTTCATACATAAGGCAACTCAAAGTGCTAAACAAAACCATCACTCAAAATAAAGTGGACAATATAAAACAAAATGGGGCATATCCTCTTCCACCCCACATGGGTCTCCAACCTGGGAGATACTAGTAGCCTGCCTTGCTCTTCAAAGTAGCCCCCCAAAGGATAATTTAATACGTAAATATAAAAATAATTGTGATAGTTGTAAATGTAAATAAACATATTTATTTATCCCAATAGGGAAATTTGTCCTCTGCATTTGACCCATCCTAGGGCATCTGTCAGGAGCAGTGGTGGCAGTGGTACAGCGCTCGGCTTGGTCAGGACTTCCGGAGCTGGAGGATTTACCTATTGTGCATGTTATTAGTGGTTGGGTGAAACCTGAAGACCTAGAGGAAACTTATGCAGAGACAGGGAGAACATGCAAACTCCACTCAGAAAGGCAAAGTCCTGACTGAGATGGATTTCTCTCATGTCGTGTCTCTCCCATGTTTGTTTGAAATATGTGTCTGTTTTGCTCTCTGCTGTTGAATAACTGTCATAAGGAGCGCGGAAAATTAGAGTACGCGGCCAGCCTTGATGTTTATTCATCGAACTGAATTTCTCCATCTGTGAGATAATAAAGGATTGATTGATTGATTTATGTGTATAACACAACACGACAAAAAATGCCCAAATATGGCACAATTCATAGAGAACATTTTGATGGTCTTAAAATAAGATTTACCAATAGAACACATAATAGCAGCAATCTAACTGCAGGAAACAAGACTAAAGCTGGTTGTTCCATTGTTTTAAAAATATATTGTTTTTCAAATCAAGATAAAAACTACTTATTGATTTGTTGTGCAACATTTAGTCGGCTGTCTCAAAGAAGAAGCTTACTGCCAGAGTCCAAATGGAAAGGTTGAAGACCCCTGCTGTACAGATACTGCAGTAGTTTTGTCGCCTCAGAAATACTTCAAAAATATAGATGACAAAGAGGAGAGATACAGACACAATTACAAAGTTTCTACAGCGCAGAAGAAACCAAGGACTATCTTTATAAAGAGGTGAAACTGAAGCACGGGGCGTTTGAGTGAGTTTATTAAATTCAAGCCCAACGATTGGAATGGCTGTGACAGTGCACTGTACGCTCCCCCTGAGAGAGAAACGGAAGGATGTCAGACCCACGAGTTTATAGATTACAGATTATAGTTTAACTTGGTCTTCCACCTGAATGTTACATACTCACGGTCTCCTCTGACCACAGCATCAGATGGACACATGTTGGAGCTGTCCCTGCTGCGTTGTGGCTTTAATTCAACACTGACTTTTTATTAAGATAGAGACTAAGAACCTAGAGAGAGACCAAAGAGAGAGACCAGAGAGAGACAAGAGAGATCTGAGAGGGACCAGAGAGACCAAAGAGAGAGATCAGCGAGAGAGAGAGAGAGAGAGAGAGAGAGAGAGAGAGAGAGAGAGAAAGACCAGAGAGAGACTTGAGAGATCTGAGAGAGACCAGAGAGACCAAAGAGAGAGATCAGCGAGAGAGAGAAAGAACAGAGAGAGACTTGAGAGATCTGAGAAAGACCAGAGAGACCAAAGAGAGAGATCAGCGAGAGAGAGAAAGACCAGAGAGAGACTTGAGAGATCTGAGAGAGACCAGAGAGACCAAAGAGAGAGATCAGCGAGAGAGAGAGAAAGAGAGAAAGAAAGACCGAAGAGAGACTTGAGAGATCTGAGAGAGACCAGAGAGACCAAAGAGAGAGCTCAGCGAGAGAGAGAGAGACAGAGAGAGAAAGACCGAAGAGAGACTTGAGAGAGACCCTACAGAGGTTGGGAAAAAACGTCCTCTTCATCCAAAATTTTTTCAAATTTATGTCCAACATCCAACTCTCTCCAGAGACTCGAGAGAAAACCAGAGAACAAAGAGACCAGACCAGAGAGAGAGACCAATGGGAGAGACCAGAAAAAGAGAACACAGAGAAACGAGAGTGAGAGACCAGAGAGAGACCAGTCCACATCTGCTTTAGCTTTTCACCACCTCCAGAGCTACTGTATTGTTTATGCTCCTCAAGTCAGGCCTTTGTTCCACTGTGATTAACAAGTGAATGTAACGAGAAAAGACCAGGACTAACTCAAACGAGGCTCCCCCGCGCTCCGGGGCCTCTTCCACCACTTTAAATAACCCTCATTATGAGCCGCCGGTCACGACTTGAAAGTGTGACCCACCCACCTGCACTTTGAACAGACGCTTTATGGCACCGGCCCGACATTTCTGGGAGTCGCATGAAACCCGACTTACAAAGTTGTAGCAGCAATTAACCAAAGCAGTCGTTGTTCCAGTCGCTGCTGTGGTCTTGGGGGTCAGAGAGCGGAGACCAGACGAAGCAGTAATGAAAACCATACTCAAGTCACAGGTAGAAGGGAAACAGATCCATAAAAACAGCAGCTATAGCTTCTGTATTTTTGAGTTTACAGGCATCAGTTATTGTCTTGGATCTACAGCCTCAGTCCTGGATCTAAAGCCTCAGTCCAGGATCTACAGCCTCAGTCTTGGATCTACATCCTCAGTCTTGGATCTACAGCCTCAGTCCTGGATCTACAGCCTCAGTAATGGATCTACAGCCTCAGTCCTGGATCTACAGCCTCAGTCCTGGACCCAACCCTAACCCAGCCTCAGTAGTCTTGGATCTACAGCCTCAGTCCTGGATCTACAGCCTCAGTCCTGGATCACCTCAGTCGTCTGTCTACAGGCTCAGCTCATCTGATCTACCTGGACCACCTACCAGCCTCAGTCTGGATCTCACTCACGATTACCTCAGCCACAGTCTGGATCTACAGCCTCAGTGATTCCCTCAGTCTGGATCTACAGCCTCAGTCCTGGATCTACAGCCTCAGTCGTCCTGGATCTACAGCCTCAGTCTGGATCCTCAGCCTACCAGCCTCAGTCCTGGATCTACAGCCTCAGTCCTGGATCTACATCCTCAGTCCTGGATCTACAGCCTCAGTCCTGGATCTACATCCTCAGCCTCAGTCTTGGATCTACAGCCTCAGTCCTGGATCTACAGCCTCAGTAATGGATCTTTACAGCCAAGCGGGTGTTGTAGTTAGTTGTGGGTGACGTCAAGGAGATGGCTAAGCTAAATGGCTAAGCTAAATGCTAACGACTCACTCGGGCGCATTACATACGTGACGGTAAACTCAGATCCAATCATTTCAATCTGCATAAGGAGTTAACCCCTCCCACCAGCTATCGGAGCTCAATGGAGCACCTCCAGACCTAAGTACGAAATGTATTTTGCACTATGGTGTGGTACGTCCGGGCTATAGTGAACCTAAAGTTTTGTGAGAATTGTGAGTAATTTGGAAACAGACCCTGTTTTAAACTTCTCATTCCCAGGAGCTGTATGTTTGTCACTAAGTAAATACTGACTTGAGAATCAGACGTGGACGGGAGGACTCAGTGCGGCCTTTGTTAAATACTAAGGAGTGTAATCAAACAGTGAGTCTATTGTAGCGTTTGTGTGTACTGAGCATTAACTGGTCCCATCTGTGTCCACTCTCCTCTTCCCCATTAGCAAGTCAACACACGGTGGCTATACAGCAGATTACAGCCTTTGTCTGCGTTCAGCTGGACTCGCAAACACACACAAAGACTGAGAATGGACTCCTGTTGGACTCAATCACTCACACTTACAATACTTTATGTGATTCTTATATGTATATAGTTACAGATGGGCTTTTGTATTTGTCTCATATCCCATACAAACAAGTTGACACAGACTGTAGAAACGTGTGGACTTAGTGAGTGTGACATCACCTATAGCATTCTACTAGCCTCCAGTTTGCATTTTGTAGCTGTGTTGTCCTCTAATGTCTTTGTGATAATTTGTTTAGATTTTACTAATTTTATTGACATTGCATTAAATTCAATCAATGTATTTGTGTATCACCCTAAACCACAACAGCAGTCGTCTCGGAGGATTTTACAAAGTGGTGAATTCCTCAAAAACAGAGCCGATAATCAAACTGTTTGAAAACAGGATATACATTAATAATAAAACACATTGGCGTCGTTAGAACATAGAGAGCGGGATGACCACTGTCCAGAAAATGTTAATACAATTTCCCCGGTCATCACAGAAACCCAGGACTGAGACTGTAGATCCAGGACTGAGACTGTAGATCCAGGACTGAGACTGTGGATCCAGGACTGAGACTGTAGATCCAGGACTGAGACTGTAGATCCAGGACTGAGGCTGTAGATCCAGGACTGAGACTGTATATTCATATAAATAAACCATTGACCCTAAAGCTGCAGACCCGAGCCTGTGCTGTGAACTTAAGTGTTTCATGGTCAAGAAAATCTTTAGTTCAAGACGTAATGGAAAGATTTCTGCTTCACCCCATTTGGGAAAACCCAGCTCTGTTAACAATCACAAAACCACCCTCTCTTTCTCTCTCTCTCTCTCTCTCTCTGTGCTTTTTTCATGTCTGTTTTCGACAGCTCTGCACAACTTTGGCCAAATGCAATATTTATTTTCGAACAGCTACAGACGTTTGGAGGCAGAGGCCGTAGATCTCCAGAATTCCCGGGGAAGAAGTTTAACATCTGGTGCGAATAAAAAGGCCTGGATGAAATTTATTGCACACTGGAGTTGCTGAGGTGAGCGTTCAGTTGTACTTAAGTAAGAATTATGTAGATTCCAAATCATAGATGTAAGTGCAATGTATTGGCGTATGTGTTTCCAGGGTGAAAGGGTGTCTGGGGATGTGCAGTGTGGATCGCATCTGGCCGCATTCAGCTAATTGTATTACATATGGAGGAGATGATAGAAGATATAAATGTATGATTTTATAGATAAGGTGTGAGAGAGCCTCTGTTCATCCCACAGTGAGGAGGTCTCAGTGGTGTCCAACAGAAGGAATAAAAGGAGCACACACAAGTAAGTGAGTAGTGTTTATTTATATAGCCCATTTTACAGGCCAAGGTCACCCAAAGCACTTCACAATGTTCAGAAACCAGACAGAGATTAATAACATGTCAAATTCAAGCCTATATTACTTTATCAATTCAGTATGTAATCCAGACGAAAGTTGCCGTTTTGTGGGTGGGAGACCAGAAAAGAGGGACCAGAGAGTGACCATGGAGAGATCAGAGAAACCAGAAGAGAGAGAGAAGTAGAGAGAGACCAAAGAGTCAGACCAGAGAGAGACAAGAGAGTGAGAACAGAGAGAGACTAGAACGAGACCAGCGAGAGAGAACAGTGAGTGAGAACAGAAAGAGACTAGAAAGAGACCAGTGAGAAAGAACAAAGAAAGACTAGAGAATGAGGACAGAAAGAGACTAGAGAGAGAGATCAGAGAGAGAGAGACCAAAGAAAGAGACCAAAGAGAGAGACCAAAGAGAGAGAAAGACAAGAGAGTGGAGTGGGAGAAAAACAAATACATCATTTTGATCCAAATGGACACAGTAAATATTTGTTGTGTGCATATAACCATGGCTGTTGGTGGAACAGCGGCTCCTGGGCAGAACCATGGACTGTCCTGGACCTGATTTGCTGCCGAGCTGATCGATCGCAGACATCTATAAGCAGCACTTTACCCGGATCAATCCTCGCTGACATTTCCCTCCGATTTATAGCAGGTATTAAAGGCACGCAGAGCTAATCTTCCCACAGTGGCACAGCACCACAGACCGAGAGCCTCTTCAAAAGTCAACAGGATCATTTGTATAGAGTGGCAGTTTGATACAGAACACATATTGTCTATGTTTGGTCTCTCTCTGGCCTATCTTTGGTCTCTCTCTCTGGCCTCTCTTTGGTCTATCTTTGGTCTCTCTGGTCTATCTTTGGTTTCTCTTTCTGGCCTCTCTTTGGTCTCTCTCTGGTCTCTCTCTGGTCTATCTTTGGTCTCTCTCTGGTCTATCTTTGGTCTCTCTCCGGTCTATCTTTGGTCTCTCTCTGGTCTCTCTTTGGTCTATCTTTGGTCTCTCTTTCTGGCCTCTCTTTGGTCTCTCTCTCTGGCCTCTCTTTGGTCTCTCTCTGGTCTCTCTCTGGTCTATCTTTGGTCTCTCTCTCTGGTCTATCTCTGGCCTCTCTTTGGTCTCTCTCTGGTCTCTCTCTGGTCTATCTTTGGTCTCTCTCTGGTCTATCTTTGGTCTCTCTGATCTCTCTCTGGTCTATCTTTGGTCTCTCTCTCTGGCCTCTCTCTGGTCTATCTTTGGTCTCTCTCTCTGGTCTCACTCTGGTCTATCTTTGGTCTCTCTTTCTGGCCTCTCTTTGGTCTCTCTCTCTGGCCTCTCTTTGGTCTCTCTCTGGTCTCTCTCTGGTCTATCTTTGGTCTCTCTCTGGTCTATCTTTGGTCTCTCTCTCTCTGGCCTCTCTCTGGTCTATCTTTGGTCTCTCTCTGGTCTATCTTTGGTCTCTCTCTGGTCTATCTTTGGTCTCTCTCTGGTCTCTCTCTAGTCTCTCTCTGGTCTCTCTCTGGTCTATCTTTGGTCTCTCTCTGGTCTATCTTTGGTCTCTCTCTCTCTGGCCTCTCTTTGGTCTATCTTTGGTCTCTCTCTGGTCTATCTTTGGTCTCTCTCTGGTCTATCTTTGGTCTCTCTCTGGTCTCTCTCTGGTCTATCTTTGGTCTCTCTCTGGTCTTTTCCTGGTCTCTCTCTCTCTGACCCTCTCGATAAAGCTTTATAGGGAAGTGGTCATGGACAAAGTTTTGCTCCAACTCGCTCTGATTTCTATTGACTTACATGTAAAAGTCAACTCCTCTAGTTCCGTAACCGTTTGGGCTTAAATCTGTGGTTCAGCGCTGTCATATGGTGATGTCACATTTGTCTGTCCATTTCTATGATACGCTCTAAAGTTCGTTACATTCGTTCTCATTGAACGGGTTTTTAGTGGTGCTGGAAACCGGAGCACCCAGAGGAAACTTATGCATACTCCACACTCTCCCCGTCTGGAGCTGGAATCAAATCCAGGACAATTCTTTCCTCCGTCACAGCAGCAGAGGTAGTTTCAGGTAAATCCCTAAATATGAAGTCTGCTTCTCCTCTCGAGCTTCTCATTCTGCTTCTGACCTTGAGAGGATTAGAACGAGCAGATTGACGACAACACTATTGATTTTACATCCAGAGTCTGTGAACGTTTAGAGGCCGATTCTCACTTTGGACTTTGCTGCAGATTCCTCAGGTTTTGCTGATATAAAGACTGTGTTTTAAGGCTCACAGAGAAGCAGCAACATTATTCATCAAAGTCACATCCAACAAATAATTTAATTTACTTTATTGATTTCTCTGTGGTTCCTGGACCAATCTGTCGGGAATAACACTGGCACAAATGTCCACTGAGTTCGGCAATAAACGCATTTTGGTTCAAATGTGAATAACTATAATTAACTCATTCATAATAGTAATAATAAAGATAATGTATTGGTTTATAACATTTTTTTTTGGACTCAGAATTATTCGTTCACTCCAAACACGCAGAAGATAAACGTGTCTTGCCGAAGGACACAACTCCAGTTTGGCACACAGCTGCGGCCTCGCTTTAGAGGTCTGACAGAATCTGGCGTTTACATAAGAGAAACAATGTCAGAAAATACGTTACGTCCTAGATTTAGATGTAGAGCCGTATTTTTTTATTTTACTTTTTTACTAAACAGTTATTTCTATATATATATTTTTCCCTTTTAACCAGGACCAGTCCAGAACCAGTCCAGGACAATGAAAAAGGGTTAAATTTGACCAAAAATGTACATACAGTAAGGAGTCATCACACGTCCACCGGAGATCTAGTGATGAGAAGAATGTGCGCAATGATATAATGTGAAATGTCAGAGCTCAAGTTGAAACCCTCAGACCTCTGAGCAGTGATCCGAGATTGTGCTCCGTTCCACTCCGCCGGCCGCCATCTTGTTTGTCTGGTTTTGGGACGTGTGATTGGTCCATCTGGTCTGCTCCGGTGCAAAAGGTATTCAATCAGAGTGGGCATTGACAACACTGCCACCGCCGATACCTCACACAAGACATCCGCAGAGGCTAGAGTCCGGAGAGAGACTGTGAAAGAGAGACCAGAGAGAGAGAGAGACTGCAGAGAGAGAGATCAGACAGAGACATGAGAGAGAGACAAGGAAGAGAAACCAGAAGGAGACACGAGAGAGAGACCGGAGAAAGACATTTTTCAGCTGATATTATGGCCTATCAGCGGATGTGTGTCATCACCTTCATGGATACTGTGATTTTGGAAAATCGGAAAGTGATAAAGAAAAATACAATAACTGTTCTGTAGATATTGTACAGCTCTTCAATTACAAACATATTTTTGACCATTCAAAAATATCTACAGCCTCAGTCCTGGATCTGCAGCCTCAGTCCTGGATCTGCAGCCTCAGTCCTGGATCTAAAGCCTCAGTCCTGGATCTAAAGCCTCAGTCCTGGATCTAAAGCCTCGGTCCTGGGTTTCTGAGTGGTTCCTTTCCGATGCAGGAGGGTCTAAGAACAATAACGATCTGGGGCATTTATGAACATTTCTGGACAGTGGTCATCCCGCTCTCTATGGACCAATGGCTCATATGTGTTTGTTATTTTTGCATTTCCGGTGTTCAAACTTTTTGATTCTCGTTCGTTGTTGTTGGTGAATCCACAAATGTTCAAAGTCCTCTGAGACGACTGCTGTTGTGATTTAGGGAAAATACACAAATATAATTAATTGAATTCATGCAAACTTTAAGAATGCCCACGCACACAATCAGATGCAATAAAGATTAAAAAGAAGACTTCCTGAGATTTCCCGTATCTTCCATCTCTCTTTTGGACGCGTCCCACTACATTCACATCATTGTGTCTGAGACAAAGCCGTGACCTGGGCTGAGGCCTTGTCCTGTGGGTGCACTGACCTGTTCAGGCCTGGGCTGGGACGGCCCGCAGTAGGGGGGCTGGTTCCTCATCCCTCTGGCTCATCCTTCTCAGCCAGGTCCGGAAGAGGACAGCGGCATTCTCCCACTGGTCATTCTCCAAGACCCCAGCACCCTGAGGCTAAAGTGCACTGGAGCCTATAGTTCAACACTAAGGCAGCTTAGCAGGGGTCAAGAGAGGTCCCAGGCTTCAGAGCGGGACAATGGAGAGGCCCGTATCAATAGAAAAGCACATTATGACACAGAAAGGGTCCCAGACAAAGGGAGGTTAGCAGCAGACTGAAGGAATCCAGCGCATCTTGGAGTATTGGCACAAGTGAGCGGGCTCTTTGTGGGAATAGAGCTGATGCCATTGGTGCTCAGTCAGTGTTGTGAAGCGAAACATAATGTTTAGTGAAGGAGATCTGCCACAAAGTCTATGTGTAAACTACACCAGGGTTAGAATGTGTTGTTTGTCTAAAAGGGTCAGAAATAAGACAATCGTTAGCTCAAATATTAACTGGTCATTCTAGGCAAGGCGAGTTTATTTGTATAGCACAGTTCACACAAACAAGGCAACTTGCTGCATAATAAGTACATTAAAAAGAGTGAGGAAAAACAGGCCTTTAACCCTCTTTTTGATGACTCTCTCTGGACTCTTTAAGAATATGAAAAGTAGGTTATGTACAAATTTGGCCACAGCAGTCGTCAGCGTATTATCGAACATGTTATATGTTGCATACGTGTAAAAAGAGACCTACGAGTCAATATTCGACTCTTTAGGTTGACAGCTGATTGGGTGAGTGAGGTCGGTCTTCTCATTTTCTGTCTGAAGAAGCCGATCTGATGACGTGACAGAGCTAAAAACTCACATGTATGTCAAATCTAGTGATAGAAGGGATACCATTTCTGGAGCGATGATCAAGATGAATGGGGTTCCATTATTTGTGCTTCAAAAGTCAGGTACCGTGGCTTTAAGCGTGTGAGATCAGTGAGTTTGAGTCTCTCCCACAGTCTGTCAACATCAGCTCACAGTAATAACAGCAGCTTTTCATGCACCTGAGAATCTGCTGCCTCCCACGCTCTCTCCCGCTCTGCAGAGGGAGAGCTGCTGTGTGCTCATGTCGTTGCAGATGGAAGGAGAGAAGAGAGAGAGGAGAGTAGAGAGGTGAGAGGAGAGGAGAGGGGAGAGGAGAGATAGGTGAGAGGAAATGAGAGAGAGGAGAAGATTATTTTAACTGAATGGTTTGTTACTTCTAATTGGTCCAAACAACAATAATACCTTTTTTGAATTATCTACTCTACTCTATACTTGGATCTACTCTACTCTACTCTTCCCTGATTGGGACTGTTCCAGTGGGATGTTTTGGTTCTGCAGAGATCAGTTTAAAGTCCAACTACGATGAATATAGTGAGTGACTGCTGCCCCTAGTGGTTCCAACAGATCTACTTGTTGTTGTCTGATAAATGAGCAGTTGGTGAAATAGAAGCTTGGAGAAACATGGTCTTCAGAGGGAGACTGGTCCATCTGCCTCTGAGTCGGAAACTTTATGTAATTTATTATTCATTTTTACAGTGACCTAAATTATGTCCTTCACAATATAGGAAAGGCGAGGCAAGTTTATTTGTTTAGCACTGTTCGTTCAAACCAACTCAAAGTGCTGAACAAAAACAGATAGAAACAACAAGGAATTAAAATAATCACCATACATTAAAACGAGTAAAGATGAAATCCTTCAGTTGTATGCACCGCTAGACAAAACTGTTTTTAACGTGGATTTGAACAATGTCAGAGAATTGAATTGAATTAACCAGGCAGAATAAATAAGATTGTACTTATGGCCTTTTGAGCGGTTTCAAGCGAATGACCAGAGAGAGACCTGGGAGGGACCAGAGAGAGACCGGTGAAAGATTCCATGGATAAACCAGTAGAGAGACTAGAGAGACCATACACAAAAGTGTAGATTCACGGGAAACCTATGTATTTCAAATGAGAAAAAGTTTAGGATGACAAAAAACACTAAAATCCTCACAAAATCCTTCTTTGTGAAAGCCGTAGATCCCTGTATCTGATGAGGAGCTGCTGCAGTTCACACTGAGGTCCATGGGGAGTTTAGTCTGCAGTACTGCAGTCCACCACTAGATTGGTGTCTGGCTTCAGCAGCAACACCCTCCAGGTTGTGGATTAGAGTCCCAGAGTGTTTGGTCCTGGTTCAGCTGCAGTAGACCTTGTTCACTCTCTCCACGTCCGTTGGACTCATGGAGCTCGAGGTCCCGAACTCCACCCCATCCTGCACCGCTGTCATTGTGGGCAGACCGTTCTTAGAGCCGACCAGCCTGTGAACGTAAATAAGTACGTTTCACAGACCAGTGACTCAAAGTGCTTTACAATTGGGCATTTGTCTCACGCTCCACACAGAGATGGGAATAGAGTCCCCATACAGGAGAAATATCGAACATGTTTTTAGTGTTAGGGAAAACCCGAGCAGCAGGAGAAAACCTACAGACACAGGGAGAACATGCAAACTCCAAACAGAAAGGTCTAGAGGGGGAATCGAACCCAGGATCTTCTTACATAGGACACAATGTTATAACCATGTGATAACCAGCAGTGAGGGGGAAGATACAAACATTTCTCCTCTTCTGTTTCTTTCTCTTTCTGATGTTTGAACACTTTGAATGCTGACAGTAACTATACAGTTCTATAGAGGTAACATCAGAGCCTCAGTCAGTGGGGACTGTGTGGCTCCTAAGTTCAGAACTTATTGTGGACAGTCCTCCTTTTCCTCCAATGGAGCCAGACAGTGGGATGCTACAACTGACTTTGTGTTGAAAATCAGCATGCTCTTGCTATAACTGTAAAGGCAGTGTACCTGTCCAATGTTTGTGTCTATATCAAATAAATAAATAATGCAAATAGTGGCCTGACCTGCTGTAGTGCATGATAGAGCTGTAGTCGTATGGAGTCCTCTCGTTCAGACTGAGCCTCCTCTTGAATTCACGTTTGTCACCTTAAAAAAACACACAATAAAACAATATTGTGAGTGTTGTTTCTGTTTATGACAGTGGTGTGATTACGGTGACACATTTTGATGGAATGCTTCTCTTCCTCAGAAGGGTTGTTTGGTTTAGAAGAGCCAAATAAGTTAAGCAAATAAGACAAGATGACCTTCCTTAACTGTGGTCTCTATGCAGTTTTGTAACCATAGTAACACAGTTTTCAAGGCTTAACAGCAGTTGCAGGTCATGACTCTGCAGCTGTGATAACCTTTTGGTTGTGGAAAGTTAATTTTTGAATGAAAGTGAATAAAGCAGAAGTCCACTGTATCATAGCAGAAGTATATAATCCAAAGAGGTTGTCTACAGTCACAATAATGAGTAATAATGGTTTGGTCATATAAAGTGCTTCTGGGTCTACAGCTTCATTCCAAAATCTACAGCCTCAGTCCTGGATCTACAGCCTAAATCCTAGATCTACAGCCTATGGTCTGTGGGAGCAGATCCCTCTCTCAATATGGGCCTCCCTCTGGGTGTCTAAGTAGTTCCTCCCTGATGCAGGAGGATCTGGGACATGAATATCCAGGACATTTCTGCACATTTATTAACATTTCTAGACAGTGGTCATCCTGCTCCCAATGAACCATTGGCTCCTATGTTTGTTTAGTAGTGGATTTCTTGTTTTCGAACGGTTTGATTCTCTGTTGTTGGTGAATCCACAGTCCTCCGAGGCGACTACTGTTGTGATTTAGCACAAAATACTAATAAATTTAGTTGAGCGGTCAGAATGAAATTTGCCTGCAGAGTGGCTAGGTACTAATGCTTTTGGTGAGGATCTCAGTCACGGAGAGCCACCTTTCCTCTGCGCCGAGAGGAGCCAATATTCCAGGTTATAATTTATCTAATTCAATTACATTTATTTTGTTCAGCCCTAAATAACAACAGTAGTTATCTCAAGAGTTTACAAAGCCATCATTGGTCTATTGGTACATAAGAGGCAGCTGACCAATGTCCATGAATGTTGATAAAGTATGTACTCTGGTCTCTCTGATCTGCACAGTTCCTTACGCTGGTGGATGTTCCTCCACAGGACTCGAACGTACTGGTCACGATCCCATCGGTTGTGTTCGTGGTGGAAGCCCAGGGCGTGAAGCAGCTCGTGGTGAATCGTTCCCAGTTCAAAACACTCTGGGAATTTCAGACCCAGAAGCTGAGGTCCTCCCTGACGACCCACCACGGATCGGCACCTGCCAACAGAATCTCTTCATAACCATAGAGTTGTTGAATTAAAAAGAAGGGGAAAGTCTGTAAAAGTTGTGGTACATTGATATAATAAGGTCTATCATCTGTATGAATTTCTCTATTTTTCTATCTATCTATCTTGATTGCTATAAACCAGTGTTTTTCAACCGCTGTGCCGCGGCACACTAGTGTGCCGTATGATATTGTCTGGTGTGCCGTGAGAAATTCGTCTACTTTGTCTAAAAATAGCTGCATTCGCTGTTGACGAGCGGTGACTTGTTTTGAACTGTGAGTAACCATGTAATACTTTTTCAAATCAGTAGATGGCAGCAGATAGCTAAGTACTTTGAAACTGAAAAATTGGATGCGACCACTGGCTACAGGTCAGCATTGTGGCGAGAAAGGTAAAATTGGATGCGACCAACAAATGTGTGATGGAGCGAGACAAGAGCTTTGTGGCGAGTGAGAAGTGAAAGTGATAGAGACGTTTTTGAAAATGAATTATGCCGTTTCTGAACAGGATTAACATCCTCCGCTCTGCCCCGGGGCAGCTGTGGCCGCGTTGTAGTGGTTTAACTATGAAATGTACGATTTTTGTACAACAGCTCTCGCGAACGCACTTCTGAACTGGGTACCGAGCGCAGACCGTAGTCGAGTGGACAGAACCACAGACATGCGGACCGGACAGAACCATGGACTCGCGTTCAGGACCTCCCGTGTCCCTCATTCAAAACTCCTGAATTTAAAGCTCGGATACCAAAATGTTTCCCATGCACTAACAATGCATGTTCTTTGTGTGAGTTATTATTTGACTATTTGGGCAGAGAGTGGATTTTCTTAGTTTTTTTCCACACAGTTAGTGCCACTTTATTCCCAAACTCTTGTTAATTGTATCGAGAAATATTAAATAAAGCTTAATTTCAAGGCCTGGACTTAAGCATTTTGATGAGAATAACTGTATATTGTGAATATAGGCTACAGAGTATACTGTATACATTATAAGATAAGATATACTTTATATATCACACAGAGTATGTACAGTATATATTTTTTTACATTAGTACTGTATACATTTTTAAATTTTCTCCTGGAGGTGTGCCGCAAGATTTTTTCAGTGAAAAAAGTGTGCCTTGGCTCAAAAAAGGTTGAAAAACACTGCTATAAACCAGACATTTGCCAAATAAAGCCCGCTGGCCATTTGGGGCTCTCTGTGTCATATTTCATGGACCTTTGGCGCAAACACAAAGTAGCCATTGAGATCATAAACACAAGTTAGCAGTGTCAGCCAGCCAACTTCAGCTCTACCACTATAGGCATGTTGTATCTCGCTGTAGAGCTCAGCTCAAATCTGAACATTTAATCTATGGTGCTAATGTATGTATAAGTAAACATAATGAAAGTAAGCGTTTGTTGAGGCAGGACAGATTTATTGGGGTTCCATGGTCTCTGGTTAGTTAGATTATTATTAGAGAGACCAGAGAGAGGCTAGAGAGGCACTAGAGAAACAAGAGAAAGACTCGAGAGAGACCAGAGAGAGAGACTAAGGAGAGACCAGCGAGAGACTAGAGAGAGAACAGAGAGTGACTAGAGAGAGACTAAAGAGCTAGACAAAAGAAAGACTAGAGAGAGACTAGAGACACACCAGAGAGAGACTGGAGAGACTAGATAGACACAAAAGAGACCAAAGAGAGAAAGACTACAGAGAGACCAGAGCAAGAGCAAAGAGAGACCAGAGGGAGCCTAAAGGGACCAGTTCATAAAAGAGGCCAGATTCAGGGGTGCATTCATCACACCATGGGGTGTCCGTATGCAGCGTCACTGACAATCTGTGTTTTCTGATTTATGGTGTATATATAGTATGTATTTATTAAATTATGGGCTTCTGGAACAAGGCAAAAGTGGGCGAGATGCGATTGCAATGCTACTACTCCAGTAACCCTGACCAGAGAGGTTACTGTATATGCAGAGAATGTGGGCTGAATGGTTACTATGAAACTCACAGTCACAGACGACCCCAAAAAAACTAAAGCTCTGTGCTCCAAAATTCACAACCAGCCACTGTTATCACAGCTTGAGATCGATGCGGCACAACACGTGCACACAACATGTTCGATGGGTGTGGCAATTCCAAGAAATGGTAACATCAGACAAAAAGAGCACTGAAAACTTGAGAAATACCAAGGGCTCAGAGAGGAGCTGGAGAGGGCCTGGAGGGTAAAGGTGACAGTAGTGCCCATGGTGATCGGTGCACTCGGGGCAGTGACCGTGAAGCTGGAACAACCTCGGAAATCTCAGTCCAGAAATGTGCAGTGCTAGGAACAGCATAGACACTGCACAGAACCCTCAAGCTCCCAGGCCTCTGGTAGAAGACCCGAAGTTAGAGAAAGACAACCGCCCCCAGAGTGAGAACATACTTCTTTATAATGAGAGGAAGTATTGCTTGTGCATGAATAGTGTTGGGTCTGTTTCTCACCCATTGGAGGGCTGTATGTGCAGAAAGTCTGTCTCGTTGGTTCTGGAGACAAATCTGATGCAGGTCGATAAGTGGAACAAGACAAAACCCATCATGAACGCAGCCTTCGCAACACTCGCTATAAACAACGAATAAAACATGTTTAAAAGTCAACACCATTTCTTCCACACAAATATTCATTATGGCCCTTACAACATGATCTTGAGAATGTTTACTTTTTGACATTTCATAACCTACAAAAGTATGTATTGATTGATGAGCGGGGTTTGAGAAACACTACCATCTAGTGGCTGGAATGGAAAAATACATTTTGCTTTGGGATTTGATTAGAAAACATTACTTGATTTATGTGGAGGCCTTTGTAAAGAATTCTATTGAACAGGGTATAACTTTTGTAGTCATCCCCACGTAACAACTGCAGTTACATATTTTATGAAGAAAGAGTATTTTAAAAGTAATCTTAAATGTTTTGCGGCAGTGGGAAAAGTTGTCTATCCAGAGTGAGAGACCAGAGAAAGACCAGAGAGAGACCAGAGAGACACGAGAAATCCCAGAGAGAGACGAGACCAGAGAGAGACCAGCGAGAGACCAGAGAGAGACCAGAGAGAGACCAGAGAAAGACCAGAGAGAGACCAGACAGAGACCAGAGAAAGACCAGAGAGAGACCAGAGAGAGACCAGAGAGACACGAGAAATCCCAGAGAGAGACGAGACCAGAGAGAGACCAGCGAGAGACCAGAGAGAGACCAGAGAGAGACCAGAGAAAGACCAGAGAGAGACCAGACAGAGACCAGAGAAAGACCAGAGAGAGACCAGAGAGAGACCAGAGAGAGACCAGAGAAAGACTAGAGAGAGACCAGAGAGAGACCAGAGAGAGAGACCAGAGAGAGACCAGAGAAAGACAAATGAAAGACCAGAGAGAGACCAGAGAGAGACCAGAGAAAGACCAGAGACCAGAGAGAGACCAGAGAGAGACCAGAGAGAGACCAGAGAAAGACCAGAGACCAGAGAGAGACCAGAGAGAGACCAGAGAAAGACCAGAGACCAGAGAGAGACCATAGACAGTTTTGTATGTCCTCACAGTAGCCGTCATCGATCACACAGGGCACATACACGTTGCCGTCTCTGGACCGGGGCCATTGTCCACCAGATTTCCTGAACGCACCGTTGTGTTTGTGTCTGGTCAATACATGAGTTGTGTCTCCATCTGCATAATAATACATACATACAAACTTTATTTTCAACAATACAGCTGGGGTACCTAACGTTTAAACCACAACAACAAATTACAACAAACCCCGCAACTCCAATCGCTAGTTTTCACATGCATGTATTTTTGGTTTCTGTCTTTGGATGATCTTTGTCTGGTCTCTTTCTCTGGTTTCTCGTTGGTCCTACTCTAATCTCTCTCTCCGTCGCCAGTCTCTTTCTTTGGTCTCTCTTTCTGGTTTCCCACAGCTTGTATTTTGCCACGCTTTCTTTCACTTTCTAGTATTTTTCTTTTATCTCTTGCTCTCTGGTCTCTTTCTCTCTGGTCTCTTTCTCTGGTCTCTCTCTCTCTCTGGTCTCTCTCGTATCTTTCTCTTCGGGCTCTCTCTGTTCTGGTCTTTCAGAAAAGTGAAAAAGAGAGGACTCATTCAGCCAATTAGCGTACAGGTCTCTCTTTCTCTGGTTTCTCTCTCTCTCTGGTCTCTTTCTCACGGGTGTCTCAATCTCTGTCTCTCTCTCTTGTAGGCAGTAAGTGGGCTGAGTTGATAGCTTCTGAGCAAGAAGGTCCTGGGTTCAAATCCCGTTCGGAACAGAGTACATGGTCTTCCTGTGCCTGCGAAGGTTCCCTCCGGCTGCTCCGGTGACCCCTACCACTAAAACAATAGAAAAATAAATATAAATTAAAGCTGCAAGTGTCAATGAAAGGCCTCGCCACTCTCGCGACCGCCTCCCAGGCGCCAGTCCCACAAGTGCCATGCGCCATACTCGGCGACGCATTAGCAGCCTAATCGGACCAGGACTATGTACATAAAAGCTCCTTTACAGGATAAAGTGCGCCCCTGGTGGTCACATCCGGGACATGCAAACTTAGAGAATTTACCACTAACTCTAAGATTCTGCTTAACTTTTATCGCTGCACCATTGAGAGTTTACTTGTTGGTTCTGTGTCTGTGTGGTTCGGAAACATCACAGATAAAGAAAAGAGAGCTTTAAACAAGGTGCTCCGCTCTGCTAAGAGGACTGTAGGCTGTGAACTTCCTGTTCTGGAGGTTCTTTATCAATCCAGACTTTTTAACAGTGCCCTGAGAATTATCAATGACTCTTCTGGCCACCCAGGAAAAGCCTTGTTCCAGCTTCTTCCCTCTGGCAGAAGATACTGTTCTCTGAGATGCAGGACATCTCGTTATGCTAATAGTTTTTTTCCACGAGCTGTTTGAATAGAGCACTTTAATGTTTTTGCACTTGTATAGATCTGTTTTAGTTGGTCAACTTCACAGTGACATTTGTTTACTGTTTTTAAAATTTGTTTTATTTTTGTCTTTTAATGTTGTTTTATGTCTGTACTTGTCCTGTGCACACTGGGAACTTTTACTAATGTATTCCAATGTAGTGTTACTGCAAATGGCAAATAAAATGAATCTGAATCTGAATCTGAATCTGATGCACCCTCTACGTAGAGTAGTATTTTTCTCGTACTAGTGTAAAGATTTGATTGTGCAACTTTGGTGAGGATCGGAAAAGTTTTGGTCAGAAGCCTTCCATAGGTGGCGCTGTAGAGTCATATTAGCTGTGTATTTTCACACCATTACGCTCAGGCCATTACCAACTGTTAGTGATGTGAGTTTCAGCTCTGTAAGTCTGAGCCTGTGGTCAAAAAATTCTAACATTTTTGCAATGATTGTATAACTTCAATCCGTCCAGATGGAGAAATGACAAGGTAGAAGTCTGTGCGATGAAAATCCAGGGACTGGTACGAAGCCAAAAACGCGACACCTTGAACTGCCTGTAGGTGGCGCTGTTGCACTCAGAGTTGTGTGATGCATATCATTATGTTCACACTCATATGCTGTATTTGTGAATTTTTTTCTCGCTTCATCGAACAAACATTTTGCCTCAAAAAGCTCATTCATCCACTTTGCGGCGCCCCCAGTGGTCAAGTTTGGGACCTACAACTTTTGCGTAATGTAATTTTTTGCTCGGCTCGGTACAGAGATTACACTCAGTGATTTTCGGGCCGATCCGAGCACTAGTGCCCTATTACTGTCCGACAGGTGGCGCTAAAGAGCTCATATTGGGCGAATGATTTTAGTGTCATTGCGTTCAGGCCATAACCTAATATTACTGATAGGTCTGAGCCTGTGGCCCTCAGGGCTCAGCGAAAATGGCCAAAACGAAGGCCTTTTTTGCCATGGCGAGGGACAAAAACAGTGATGATCTTGCAACTTTTTATTAATGATTATATAACTTCAATCCGTCCAGATTGGGAAATGATGTGGTAGAACTCTGTGTAATGAAAAACCAGGGACTAGTTGGAATAAATAAATTAAAAGTCAAATTGGCGGCAAAACTTCTGCCCATCATGGCCGACTTCCTGTTGGTCTCATAGAGCAGTGTTTTTCAACCGCTGTGCCGCGGCACACTAGTGTGCCGTATGATATTGTCTGGTGTGCCGTGAGAAATTCGTCTACTTTGTCTAAAAATAGCTGCATTCGCTGTTGACGAGCGGTGACTTGTTTTGAACTGTGAGTAACCATGTAATACTTTTTCAAATCAGTAGATGGCAGCAGATAGCTAAGTACTTTGAAACTGAAAAATTGGATGCGACCACTGGCTACAGGTCAGCATTGTGGCGAGAAAGGTAAAATTGGATGCGACCAACAAATGTGTGATGGAGCGAGACAAGAGCTTTGTGGCGAGTGAGAAGTGAAAGTGATAGAGACGTTTTTGAAAATGAATTATGCCGTTTCTGAACAGGATTAACATCCTCCGCTCTGCCCCGGGGCAGCTGTGGCCGCGTTGTAGTGGTTTAACTATGAAATGTACGATTTTTGTACAACAGCTCTCGCGAACGCACTTCTGAACTGGGTACCGAGCGCAGACCGTAGTCGAGTGGACAGAACCACAGACATGCGGACCGGACAGAACCATGGACTCGCGTTCAGGACCTCCCGTGTCCCTCATTCAAAACTCCTGAATTTAAAGCTCGGATACCAAAATGTTTCCCATACACTAACAATGCATGTTCTTTGTGTGAGTTATTATTTGACTATTTGGGCAGAGAGTGGATTTTCTTAGTTTTTTTCCACACAGTTAGTGCCACTTTATTCCCAAACTCTTGTTAATTGTATCGAGAAATATTAAATAAAGCTTAATTTCAAGGCCTGGACTTAAGCATTTTGATGAGAATAACTGTATATTGTGAATATAGGCTACAGAGTATACTGTATACATTATAAGATAAGATATACTTTATATATCACACAGAGTATGTACAGTATATATTTTTTTACATTAGTACTGTATACATTTTTAAATTTTCTCCTGGAGGTGTGCCGCAAGATTTTTTCAGTGAAAAAAGTGTGCCTTGGCTCAAAAAAGGTTGAAAAACACTGTCATAGAGATCTATCACTGATCTGAATTTCATGTACCTACTCCAAAATATTTATTCCTGGCTCCCATAGGCTTTGCAAATTTGACATTTCCAGGGGGCGCTATTGAGTCGCCTTTTGTCGGACTATCTCGAAACGTTCATTTTATCAAATATTTCGCCGAACAGGTTGTTTTAGACCCCCCATGTGCAGACTTTGGTGTATGTCTTCAGGGGTTGTTTCGGCGGAAAAATAGTGAATAATATGAAACCGGGGAAAAACAATAAACACTTACTTTCTATCTCTCTCTGGTCTCAATTACTGTCGTCTCGCTCTCTCTTGCTTTTTGGCCCAAGGAGTCAAATAATGACTCAGAGGGATCTTTAAATGCACAAACTAACATGTTTTTAATTAGATGAGGACAGTATGTTGTGTCTGCTTCGGTCAAATGACTTTTACGAGATTTTTTCTGGGAAAATCAGTATAATGAATTATTGATGAAAGAAAAAAGTCAAGTACCCAGCTTTAATTGTAGAACTGTGCTTACCTCTGCTGACAAACTCCAGCTTCTGTTTCAGTTCATGAACAGAGTTTCTCAAAACCTAAACATTTCAAACTGTGTCATATCTGACCTTAAATAATGTCTCTTTATATTTAAAGAATGTGTCTTACCCGCGCGTTTGTCCACAGCAATAATGTGATCAGGACTACTGTACCCAGAGTGCACGTCACTGTCGCCATGGCAGCAGCATTAAACAGCTATGAAAGATTATGACATGGATTTGCTGTAGTTTAATAATATATTTTACATGATATTATACAGATTCATACTGTCTGTTGAAAGTAGAGAAAGTCCTCATGTTGAATACAAAATTAAGAGAAAAAAACTTAAAGATACAGTGGATAATATTTTAATTTAAAATAACTACAATGACTGCAATAAAATTATCTACATAGTTATTTCTGTTGCGATAACAGGTCACATGTACACATAGATCTGTCCCCAGATAACAGTGATGACCGGCCCTGCCCTCATGTGTTGCACCGGTGTGTTGTTCATCTTGTGTATTTAATCCCTGTTCTGTTATTGTAATTGCTTTGATTAAACATTTATTTTTGCAGCCCTGGATTTTGGGTTATGCTAATTTTCCTCGTGACATCTTATTCACATGCAGTATTTTTCACTCCAAAAGGCGCACATGAGTATAAGGCACACTATCAAATTATACATTTATTTTCATGAATAAGGCCCACTGGATTATGAGGCGCGCTAATTAATACTGGTTTATCTGTAAACATTCGCCAACTTTTGTAGTATTATTCAAAATCTGACCATAAAGGAAGGCCAAGACATCCAAGAGTTCGGTCCAAATAACATTCAATTCCCTTTATAATTAAATACTAATACAAAACTCTCTGAGCTCCTATTCCCCTGACTGTCCCTAGAGCTGATAAAAAAACAGAGCCTCCAGGCCTGTATGATCTCAGAGGTAGTCAGCCTCTGTATCTGTCCCTGCTCAGACAAACTCACACAAATTCAGGTAAACAATGATATCATATGTGCAAAGGGGAGGAGTATCTGGAGGTGTCATCTTTGGCCCCATATGTGGAAGAGGTCTCAGGACTTGGTCCTGGTCTGGGACTTGGCCCTGGCCCCGGTCTTCCATTTAAGCGAGATAAAGAAAGACTCCTACTCTCTGAAAAAAACTGGGCTTAATTGCAAATCAGCAAAGTGTCTACCTCATTACACATTGATTGAAAAAGAAAAACCTTATAATCAATACAAAAAAAATTACTTATTCACTGTGTTGTTGTGTCAGCATGTGCATGTGTTTTTATTATCACAACAGCAGCCACTAAAAATGTTCTTGCTGGCCGGATTTGGCCCACAGGCCTCATTTTGACATGCGTGATCTATACCAACATAGCATCTAGCATATATTTCTGTCTTTCTTTGATTTGACCACTTTGACTTAATTTGCAGTGTAAGTAAGTAAGTAAGTAATCTTTTATTTATATACCGCCTTTTCACTGCAGATCTGAGTCTCAAAGCGGTTTACAATTGTTATTTTGGGCATTAGTCTCTCACTCCACACAGAGATGGGAGCGGGGCCAGTACAGGAGGCGCATGCCAGAACTATTGGACATATTTTTAGTGGTAGGGGAAACCGGAGTACCCGGAGGAAACCTACGCAGACACGGGGAGAACATGCAAACTCCACTCAGAAAGGCCCTGGTCTGACTGGGATTCGAACCCAGGACCTTCTTGCTGAGAGGCGAGAGTGCTATCCACTCAGCCACCGTGCCGCCGTGACAGTGTGCTCTGTCTGCAGAAATACAGCTTCATGTTGAATCAAAAGCTGGTTACTGGGAGTTAGGAATCACAAATAGACACAAAGTTTGTGACTCACCGGAGCAATGGGGACTCCTCTCTGGACTGAAATTCCTCAGAACAAGCGAAGAAGGAACTCTCTCATTTCCATTGCACTTTTCTGTCGATGCTGATCCTCACGTAAATAAAAACGCGGTCATAACAAACATGAACCCGCCCCAGAAGCAACAGGATCCTCCAGAAACTCTACAGCCGCCAGAGAATCTTCACAGATCCTCTCAAACCGGTCTGTTCACATTGTTGGACGGCATTTTCTTTAACAGTCGCAGTTACAATGGGAAGAAGATCATGAGTGTCAATAGGAAGCAAAAGGTAGTCATAGGTTTGTTTAAGGCAAGGCCAGGCAGCTCAGACAGCTCAACAAAACAAGCAAAGAAACATTGAAATCATTTTTTTTAACTCCCATTGCATTGGATGAGTGAAGATACAATCCTTCAGTGGAATGCACAAAGAAGAAGAGCAGTTTTAAACCTGGATTTGAACAATGTCAGAATTGAAGCCTGTCTCACATTTCTGGGAAGACTGTTCAACATTTTAGTTGCTTGAATCAGCTACTTACCCATGTTTTGTCCTGATTCTTGGAACCATGGAGGCCAGTCCCTGTGCTCCTCAGAGTCCCAGCAGGAGGCCAGTCCCTGTGCTCCTCAGAGTCCCAGCATGAGGCCAGTACCTGTGCTCCTCAGAGTCCCAGCATGAGGCCAGTCCCTGTGCTCCTCAGAGTCCCAGCATGAGGCCAGTCCCTGTGCTCCTCAGAGTCCCAGCATGAGGCCAGTCCCTGTGCTCCTCAGAGTCCCAGCATGAGGCCAGTACCTGTGCTCCTCAGAGTCCCAGCATGAGGCCAGTCCCTGTGCTCCTCAGAGTCCCAGCATGAGGCCAGTACCTGTGCTACTCAGAGTCCCAGCATGAGGCCAGTACCTGTGCTCCTCAGAGTCCCAGCATGAGGCCAGTACCTGTGCTCCTCAGAGTCCCAGCATGAGGCCAGTACCTGTGCTCCTCAGAGTCCCAGCAAGAGGCCTGTCCCTGTGCTCCTCAGAGTCCCAGCATGAGGCCTGTCCCTGTGCTCCTCAGAGTCCAAGTTGGTTCAAATGGCACAAATATGTCACAGATGTACTTTGGAGTGAGGCCATGGAGAGACTTGCACACAAGCAGAGCAGCTTCTAAGTCTTTTCTGTGAGCCACAAGAAGCCAGTGCAGAGGACTGAGACCAGGACTAATGTGAGAAGACTTCCTGGTTCTAATCAGAACTCGAACTACACAGTTGTTTTGCAGCTCGTTTGGAGGGACCAGTGAGTAGGCCGTTACTGTGGTGCAACTGACCGGAGACAAATGCAGAAGAAGAATCTTGAGGCCGATTTAGACACTATATTTCTTATTCTGGCAATGTTTTTTCAGGTGGTAAAAATCTGCTGATGTTATTGATGTGGAAGCTGTTAACATTTAAGTCTGAGTCCATTTTTACTCTTGTTTTTTCTGAACAGGTTTGACTTCTTCCATGACTGATTTGAGGTAATAATAATAAACTGTTACCTCTGTTTCACATGTTGCTAAAAATAATGAATGGAGAAAACACTGCTGCCTCATGCGTTATTATTAAACGTCATTATGATGATTTTCACACTGGGAACAGAGTGTTGGGACAGCGGAGGAGGTGGGACCAGATGTGTCACTGACTGTACGAGGTGTCAGTGAATGCCTCATGGCTCTGGGACAGTCCTTTCACTCATCAGTAGGTCTGTGGATTCTTCCTTCATTATATAGCTTCATTTATCTAAGTTCCCTTGGCACTATTCCAATCTAAATCTGAGAACCAGAGAGAGACCAGAGTGAGACCAGAGAGAGACCAGAGTAAGAACAAAGAGAGACCAGAAAGAGACCAGAGAAAGAACAGAGAGAGACCAGAGTAAGAACAAAGAGAGACCAGAAAGAGACCAGAGTAAGAACAGAGAGAGAGCAGAGAGAGAACAGTGAGAGACCAGAGAGAAACCAGAGAGAGACCAGAGAGATCAGAGAGAGACCAGGGTAAGAACAGAGAGTCACCAGAGAGAGACCAGAGAGAGACCAGAGAGAGAGACCAGAGAAAGACCAGTGAAAGACCAGAGAGAGTCTCCTTTAAGCATCCGGGAGAAAAGGAGTCCATTGAATGTTAAGAGCAATCCTCGGATGGGGTAGTCTTAGATTTTCAGTTTTCATTTACAAAAGTTGTGGACATGTGAATCCTAATTTTTTTAATACTCAAAATATCTGTGTAAAAACTAAATCCTTTGGGGAGCCACAGTATTTGGAATTGGGTGGCGAGCTACTGGTTTCTTCTGAGCCATAGGTTGGAGACGCCTGTTTTAAAGTGACTCCAGTACTGCAGAGGTGACCAGGAGACCAGTGAATACATTTCATGAATTACATCAATTATTTGAGTGAATACTTTCAAAATCATGGGGCTAAAATAAACACATATAATACACTATTTATATGATATATTACGTGTTGTTCCTCAAACCACGGATGCACATTTAGGTCAGTCGGTGGATGAGTCACCGCTAAAACCCTGTTCATTCAGCATTTATAGACCACGTCATCATCCGAGAGCAGAGAGCAGTGAAACACAAAAGAAGAACTCAAAGTCAAACACATGAAGCCGAAGACTGACCACAACCGGACCAATGGGAGTGAGTGTGTGTGTGTGTGTGTGTCCAGTGCTGATGATGAGGAGATGGGCCAATCACATTTTCACTTTTTATTCAAATTAATCAACGACGTCAATGTCTCTTTACCCTTTATGAAGTACACCTCCCTCTGGTGGTGGCTTAGGGGAAGATATGGATGGATGCATTGATAGTTTGTTGATCCCTGTAGAACAGGGGTGTCAAACTTATTTTGGTTAAGGGCCGAAGAAAAAAAGAAAAAGCTGGTCAGGGGCCAAAAAAATAAGTGGGTTTAATTTATAAAAAAAAATGTGGAATATGAAGGTATCTAAATAAATGCCTTGTTTCACATTAGTTAGATTGGATAGTCTATTCTGATTAAAATTAGTTCAGTTTCTGTGGACTGAACCAAAACTGGACCAAATATTGAAGGTATATCGGAAGATTTTATACTTTTGGGTGGATCATCAAGATTATTGCTCCTCCCAATTGTCAATCATTCTGGTGATTTGTGCTCGTCAAATAAGACCAGAGAGATTTGTTCAAAAAGGGGAGAGGGCGGTTCTTTCCTAAAAAAATTGGGAAATACTTTATTTCCATGGGATTAATTTAAATGTTATGGTTGTTTTCTTCGTAATGGATAACATGCCATTGTCGCCTACTACCATTTATGCTGCTATTTCATATAATGATTCAAAATCATCTCAAGGGCCACTGGAAATGGTCTCGCTGGCCGGATCTGGCCCCCGGGCCTTGACTTTGACACCTGTGCTGTAGAAGAAATGGAGGTGTCCAGCAGCAGAAACATATGTTTTCATTTTTAAAAAAACAATTAATACATGATTCTAAAAGTGTGGAGCAGGACAGCAGCAGAAGTGGAACAGTCGCTGATGAGTTGCTCCCTATCCTCTGGTTGATGTAGGCACAGTCTATCTGATTCGGACCATTTTCTCTGCTCTGGTTCAGAGTGAAATTCTGAAGGCTTTATTAGCATTTTGCAAAACATTAGAAAAACAAAATTAGCATTCCTCCTCTTGTACTTTATCTCTCATCATCATGACTTCAGCTGTAGTCTGTTCATTGCTATTCACCCGCTGTCCCATTATCTGTTACATGGCATGATGATGGGACCCCTGAACCCGGCCTTTTTCATCTGCATCTGTAAACTAGTCACCAGCCTGGGAGATGCCTCAGTCCTGGATCTACAGCCTCAGTCCAGCCTCAGTCCTGGATCTACAGCCTCAGTCCTGGATCTACAGCCTCAGCCCTGGATCTACAGCCTCAGTCCTGGATCTACAGCCTCAGCCCTGGATCTACAGCCTCAGTCCTGGATCTACAGCCTCAGTCCTGGATCTACAGCCTCAGCCCTGGATCTACAGCCTCAGTCCTGGATCTACAGCCTCAGCCCTGGATCTACAGCCTCAGTCCTGGATCTACAGCCTCAGTCCTAGATCTACAGCTTCAGCCCTGGATCTACAGCCTCAGCCCTGGATCTACAGCCTCAGTCCTGGACATACAGCCTTTCAGTCTGTGGATACCTCTCTCAGTATGGGCCTCCTGTGGTTTCTCACTTTTTTCCCACAGGGTTTCTGAGTGGTTCCTCTCTGATTTAGGGTATAAGAATAGTAATGATCGAGGAAATTACTGCACATTTATGGACCAATGGCTCCTATGTGTTTGTTATCATTGCATTCACTGTTTGACTGTTTTATTCTCTGATCTGTTGTTGATGAATCCAGAACTTCTGTTGTGATTTAGGGCGATACACAATAATCCAACTCAAACGAATGCTCTATACAGTCTCAGCAGAACACTGACCCGGCTCCTAAACTTTCATATTTTCAGCCTGGTTGTCTCCTTTTACAAAACGCCTGTTCCTCTAATTGCTTCTTCTTTTCGCTTCATAGCTCCAGTGAAAGGTAATTGGGAGCCGTCTTCATTTCTTGCCATAATAAATAATCCCACTTTTCCAAAATAGAAGAGTCCCTTAACGCTCTAGTTCAAACAGGAAACGTCCATTTACAGGCGGCTCCTCCCCTCCTGCATCTGGCTTTCATTTGGGTTGAAAAGCGGCAGAATGGACCATCAACCTCTGCCAAAACTTTCCCCCCTTACATTGGCTTTACTTCCTTGGGCAAATATTAACTTCAGAGGAGTTTTAGGGCAGAGGGAGTGAGCTGAGCACTGAGGAATGAGAACAAGGCACAGGGAGGGGCCAGAGCTGTCAGGGATACAGTCACGAACAGGATGGAGATGTTACTGTGAAAAAAGCTGTGGTAACGCAATCAAAAGGTTTTATTCTTCTCCTCTTTTCAACAGACGTGTTAAATGTAATGTATCTGTGCGTCGCCCTAAATCACAACAGCAATTGTCTTGGACACCTTTACAAAGTCGTGGATTCACCAACAACGGATTAGAAACAGTTCAAACACAGCGAAATGCAACAATAACAAACACATATGAGCCATAGGTAAAGGGAGCGGAAGGACCACTGTCTAGAAATGTGAGAAAATGTGCAGAAGATTAATACGATAACATGGGACGATACTTTATACGTCCCATGTTAGCAGCAGTATGTTTACATCTGTACATGTTAGCAGCAGTATGTTTACATCTGTACACGTTAGCAGCAGTATGTTTACACCTGTACATGTTAGCAGCAGTATGTTTACACCTGTACATGCTAGCAGCAGTATGTTTACATCTGTACATGTTAGCAGCAGTATGATTACACCTGTACATGTTTGCAGAAGTATGTTTACACCTGTACATGTTAGCAGCAGTATGTTTACATCTGTACATGTTAGCAGCAGTATGTTTACATCTGTACACGTTAGCAGCAGTATGTTTACACCTGTACATGTTAGCAGCAGTATGTTTACACCTGTACATGCTAGCAGCAGTATGTTTACATCTGTACATGTTAGCAGCAGTATGATTACACCTGTACATGTTTGCAGCAGTATGTTTACACCTGTACATGTTTGCAGCGGTATGATTACACCTGTACATGTTACCCGCTGTATGTTTACACCTGTACATGTTAGCAGCAGTATGTTTACACCTGTACATGTTAGCAGCAGTATGATTACACCTGTACATGTTAGCAGCAGTATGTTTACACCTGTACATGTTAGCAGCAGTATGTTTACACCTGTACATGTTAGCAGCAGTATGTTTACACCTGTACATGTTAGCAGCAGTATGTTTACACCTGTACATGTTTGCAGCAGCGTGAGGCTCTGGGACACAGTGAGTCAGTAGAGCAGCAGTGGACACATGTGGTTCTTCTGACATTATTAAAGTTATTTTTTCCCAGATGAGAAAGTAAATTGCACATTCTGAGATAATTCACCGATGCATGACATACAAGGTCAGGATCATCACTGACCTTAGGAGTGGTCAGGGAAGATATTGATTCTGTTCAGACGGAGATGTAGTATGTAAATTGATACAGCAGAGTAAAGTCTTGCAATATCTATTTTAGTAAGTATCTGTTACACTTTGAGTTTTCTGTGAGTTTTCTCTGGTCATTTACATCTAATGTTTATATTAGTGAATTATGTCTGCTTTTTGTGACTAATTGATTGTTTTTGAATAATTTAGGGTATGTTATATTGATTGCAATATTTGTTTGCATATGTTAAGAATTGCAATAATATTTAATAATGGCCCATATATTGCAAAAATATTAAATTGTTATATTTTTTACCAATTCCCACTCCTCGTCCTCAGACCCTCCTGCATCAGAGAGGAAACACTCAGAAACCCAGTGGGAAAATTGTGAGAAACCTCCTACAACCCAATATTGAGAGAGGGATCTGCTCTCTCACACGGCAGGTGAAAGCAGGGCATAGCCTGGTTAGAAGCGTGGTGTTGCTGTGGGGTGGCTGTAAAGTGCTTATCTGTGGTTGTATCCTTAGGCAAGACACTTCACCCACACTGTATAGTATGCTATAATTTTCCCAATATCTCCTTAAATATAGTAAAAAAGCTATTCACAGTTGTAGGGCAATACACAAATACATTGAATTGAGTTGAATCCGAGATCGCACGCCTCTGCATACAGACAGTCCAGGGGTTAGTGTTTCGCAGCCTGTGGTTCCTGAACAGGTGCAAACGTCTCGTACGCCGAGTTTCCTGTGGGATTCCGTTGCTGTTGATTGTCTCTCGTGTGACTCAGATCTGAATGAATCACACAGCCACTTCCTGTGAACTGGAAACTGCCACAGTCTCAGATGAGACGAGGCCGAGAACCCAACGAGCTCTGGCCCAGAGAAACTGCAAAGAGGAGATCGCAGAGAAACATGTCGTAAAGTCTTTCTTCACAATGGACTCTTTTGTATTTCATTGATTATCTGTATGTTGACCTGTGTGGAGCTGTGAAGTCCTGCCTCTAGGCCCAGTTGTCAGGCTCCGCAAAAAAACCTTTCCATGAGCCCAAGGAAATGTAGATCTATAGAGTTTAACTCTAGAACTCCCAGGAAGCTGAGCCAATAACATGACAATTTTCTGCTGAAGAGGCGGCAACGAAGAGGAGGTGGGTTACTGCTCGAACAGCAGCTTGATGCTGCAGAGGACTGAGAGGCTCTGTTTAAATGCAGCTGAGGCTGATGCTGTTGAGCTCAGCAGCAGGTGTGTAGTGAGGACTCCTAAAATCTTCCAGACTGAATTTCCACTTAAGCTGCATATGTGTCATTTCAGCTGATGTACTGTACATGTGTGCTCTTCTGTTTTATTGTGGTTTATTTCTATGACATTGTCCTTGTACTCTTGGAGTTCTACCTTTAATTCCCAGAGCAGTCTGTTTGACTGATCCATTTATTTGAATCGAAACTTTTAATGTAGCCATTTTTGCTCGTTCGGCAAACAAACATTCTTTGGAAGTTAAAGCCCTGTTCTCCCAGGTGCTGGTCCTGGTCTGGTCCTGGTTCAATTTGTTTTTTCCCCCAGAGAAGATTGAGTGCTAGTTACCATAGTAACACACGGTTTACTTGCAGCGGTTAGCATAAGAGTTTGGTGAAAGTGTTCAAGACAAACAGTAATTTGTCATAAAATGTGACCAATAAAGGCTGTGTACAAATAACGTTCTGATATCTAAAAATCCTATGAACCTTTGTGACACAGCGCTCACATCTGAAAACGACCTCACGGGAAGCTCAAATCTGGAACTGTCTTCCTGAAAAATGTGATAATGTTCAAATCCAGGTTCACAGTTCTGTTTAATGCACTGATTATTACAGTGATTATTTGTGATGCTAATGCCTTGTGTGATTGTCTCTTGTTTTGTCTAGCACTTTGAGTTGCCTTGTGTATGAACTGTACTATACAAATAAACCGGCCAGTCACTCGCTCCGTATCTTCTACACCAGGGGTGGCCAACCAGTCAGAGACTAAGAGCCAATTTTTTTTACCGTGTTAAGCAAAGAGCCACATCATACAAATGTGCACTACATAAACATCACCCCAACCCTTACACACGCACACGAACAGACACGCTCTCTCACACAAACACACACACACACACACACACACGCACGCTCACGCACACGAGCAGACACGCGCACACACACACACACACGCTCACACACACACACACACACACACACAAACACATGCAATCTGTCTGAGCAGAGAGAGGTGTGCTCTGCTCAGACAGATTTATTGTAAATGTCATCAACATGATAATGACAGAAATTGCTTCGTACAGTACTAAAGGGCTGGACTCGACTCTCCCTGGTTTGCGGGCGCTTCTACCGCTCGCTTCAGCCTCTCCCTGGTACTTTTTATTATGGTTTGGCCCTGGTTCTAACCGGGCGAGTCGATACCAGAACAATCTCACGTCAGCGAACATCAATTATGATTCCGAAATGAACGCTTTCAATCTCTAACCAAGAAAAAAAATCAAGTTTCAACCCAGTGTTCAGCAGAAACACAACTGTCTTTATTGAACCATGATTCACTCTGACTGCGTTTAGTAAAAGATATAGATTTGACACATAACACCAACACCACTTTAGCTGATTTAGAACCAGACACATGTTCAGTATAAGACCAGATACTTTTGCATTTGATTGAAGACAGACACTCACCAGGCAGAGTTGGCTTTTCTCCTGGTGTAATGCTAGCTGTTGTTAGCTGGTTTTAGCATGTTAGCCGGTGTTAGCCGATGTCCGTAAATTTAATCCATTTGGTCAAACCACCTCCAGACTTTTCGGGTCTGCCTCTACTTCTGCTGCTGTAATCTTTCATTTCACGGTTGTCACTTTTAAGCTTTTTAACTTTTCTCTGCATTGTGATGTTCGTGGGAATCGTTCTGCTCCGTCCTTAGCGCTAGCTCCACAAACAGCTGGTTTCTGGTGGAACCATCGAGCTCACGCTGGTGTCCTCTCCTCAAACTGAGGAAGGTGTTGCCCTCATCCAGCGACCAAGGAGCTGTTTTCCGTACGGACGTCATGGGTCGAGGCAACGTGTTGTTTGTTATGATATTTGCAACAACTGAGGCAGCGGCTGCAGAGTGATTGACAGCGCATCTGACCAATCAGAATTGACGTTCGCCGACGTCAGATTGTTTTGGTGGCCTGGCTAGTGGAGTGAAGTCGGCCTTTACTATGGGTCAGAACTACATAGGGAATGAATGGCAGCACCACCACCGAGGCGTTTTTGACGCTTGTCATGTGAAAGCCCGAGAGCCGCACGGAACAAGCCAAAGAGCCGCATGCGGCTCACGAGCCGCGGGTTGGCCACCCCTGTTCTACACACCACAGGTCTTTGCTGCAGACAAGATGCAGAAGCCCCACAAAAGTGAGAGCGCAGCATCTGGGAGTGATTTTCCTGACGAAGCATCTCCCACCGCACTCAACAGAACCACGGAGCTGCTGGACGTCACCGCGGCCAGGAAAAACACAGGGAGGGAGGAAGGGAACAGCGGCCTCAGTCCTGGGCCATAGGAACATTTATAGGTCCTAAAAATAAACTGAAATCAGAGAAAGTGGATGGGGTCTGTGCGGCTGCTCTATGGGAGACATATGGACCATTTGGTTTTCTCATTCATTGTTTTCCTGTAACTGAGCATGGTCCGAATACGTGGTTTGGTATTGAACACTAAGACCAAGGGATTCCGAGAAAAATCCCCCAAAAAGTTAGTTACTCATCAGTTATTTGTTTATCCGTCTCACTTTTATTAAGTGCTATAATTGGTGATCGAGACTTGGATTACAGGAACAACCTCAATCCTGAATCCATAGCCTCAGTCCTGGATCTACAGCCTCAGTCCTGGATCTTCCACCTCAAACGTTGATCTACTGCCCCAGTCCTGGATCTAATGCCTCAGTCCTGGACCTACAGCCTCAGTCGTGACTCTACAGCCTCAGTGGATCTACAGCCTCAGTCCTGGATCTACAGTCTCAGTCCTAAACCATACAGCCTCAGTCCTGAATCCACAGCCTCAGTCCTGAATCCACAGCCTCAGTCCTGAACCATACAGCCTCAGTCCTGAATCCACAGCCTCAGTCCTGAACCATACAGCCTCAGTCCTGAATCCACAGCCTCAGTCCTGAACCATACAGCCTCAGTCCTGGATCCACAGCCTCAGTCCTGGATCCACAGCCTCAGTCCTAAACCATACAGCCTGAGTCCTGGATCCACAGCCTCAGTCCTGGATTCACAGCCTCAGTCCTGAATCCACAGCCTCAGTCCTGAACCATACAGCCTCAGTCCTGAATCCACAGCCTCAGTCCTGAACCATACAGCCTCAGTCCTGAATCCACAGCCTCAGTCCTGAACCATACAGCCTCAGTCCTGGATCCACAGCCTCAGTCCTGACTCTACCGACTCAATACTGATCTAATGTGGTTTTCAGGAGTTCACCCGAGGACTGAGGGGTTGTGGAAGGACAGCAGCAGCCTCTCCTTTTTCTTTGTCGGAGGAACAGGTCAGACTGATTTATTGTCCAGGTTTTATTGGTTTTATTTAAATCACTGACATAAAGGTCATTGCTGCTCTTTGGTCTATATGATTCTGTCTGAGAGAAAACACATATGACTCATCACTTGGAGTTTTAAATATTGAGTTTAGACCGTAAAAGGTGCCTTCAGGGGCAGGTGTTGTTCTTAGCGAGGGAAGAAGAGGGGCTGTTGTGGTGAAGAGCTCTATGTTCCCTCCCTCACCTCTGGTCATGAGATTTGGGAAATTACCTAAAGGACGATATTGCGGATCCACATGAGTTTCTTCAATCTCTAAGCGCCCATAGAGATAGGGGGAGGAGCTCAGTCACACGAAGGAGCTCGATGTAGAGTCACTGCTTCTCCATCGCTCTGAGAGTTGAGGTGGCTCCTTGTTGCCTCCCAGGATCATACTAAGCTCTAAACCTTTAATGTGTTCTCATTGAATTTTAACAATCTCTTGATTCTTGTATTTTTTTGCATGTTTTATTGATGTATTTGTCTGGTGCACACAGGGGACCTCTGCACATGTATTCCAATGTGGTTTTACTGCAAATGGCAACACAACTGTATCTGAATCTGAACTGGTCCCGCACGGTCACCGCAAGAGTTGCTGTTTATGTTCTGGACAGAGCCTCAGTGCTGGCAGGTCAGGTTTGAGAGGTAAGGGGCGGCTAGGGCCTTGTCAGACCCAGAGGATGTGAGGACAAAGACTGACTGTGCAGCCCGAGCATGAGGAGGTGACAGCCACTTACACAGAGTAGGTCCTGGGCTCATGAATGCACCGTTCTGTGGCGAGACAGCTCTCACAGCAGAGCCAGAAAAACACCAGGCTTCAAACCAAACGCCTCACCTTTGTGGGGTTTGTGGTCGTGGAGGGGGTCTGAGGGGCGGTACCCTCTGGTCACATTTGAAAGATGTTAAGTATATTGTATATCTGACATGGCATGCTTGAAGGCTTCATAGAGATGTTATGGACAAATACAGAGGATGAATTTTGCATAATATGTTTTTGTAAATCAATCTATTGCCCTTCATTGCAACAAAAGATGTCTTAGAAGACATTTCAAAGTTGGGGATTCACCAACAACATATCAGAGAATCAAACAGTTCGAATACAGAAAATGCAATAATGTCAAACACATACACCTGTATGTAGTAACATGGACAGTTTATCCGCCTGCCAGCTCGCCATCAAACCCTGCAAAGTGTTGACGTTTGTCCCGCTTGCTGTATGAACTTTCTGGCTGTAGATCCAGGACTGAACCTGTAGATCCAGGACTGTAAGTAATCTTTAGTAATCTTTATTTATATACCGCCTTTTCACTGCAAATCTGAGTCTCAAAGCGGTTTACAATTGTTATTTTTTTGGGCATTTATTTCTCATTCTACACAGAGATGGGAGCAGGGTTGCCAGTACAGGAGGCGCATGCCAGACCTATTGTACATATTTTTAGTGGTAGGGGAAACCGGAGTACCCGGAGGAAACCTACGCAGACACAGGGAAAACATGCAAACTCCACTCAGAAAGGCCCTGGTCCCACCGGGATTCGAACCCAGGACCTTCTTGCTGAGAGGCGAGAGTGCTATCCACTCTGCCACCGTGCCGCCCAGGACTGAAGCTGTAGATCCAGGACTGCGGCTGTAGATTCATGACTGATCGAAAGATATGACAGAGGCTAAAACCTGCGGGCATGTGGAAAATAGTAATACCAAACTGTGTTTAAGAAGCTATACCCAATTTTTTTTTCTATTGAGTTCATAAAAATGCTGATTACTACAAACAAGTTGTATCATAATCCGTACTTTAATTGAAAACTTGAGCTCATTGATTCAGCTTGAGTATGAATTCAGGCCGTAAAAAGTGATGAGTAGAAACTTGGCGTGATGCTCGCTCTCCTCCAATCACAGAATGAGGAGCGGCGCTGCAACGAACAGGCTGCGTCCTCTAGCATCTACAGCGCTGCTAAACACAGTAACGTGTATCGGCCGCACGTGTCCTGACTAAGACCAGGGGGCGGGACCACATTACACCGGTTTTAAAATCGCTGCATTGGCTCCCCGTGTGTTTCAGGATCGATTTTAAGGTTCTTTTAATGGTCTTTAAATGTCTTAATGGTCTTGGGCCTTCTTATCTTTCAGATTTGCTTTTATCCTATGAGCCTTCCCGGCCCCTGCGCTCCTCCGGCAACAGACTCCTAACCATCCCCAAAGTCAGGACACACACTCACGGCGAGGCATCTTTCCAGCACTACGGCCCCCGTCTCTGAACAGTCTGCCGGAGGAGCTCAGGGCCGCAGAGAACGTTCATATTTTTAAGAGTAGGCTCAAGACGCACCTTTTTAGAGCAGCTTTTGATTAGTATTTATTATCTATTATTGCTTTTTAGTACATCTATTTATGTTTTTAGACGGATTATATTTTTATTTTATTTTTATTATTTGCTATTTTTAATTATTTATTGTATCTACCCATTTACTATTGTTATTATATTAGGCAGCTGCCATTTTTCTTTTTATTTTCACATTCTATTGTTCTACTTTCTATTGTATTATTGTATTGTTTTAGTGTCCCCAGTGTTTCCTCTGGAGGAGCCCTCTGCACTGAGAGCTGGGGTCTGCTGTGGCTTCGGGGGACTGGCTCTTGGATCCGGTGGGGGTCTGGGGCCTCCTCTCTCCTCTGGGTCCTATGGGGTCTGAGTCCTGGGCCTGGTGGGGTCTGGGGCCCCTCTCTCCTCTGGGTCCTGTGTCGTTGCCTGTGGCTGCAGCCGGCTCTCTGCTCCTGGACCTAGTTATTCTGTATAGAGCAGGGGTGTCAAAGTCATATACATCAGAGGGCCGGACTAGTAAACAAAGACCTAGTCTAACATATCTATTATTTAATGATTAAATGAATAATCCAGGCCCCCTTGGTCTGATCCCGAGCGGTGTTCAGTTGTTGGACTTCTGTGCTAGTCACAGTTTGTCCATCACGAACATCATGTTCGCGCACAAGGGTGTCCACCAGTGCACGTGGCACCAGGACACCCTAGGCCGGAGGTCGATGATCGACTTTGTTGTCGTATCATCTGACCTTTGACCGCGTGTCTTGGACACTCGGGTGAAGAGAGGGGCGGAGCTGTCAACCGATCACCACCTGGTCGTGAGTTGGATCCGCTGGCGGGGGAGGAAGCCTGTCCGATCTGGAAGACCCAAGCGTGTAGTGAGGGTCTGCTGGGAATGTCTCGCTGAGCCCCATGTCATACGGACTTTCAACTCACACCTCCGGCAGAGCTTCTCCCAGGTTTGAGTCCGAGTGGACCATGTTCTCTTCCTCTATCGCTGATGCGCCGGCTCAGAGCTGTGGTCGCAAGGTCTCTGGTGCTGGTCCCAGCGGAAACCCCCAAACCCGGTGGTGGACACCGGCAGTAAGGGATGCCATCAGGCTGAAGAAGGAGTCCTATCGAGCCATGATGGTTCGTGGGACTCCTGAGGCAGCTGTCCAGTAGCGGCAGGGCAAGCATGCCGCAGCCCGGGCTGTTGCAGAGGCAAAAACCCGGGACTGGGAGGAGTTTGGAGAGTCCATGGAGCATGACTATCGGTCGGCCTCGAAGAGATTCTGGCAAACCGTCCGGCGCCTCAGCCGGGGGAAGCAGTGCTTTGCCAACACCGTGTACGGTGCGGGTGGAGAGCTGCTGACCTCGACCGGGGATATTGTCCGGCGGTGGAAGGAATACTTTGAGGTTCTCCTCAATCCCCCCATCACGTCCTCCGTTCCGGAGGCAGAGGCTGAGGATTTTGGGGCGGATACTTCTATCTCTCTGGCAGAGGTCACCAAGGTGGTTGGCAGCCTCCATAGTGGCAAGGCACCGGGGTGGATGAGATCCGTCCTGACTATCTAACGGTTTGCAGCCTAATCAAATATCGTCCAGGGGGCCAAGACAATTCACTTGGAGGCCAAATCTGGCCCCCGGGCCTTGACTTTGACACTCATGGTCTAATTCTTCTAATACGACGAAGGGTAAAGAAGCTCTTAGTCTTAATAACCTGTAGATTATTCAGCGGTGACAAACTCAAGTCTTAGTATGTAAAGAAAAACTAGACTTGAGAACAAAACCACCTTGTTTCTTCAGCCGTTCTCCAATTATCACTTTCTCCTGTGGTTCTCGCGGCAGAACCTCAGACAGAGATGTGTTTTAGAGGAGGAGAGATTCATCATTGGAGTAATTACCACATTCATCTGTTCTGGAGGCTGCGCGTTTTTAACAAGCTTCAATTAGAGCGTGTTGGTGTGAGGGGGGGGGCACATCGGCAGCTGACACCCGACACAGAAACTCCACTCCCTCTGGACCAGGACTCGTGCACATGTGAAGAACATATGAACAGGCTCTATGTCACTAACAGGGCCACTTAAGCTCAGCAGACTTTGGATTTTCAAACTGCTTTGGCAGGATTCAGGCTGTTCTGAATTAAAATGGTAAAATTAAGTTATAGTATGAGCTCACCACAGCTATTACATAGAATATGGAATCAAAAATTAAGGTCTGGCTACACTCATTAAGTAAACGACTGAATTTGAGAAGTTCTGAGACAGGTTTGATATGAAGGTTGGAAACTAAGTGTGCACAAGTTCAATGCTTGTGTCAGTCCTCTTCCTACTGCTGCGCATCAGCAATTAGTCACTCACATTCAGTTGGCATTCAAAACAGCATTTAAACACTGGCCTGCATCAAGCTTCAATGTCATGCAGCAACCCTCCTCCTCCCCTTCACTAAGCGTCTGTGCTACTCCCTTCGCCAATCAGATAAGCTCCTAGCAACACTGTGAGGAATCTTGGAGTTGTATCTGACCAAGAACTCTCCTCCAAGGCATGTATAAACCAAGCAACTAAGACTGGGTATTTCCACTTGTGCATCGCTAAAATCAGGAATATCCTTCCTAAAAGTTAAGGAGAAAAATGAATCCATGCATTTGTCACCTCAAGGTTTGACTACTTTAACGCCTTGCTGGCAGCGTGCCCTAAATCCTCTAAAAAGAGATTCCAGCTCGTCAAAAATACAGCAGCAAGGATCTTAACAGGCACCAAAAGGGAGCACATAACTCCAGTGTTAAAATCACTCCACTGGCTTCCTGGGGGGTATAAAAACCAAATTTAAAATCCTCCTTCTGACATACAAACTCATAAATGACATGGCTCCCTCCAACCAGTCAGTTCGCTGGTAGAAGTATGTTAACTTTTATCTGTCTTCATCATTATGACTTCAACTGTAATCTGTTTATTGCCAATCACCCGCTGTCTCATTGTCTGTTTCATGACGCAATGATCCCTGGTACCGGACTTCTCCATCGGCACATGGGGACTGCCCTGCACTGCCCGGCCCGACTCGTGGGCTATCCCTCCCCGCCTTGGAGCTGCCTGCACGGCATTGCCTTGGTCCTCGTCCTGTAGCCTGAGTCCTGAATCTATGGCCTGTCCGTCCATGGGAGCGGATCCCTCTCTCAATGTGGGCAATCTCGAGGTTTCTCATCCCACTGGGTTTAGAGTTTTTCCTTGCCAATGCAGGAGGGTCTGTTAGAGCCTTGTAAGGTCAGGGTTCAAAGTAAAACTAAAAGGACTGTGGTGATGATCCAGGACATTCAAATCAACATTCAACAACATTTATGGACATCTATCAACACTTATCACACTAGTCATCTTCCCCTTATGGACCAATGCCAATGTATTTTCTGTTTTATTGGTTCTGTTTGAACTGTTTGTGTCTCTGATCTGTGTTGGTGAATTTAATGCTTGGGTCATTTCAGTGAATGAGTTTAATGTGAATGAAACCAACCAGCAGATGGCGCACTGCTCACATTATTCTTTCCCCGTGTTATTTTCCTCCTCTCTCTCTTTGTGTCTGAGCTCCGTCTGCAGCGTGGACCCGGGGATGGGGACAGCAGGTTAAAGTCAGGTCATCACGTATATCCACAGACATAGACATACACTCACTCCCACGCACACACTCACACATTCAAGAGACGCGGCTGTGAATGAGTCCCGTCTGCATCAATGGCCATCAGGGCGCGACATGACTAGAATACAGTTATGTCCATTGGTTCACTGCTACCACTTTAATCATATCCGTGGTGAGAATGATTCAGAATACAGATGCAATAGCAATGCGTTCATTTTTGTCAAGAAAACAAGTGGAGGCAGGCGAGCAGACAGCAAAAGCAATAGTTACATCTGTGGGAGTGCGAATACAATTAGATGACAGGTAATGGCTTTGACGGCTTGTAGATAAAAGCTGTTTCTCAGTGTGGTGCATCCAGACATCATGGTAGTTTTCGGATTGTGATGAGGTCATTTGCATCTTGGTGTGAATTGGGCTCTGATATAAGATAACACACACATAGAGATTTGTGTGTGGTTTATTGTACAGTTTCACAGGCCCAATGTTTCTATATCCAGCTTTGAAATGTATAAATATATGGGTTGCCCGTGTTATATATATAACAAACATAATATTTTGTCAGGATGAACACACAGGAGGAGTCATATATCAACAATATACGTCCATAAGGAGTCCTTAGTATATAGTGTAGCATATAGTAACAATAGCCAAAGCCCGTGTTTGTAATGCCTGCTCATCTGAAATCAAAACATGGAGAGACGTATGCAGAGTAGGAGTAAATAGTAGTAGAATTAGTCTGAAATGAAAGTGTTTAAACAATGGGAAAAAAAAACCTCGCCCCAAAGCAGGAGAGAAGTCTGCAGAGAAGTCCCACCCAGTCCTGTCTGCTCTGCACCACTGCTGCAGTCACACACATATATACACACACACACGCACACACCTATAGACACACGTATCTATACACGCGTACACACACAGGCACATGCGCGTGCATACACTCACACAAACATTGAGGAGTCCTTTCGTAACAGGGTTTAACCAGTGCAGCAGCGCCTTGTAGTGGACAAATAGGGAACAGCAGGACAGGTTGTAAACAGAGGAGGAGGGGGAGGGGCTTGTGTGAGACTGAAAATATGAATGGGAGGAGAGAGAGATTGAGCGAGAGAGGGAGGGGATAGGGAGAGAGAACTTGGCTGCAAAGATAAATTATAGGAGAATTGGTATGAAGTCCATAAAAATCCACAAAGGTCAATAAAAAGCAACTAATGAGACAGACATTATTTTCAATACTTATTCTGGGATGGTGTTTTTGGTGCAATCCTCCTGGTCAATATGACGCCATACCTCTGTTCCTTCTGTAGCTCTGAGATGAGTGTAATGCATCAGTTTTGTAGCAATGGACGCTCAAAGTCTCTTCCTTTACTACATACCCATCGGTGATAAACCACTACTGTAGCCACAGCTGCTCTGGGGAGTCAGAAGTGGGCGACCAATCGTGGCATTAACCCCTCCCTCCAGCAACAGCCATTCATACCCATACTAGACTCATTCAAATGTGGGTAGAGTGTCTTCTCTAAAGTCGCCCCTCTCTGGCACCTAGTGTTCCCAGAAGTCTCCCACCACAGTACTAACTAGGCTCTGTCCTACTTAGCTTCAGATGTGTGACAACATCAGGCTTTCGCATGCTTGTCAGCCACACTTGGCAGAAATCGTTCTATATTTGGGATTTGAACAATCATAAATGCTTCGTTCAATGGTCTGCGTCTTGGATCTAGCCCGTCTGTCTGTGGGAGTGGAGCCCTCTCTCAATGTGGGCCTCCCAGAGGTCTCCATTGCTGATGCAGGAGGGTCTGTGGACAGTGGTGATGATCCAGGACACATGACATTCAACACATTTATGGACTTATGTAACGGTGAGGAGGGTAGGCGGGATGTTCGGTTCACTCTTGGTCAAGTTGAATCAAGTGTGTTTATTTATGGGACAGCCTACAGTTCCATTAAAAAGATGGCTACACCAGATTTAACATCATGCTTTTTCTGCGTTTTCTATCCGCAGTCCCCAACGACTAAACATTTACGTTTTGAACCAGACATTACATTATTTAAAGAGACCACAGATAAGGGCATTGACAGAGGCACGTTTTTGTTTGGTCGGTTATTATCTTTCTTTATATGTTTGTGTAAGCCCTCAGTCGTACAGGGATTAGTCAAAGCAAAGGAAGGTTTCTCACCCATCATCTGTACTATGTACTGTACTGTACAGATGATGGGTGAGAAACCTTCCTTTGCTTTGATCTTTCTTTGTAATTCGGCCCGAGCCCAGAATGGGGAAAGAGCCTGTTGTTTTTGCTTGAGAGATGTCAAATTTTGCACTTTGAGCCTTAATTTGACCCCCTGAACATGCATGAAAACTCACCATATTGTTTTATTTAATTATTTTTCTGGCAACAAATGAACTATTTTGATGTCTCTGCTATGACACTAAAAAAATGTATTCGTAGGGGGCGCTATTATTCAAAGTAAACGACCGATGTTTGCACATGCAAAGTCTGATTTGCTCAAAATTTGATTTGATTGTTCAACTCTCGAGTTTGGGTAAACTGAAAGTGTAAAACATGAAATTGCTGCATAAGCGCCCCCCACAGACTGAGTCCAGTGTTGCATGGGGAGAATAAGGTTTAGTTTTTCAATAGAGACACAGAATCATTGATCATAGACATTCAAAATACACAGTGTTGCTCCCATCAGGGCTTTAGGAAGATGGTGCGTCACATGGTCATCCAATGGAGACTGTATATGGACACACTCACAGATTGTATGTGGAAACAGGAGCACATGTATAGTAGTAGTAAGTAATCTTTATTTATATACCGTCTTTTCACTGCAGATCTGAGTCTCAAAGCGATTTACAATTGTTAATTATGGGCAATTGTCTCTCACTCCACACAGAGATGGGAGCGGAGTCGCCAGTACAGGAGGCGCATGCCAGACCTATTGTACATATTTTTAGTGGTAGGAGAAACCGGAGTACCTGGAGGAAACCTACGCAGACACGGGGAGAGCATGCAAACTCCACTCAGAAAGGCCCTGGTCCGACCGGGATTCGAACCCAGGACCTTCTTGCTGACAGGCGAGAGTGCTGAGTGCTATCCACTCAGCCACCATGTATAAAGTCTAATTTGTACCCCGCAACTTGCGCATGCAGTGGCTCGCGCAGTGCAGTGACTCGCACGGTTTGGCACGGTTTTGGCACAATGCGCGGGGGCGGGGAGTTGCGTGGGGGCGGGGAGTTGCGCGGGGGGCGGGATCTCGCGGGGGGGCTGGGAGTTGCGCGGGGGCGGGGGTCGCGCGGTTAGGGGGGTCGTGCGTTGTGGCAAGGGCCGTTCGACGCCGCTTGCGGCTTTAATTGTTATTATTGTTTCTTTTTTTGTATAGCAAGTACTAATAGACAATACTAATAAAAGCCCACAGTGTCACACTTACATATAACATATAAAACCATTGGTCATGCGTCCCTTATGGAACAATGGCTCTATGTGTTTTTTTAAAATTGCATTTCCTGTGTTTTCCAGAGTTTGATTCTCTGATCTGTGTTGACGAGTCATCAGTTTTGTGAAGTCCTCCGAGATAACAAATGTTGTGACTTAGGGCTACACAAAAATAATTTGAATAGAATTCAACCGAACCTGCATCCTGCTGCTCTCTCTTAATAAGAACAAGAATGAGACCCTAGTTGAACAAAGGTAGAGGTCTAGGTAGTTATGAGGAAAGATTTTTCAGCTGCCCTCCACCGCAATGTTAATCTACAGGCTCTTTGGATTGATTATGTGGCACCTGGAATGTATTTTTGCTTGGGGCCCCCAAAATACTTGAGCCGCCCCTGGTTCTTTGCTATAATCATCAGGGACATAAACCCAACAGAGAAACAGCTGGATCTGCAGGAGAGTGATAATATTCAGTGTTCGCTCTGAGCCTTTTAATGCGATTATGTGGAATAATGAGAGTGCCCACACACACCTACTCTCCCCCCTCTCCCCTCTCTCCTCTCTCTCTCTCCTCTCTCTCCTCTCTCCCTTCTCTCCCCTCTCTCCCCAGACTGAAGAAAGAGCTCTGTGATGGGGTGTGACAGGCAGACGGGTGCCTCTCTGCAGGGGGCCGTCCTGGATCCATGTGCTCTCACTCCCTCCGTCTCCAAATATAGCACAACAGAAACTGTCTGTTTACATGAGACAGAGGTGGAGGAGATGAGCTGTGGCAAAGATGAGGAAGAGGGGGAGGAGGACACATGTGAAGGAGCAATCAGTGTCAGACAGAAGAAAGGGATGAGGAAGAAAAGTGCAATTATTTTTGATAATTAAGCTCCTCCCGTCACTAGATGTGTTGTATAATCTGGTGGACCTGTGTTACTGCAGACTAAACTTGCCAGATAGACACAGGAAATGTTCAATAGTTCTCAGCGTTCACCAAAGTGACTTGTCCTCAGCTGACAGGGAACTACAGCTGTCACAAAGGTTGAATCATGTGGGGATTTTAGAAACCCTGGTGATCCAAGATGTCTGCCCTCAGATCTGCAGCCTGTTATCGAGAAAGGGCAGGCTCCTTTTGTGGCACCGGCACCTGCCACAGCTGATCAGTGGCATGTACACAACAAATGGCGTTTAAAACGGCATGTGGGGAATAAATGGCGTGTAAAGCGGCATGTGGACAACAAGTGGCGTTTAAAACGGCATGTGGACAACAAGTGGCGTTTAAAACGGCATGTGGACAACAAGTGGCGTTTAAAACGGCATGTGGGGAATAAATGGCGTGTAAAGCGGCATGTGGACAACAAGTGGCTTGTAAAGCGGCATGTGGACAACAAGTGGCGTTTAAAACGGCATGTGGGGAATAAATGGCGTGTAAAGCGGCATGTGGACAACAAGTGGCGTTTAAAACGGCATGTGGACAACAAGTGGCGTTTAAAACGGCATGTGGACAACAAGTGGCGTGTAAAGCGGCATGTGGACAACAAGTGGCGTTTAAAACGGCATGTGGACAACAAGTGGCGTGTAAAGCGGCATGTGGACAACAAGTGGCGTTTAAAACGGCATGTGGGGAATAAATGGCGTGTAAAGCGGCATGTGGACAACAAGTGGCGTTTAAAACGGCATGTGGGGAATAAATGGCGTGTAAAGCGGCATGTGGACAACAAGTGGCATTTAAAACGGCATGTGGGGAACAAATGCCGTTTAAAACGGCATGTGGGCAATAAATGGCGTTTAAAACGGAATGTGGACAATAAATGGCGTTTAATACGGCATGTGGGCAATAAATGGCGTTTAAAACGGCATGTGGGGAATAAATGGCGTATAAAACAGATACAGTTGAAAGCAGCCTGTACAAAAGACAACAAACAGCGTCATTAGAGATAGTGGTCCAGTGGCTCAGATGGAAAAGCACAGGTCTACAGTGTTGATGGTTGCTAGTTCAAATCACCAGTGACCACCAATGACATTTGTTGATGTTGGGTCCTTGGGCATAACACTTAATGGAGAATGTCAGAAGTGCCATAAGTTGTTTGAAAAATGTAGTTTTTTATCGAAAGACTTAATTTCATGTATTATATGTGGTTTAGATTCTGAAGAAGTGTATATTCCTGTGGCGCACTTGGTTTATAACTGTCCCTCATGCGGAAGATACCTGGTTCAATTCCAGGTGTGGTCTTTATTATTTTGTCAGATTAAATACAAATTGAACATGTATGAATATATATTTCATACATATGGTTATGTGTTGTTCCAATAGTAATCTTGCATTAGGATTAATATTGCATCATCGTTAGGGTAAAACTAAATGATGTGTAAAACACTCAAGACACAATTTTACTTAAAACCACCTGGTGAGTGGTATAGCTGGTGTGTGTCCGCCAATCATGCAAGAGTTCGCAGATTCAAATCCAGCCAAGATCAAAAACTTTTTTATGATGGTTATTTCTTTATACATAAGATAAGATATGCTTTATTTATCTCACATAGGAGAAATTTACATGTCACATTTGGCATGGATAGAGACACTCAGATTGTGCAAAAGGAGGAAATGTGCAAACATGTTACATGCAGGATATATGTACATGATGATATATATATATCTATAAATATCTATATATATCTTTATATATATATACAGTTTTTATATAACTGCCATTAAAAAAAAATGCCAATCTGCCAATCTTACGCACTATAGACGAATGTTTAATGACTGCGCCACTTATTTTGTGTTTTGGCAAAGAAAAAACCGAAAGATTCTATTGTTGTTTTAGGACATTTCATCAAGAATGGAGCCAACCAAAGATGGTGAAGAGTGGTGGATTGAAAAATACAAGCAGAAAGTTGTGTAATTGGAACATGAGGTTTCATCTCTATATTGTTAAAATCTTAATTTCTGTTCTTGGACCGTTTAAGCTGTGTCTTATACTTTGCATTCTTTTATAAAAAAAAATATATGTATTAATGCTCTTTCTTATTGTTCCATGTTTCTGATGTGGTTTTATTAAAGAAGAGAGAGAAATAAAATGATTTTTTCTTTTGTTTTATATATATATATATATATATATATATATATATATATATATATATATATATATATATATATATATATATATATATATATATATATAATGTCATACATATATAATGTCATACAAAGAAAAAATAATGACCTGTCCTGGATTTGAACCAGGTATCTTCCACATGAGAGGCAGTTATAAATCAAGTGCGCCACTGGATAAAGCAGCTCATATAGAATTTAAACTATATATAATACATGAAATTAAGTCTTTCAACAGATTTATGCAATAACATATTATTATTACTCAAACAACATTTTTCAAACAATGTATGGCATTTCTGACATTCTTCATGAAGTGTTAGGCCCAAGGACCCAACATCAGTAAATCTCATTGGTGGTCACTGGGGATTTGAACTAGCAACCATCAACACGTAGACCTGTGCTTTTCCATCTGAGCCACTGGACCAGTAGCTCCACTGATGCTGCTTGTTGTCTTTTGTACAGGCTGCTTTCAACTGTATTTGTTGCCCACATGCCGCTTTAAACGCCATTTATTCCCCACATGCCGTTTTAAACGCCACTTGTTGTCCACATGCCGCTTTACACGCCATTTGTTGTCCACATGCCGTTTTAAACACGCCATTTGTTGTCCACATGCCGCTTTACACGCCATTTATTCCCCACATGCCGTTGTAAACGGCATTCATTGCCCACATGCCGCTTTACACGCCATTTATTCCCCACATGCCGTTTTAAACGCCATTTATTGCCCACATGCCGTTGTAAACGCCATTTATTGCCCACATGCCGCTTTACACGCCATTTATTCCCCACATGCCATTTTAAACGCCACTTGTTGTCCACATGCCGTTTTAAACGCCATTTGTTGTGTACATGCCACTAATCAGCTGTGGCAGGTGCCGGTGCCACAAAAGGAGCCTGCCCTTACTGGAGTTATCATTGGCTCATGCTCGCACCATGGAGGCTACAATATGGCCTCTGGTCTCGGTTTGTGCAGGAGGAGCAGTGTGTGTGGTACTTCTGCAGACTGAGACCAGCACGTGAGCATTCTGACCAATCAGAACTGAGCCAAGTTTTTAGAAAGAAACGATGACGACAGCCAATTGTTTAGAGCAGGACGAAAGTTGAGTTTGTGGCACTAAAATGTGGATTAATACAAAACTGATGGATTTCAAAAGAAAGACCATAAAAATCTACTAAACTTGGCCTTTGTGAGAGCTGTAATTCTCTGTCAGCTGAGGACGAGCCTAGACGAGTTGCTAGAGCATTGGCCTATGAGCATGAAGGTCATGGGTTCGAGCCCTCCATGAGACCTTCTCCACCAACATCCACTGATGACTGCTGTTGATGTGTCCTTGGGCAAGACACTTAACCCCACTTTGCCTGAAGCCCCCACTGAAAGATCTCAGCTCCTGTGGTCTCACCACCTGCAGGAGGATCAGTGAGGGGCTGGTGCAGCTCTGACTGCCACCCCCCCCAGAAATGGGTCAAGGGGAAGAAAATGGATGGATGGAGGTGCAACTGACGGAAAGAGATCTGTTTATTATACTGTTCCATAAACCCAGTTTCCTATTATTAATTGCAAAGGGTTTATGTAATCATCATAACTAGCCTGATGTTCTGTCTCTCACATGAGTCCTGATCAAACATGGATCCCTGCGATAGTTCAGGAGACAGGAGTTCAGGAAGAGTTCACTGTCTGTTAAATGTAGTCTGTTTGAAGTGAAGCCTTTGCATATTTCTGTAGAAGACGCGAGTTAAGAAGAAGCTCCTCATTTGTGGATCAAGCTGAGGCTTCAAAACATTATGGTGAAGAACCAGAAATCTTATAAGTATTAATTTATTCATGCGCTGAACTCAGGACCCTCGCTCTTATATAATGACGGGTGCTAGCCTTAATGATCACACACAGGGAGAGCAGAAGATCATTTATCAAACACCCCAAGTCCAGTTCACATGTCGGAGGACTTTACAAAGTTCTAGATTCCTCAACAACAGATCATCAAACAGCTCATTGACAGGAGATGCAATGATAACAAACACATTGAAGCCATTGTGGAGCAGGATTACCACTGTAAAGGTTAAATATCCTTATCCTTGGGCCGCAGAGAACGTTCATATTTTTAAAAGCAGACACACCTTTTTAGTTTAGCTTTTGATTAGTATTTTTTATGACAGATCTTATTTTGGTTCTTATTTATTTATTTAATTTTACGTATTCTGTTTTGTCACATACTATTGTTAATATTAGGTAGCTGTTTTACTCTTTATTGTATGGTTTTAGTATCCCCAGTGTTTCTTCTGGTGGAGCCCTCTGCACTGGGAGCCGCGGTCTGCTGTGGCTGCGAGGGTCTGGCTTTTGGATCTAGTAGGGGCCTGGGGCCTCCTCTCTCCTCTGGGTCCTGTGTCGTCCCCTGTGGTTGCAAGCGGCTCTCTGCTCCTGGTGCAGATGGCTCCTTGAATGGCGCTTCTTCAGCTGGATACATCTGCACCCAGCCCTATATCTTTTCATAGTTTTACCTATTTTACCTGATGTGATTCTATATGTGTGTGTGTGTGTGGCCCAGTTTTTAATACTTAAGTGCTGTAGTTGTTTTGTATCTTTAGTAAACACTTGAACTCTCAGAGCAGTCATTTAAACAGCTTTTAGTTTTCTCTTTTTCTGTCTGTAGTTTATTTCTTTGTCAATATTTGTTTTAATTATCTTTTAAATGTGATAACTAGGTTAAAGTGAACGAAAGCAAGTCTGAACGCACCTTCAGACGGTGTTTTAATACATGTTTATAAATAGAAAAATAAATTTGATTTGGAGACTCTGCTGCCATCTAGTGGACAGTACGGGGTTAATGTGAAACAGGAAATTAGAACCAAAATCTAAACAAGCGATTAGTATAATGCATTTAAATAATCTACACTTGGGGAGGGTACACAAAGAAGTCCCCTGGTCTTCCTGTGGCCAGAGTATGGACTTTAAAGCAGCTCGGCCTCACCATGGCCTGGCATCAAAGTACATCTGTGACATGTTAAAACCATATGAACTAACAGGAGCACAGGGACTGGCCTCCTGCTGGTGCCCAGAGTCTGGACTACACAGCGTTTCACATTTATGCAACTAAAATCTAGAACTGTCTTCCTGAAAATGTAGAAATGCTTCTACCCTGAAAATGTTCAAATCCAGGTTAAAAGTAAGTAATCTTTATTTTATTTATATACCGCCTTTTCACTGCACATCGGAGTCTCAAAGCGGTTTACAATTGTTATTTTTTGGGAGTGGGGGTGCCAGTACAGGAGGCACATGCCAGACCTATTGTACATATTTTTAGTGGTAGGGGAAACCGGAGCACCCGGAGGAAACCTACGCAGACACGGGGAGAACATGCAAACTCCACTCAGAAAGGCCCTGGTCCAACCGGGATTCGAACCCAGGACCTTCTTGCTGAGAGGCGAGAGTGCTATCCACTCAGCCACCGTGTCGCCTTTTTTCAGTTCTGTTACGCTGCAAAAAACTGAAGGATTGTTTCGCTACTCTTTTTAATTCATTGTGATAGTTTATGTTCTTAAGCAAGACATTTCACCCACATTAGAATGGGTCTGCTGTGTGTGATCAGTTGATGGTGGTGGGAGGGGCCGATGGCACACACTGGTTGCCTTCCGTCGGTGCGCCCCTGGGCAGCTGTATCCCCAGTGTATGGAGTGAATGAAGAATGTGTGTGCCCAGAAAGCACTGTATAAAACCCATGTATTATTAAGTCATAAAAAGCGTTTGAGGATTGAGAAATCATACAAAATGTTTATTTTCAGCAAATACTGAGTGCATTTAATTAAAGAAAAACTGAAATGTCATAATCTTCAGTACAAAAACAAGTGGATCATATTTGCTGATTTGCGTTGTAGAACAAATTCATACAGGACATGTTGGCGTTTACATGAATGAGCCCGAGTCTGACGGCAGTAACCACAATGTGACAGTAATACCATAGACTGTATGACTGTGACATCACCATAGTGCTCGCCTTAATGCAGAAGAAGCTGATTTGAACACAAGATAGCTGGAGCTAAATCCCCAGTTTCCACTAGCCCTACTTTAAAACCCCCACTCTCTTTTCCCTATGGTCGTTCAGACCCATGGCTCATTCAGGATGAAAACACGTTGGGATCATAAAGAGTAACCTAGCCACAACAAACCAGTACCCGGGAAATTCCTTGGTACCCATGACTTCCAGCAGCACTCTGGCCTATCACTATCTGTGAGAATGCTTTAGTACCAGCTCGGCCAAGAGGGACTAAAGAAGGACCTGGTACTGGTAAAACAGGGAAACACCCTATCAGGTAGAGTAGAGCAGGGCTGAGTAGGGCCGAGTAGGGCTGGTGGAAACGCAGCTGAACCCTTCTACCTGCTATCCTTGGGACAAATTGACCCACCACAGCAAATAAAAGATACCCAGTTGATTTCTATTAATTTGACCATGCCCGAGTCATTTTGACCCTTTTATACGCTAATTTAGGGTATTTTTCAATCACTTGTACTCACTGTGGCGGGAAATTTTAACAGAGATTTTGACCTAAGGCAAGCTGGAGTTTCCACCCCAACAATGAAGGCATCTGATTGGACATTCCTATAGGTCATATCTGAATTTACAAACAATATCAAAGTATGACCATTTTAATCCCAAAATGGTCAGTGTGACTCAAACGGTTACTGAGCAAGAGGAGCCAGAAGGAAATGGAACCAAACTTAATGCACTTTCCTATTGCTAGGGAATAGCTCTAGCTAGCAGGTTAGCATTGTCCTTCTGTATGCAGTCCATGTATAATACACAGACAGGAATATGACCCATGACTTTAGGGACAAACATTTTGACAAAGCTTCTTAAACGTTACAGTAATTGTCCAAACTCCATCACAATTCCACCTTCTTACTGGCCGTGTTTCCGCCCAAGTCTGGCTTCTTCTCGCTCTTCTTGTTTTTCTTCTTGGGGTTGGCTTGGTTCTGCTTCTTGTTCTGGTCTGGTTTGGCAGCTTTCCCCGGGAACACCTGTCCCTCCACTGTGACCTCTGCGCACCGATCCTGCGACACCAGGAAGTCTTTGACCTCCCAGGCCACACTGCCGTCACGCAGCATGAAGATAACACGGTTGGACCCCACCACAAACCTGCGAGGAGATACACATGAATTCAAGTCAGGCAAGGTTATTTGTATAGCGCTCAACAAAACAAGAAAAGAAATTGAAATCATAATCACACTGCATTAAAAAGAGTTTATGATACAATCCTTCAGTTGTTGTAGAGAAACTTTTACAACATTTATAGGAAAACTGTTCCAGATTTTAACGACATAAATCTGAAATGCTGCCTCCCCATGTTTAGGCTCGACTTTGGGAACTAGCATTAGTCTCTTCTGAGAGAGACTATAAAATACAATACAATTTATTCTTGTATAGCCCTAGGTCACAACAGAAGTCATCTCAGAGGACTTAACAAAACCATTGAAATCACCAACACAGGTCAGAGAATCAACAGTTAAAACACATGGAGAATATAAAGCACACACAGAAGAAAATGTCCATACATGTTATAGAATGCTAAAGTGTCCTGATCATCACCAATCCTTTCTGTTGGACACTAACTGTCCAACAAGACCCTCCTGCATCGACAAGGAAAAACTCTTAAAAAACCCAGTGGGAAAAAGTGAGAAACCTTGGGGAGCACTAGGGAAACCCACAAGGAGGGAGACCCATTTGAGAAAGGGATCCGCTCCTCCGGACGGACAGGCTAATGATCCAGGACCTAAGCTAGCTACAGAACGTGGACCAGTGGCCGCTGAACGTGGACATGTCCGGTGCAGGACTGAAGCACTCCCAGGCGGGTCGGGCGGGGCAGTCCGCAGGTGTAGATGGAGGAGGCCCTATACATCTTTATAACTACTTTATTATGAGTTGATAATCACGTCTTACATCAGACAGTTTGGAACACGCTTTAATATCTCATTCATGTGTTTGTCCTCATGGTCTCTGGTCAGATGTGTGTGTTTGTCTTCATGGTCTCTGTGGTCAGATGTGTGTGTTTGTCCTCATGGTCTCTGTGGTCAGATGTGTGTGTTTGTCCTCATGGTCTCTGTGGTCAGATGTGTGTTTGTCCTCATGGTCTCTGGTCAGATGTGTGTGTTTGTCCTCATGGTCTCTGGTCAGATGTGTGTGTTTGTCCTCATGGTCTCTGGTCAGATGTGTGTGTTTGTCCTCATGGTCTCTGGTCAGATGTGTGTGTTTGTCCTCATGGTCTCTGGTCAGATGTGTGTGTTTGTCCTCATGGTCTCTGGTCAGATGTGTGTGTTTGTCCTCATGGTCTCTGGTCAGATGTGTGTGTTGTTTGTCCTATGGTCTCTGGTCAGATGTGTGTGTTTGTCCTCATGGTCTCTGGTCAGATGTGTGTGTTTGTCCTCATGGTCTCTGGTCAGATGTGTGTGTTTGTCCTCATGGTCTCTGGTCAGATGTGTGTGTTTGTCCTCATGGTCTCTGGTCAGATGTGTGTGTTTGTCCTCATGGTCTCTGGTCAGATGTGTGTGTTTGTCCTCATGGTCTCTGGTCAGATGTGTGTGTTTGTCCTCATGGTCTCTGGTCAGATGTCTGTGTGTGTTTGTCCTCATGGTCTCTGGTCAGATGTGTGTGTTTGTCCTCATGGTCTCTGGTCAGATGTGTGTGTTTGTCCTCATGGTCTCTGGTCAGATGTGTGTGTTTGTCCTCATGGTCTCTGGTCAGATGTGTGTGTTTGTCCTCATGGTCTCTGGTCAGATGTGTGTGTTTGTCCTCATGGTCTCTGGTCAGATGTGTGTGTTTGTCCTCATGGTCTCTGGTCAGATGTGTGTGTTTGTCCTCATGGTCCTCATGGTCTCGGTCAGATGTGTGTGTTTGTCCTCATGGTCTCTGGTCAGATGTGTGTGTGTCTTGTCCTGTCATGGTCTCATGGTCAGATGTGTGTGTTTGTCTTCATGGTCTCTGGTCAGATGTGTGTGTTTGTCCTCATGGTCTCTGGTCAGATGTGTGTGTTTGTCCTCATGGTCTCTGGTCAGATGTGTGTGTTTGTCCTCATGGTCTCTGGTCAGATGTGTGTGTTTGTCCTCATGGTCTCTGGTCAGATGTGTGTGTTTGTCCTCATGGTCTCTGTGGTCAGATGTGTGTGTTTGTCTTCATGGTCTCTGGTCAGATGTGTGTGTTTGTCCTCATGGTCTCTGGTCAGATGTGTGTGTTTGTCTTCATGGTCTCTCTGGTCAGATGTGTGTGTTTGTCTTCATGGTCTCTGTGGTCAGATGTGTGTGTTTGTCTTCATAGTCTCTGGTCAGATGTGTGTGTTTGTCTTCATGGTCTCTGGTCAGATGTGTGTGTTTGTCTTCATGGTCTCTGTGGTCAGATGTGTGTGTTTGTCCTCATGGTCTCTGTGGTCAGATGTGTGTGTTTGTCCTCATGGTCTCTGTGGTCAGATGTGTGTGTTTGTCCTCATGGTCTCTGTGGTCAGATGTGTGTTTGTCCTCATGGTCTCTGGTCAGATGTGTGTGTTTGTCCTCATGGTCTCTGGTCAGATGTGTGTGTTTGTCCTCATGGTCTCTGGTCAGATGTGTGTGTTTGTCCTCATGGTCTCTGTGGTCAGATGTGTGTGTTTGTCCTCATGGTCTCTGGTCAGATGTGTGTGTTTGTCCTCATGGTCTCTGGTCAGATGTGTGTGTTTGTCTTCATGGTCTCTGTGGTCAGATGTGTGTGTTTGTCCTCATGGTCTCTGTGGTCAGATGTGTGTGTTTGTCCTCATGGTCTCTGTGGTCAGATGTGCGTGTTTGTCCTCATGGTCTCTGTGGTCAGATGTGTGTGTTTGTCCTCATGGTCTCTGTGGTCAGATGTGTGTTTTTGTCCTCATGGTCTCTGTGGTCAGATGTGTGTGTTTGTCCTCATGGTCTCTGTGGTCAGATGTGTGTGTTTGTCCTCATGGTCTCTGTGGTCAGATGTGTGTGTTTGTCTTCATGGTCTCTCTGGTCAGATGTGTGTGTTTGTCTTCATGGTCTCTGTGGTCAGATGTGTGTGTTTGTCTTCATGGTCTCTGGTCAGATGTGTGTGTTTGTCCTCATGGTCTCAGTGGTCAGATGTGTGTGTTTGTCCTCATGGTCTCTGGTCAGATGTGTGTGTTTGTCCTCATGGTCTCAGTGGTCAGATGTGTGTGTTTGTCCTCATGGTCTCAGTGGTCAGATGTGTGTGTTTGTCTTCATGGTCTCAGTGGTCAGAATGTGTGCGTTTGTCCTCATGGTCTCTCTGGTCAGATGTGTGTGTTTGTCTTCATGGTCTCTTAGGATATTGTTCTAGATGGATGCAGAGAGTGTGGTGAGTGTGGTGACCTCTGACCTCTGGATGTCATAGTTGGCGTTGAACAGGCTGCCCTGCCACAGCCCGGTGATCTGCTCCGTCTCCTTCTCGTCTGGGTCTCCAGATACTGTGGCGAACACCATCAGAGTGCGCCCCTTCTTCGACATCTTAAGCAGGTCTTCGGGCTTCGACGCGTCCACTTTGGAGAAGTCGATGGGAGGAGGAGAACGCTTGTGCTCGGGCAGGTCCCCCTCCTCTATGTCATCGTCCTCCTGCACAAAACAGAACAGACAAAGGTTACTGGAAACACAGCACATTGATTTATGATGATATCGCGAACAACAGCCTCAGTCTTGGATCTACCGCCTCCAATTTTTCAACTGGTTCCTGGCCGATGCGGATGGGTCTGAGGGCAGTGACGATCCGAGACACTGATTAACTTTCCTGGACAGTGACCATCCCTCTCTCTATGGACCAATGGCTCCTATGTCATTGCATTTTCTGTGTTCAAACGGTTTGATACTCTGATCTGTTTTTGGTGAATCCATAATTTTGTAAAGTCCTCCGAGACAACTGCTGTTGTGATTCAGGACGAGACACAAATACATTGAATGAGCTCCCGGTCACCTTCCTTCTGTGTTTCCAAAAGTCAAAGTCTAAACTTGAAAATCTTGTAAAACAGCACTATTGTGGGATGGGCGAAGGCAACCACCTGACATTGGCTTATAATCTATGGTAACTCACCACACACACATTCCAGTATTGTGAGATTAAAATATTAAAATCAGATGCTATTTATTTTTGGAATTGAGTTGGCTATATGGCCCAGAATGTATATCAATTTTCCTGAACTGCAATCAATTTAATACCCACACGTATGGTTTTAAATATTATGTAGTAATTTACATCATTAAACCCATGACACCAGAGATGGACCAGAGATATCACAGGAGAGTGAGAAAAAAACCAGAGAGACAAGAGAGAAAAACTAGAGACAGACCAGCGAGACCAGAAACAGCCGATCTAGATGTGACATAGACCATTAATACATGTGAAAAGCAGTGATAGAAGCAGATTGTTTGGAGATTTAAAGCAACTATTCATTTATTTAGATTTATATTAATGCAATCCTAGTATTTCTTTTTGTCTACTTTCTAGACAAACTTCTCCATGTGTTATGCTGGTGAAAACAAGAGTGGATAGAAATGACAGCTACAGTTTACCACGCATGTCTAATACAAGGCTACCACTCTCTGTTAGCTCTCTATAATTAGCCAGCAGCTAACGTCACCCCTCTCCAGGCAAACTGCTCGGTTCTCGCACCTCCCACTGCTCCAAAAGCCGAGCCATGTCCGCGTCATTGTAGTCTCTGATGTCCTTCTTCTTCTTGGCCTTGTCTTTGTCTTGAGCGACACAGAAACACAGTAAAGTGGTGCAAAGAAACAGCACCAAACACCTTAACCTGAAGTCCGCAGCCATGTTTCCAGATGGAGCCTTCTGATTGGCTGAAGTGAGTTCTGGTCACGAGACGGGGAGGGGGGCGGGGTCATGGCCATGCAACAGTAACAGGATTTTTCAAAATAAAATAGTTATTATTCAAAACAAAATGTGAAAAAATGTGAAAAATTATGTATTTGGGTGTGTGCAGATTAGAACAAACAAAAATCTGTTTCATCTATGCACATTGTACATAGATGGACAATGCGCTCATGATTGTTTCTGGTTTCTATTGACTTACATGTAAAAGTAAACTCCTTTAGCTCTCTAAGGAGAAAAGAAAAGCACGCAGGTTGCACACATCAAACAGGATCTACTATTTATGGTAATAGTTAATTATATATTAAAATATTAAGATAAAACTTTGGAGCTTTGGTTGCACATAAAAATTATATATTATCTATGTAAATCCAGATATGAGCCATATAAGGACTAACGAAGAACATGCCTTCATTTGAGAATGCACATTTAAAGTGGTTAGCAGTGCTTATAAATTCCTTAATGCATGTTTGAAGTTGTTATCCACGTAAGCAATACTTCTTAGTGAATTAACACACGCTGTAAGTGATAAGCCATTCTTCTACTTTCATTAACACACGTTTGAAACGTTTAGCAATGCTTCTAAGGTCATTAACACACATTTGAAGTGGTTAGCAATGCTTCTAAGTTCAATAACATGGGTTTGAAGTGGTTAGCAGTGCTTCTAAGGTCATGAACACACATTTGAAGTGGTTAGCAATGCTTCTAAGTTCAATAACATGGGTTTGAAGTGGTGCTTATAAGTTGGTTAAATATGTCATGAATCATTGATTAAAAATGTCAATCTATGTTAAAAACACGGCTTTTATTGTGAAACGGTGCCTCTGGAGCGGTGGACGCGCACTTGACGCAGCCGGGCCAGAGTCTCATGGCTTCTGCTCAGAGTTCCTCCCGTAGACTTCAACCGGTGCCTCCCTGCCAGTAACCGGACTCTCCTCCCCGGTCTCCCAACCGCCGCGGGCCGCCTCAGACCAGTCCCGGGCTCCAGGACTGAGGCTGCGAACCCGCCGGGAGCACTCCTCTCTCGACTCTCCAAACTTCACCCGAGCTGGGACCACACCCTCCCCGCTTCCTCACGCAGACAGCCCGCTTTGGAGCTGTGGGAACACTGCTCCAGCGCTGAGACCGGGCCAGGGCCAATGAGCCACCAGGGAATGGACGGGAGACGCGCGCATGGACCAGCGGGACTCCACACGCTCCATGCCCCCGGGCTCAGACGCACTAGTGGCCGAAGAGGAGAAGGCGCAGGGCGGACGGACTGACGATGCATATGGCGTCAGAGGAGCGACCCTTGGAGCCACTGCAGACCGGTAAACCAGGGCTGAATCTCAAGAAGAAGCGGTTGAAAGTGGATTAACACGTTTATTTTCAATGAATTGGATCTAAGTTTGGTGGAGTGATGGCGCTGCTGCTTTGGGAAAGGAGAATTGAAGCTGCCTCCATGAAGAGTTATTACCCGGGAATGAACGCTCCAAACCGGGTCTCACGGTCGGTGGGGAGAAGTTGGACAAGACTTTGGTGCTAGTTCAAGATGTATTCTGTCCACAAAGTAAAAAAAAGTCCCATGTATAGTTTTTACAACTATAACAGTGAGATAGTTAGCAAGTGCATATGGGATTCCTATTGGGAATCTTTATTTCAAGACTTTATTTTTGTATAATCTCAGCCTGCACTTTTCTACAGGCATTTAGGTTGCACTGCTTTTTTATCACTTTTAATATACGTGAATGTTTTTTAATCAGACTGTAGAAGACGAATATATTTGATCAGGGCATTTACTAAGGTTACATATAGTTTTGATAATGCATATATTTGTTTTTAAACTAACCTGTAGGCTACTGTATGCCAGATAATACTAGTTTTGTAGCAAGATGGAGATTTATCACAAGCAAGTACTTAACTTTTGTGCGTTACTTTTTTGAAGGTTGACTTTTGAGCCAGTTTATCTTTGTATTATATCATGTATAACATTTTATAGTAGTGCTTATTGTGGACATGTCTTGAACAGAACAATGCAGCAGAGACTATAAATAGCCCGAGTTTGGACCGCACCCTCTCGGACCCTGCTCCTGATTATGGCGAGTGGAGGATCTGGGAAGTCTGCGAGCGAAGCTTCAAACTCCATCCCGAGCGGCAGTTCCCAGCAGCGGAAAAGGCTCTCCTCTGTCTGTGACTCGTGCAAAGTAAAAATGCAGCTGGTGGCCGACCTGCTGTTGCTGTCCAGCGAGACTCGGCCCGTCATGGCATCCGACGGGGTCCCGCTCGCCGACACGTTCGACCAGTGCCGAGACACTGTCATCGCCAGGACTAAAGAGCTGTCCATTCTCACGCACGACATTCAAAGCCAGTTAAATATGGGACGGTTCACAGAAGTGGGGGATCGGCTGCTGGAGATGGCAGATCTGGTGGTGTCGTTGACCGAGTGTTCTGCCCACGCCGCGTACCTGGGCGCTCTGGAGACAGCGGGTTGCACGCCGTGCTTGCCAGGGCTTGTGGACCGCTACAAAGTGACGCGCTGTCGGCACGAGGTGGAACAGAGCTGCAACGTACTGCGCATCACGCCGCTGCTGGACCTCACGCCTCAACTCCTGCTGGAGCTTTCCCAGAACATCTCCACCAACCTCAGAACGCTGACCGACATCTCGTCCCTGGCCAGCGACCGGTGCCGCGACCGCTTCCCCAAGGAGCAGTTCAAAATGGCGGTGAAAAGCATGTGCACCAGCGGCACGGCGTTCCTGGCATGTGTGAAGGAGGTAAAGACGCAGCCGAGCGAGCTGACCCGGAGCCGCTGTGTGCTCTTCAGTGCGGCGCTGGTGCAGGCCGTCAGCGCTCTTGTTGGCTTCGCCACAGAGCCGCAGTTTGTGGGTCGTCCCGCCGGCGTCTCGTCGGAGGGGAAAGGCGTGCAGACCGCTGTGCTGGGCGGGGCCATGAGCGTGGTGTCGGCGTGCGTGCTGCTGACACAGGGGCTCAGGGACGTGGCACAGCGTCCGGACAGTAGTTCCAAGATGGCCGACTACAGGGAACGGCTGCGGAACTCTGCATGCGCCGTGTCGGATGGCTGCACGCTGCTCACTCAGGCACTGAGGGAGCGCTCCTCGCCACGCACGCTGCCTCCCGTCAACGTGCACGCCGTCAATTAGACTCAGAAATGGACTTGAATAAATTAAATGTAAAACGTTAATTATGTCTTATACTTAAAGGTTTTATTAATTAGATAAAAATGCAAAGAAGGCAGCGGCCTTCTGCCGTGACATGTGTTAATGAAGCAGTACACGCTTCTTTTCATTTTTGTTTGATCAAAATAATCTTTTAAGCCTTGGACATGACTGCTGTTAAAGCTGGGGTGCCTAACTTTCAAACCACAAAAAGCAAGATTGGTTTCATCTAAAATTTTAGATTAGCTTTAAATGTTGGATTTATTTTGTACCCCAGAGGTGTCCCAACTTTTTATTAAGAGCTATTCTCTTCACCAGTCTTCCTTTTTATTCTTTATTTTTATAGCGTCTTTCACAACAGACCAGAGTCACTTTACACTTTACAAGTGCTTACAGGCGCTTTACAATTGTTGTGGCCATTTGTCTCTGACTCCACACAGAGAAGGGGGCGCGGTCACCTGCAGGAGGCGCATGCCACATCTATCGTTTTTAGTGTAAGGGGAAACCGGAGCACCTGGAGATTGGAAAAGTGATCTAATAAGAAGATGGCAGGTTGTTGTGGTCGGATTTTCTCCCGATCACTAGAAACTGCCAACATATTACAAAATAATATAATGTTATATTTATGGGGGGGGTCAGGTACCCCAGCTTTAGGTGTTGACGCTACACTTTTGGTTCAGTCTAAAGCTACTTCAAAACGAAATGTGTTTTATAACATAACTTCACCTGTGTGTCTTCTCTTGTGTGTTCTATTGTTCGCTCAGCGATGTTAGCAACACTAAACAAAACAGGAAGGCTGTTTGTTTTTTATTGATTTCTGTTTTATTTGAACAAACCCAAGGACTTCATGACGAAGCTTTGTTTTTGTAGTTTTGAACCTGGATGTGAGAAGGGATTTCACACTCACAAACTCAAAAGGCATGGGACGGTACGGCAATCCTGAAAAAAGTTTGAACTGAAAATATGATTCATTTCTATAAAACAGTTCAGTTTATCGGCCCATTCTGGTCCCATTCAAAATAACGTGATACTGATCTGTGTTCAAGAATCCATGAGCAATTATTAAACCTTTATTCATCTCCACAACAGCTTTTCAATTTAATACATCCCCTAATTGTTATTCAGGACTGAACCAGGACAAAATCAGGACTTATGTGGGTCTAAAGCAAGTCCAAACTGGGACCAAAGCTGGTCTAAAGTAGGTCTAAATGTACAGGCCCATTTTGGTTCCAGCAAAGCTTTTAGTCCACATTATGTGTGAACTTTCATTACTTGATAACTTCAAATATAACCTAAAGCTGGGGTACCTAACTTACCTGTAATAAAATCCATGTCTCTAGATCCTGGCCCTAAACAGTTTTTTTCTATCACTAGTTTTCTCATGTGTGTTTTTGGCCTCTTTCACATCTTTTGGATCAGCTTTTTCAGACAGATACGTGAAAAAGAGAGGACCACCCTCACTCAGCCCAAAGAGTCAAATACTGTCTCACAGGGCTCTTCTATGTATTATTATTATTGTACCCCAGTTTAAATGATTTAATTTTTAGTTAAATACAGCGTTTAAATTTTTTTATTGTCTTATGCCCCCCACTTTGAGAACCCCTGGCCGACCGTGAGCTTGTGTTGGATGGAGAACATAACATTTATAGCTGTTATCGAATACCTCACTTTTGTTTTTACAATTTGACAAAAATGCAATGTTTCCAGCATCAATACAATGAATGCACCACGTCCCATGCCTTTAAATCTCTCTGAGCGGGAATGATGTCGGTGTAAGAACGAGATTAAGATTATATTTAGGATTATGAGATCCAATGTGGTGTAATTTTGTGAATTCTGCTCGTTGATAGAGAGAAAACAGGGGTGTCCAGACGTCTGAGTAACACGGACACTTTTGTTTTCACTGCATCTCCCAGAGCCTTCATTTTGACTGCCCCCTTTCAAACCCGTGGAATTTTGAACAAAATCTCCACAAAAGTGGGAAGTTTACCACCAGTTTTATTAAAAATAATTAGTTATAGATATATATATATATATATATATACCATATTTATATATATGCTTCAAGTAAACAGTGTGTTGCTATGGTAACTACCTCTTGCTCTTCTCTGGTGGAAAAACAAGCTGCACTAAACCTCGTCCAGGACCAGTCGGACCAGGGACTTGGAGAAAAAGAACTAATGTTCTTCTGTTTGAAATGTTCTATGGCTAAGAACACACCCATAGAACATTTGAATTTTACATTCACATGAATGGAGCAGTCAAAATGACTGGTTAAAGGTAGAACTCCTCACATTTCAAATATAAAAGATAATTTCATGAAATATAGTTTATATAGTAACAATAGTAAACAACATATAGAAAACCTCACACGCCTGGTTTAAGTGTGATTTGAAACAAGCATTAGCCCTTCCCTCGTCCTCTCCAGCTACAACCTTTAGTACCACAAGTTTCTCCTGTTAAAAAGACTAAAATCACTGCTAAAATGTCAAATAAACAAAAACTAATACATTTCAAAAGATTATTTATCGTTTCTTACAGAATTCTCACAGTCAGACCAGTGGAAAGGCTCCCAATCAGAGGAGAGTAGAGCACAGTAGAGTAACACATTTAAAACCGCTTGTATGACCAGAAGAATGACCATGTGCCTCTGTTGTGTAGTTACAGCACCATATTGACTGGTTTGGTTCACGCTGGTTGTGAATGAGACCCCACATACCCCGACCCCCTTACCTCTGCTGTGTCTGTGTGCCTTTGGGCTTTACACGTTTCCTCTCGGATGGTTCTCATGGTCTGTGTTTGAGTTTGGATCCTGCATGTAATGGAATATTTATTTCAACTATTAAAAAGTTGTTTCAGTTATTACTGTTGTCTGTTCTTTGTTATGGCAATTCAACTCATGTACAGAACTGAGGCTGTAGATCTAGGACTGAGACTATAGATCCAGGACTGAGACTGTAGATCCAGGACTGAGACTGTAGATCCAGGACTGAGACTGTAGATCCAGGACTGAGACTGTAGATCCAGGACTGAGACTGTAGATCCAGGACTGAGACTGTAGATCCAGAACTGAGGCTGTAGATCCAGAACTGAGGCTGTAGATCCAGGACTGAGGCATTTTAGCAAAACATATAATATTGCAGGCAGAAAAAGTTGACAACAGGACTTTTGGAAACTGTTGCTCCTCCTAGATCTAATAGATTCACTCTGCATAAGAATATGATTATTGGGAGTCTTACAGCAGTAAATGATCTCATGTTTTTATTTAGTTGATAAGGACATTTTACAATAAATGTACAGACCAGTGACACACAAAGCGCTTAACGATTCTTTGTGAGGAATTGAATGATGTGAATGGAAAACCCCAGCTCTGTCCGGTCCCACAGCGGTACTGACCTGAGCTTTGACGCACACAACAGGAAGCCCGTGTCCAGAGAGCTATCAGGGCCGGCTTCCTCCAGGAGAATCCACCCTCATCATCTCTGCTCTGTTCACCCCCTCTTCCGGAAGCACACAAGGCTCTCTCTCTCTCTCTTTCTCTCTCTTTCTCTCTCTTTCTTTCTGAAACTCCAGTCTAAACCAGGTAGCAGTTCAAATATGTGGGAAGCTCTGAGTTGCAACCTCTGACTCACATTTAAAATCCCATATTTTTAAAAATAAGTATGAACTCATCCCCTTTAAAACATGTGGGAATTTAGCAAACATTTTCATCTAAAGAAAGATTTTAATCTATTTTTTGAGAATTGGGAGTTCTGCCAGTCTTAAAATTCACCATAACCATGTTTTGTTTGTGAGCACAGGCCAATATGATGCATACATGTGACATTAGGGATAGAAGCAAACTGTTTCAGTGTGGAACTATAAGTGACTTTGTTATTGTTGTTGTCTGTAGTGTGAAAGTTAGGTACCTCAGCTTTAAGTGTAAGAACAGTCACTGCTGCCGTCCCCAACATAAGCAGAGATGTATCCGTGGCCGAGTGTAACCTGATAGCAACGCGCTCATCCACTCCATTATTTACACACAGCCTATTGAATGACTCTTGTAATGTTATACCAATCAATTCACATTTAATTGTATGGCACAATGCGTGTGCAAGGCAATTTAAAGTGCTTCATAAATGCAATTAAAAAGACAATACATAATCTCAATTTCGATAAATAATTTCATGTTAAAAAATCAGACTAAATCTCTCAAAATAGGGGTTCAAAAACAAATTATTCAGCGTCAGTATAGTGTCAGTGGTATGTACATTGAAACAAAACCTGGATTTGATTATTCTTGGAGTAGAATGTTCCCGATTTTAGCTGCATAAATCTGAAATGCTGCCTCCTTATGGTCCTCACTCTGGGACCAGCAAGAGGCCCGTCCCTGTGCTCCTCAGAGTCCCAGCAGAAAGTAAGTAATCTTTATTTATATACCACCTGTCACAGACCAGTTTACATTTGTTATTATTATTATTACTTTTTGGGGGGGGCATTTGTCCCTCACTCCACACAGAGATAGGAGCAGGATCGCCAGTACAGGAGGAGCATGCCAGACCTATTGTACATGTTTTTAGTGGAAGTGGAAACTCAAGTAGCGGGAGGAAACCTACACAGACACGGGGAGAACGTGTAAACTCCACTCAGAAAGGCCCTGTTCCAACCGGGATTTGAACCCAAGACCTTCTTGCTGAGAAGCATGAGTGCTATCTACTCAGCCACCAGGGGGTGATCATTGTCATACAGCTGATAGAGTCCATAATGTTCCCAGACTCCCAGAGCAGTCAATGTGACGGCTTATAGATTTGGAAACGTCATTACTGCTCATACATACTGTGTGCTCTTCATAACGTTGTGAATGTTTCTGTTTCTAAGCCTAGTTGATTTTTATGTCATTATTTGTATTTTATTTCTTCCCAGAGTGGTGTCTGTCTCGCAGACAGCATTCGCTTTCACTTGCAATTCCTGTGAAGGACATGACCACATCCAATTTTAACCAACACACCTCCTCTTTCCTATATCTTTGCTTCACACTTTAAAATACGTTTGGAGTTATCATTAAACATCATTAAAAAAGGTGTTTGATTTCACATTTTCTCACAACAGGTATTTTACAGGACAAGGACGAATAAGGAAGGATGTTTGAACACAAACTGAATGCAGCCCATGAATAACCCTTGGTAACAGCGAGTTTGCACTAGATAACCTTTGATCAGCTGTAGGACTCACATAATGACCAGGCAGGGAAACTTGCTGCTGTTTTATCATGTGGCGTCTATTTTCATTATAACAACAACAGAAACTCCTCTTCTGAGCCAGAAGTTTAGCCAGGTAGGGTGTAATTCGCCTACAATTACAATTTAACATTGTAAAGGGCTTTAGGTGACCTTGGTTTGTAAAATACGCTATCAAATAAGCATTACTTACTCATATACTCATATATATATTTTATCTATTATTGCATTACTACATATCCATTCATTTGATATGTCACTTTATCTGCTGATATTATTACTATTGTTTATTCTAATCAAATTCTCTGCCCAATAAAGTACAATATACACACCTCTGAAACAAGTACATTTATAGCTCCAGAGTTTTATTTTACTCTGAAATTTCCCCACTGTGGGACAAATAAAGGAATATTTTATCTTATCTTATCTTTTTGTCACCTTTTTTAATGCTTACTGTGATTATTCATGATTTTAAAGTTTCTTTCCTTGTTTTGTTCAGCACTTTGAGTTGTCTTTTGTTTGAGCTCTGCCATACAAACACACTTGCCATGATGCTAAACCATAAGCTAACAAACTGTGCATACATATATAGGTGTTTTTGGTGACGGTAAAGTGAAGCATCTCTAACCTTTGCAGCTCTCTCATGGAAAATAAAAGCTTGAGCATTATTTCAGTGCATCTGACTCTGTTTTTTCTCATTTTGCTGCAAATATCTGTGCAACAAAACTGTGTCCGTCCTCTGGCTCTCAGTGTCTCAGTGTCTCTTCAGTCTACACACGCTAATGTGATCATAAGAGGAGCTTCCAGGACTCACGGATCATACGAGGCCCCCACCCTCTCCCCTCGGACCCACTGAGACCCAGAGAGAGGCTTCATATGTTCTCACACTGTAACCGGACTTCTGCCTGTACGAGCCGAGGTGAAGGAAAGGCTAGAAACAAGGAACAACATGCAGAATTCACTGATTCCCCAGTTCTGTCATATACAAGCAGAAGGCTGGGAGCGTGAGGCGGACCTGGGACCACAGCTCAAAGTCCTAAGCTAATGTACACTGCAAAAAATGAATAAATATAACATCTAGATCAGCTTTTTCTGGTCTCTCCATGGTCTCTGGCTTATCTCTGGTCTCTCACTGGTCTCACTCTCTTCTTTCTCTGGACTCTCTGGTCTTTCTCTGTTCTGTCTCGGTCTCTGGTCTCTCTCTGGTCTCACTCTGTTCTCTCTCTCTGGTCTCTCTCTTTTTCTGGTCTTATGGTGAAGTATAAGGTAATGAATGCTTGTATCAAGTGTTTTATCTTACTTTGATGTTGACTGTCCTTGGAATTAGAAGACAGTCTAAATGTACAAACATTTAGATAAAAACACTGGATTCAAGCATAGATTACATTATATTAATCATTTTTTGCAGTTTAGCGCACAAGAAATGAGTTGATCTTATATTATTATCCTTCAGGGCTTAATGAGGCGACAGTAGCTCAGTTGGTAGAGCATTAGCCTTTGGGCCTGAAGGTCGTGGGTTCGAGCCCACCGTAAGACCTACTTCACGACTCCCACTGATGACTGCTGTCGTTGTGTCCTTGGGCAAGACACTTAACCCTACTTTGCCCAAAAGCCCCCACTGAAAGATCTCAGCTCCTGTGGACTCACTACCTGCAGGAGGATCAGTGAGGGGCTGGTGCTATGTGTACTTGGTGCAGCTCTGACTGCCACCCCCCGACCCAGAAATGGATTAAGGGGAAGAAAATGGACGGATGGCTTAATGATGTGTGGGTCTTTGTCATTTGTTTGAGGTGTGGCTCCTCACTCAGTCCTTCTCATTTATCATCATCACATTTAAAAAATAAAATAAAATAAAAAATAAGTAGTTGACGTGTATGTTTTCAATCCAACCACCAGAGGGAGACACAGCACTGACCACTAACCCCATAAGGCTACACCCATAGCACAGGCCGCACAAAACCCACAATATTCGTCCATCCATCATTGACAGATTTTGAGTGGGACCAAATATCCTTTGAAATAGAACATTTATCAACTTTGAATATAGTGTCCAAAGTAAAGTATAACATATTAAACACAATTCAATGAAATGTATTCTTGTATAGCCCTAAATCACAACAGTATCTCAGAGGACTTTACACAGACATCACAAAAATAGATACACATAAAATAAGATACAGTATAAAATAAAATACCGGCCCACCTTCTCAAGAGTTTCATTTAAGCTTGAGTTGTCTTTTTCTCTGATTTAAAACTCTACAGAGGGGACAGCTCTGAGTGTTCCACAAATTTGGCCCTGTGACAGCAAAGGTTCGGTCTCCTTAAAGTTTGTCTGTTGGTTCTGTGACTGTGGCTCGGCAACATCACATCCAAACAAAGGAGGGTTCTAAACAAGGTGCTGTGCTCTGAATAAGGACTGAGCTGTGGCTGCCTGTTCTGGAGGTTCTTTATGAATCCAGACTCTTGAATCCATTTCTCAGAAAAATAAATGACTCTTCTGGACAGTGTTCCAGCTTGTTTCTTCTGGCAAAAGATATTGTTGGCAAAGATGCAGGACATCTCAATATGTAAACAGCTTTTTTCCACAAGATATTATGAGAGAATGAGCTGAAAGAGAGATCAGAGAGGGACTAGAAAGAGACCCAAGAGAGACCAGAGAGAGACTAAAGAGAGACCAGAGAGATCAGAAAGCTTGTATTAGTTTGAACAAAGGACCTTATTTTGCACTTGTTATATTGAAGCTGTTTTATTCATGCACTTGTCTGGTGCACACTGTCGTACTTTTGCAAAAAACTGAATCTGTAACTGAATCTAAGTCTGAATTCTCTCCCCTCTCCTCTGTTCTTGTCTCTGAAGGACTTCTGAACCACACGGAGCTGAGACTGCTCTTTGGGAGGCTGGAAATAGCTCCGGTCCGAAACCAAACCACAGCGAAACGACTCGGGCCAAAATACATGTGTAGATTCTGCATCACCGTCAGCTGGACTGTGATGATCATGAGAGAGGAGTTTGGGTTTGTTAAAGATTACATATTATTGGCTTTACATTATAAATCTGGGACCAGGGTGCCAACTTTAAACAACAGAGATCAAAGAGACCAGAGAGAGACCAGAGAGAGACCAGAGAAAGACCAGAGAGAGACCAGAGAAAGACCAGAGAAAGACCAGAGAGAGAGAGAGAGAGAGAGAGAGACCAGAGAAAGACCAGAGAGAGAGAGAGAGAGAGAGAGAGAGAGACCAGAGAGAGACCAGAAGAGAAAGACCAGAGAAAGACCAGAGAGAGAGAGAGAGAGAGAGAGAGAGAGACCAGAGAGAGACCAGAGAGAGAGAGAGAGAGAGAGAGAGACCAGAGAGAGACCAGAGAGAGACCAGAGAAAGACCAGAGAAAGACCAGAGAAAGACCGGAGAGAGACAAGAGAGAGAGAGAGAGAGACAGACTAGAGAGACAGACGAGAGAGAGAGAAAGAGAGAGACTAGAGAGAGAGAGAAAGAGAGAGAGACAAGAGAGAGAGAGACTAGAGAGAGAGCGAGAGAAAGAGAGAGAGAGACTAGAGAGAGAGAGAAAGAGAGAGAGAGAGACAAGAGAGAGAGACTAGAGAGAGAGAGAGAGACTAGAGAGAGAGAGACTAGAGAGAGAGAGACTAGAGAGAGAGAGAGACTAGAGAGAGAGACTAGAGAGAGAGAGAAAAAGAGAGAGAGAGAGAAACTAGAGAGATAGAGACAAGAGAGAGAGAGAGGGAGACTAGAGAGACTAGAGAGGGAGACTAGAGAGAGAGAGAGAGACTAGGGGGAGAGACCAGAGAAAGAGACCAGGGGTAAAGAGAAAAAGAGACCATAGAGATGACCAGGGAGAGACAAGAGAGACCGAAGATGAACTACAGCAAGGCCAGTGAGAGAAATCTGAGATATTATTACTGTAGAGAATGATTCCAGCATGTTTCAGTAATTTTTCTTCTAACCAAGACCCCAGTATTTTTACCATAGACTGTATAAATTGATGGTACCCATGGAAGCCCAATAGGGAGGTGCTCATGGTGAAGTTTTGGCTCCTACTTGCACTGGCATCTATTGAGTTACATGTACAAAGTAAACTCCTCTTGCTCAGTAACTCTCTGTGATCCTGGTGTTTATATTGTGATGGTGTCTTTGTGATTCCAAATATGAGCCATATAAGGATTGACCAATCAGATGCCTTCATTTGAGAGGGAAACTTCAGCTAGCCCTAGCAACCGTCTTAGCAACACATCTGCCCCTGTTACGGCATGTCCTCGGTTCCTCTTTATCTGATCTTTCTCTAGTTTTTCTCTGGTCTCTCGCTCTCTGGTCTTTTTCTAGTCTCTCTATTTGGTTTCACTCTCTGGTCACTCTCTCTAGTCTCTTCCTGGTCTCTCTGTCTGGTCTCTCTTTCTAGTCTCTCACTCTTTTTTGCTCTCTCTTTGATCTCTCTCTCTCTCTGGTCTCTCTCTCTGGTAACCCTCTCTGGTCTCTTTCTAGTCTCTCTTTCTGAACTGTCTACAGTTTTTCTCTAGTCTCTCGCTCTCTGGTCTTTTTCTAGTCTTTCTATCTGGTTTTGCTCTCCGGTCTCTCTCGCTCTCTTTCTGGTCTCTCTCTTGTGTCACTCTTTCTCTCTCTGGTCTCTCTCTTTCTAGTCTCTTTCACTCTGGTCACTCTGGTTTTTTCTCTCTGTTTGGTCTCTCTCTCTCTCTGGTAACGCTCTCTGGTCTCTTTCTAGTCCCTCTCTCTGATCTTTCCATAGTTTTTCTCTGGTCTTTTGCTCTCTGGTCTCTCTCGCTCTCTTTCTGGTCTCTCTCTAGTCTCTTTCTCTCTTTTTTGCTCTCTCTTTGGTCTCTCTCTCTCTGGTAACCCCTCTCTGCTCTCTCATGGTCTCTCTCTCTCTCTATCTGGCATCTCTCTGGTCACTCTCAGCTTATGAACCAACCTTATCCAAATCGTCGGTAACTTTTTTTTTCCATTAGACTTCTCTTTTACCTCTGACTGGCACCCACACCCTCCCTCCCCTCCCTCCACCCCTCCACCTCCTCCACCCCTCCGCCTCCTCCGCCTCCTCCTTCACAATAATGAGAGGATTTAGTGTTTATGGGCTCCTTTTGACCTGGAGCCCACAGACCAGCCATTCATCCACTGAGAACAGGCAGAGCAGACACAGAGCCCTGTCGAGGCGGGCGTTAGTGGACGTGATATAAAGTAGGTGTGATTTTGGGGCCTGTTCAACAAACCGTGGATGTGTTTCCTCCTGCAGCAGCATCACGGGAGGAAAGAGCCAGAGGTTTTGGGGGAGAGAGGGAGGAGGAGGAAGAAAAGGAGGGACAGAACTAACTATATAGAGTGAGCAAAGCCTTCAGACCAGTGCAGACTCTTACAGACGCTGTGGGAATATTTTCATTTCCATACTTTGCACCAGGAGCCTGAACACACCATGCTGGACCACGGTGAGTTTGCAAACAATATGCACAAAACATAGAAGTGTATTATAGCTGTGTTTAATCCCTCTTTGTATGGCTGTATACAAGACCTATATGTACAGGAGAGCTGAATGGAACTGAAATCAAACAGATATTGTTGTTAAAGCTGGGGTACCTATTTCCATGAATAACACAGACACAAGACACAGAAAGAGTATTAATATATTTTGGTTGATTGTAGTTGATACTCCATGGGAAGTCAGTCGAGTGATTTTAAAGTAGCAATACGTAAGATTTTCATGTCAAGTCATCATTAAATGCCCCTAATTTGTCTAAAGGCATTCATAAACCATGCTCTTTTTAAATACTTATTTAACTGATAACAGTGGTTCAGCGAGACATTTGAATTTTAAAATTAGTTTTACAGCCCCAAAATCTTGTTCATTTCAATGTCCCGCCCTCCACCGTTTTACCAATCAGAAAGTCCGCGATCCGGGTTGCCAGAACTGAATACAATTTTTTGTTGACAAATCTTTATTCAGATATCATGGTCCCAGCTGGATTCATCTGCATATCTGGCAACCTGAGTCAGGGATAGTAAACTACCATTTTTGGCTAGATTTTTACATACTGCTCCTTTAACACAGGAACCTATATTAAATCGGAATTATATGTCCCCTGCTTTAAAAGCCTGTTAAGATCCTTGCTTGAAGACACATTAAGTAACTATACAGTCAATTAATTCATACAAAGTTATGTCTAATTGATGCTTTGATACTTTGTGCCTCTCTGGGTTGATGTTCAGCTGCTCATTCATCCCTCAGAATTTTTTAAGTAACTTGACCACTTTTTCAAGAGTCCCGGATCAGGAAAATATTTTGATACTTGCTCGATTTTGTGAAGTTTTTCCCGCTGAAGAATGGGGTCTAAGCTCTTTATCTCTCTCAGGTCTTTCTCTGGTCTCTATCATCTAGCTCTGGTCTCTTTCTAGTCTCTCTTTAGTGTCTCACTGGTCTCTCCTTGTTCTCTTTCTCCAGTCCCTCTCTCTGGTTTCTCTCTAGTCTCTCTCTATGGTCTCTCTCTCTTTCTTTCTCTCTCCAGTCTCTCTCTGGTCTCTCTGTCTCGCACTCCCTCCAGTCTCTCTCTGGTCTCTCTAGTCTCTCTCTCTCTCTCTATAGTCTTTCTCTGGTCTCTCTCTCTGGTCTCTCTCTCTCTATAGTCTCTCTCTGGTCTCTCTATCTCTCTCTCTCTATAGTCTCTCTCTGGCCCCTCTCTGGTCTCTCTCTCTCTCTGGTCTCTCTCTCTGGTCTCTCTCTCTCTCTCTATAGTCTCTCTCTGGCCACTCTCTGGTCTCTCTCTGGTCTCTTTCTCTCTCTATTTCTCTCCTGTCACTCTCTGGTCACGCCTCTCTCTCTATGGTCTCTCTCTCTCTCTCTCTCCCTGGTCTCTCTCTCTCTCTCTCTCCCTGGTCTCTCTCTCTCTCTCTCTCTCTCTCTGTCTCTCTCTCCAGTCTCTCTGTGGTCCCTCTCTGATGGGATTGTGTATGTAATGCAGTAATAGTCTCATAACACAGCTCCAGTGAGTCATTAGTGTGTGACATAAGTCATGTAGTGGACTTTGTGAAGACTTAGTAATCCTGGAAAATCTCTCAGTCTGGAAACCTGCTTCACATAATACTCTCTCAGCAGCTCGGTCTTGTTCAGCAACAGAAATGTAAGGTGTCAAGTTTATATCTGAACTAAAATCAAGACGGATGAGAAAACACTGTACTTCAAACATGAAATAAAGAAAAGACCTCTTTGATTATATGATGCTCTGATTTAGTTTGAAAAAAAAAGAAAATTGACAGACCTCCTGCCGCTGCTGGTCTCTCGGTATTTTTCTGGTCTCTCTTTGGTCTCTCTGGTGTCTCTCTCTGGTCTCTCTCTGGTCTCTCTCTGGTCTCTCTCTGGTCTCTTTCTGGTCTCTCACTGGTCTCTCACTGGTCTCTCACTGGTCTCTCACTGGTCTCTCACTGGTCTCTCACTGGTCTCTCTCTGGTCTCTCTCTGGTCTCTCACTGGTCTCTCTCTGGTCTCTCACTGGTCTGTCACTGGTCTCTCTCTGGTCTCTCACTGGTCTCTCACTGGTCTCTCTCTGGTCTCTCTCTGGCCTCTCTCTGGTCTCTCTCTGGTCTCTCTCTGGTCTCTCTCTGGTCTCTCTCTGGTCTCTCTCTGGTCTCTCTCTGGTCTCTCTCTGGTCTCTCTCTGGTGTCTCTGGTGTCTCTCTGGTGTCTCTCTGTGACTGAGTTGTTAACCCCTTCTGCTCCTGTCAGATCAGTCAGAAACCCAGCTGTTGAACTGGCCCTCTGCTTTGGCGGTTCCCAAACTGTGGAGCAGTTACCTCCATCCTTTAGAGCAGCCCCTTCTTTGGAGGTTTTTCAATCAAGTCTCAAGACACATTTGTGCCTCGGCTTTTAACACCAACTCCCACAAATGTTACTGTTTTACTCTTTCTATGTATTGTGTGTGGTTTTTAGGCTTTTCCTGTTTCTCTCATGTTGTGCATGTGGAGCACTGTGGGCAGCTGCTGTTGTTGTAAATGTGCTATACATATAAATCTGACAGTGACATTGACGTTGACCAAACCCTGTGTATGGGCCTGGCCTGTGCTGCCCACAGACTGAAGGGGGGCAGCTCTCATTCCTCACTCCCTCGACAGGACTTCACTCCTCTGTGTTATGAGCAGGACCGACTCCAACCAAACCTGATGAACGGAAGATTCACGGTATTTAGAAATGATTATAATTATGTTAATATTAAAGCTGGGGTACCTAACTTTAAAGCTACAAAGTATATCAGTATATGGACTAATGCATGAGGGCCTAAGGACAGAGATGATCCTGGACATTTAAGGACATATGAATATTTCTGGAACGTGGTCATCCCGCTTCTTATGCACAAATGGCTCCTATGTGTTTGTTTTTATTGTTATATTAATATTTAATCCTCGGATCTGTTTGTGGTGAATCCATACATTTGCAAAATGACTACTGTTGTGTTTTAGGGTGACGCACAAATACAGTGAATTAAAATAGTTCCGGTTTGCTTCTTTCAGTACTTGGCCTCTGTCACATCTTTAGATCCGCTTTTTCACACTGAACAGTACAAAAGAAAGGACCACCCTCGCGTAGCCAATCAGCTCTCAGCCCAAACATAAGGAAAATAAAGTTAAGTTCCTCAGCTTTTTTTGATGCAGGTTTAAGCCGATACCACAGCTACTTTGTTTATTATTAACATTCATAATTATTATTCACATGTTTTACAGCAGGTCACATGTCTGCTAAAGTCTTTGGTTTATCCTGGTTTTCACTTACTTACAAACTTACACACAACAATTAGTCGTATGGACAAGATTAGAAACACTAGTATAATCTGTTATATAGAGTATGTGCTGGTATATGTACATTCAGCCCATGTGCATGTGTTATTCTAGCCATAATCTTTAACTTAAAGTGACACAAGCGCTTGTTTGAGTATTACAGACCGTGGTTACATCTAAATCCATAAATAATTCCCTTCCTTGTCTGTTAAAATGCCTCTTTCCAGACATAGTATGGCTTCAGATTTAGTGAAATCAAATACCTTGGTAGGACTGATAAAATGATTAGGTTTACACAAAAACAACACCAAACAAGTTGAAAAGAAGAAGGCAGGTCAAAGAAGGAGATGTTAATATTATGAATTTGGATACATGTGTGTGATTGCACAATATCACCAGCAGAGGGCGAAAGGAATACTGCAGCAGATGCGTTGACGAAGCAGGTAAAAGTATGACATAAAAAATATTGATTGGATCTGGAGAGGATTTACAATAGATGTATTAAGCTATAAAGCCACTAATACAAAAAACAAATCAAATGGTTCTCACGACTCCCTCTTGTGGCAGTAAGATAAATTACAAAAGGTACAACAGAATGAGCCATATACAGTTGTCATAATAACTTCACTGTTTTCTGTAGTTTCCTGAGTACTTCTCATGGGCTTTAATTGTGGCTGGGTCTAAACAGGCTGGTGTTGTTGGCGTGTTTGTGGTCCGTCTCTGGGGTTTTTCCGGCAGGTGTCAGTGCTCGGTCTTCCACACAGCAGGCCTCTGTTCCAGCTGAAGCCTCGTCTCCCTGCGCCTCTGAAAGGAGCTCTGTACAAGGCCATAGAGAGAGCTTTAACTGAGGCTCACCGGGGTCTATGCACGGGAGACTGGACTGCTTTAGGGCCATGTGCTGCAGCCAGGAGCACGATTTCAATCTTTGTAAAGAAAAATATGAGGAAAGCCTGGTTCAAGGTTCAAGGTCAACTATAAAGACAAATGGGTCTTTGTCTCACAGAGCTGTTGGACACAAACACATATGGCTCTCTCAACATCAAGACAATTGTATCGTCTGCACAAAATCCAACCCAAGAATTTGGAATAATACATCCAGGACTCAGGCTGTAGATGGTTCCTGGTTGCGGACTTTCCATAAAGAAATTGGAAAGTAAATAGTAGCATTATCATTTTGATGGTAAAAAACCCTGTATTATTTCTTCTTTAATTTAGTCTTTGCAATTTCATTTGGTGCACAAGAACATTTGCAAATAAATGTTCCAATCAAAGTCAGTATTTGTGTGAACATATATGCTACAGATAAAAAAAGTGTGAGCATCAGCATTGAGAACAAGAGATAGGGTGAGGAGCCAGTCAGAAGGGAGGAGCTTGGAGTAGAGCCGCTGCTTCACTTCTTCGAGAGGAACCAGTTGAGGTGGCTCGGGCATCTGTTCCGGATGCCTCCTGGAAGCCTCTCCGCTGGGAACCCCTTGAGCTGGAGGAAGTGTGTGTGGGAAGTCTGGGCGTCTCTGCTTAGACTGTTGTCCCTGCGACCCGGCAATGGATGAAGCGGAAGAAAATGAATCAGGATGTGCTCTTGGCTTCTGTTCAGATCTTTCAGACAGAAAAGTGAAAAAGAGAGAACCACTTAGTCAATGGGTTTCCCTGGTGTGTATCTGGCCTTGTATTGGAGCAAGAGAGACTAGTTAGAGAACCCAGAGCGAGAGAGAGAGAGAGCCCAGAGAGAGAGATCAGAGAGCGACCCGAGAGAGAGATACCAGAGAGGGAGAGAGAACCGAGACCAGAGCAAGAGAGAGAGAAAAACCATATGACGGATCAGAGAGAGACAAGTGAGAGACCAGGGGAAAAGGGAGATCAGAGAGAGACCAGAGAAAGTGACCAGAGAAACCTCAGAGACAGACCATAGAGAGACCAGAGAGAGAGACCAGCGGGACCCCAGAGAGAGTTCCCCCAGTGTGAATGAGGCCTTGTATTGCATCATGTGTTGCAATACTCCGTCAGTCCATGTATTTTCCTTCAGGAGTTAGATGTTTTAGCTGTAGCTGCTGTGATGTGAGCGAGGGGAAAGTTGGAGCCACATGTGACGATGACATCATAAGTGGGCGGGGCTTTCTGTGAGAAACAAGTACTTTTTATTGAAACAGTTTCTAAATATAGAGCACCTCGCTGTCGTGATCCTGAGTGGATTCAGGCTCGAACAAGGACACATTGTGCTGTTGTTCCCCTCCAGGCTTAAATACCACATTATTCCACACTGATTTAACAAGGTTGGCTTATAACTTAACTTTGATATTTGACTTCTTGGTTAGGTTAAGCAAGTTCAATTGTCCTGCACAGTTCATACACAAGGCAGCTCAAAGTGCTTAACAAAACAAGATAAAAAGCAATCATACAAGGCATTAAAGTAAAAGTAAAAAGTCAACCACAGTGCATAAAAAATCCTTCAATTATTGCTGCAGAATAATTGCTTATATATAATAGATGTGCAATGTTTTAAACACAAAGTCTACAGGATGATACAAATTACATATACAAATATACGGAATATCTCTGTGAAGGCAAATTCTGGAGTTACCCAGGTCTGGGCAGTGGCTTGGTGGATGGTACTCTCACTTCTCAGCATGAAGGTCCTGTGTTCAAATCCCAGTCGGAACAGGACCTTTCTGAGTGGAGTTTGCATGTTTTCCCTGTGCGTAGATTTCCTCTGTGTGCTCCGGTTTCCCCTACCACTGAAAGCATGCATGTATGAATCTAACAAGTGAGGAATGGATGGTGTTTTTGGGGCTTTGACGCACCAGTGTGTTCGGTGTCTCTCTTCTATCATTGCCTTGTGGAGGGAATGGAACCATATCTGAACAATTACAGAACATTGTGCTTTGAGTGACTGTAAAAATGCTCTAGATAACTTCTGTCAATTGCACAAACTAGTAATTTTATTGTATCATCCACAATGTTTAAACCCATTTTGCATGTACTAACTATACTGTATCATTTAGCAGATAGAGTTTCTCTTCTGTAATCACTGTGTGAACAAACAGCTGGACTTGACACCGTTTGTGAGCGTTACTGCGTCTCGGTGAACCTGACACCGTAATGGTCTGAGATGCGGGTGTAGAAGGTTGTAATGCTCTCTGCTGATAGTGCTCTGCTCTCTCTGGAGTCAGCCTGCATCACTTATGGTCCAGTAATGGGACCAGAACACAGCTGTGGCTTCTTCCATTATGAAACCAGGGAGAGGGAGCGAGGCCTGACGTCACCGTGAGAAGGGGACGGTTATAGACGCTAAAATACTTCAACATACTTAAACATACTTAAAGAACTTCAGTAATATGGATGTGTTTGTGTTCATCTGAGTTCATGAACAAGATTTTGAGAATATTTATTGGCTTCATTGGAAACAGCTATGTGTTAAAAAGTTGTAATCCTCTCTCTTGTCCCCAGTGGCGTTCCAAGGGTACCCCGGGGCCCCAGGCAACAGAGTCCTTGACGGCCCGATACCGACCACATAACTAGATAAAAAAAAAACATATTTTAGTAGGTATAAATATATAATTATATTCTATATAAACACCAATGGCCAAATGAAAGATTAGGCCCTTAGCTTTAAACTGCAAAAAACAGCTTGTTTTTACCTTTTACCGTTTTAAGGGCAATCTGTCATAGAATATAAGATATAGTTTAGTCCAAAACAGTGCACTCTCCCAGATTCGATCTCAGGTCATTCTGACTTAAATGCTGCAACTTAACCACTAGACTACTATTGCATACGCTACATGGCTGTTGCCAGCCAGGATTTTTAACTGTTAAAGAAGAACGTGGCAAGTTTTGCATCAGACAAATAGTTTGTTTCGCCAACTCGTCACTGCAGGTAGCTGTTGTAGCCTGTACAAGTTGACCGCTTGTGTCAAATCAGTCAGCCCTCGTGGCCCCCTGCCGGTTTGGGGGCCCCAGCCTGCCTTGCCTAATGGCAAGGGACGCCTCTGCGTGTCCCCTCTCTCTGGACTCTCTCTGGTCTCTCTCGGCTCTTTCTTTCTCGTCTCTCTCTCTCTGGTCTCCCTCTGGTCTCTCTCTGGTCTTCCTCTGGTCCCTCTCTCTAGTCCATCTCTCTGGTCTCTTTCCCAGGTCTCTCTCTCTTGTCGCTCTCTGGTCTCATTCTCTTCTCTCTCTGGTCTCTCTCTGGTCTCTATCTGGATAACTGCCTTTTACAGCGTCAAATAAATGTTCATATATATTTTCTTTTCTTTATGTTTTACTTTAATTGATTTAAAAAAAAACAAAATTTTTTATAAACTCTGGTGTTTATCATTAGGATCATTCCAGATACCCACTTACAGACCGTAGTTCTGATCCTTAGTTCTTATTCCTCTCAGATCCAAAATTGACTCCTAATACCTGCTGTGATGAGATATGGATGAAATCATGAGAAAACTGTTCTCGCGGCAAATGAGAAACCTGGAGGAACTGTGTTTTCATAAAAGGCAGAAACTACAAACCAGAACCACAAGACAGCTGTGAGAAGGACACCACGGGTTTTAGTCTCTGCTCCAGTCAAATGCAGCTTCAAATACATTTTTCTTTTTCCCTCTGGTTCTCAGTGTCTCTCGTCTGTTGTGACGATTTGACCCTGATTTTATAGAAGCCAAACGTTATTTCACATTTTTGACAGTATTCAATTCAATGTATTTGTGCCCTAAATACCAACAGAAATCGTCTCAGAGGACTTTAAAGAAGTTGTAGAACCCATAACGAGAAGATCCAGGACTGAGGCTGTAGTCAGTCCCAGGTGGGGAGAGGGCTGTTCCTCACTCTATTTGCTTTCGTTTCTAGTTTTTACATCAAGAATTTATCCCCCCTCTGTCACATCTTTAGATCAACTTTTTCAGACAGAAAAGTAGAAGAGAGAGGACCAGCCTCACTCAGCCAATCAGCAAAGATAACATGTATCCTTTTCCTTCTTGTGCAATTTGAAAGTTGTGCACCCCAGCTTTAAGCTAGTTTAAATAGGCCTATTGTGAAGCCAGTATAATCCAGCTCACAGTCATTCTTCAAAAGTCATAAGGCGAATGCGCTCTCTCTCTCAGTGCGGAACAGAACAGCTCTTGTTTCTCAGAGCACTCTCTCTGCTGCAGTCTCCGTATGTGAGATCTATAACTGGATTTTCTAAATGCTCTCCTCCCTCCACGGTTCCATGCTCTGGGGAACCCTCTCTCTCTCTGGTCTCTCTCTAGTCTCTCTCTCAGGCCTCTCACTCTCGGGTCTCTCTGTCTGATCCTTCACTCTCTGGTCTGTCTCTGGCAGTGTTGGGTGTAACGCTTTACAAAGAAACAACTTTTTCCAGGTAAAAGTGAAGAAACGCATTAACTATCTACAATTTAGTAAGGTAAAGCTGTGACTTAACGTCTGGATCTACCGTATCGTTTCTTTTTAGTCAACAACACCGACACTCCTGAGCGTGTGTGGCTCTTCCCGAAGCAGATGCTTCGAAACACTGTGTTCAAAACAGTCGCTCATGAGATAAACGCCACTGCTTCACTTTGTGTATGCACTGTGTCGGTGTGTCCAGCTGTGTCCAGCTTTGCATTGGTTCAGAGCGTTGGTTCAGCGTTGGTTCAGAGCGTTGGTTCAGAGCGTTGGTTCAGAGCGTTCACACCACGTTCACACCACTGATAAATACAGTTTCATTGCAAAGTCAATGACAGTCTGTGGTTTTGATGCGCCTCTTTGGTCTGACAGTTTTTAGTGGATAGCCTTGACTGTAGTGGATAGGCTAACAATTTCCTAACAATGTTGGGCAGTGAGGAGACAGTGTTAGTGTTGGTAATTTTGGCGACTTTAATGGCAAGTGAAAAATGGAGATTCATGGTTTGGGATAAATTTGTATCAGTCGAATCGCCCACTTTCTGAAAAATCCTTAGCAAGATACCAACAACAGGGGACAGGGGTCCATGATCAGATCACAAAACATTCACTGGGTATCTGGATGAATGTTGAAGAACAGTTCTGCTCAAAAGTAACGTAAAAGTAAAAAGTTACGTAATAAGTTACTTTCTTTAGAGAGTAACTAAATAAATTACTTTTTTGAAAAGTTGCATTTTAAAAAATAACTCCTCAAAGACTGCTCTCTGGTCTCTCTCTCTCTTTCTGATCTCTCTCTCTCGCTGGTACGTGAGACCTAACTGTATTTCCCTCCTCCCTCCTCGGTTCCAGGCTCCGGAGGTCTGTCCGCGCACACAGCCATGCCTCAGCGCTGCCTCCTGCACAGACGCGGGGGAGGAGGAGGAGGTCGCGGGGGAGGCACCACGGCCGCCCGGAGGATGGAGCGCAGACGCAGGGACCAGCAGCTGCAGCGCAAAGGAAACGACCACAACACAAACAGCCACCAGCGCTCCAAGAAGCTGGCCCTGCTCTCCAGGTCAGTGTGCTCCCGGTGCTCCCGGTGCAAGCCCCGCTAACGCACGGACCAGATCTGCTCTGATGGCATGGTAAGGGACCTACGAGAGAGGGACCAGAGGGAGAGACTAGAAAGAGAGACTAGAGAGAGAAACCAGAGAGAGAGAGAGGCCAGAGCGAGAGACTAGAGAGAGAGATTAAAGAGAGAAACCAGAGAGAGACTAGCGAGAGAGAGACCAGAGAAAGATTATAGAGAGAAAGCAGAGAGAGAGGGACCAGTGAGAGACCAGTGAGAGACCAGAGAGAGAACATACCTGTTCAGATGTCATGATGAGAACTTTGAAATGTGCTCTTTAAAAAAAAAAAAAAAAAAAAAAAAAAAGATAATTTTGTGGTGCGAGGTTTTTGAAATATGGTTCAAAGTCTGATATTTAGTGCAAGGTTGATGTAAACCTCCTGAGGAAATTACCAAATCATGTCTTGTTTTTGTTTATGCCGTATACAAGCTGCGGTAACGTACAGCTTCATATAATCCATGCCTATAACCTTGCTCTCATAAACAGTTGCTTCTATCACTAGTTATCATATGTATAGTTTGGCCTCTGTCACATCTTCAGATCAGCATTTTCAGAAATAAAAGTCAAGGGAGAGAGAGAGAGAGAGAGAGAGACCACCCTCACTCAGCCAATCAGCCCAAAGAGTCAAATGGTGGCTCACAGGGCTTTTTCTTGCACAAAAGACAAGAAAAAGCATGAATAAATATTACTAACTAAAGCCCCGTTTCTACCAGCCCTACTAAACTCTATACTACTCTACTCTACTCTACCTGATTGCGCTTCAATTACACTACAGTATCTGGTACAGAATCCTAGAAACCTACCCACAACAAACTGCGGTATCCAAGGAAATTCCTCGGTAACCATGTATTCCAGCAGCTCTCTGGCCAATCACTGTCAGTAAGAACACGTTAGTACCAGCTCGGCCCGGATAGAACCAAGACCAAGAGGTGCTAAAGAAGGAACTGATACTGGTTAAACAGCTCCAGTGGAAACACTTCCAACCAGGGGAGAGTACAGTAGAGTACAGTAGAGTATAGAGTGATGCAGAGTAGAGTAGTAGTAGTAGTAGTAGAGTAGAGAAGGGCTGGTGGAAACAGGGCTTAAAAAAGTCGATCATCGCCATGTTGATATAGGCAGAACAAACTTCAGGATTACAGCGTCACAAAGCCTCAACGTATGCAAAGTATAAGTACTTCATAGTTTGGAAATAATTCAGTCCAATGTCCAGTAGTGGTCTGTGTACTCCTCTGTGTAAGCTCCACTGTGTGAAAGAGCTGCTCATGTGTTCTGCCGTCACTAACGCCGGAAAAACTAACTGGAAAAGAGGAAAAACCACAGATTGGTCAACACTAATATTTCAATGAGGCTTTTTCACCGATTGCATCATGTTTTGCCAAGAACTTGGTTAATTAATCAAAAACACATGTTTATTCCTACTGTATGCACATCCACTGGTATGGATATTGGAAAGAAACTCTACTCTACTTTTCTCTTCTCTATGCGTCTCTACTCTTTTCTACTCTACCTGTGCATTCTGATCTTCAGTGTCTCTCAAAACTTTCACGAATTAATAGTATCACTTTGCTTGTGTCAGGGTTTATTATGCAGTAAATAAACCGTTCAACAGTTCTGGATGTACACAGAATCAAGGGCCAGAGTGAGAGCAAATGGTTCATTATCTGAATATTTCCAGTTAAAAAGAGGGACAAAACAAGGCGATCCGTTATCACCTCAAATGTTTGCTCTAAGCGTTGAGCCTCTGACTGACAGCATGAGGTCTAATAACAGAATCAAAGGTGTTAACATTAAAGACAACAAACACAAACTCTCATTGTATGCGGATGATGTAATGGTTTATAAAACAGATGTGCCAAACTCCCTTCCTGAACTCTTCGACGAAATACAAAATTATAGTGACAATTCTGGCTATCAAATACATTTCAAAAGAAAGGAAGTTCTAGAATTGGGCAACAACCTCAATCTACATTTTAAGAACAGGTTCAAACTAAAATGGGTTCAAGAAAAAGTTAAATACCTAATAATCTCAATTACAAAAAACCTAAAAGATTTATACGAAGGCAACTTTATAGTACTCGAAAACTCGTTTAAACAAGATTTTGAAAGATGGAAAATGTTACCCCTTTCTTATCCCTGTTTCAGAGTGTGGGAAGATATGATTAGAAGATTTATTTGGGATGAAAAGAAACCCAGAGTGAAATTGAAACAACTACAACAACCCAAGGATCAGGGGGACTCGGTCTGACCAACCTTCTTCTCTATTATTTTGCCGCACAAGTAAAATGTATCATGACATGGATGAATACTAAATTAAATCCTAAATGGAAAATAATAGAATTGGATTTGGTGGACTCACTGAGCTCCCACTTTTTCTCAGTGCAAAGAGCAATTAAAATTGAACATCACACTTTTACTACCTTAGATACTTCTAAATCTGGCAAAGAATCATATTAAAATGTTAAAGGTAAAATCAAAGGACACCATTTATCTGCCGACTCAGATTTTGTTCCCAATTTCTTAGATGATTCCTTCAAAATATGGAAGACAAAAGCACTTACCAGGTTCCACAAACTATTTCATAAACAAGCTATGGACTCGTTTGAGAAACTTAAAAAAAATTACAACTTGCCTACATGTCACTTTTTTAGATTTCTCCAAGTTCGTAGCTATGTTAAAGCTAATGAAGTAGCTTTGCAAATTCCTTACTCCATAATCCAATATATTATTTAAAAGAATATATGATAATTCAAAATGTAAAAAATGTTTAAGAGAGATTTATAGAATCTTGATTAATAACGCTAACCACAAAAACGATCTTAAAAACTTGCGAAGCAAAAGTAAGAGCAAAGTAAGAGTCGAGGAGTGAACTCAAGGGTTGACTAATATTTATACCAACACAAAATCCTCATATTGGCAAGAATACGCCTGGAAGATTCTCACTAGATTCTTCAGAACACCCTGAGCGATTAACAAGTTTTATAATTCAATTCAACATTGCTGGAGAGGTTGTGGAATAGAGAATCCAGATTTCGAACATATCTTTTATGCATGCCCACACTTGGACCTATAATGGGGCCTCTTTTCAGATCTTATCAAAAAAATATGTGGCAAAAAAATAACAATAGAAAAACAAAATCTCTTGCTAGGGTTTCAACCCAAGAATTTAAAAAAAGAACACCATTATTAATTTTGGATCTTACGATGTTTGCCGTTGAAGCAGATATCAAGACTTTGGTAAAGTTCTGAACCACCTTGCTTTGAAAAATGTATAGATTAGATAAAACATTTCTACGAAAATGAAAAAAGGTTGTACAAAATGAAAGGTAAAAGCAACATTTTCAAATCGAGGTGGTCAGCCTTTACTCAAAATATAACGTAGACAATTCAGTTTTTTTTCTATTATCTGTTATTTATTTATTTGGTCTGGTTTACTTTGAGGTGTGTACGTATGTGTGTGTGTGTGTGCGCAGGTGTAGGTGTGTGTAGATATGCTGAAATGAATTGAATTAAATTGAGAAATGAACTTAAGAAGAGGAAGGTAAATATGTATGTGTATGTGTGTGTGTGTGTGTGTGTGTAGGTGTAGGTGTGTGTAGATATGCTGAAATGAATTGAATTAAATTGAGAAATGAACTTAAGAAGAGGAAGGTAAATATGTATGTGTATGTGTGTGTGTGTGTGTGTGTGTGTGTATGCGTGTGTGTGTATGTGTGTGTGTATGCATGTATGTGTGTATGTATATGTATGTGTTTATATCTGTATATTTTATTTGCTTTTCTTGTTTGGCACATTGGGGGAAAAAAAAAAAGTGTGGAATATGTTTTTTGGAGCTTTGCTTTGATCGTACTGAGATGTGTGCAAAGACGCAATAAAGTATTTAAAAAAACAGCTCTGGATCTATAGCTTCAGTCACCAATGGACCAATGGCTTCTATGTCTTTGTTATCATTGCATTTCCTGTTTGATTCTCTGATCTGATGTTGGTGAATCCACAACTTTGTAATATGCAATACTCAAGAGCGATACACAAATAAATTTAATATATAGTTATTCCTGAACATTTAAACACTCTTTGCCTTGAAGCTGTTACATTTTAACACTTTAAAAACATGACCCCATGCTGTCCACTCAACCACCGGCCGGCACGGTGGCTGAGTGGATAGCACTCTCGCTTCTCAGCAAGAAGTTCCTGGGTTCGAATCTCGGTCGGATCAGGGCCTTGTTCTCCCCGTGTCTGCGTAGGTTTCCCTTACCACTAAAAATAAGTACAATAGTTCTGGCATGCGCCTCCTGTTCTGGCAACTCCCATCTCTGTGTGGAGTGAGAGGACAAATGCCCCCCCCAAAAAAAATTGTAAAGCGCTTTGTTACTCTGGTCTGTGAAAAGGCAGTATATAAATAAAGATTACTTACTTCATTAAATCCCATCAAAAGTACAGATAATATCAACAACATAATGCTGATTATGTTCAGCAGGAGTCCTCTGCAATACTGGGAGCGCATGAATATTTGATCTCCATTACATTTGTTGTTTGGGCTTTTGTCAAGGTCCGCCCTGAGTGCTGTCAGTGGTAATTGCGCTAAAAATGTATTGTATCATCCTTGAATTATCAAAATATACATAATGTACTTATTGAGACAGGTCTAACATGTCCCCTTTGGACTGATTTTTAGGAGTGGCAAGAGTGTGACATCACAATAGTGTTAGCCTTAATGCAGATAAGGTCGATTTGAATATTAGCTGGAGCCAGTTTCTTTGTATCGGCATTTCTTCACAGAAACCACAAACAGTTAATGAGCTCTCTCTGGTCTTTTTCTGGTCCCTTCCTGGTCTCTCTCTCTGGTCTCTCCCTGGTCTCTCTCTCTGGTCTCACCCAAGCTGGTCTCTCTCTAAGCCCAATAGGGTGAGTGTGACACAAACGTTTACTGAGCTAGAGGAGTTTACTTTTTACTGAGAGAGTTGGAGCCAAACTTCAGTATGAGCACTTCCCTATTGGGTGTCATTGAGCTAGCGGGTTAGCATTGACCATCTGTATACAGTCTGGTGTCCACAGGTCCCAGAAAGATGACCGCTGAGGGCCAAGAGGTGCATTAAACCGGAATGCCAATTTTACGTTTTTTCTCTTTCTTCTGCAGGTCTTTGATCCTGTGCCACTCCAAAACCAGCGATGACTTGAGCCCAGAGGAGCGGACGTCCCGGGACATCTCCGAGGGCCTCAGGGGGTCCTGGGGGTCTGGCTGGGGGGCGGAGCACATGTGGAGCTCGTGTCCCTCCACTCCAGAGAAACGGCTGGAGGCGGACGATCAAGGAAGCGACTCACTCAGGGAGAAGAAAGGGCTCCGGAGGTCATTCAGCATCAAGGTACAAGCCCCAAATATAGTTCACCTTGGAGAGACCCATGAGGAAAACGCATTAGACTTATTAGATTTAAGCATGTTTATTGATTGAGCATGTTTGGCGCCCTAGGCCCGGGCGGGATGCTGTTGAGCACGGCGCTTGCTCGCGTGCATGATCCCCAAAAAGCGGGCCTGCGATTGGGATAGCAGGACGTACTGCGCGGGCCTGAGAGCAAGAGCGAGCTGAGAACATGCGCACGCGCGCATGTTCAGCCAGCCGCTGTAGCAGAGGAATCTTTGAGCGAACTGAGAGCATGCGCGCACGCGCATGCTCAGCCAGCCGCAGCAGAGGAATCTTTGAGCAAACTGAGAACATGCGCGCACGCGCATGTTCAGCCAGCCGCAGCAGAGGAATCTTTGAGCGAACTGAGAATATGAGCGCACGCTCATATTCAGCCAGACGCTGAAGCAAGGAATCTTTGAGCGTTTGAGGAAAGTGCGTGCCGCCACCAGAATCTTATTGCTTACTTGCTTTGCTGGGAGCTTACGAGGAAGCCGGTAGACGTTGAGCTGCCATGATAGCGGTCGCATCTGGCCTGATGTAGGTGGAGAAGCCGAAGAGGACCAGCGCCCCAGCCGTTGCAGAGGAAGAGTGGGGGAGCCCCAGCGAGGTCGCGCGCGTGGCAGCGCCTATCCTGAAGGAGTGGGCTGTATAGAGCTGGGGAGACAAATTGCAGAGGAGCAGTAGGGATCTTAGCGGAGCTCTGAACCAGGTTGCTGTTATGGGAAGGTTGACTGGAGTGAGAATTAGAGGTCCGTTAAAATCTCCTTTTTGCCGCGGAGGCGAGTGTAACGCATCATGGACCTGTAGGGGCAGAGAGATGTGTCGAAGCGAGCTATTATTGTGTTGCAGGCGCCTGATCTTTGAATGTTTGAGATGAAGGTTGAATGGTCAGGGGACATTATGTTGGGTGAGAAGAGCGACCTTTGTTTAATGCTTCCACTACGTCGAGATGATCACGCATGACAGAGATCCTCTTTCTCTGCCACGTGTGATTCCGCAGCGCGCAGGCCACGACCACTGGGAATGTCTCGTGTAGGGCAGAGGAAATGCTCCGGGGAAAGTAGCGGGCCACGGCCGGCGAACCACTGGTCCTGGAAGAATCCCCCAAAAACCCACGGAAGGGGCAGCGTCCGTGTAGAAGCGGAGACCTGTAGGGGCAGAGAGACACACCGGAGAGGGCCATTGATGTTGCAGGCGCCTTTACGCTTAGAATCTTGGGTTGGAGAGTAGATAATTAGGCCAGTAGGATAGGACGGCAAGCCGTGTCTCGGACCGCATTGAAGGTTGAGTGAGCAGTGGTGAAACGCTTATGCAGAGAAGCCACAGAAGGCGAGCAGAAGATGCTGCGAGGAGGGCAGACATGTACTTGGAAGATGAGCCGGAGTTCAGCGCCGCTGCAGGATGGGCAGCATGATGGGGAGCCTGTGATCAGAAGAGTGAAGAACCAGGTATGGATGCCTTTGATTAGGAGTCCGATTGACGGCTCAGCGCAGCTACTTGGCCAGCTGCATCTGATAGAATCAGAAGATTCAGTAGAGAGATGAAGCACGACCGCCGAAGCGACCCTGGGAGCATAGGTGCGAGTCCGGCGCAGCGCGGCATACTCAGCCGGGCTGCATCCATTAGAAGCAGGATAAGCTTCTGAGAGAATGGGTTGCAGTAGCAGTAGCAGCAGCGGCAGCAGCAGTAGCCTCAGATAATAACAGCAAAAGTCCTGTATCAAGCCGCGGCAGCAGCAGTAGCAGCAGCAGCGTCCTTAGAAAATAACAGTAATAATTCTGTATCAAAGCCACAGCAGTAGAATGTTGTTGTAGCTGTTCAGGGTTTCAGTAAAAGAGATGCGAAGTGAAGAGAGATGGCAAAGTAAATGAAGCAGCAGCAGTAGTAGCAGCAGTAGCCGTATGAAGCAGCAGCAGTAGCAGTATGAAGCAGCAGCAGCAGTAGCAGTATGAAGCAGCAGCAGCTGCAGCATCCGTCGATAATAGCAGCAATAATCCTGTATCAAAGCCAGAGCAGTAGAATATTGTTGTAGCCGTTTAGTGTTTCAGTAAAAGAGATGCGAAGTGAAGAGGGATGTCAAAGTACATGAAGCAGCAGCAGCAGCGCAGCAGTAGCAGCAGCAGTAACGGTAGCAGTATGAAGCAGCAGAAGCAGCATTAGCAGTAGCAGTAGTAGCAGTATGAAGCAGCAGCGGTTGCAGCATCCGTAGACAATAGCAGCAATAATCCTGTATCAAAGCCAGAGCAGTAGAATATTGTTGTAGCCGTTTAGTGTTTCAGTAAAAGAGATGCGAAGTGAAGAGAGATGTCAAGTACATGAAGCAGCAGCAGCACGGCAGCAGATGCAGTATGAAGCAGCAGCGGCAGCAGTAGCAGCAGTAACGGTAGCAGCATGAAGCAGCAGCAGCAGCAGCGGTTGCAGCATCCGTAGATAATAACAGCAATAATCCTGTATCAAGCCACCGCAGTAGAATATAGTTGAAGCTGTTTAGTGTTTCAGTAAAAGAGATGCGCAGTGAAGAGAGGTGTCAAAGTAAAGAAGCAGCAGCAGCACGGCAGCAGATGCAGTATGAAGCAGCAGCGGCAGCAATAGCAGCAGTAGCGGCAGCAGAAGCAGCAAGCAGCAGCAGCACAATGCAATTCATACGAACAACAGACGTGTCACGCCAGCGTGCGCCGCTTGTCTCCGTGAGCCAGGTTACGTACGTGTCTGAAGAGCCGAGCCGTAGAGATAGGTGCAGCCTGGGAGCCTGCGGAGCGGCAGCGGCAGGAACAGCAGCAGCGGCACATGTAGTAGTAGGAGCAGCAGGAGCAGGCAGCAGGGACAGGCAGCAGCAGGAATAGGCAGCAGCGGGATCAGGCATCAGTAGGAACGGCAGCAGGGACCGCAGCAGCGGCGGTCAGAGAACCATGCCCACGGTTGTTTAAGAGCCTGAGGAAATAAATCAACCCGAATCCGAAACATTCCCATGCGAGAAACAGATGTCCCCTGGAGCCATCTTGCTGCTTTGGTTATGGCAGATACGCATGAACGATCACTTTTCCATGCGTTCATTAGCTCCAGCTCCACTTCAAACCCATTGCATATTCACATTGGGCCCCTTTTCTTTCTGCTGCACTTTCGAAATGCAACAACTGCAGTTTAGTTACCCAGTTTAATACTAGTGACCTAGCTATTTAAATGCATGGCCCCTCCTTCCTCCTGCAGATAGACGAATTTAAATACATAATTTAACAATAGTGACTTGCGAGTAATGAGATTGATGCTGTAAAGATGGCGCCGTGGCAAGAGCTCTGTGTGTGCCGTCTGGAGCACGATGGGGTAGTCTTTGCACATTTTTTCCAACGTGGTTTTACTGCAAGTGGCAGAACATGAATCTGAATTAATGCACATTGCTCCTCTTATATCCCTCAGACATTAGAGATTGATGCCATTTAAGATGCATTGACCCTCAGTTAGCTCAACACGTGTAAAACGGAGCCTGCAGACCAAGCACGGGCGAAGACTGACGCCTGCAGTCAAGTGCGTAGGGCAAAAACCAGCCGCCTGCAGCCTAGACTCCGGGATTAAACTGTCCGCGGTCGGCACACTCACTGTACTCACATGCCAGGAGACTTGGGAAGCAACGGGACAACGCGGCACCGCCAGTCGGAGGCAGGGACACGCACGGCACCGCCAGACCGTCTGCGCGCGGCAGCAGACCACAAGGAACGAGCGCACAGAACCGCGGAGGGGCCCCGCGGAGCAGCCCGCAGAAGAGCCCACAGAGGAGGAGAGCAGTGGAGACACGCGAACCACAGCAGGTGCAGGGACGTGGAGGAGGAGCAGACCACGAGCAGCCAGACTGAGGACAGCAGGGCCACGCGCACGAGCAACACGTGAGCAGAAGCGACCCCTCCAGAACAACGCATGCATTTGCGAACAGGTGCGTTAGCGACATGCACCTTGCAGGCTTCAGAAGTTTGCAGACTTCAGAAGATCGGGAAATGGGCGTCTCCGGCTTTTAACTTGCTGTCCTGGTGGTTATTGGTTGACTGGGTGTGGGCGTTGCTGGTATTGATGAGTCGAGGAAGAGCAGCCTGTGGCCTGGCAGCAACAGCCGGGTCTACCACGGTGAACTTTCGCGAAAGCTCCATAATACAGCTCTGAGTGTGATTTCATAGTGGTCTCTCTCTGGTTGCTCTCTCATCTCTCTTTCTGGTCTTTTTCTCCCTCTGGTGTCTATCTGACCTCTCTCTGGTTGGTCTCTGGTTCCTCTTTGGTCTCTCTCTGTTCTCTCTCTAGACCAGGGGTGTCAAACTCATTTTTGTCGGGGGCCAAATTTAAAAAAACATAAGCTGGTTGGGGCCAGAAGTATAAAAGTGGTATATATCTTTATTCTTACATTTTTTTGTCTTTTGATAAAATCACAACATTTGTCATGAGTTTGGACATTATTTTCTAGTGGATGGATTCAACCACAACTGGACCAAATATCAATGAGAGATGTTCTCTCTCTGGTCTCTCTCTGGTCTCTCTCTGGTCTCTCTCTGGACTCTCTCTGGTCTCTCTCTGGACTCTCTCTGGTCTCTCTCTGGTCTCTCTCTGGTCTCTCTCTGGTCTCTTTCCTGTCTCTATTTGGTCGGTCTTTAGTCTCTCTTTGGACTCTCTCTGTTCTCTCTCTGTTCTCTCTCTGGTCTCTATCTGGTCTCTATCTGGTCTCTAAATGGTCTCTAAATGGTCTCTCCCTGTAGCGTACTAGTGTAGCGTAAGTCGTTCATGTTTATGACTTTATTATGAACCAGCTCTGGTTTCAGAGCAGCTGTCGTCATAGAGACAGGTCCACAGCGTTTGTCTTCATCAGCACAAAGAACATGATACAGACACGACTCCGAGGATATATTGTACTTCAGTCAATGCAAAAGTATTCTGTGTGTTTTAACTGTGAAACACACAGAATAACCTGCTCCTCTGGGTTATTCCTGGTTTCCTGTTGTGTCTCAGTCTGCACATTTACAGTGTTCAGTTTCACTAAATCATATCTGTTGAGTGGTTTCTCCTGCGTTTGAGCGGTTTCTCCTGCGTTTGAGCGGTTTCTCCTGCGTTTGAGTGGTTTCTCTGCAGAGAACTTTACAAAGCTCAGCGTATGTTTCTCTCACAGAAGCTCTTATCTCCAACCTTGTCCATTAGAATCAACTGTGGCTACAATTCTGTAAAAGTAGAATTGTCCTTGTTGTTGTCGTTGTCGTTGTCCATGCAAACATCTCACACCAAACACACTGTATCCTGTCATTATTGTGTTAGGATAATTTATTTAGGGCAAATATCACATTAGCCCTGGTCTCAGGTCTCTGTACTGGCTTCCTGTGGCTCAGAGAACATACATTAAAGCAGCTCTGCTTGTGTACAAGTCCCTCCATGGTCTAGTTCTGTGACATGTTGGTGCAATATGAACCAACTCTAAGTAGCACAGGGACTGGCCTCTTGCTGGTGCCCAGGGTCAAGACTAAACATGGGCAGGCAGCGTTTCAGATTTATGCAGCTAAATTCTGGATAATTCTGCCTGAAAATATGAGACAGGCTTCTGCTCTGACAATGTTATATGTGATTATGTATGTGTGTGTATGTGTGTGTGTGTGTGTGTGTGTGTGTGTGTGTGTGTGTGTCCAGGAGAGCAGTATTTGGCGCATGTGTGTAGCCGCTCGTCCCCATGAGGAGGTGAAGGGGCCACAGACTGACCCCAGGACTGAAGGAGGACCCCTTCAGAGGTAACCAACACTGTTACCATGGAAACCCCACTGGTCACCACACATTTGAAAATTAACACAAAAGCCATCAGTTTCCACCCGGCCTATACTCTACTCTACTCTACTCTACTCTACTCTACCTGGTTGTGTTTCCATTTCACTTTATTATCCGGTACCGTATTCTTGCAATCTTTCGACAACAAATCCTGGGAAATTCCTTGGTAACCATGGCTTCCTGCAGCACTCTGGCCAATCACTCTAGTACCAGCTCGGCCTAGATGGAACCAGGGCCAAGAGGGACTAAAGAAGGACCTGGCACTAGTTAAATAGGGTGTGTAGAGTAGAGTAGAGTAGAGCAGAGTAGTGTAGAGCTAGTAGAATCGGATCTACTCATGCTCGCGCCAAACTCATTCTAATGTGGGTGAAGTGTCTTGCCTGAGGACACAACCACAGTTTGGCACTTTTTAGCCGCCCCACTGTGGCACCTGGTGTTCCCAGTGGTTGCTCATCACAGAACTAACCAGGCTCTGCTCTGCTTAGCTTCAGAGGTATAACGGGATCTGGGGTTCACATGTTATTTATTCATTTAAGCAAGCTGTTGTTCAGGCTTAGGGTTTTAGCATAGTTTCAGACACGTTCTAGTGTGAGCTTTGGTGGAGTTTTGAAACCCAAATAGGATTATCTCTCATTAGAAGCAATGTTATTTTATACTGGATCTTAAAACAAAAAAATCCAAACAATAACAAATGGTTTGAGTTTTCATGTTTGTTTACATTTACATCTATTTGAAGTCGGTGATCAGCCATTTTCTGATTATTCATTGTTTCTGCAGGGTTCTCGTCAGCACAGACACACCGGCTGCTCTTCATGGTCAGGGCATCAGTGGGTGTGGCCTGACAGAGGCGGAGACAGCAAGGGCCGCTCACTTCAAAGCCTGCTGTGAGGTACACGTCACCCCCAGTGGAGGCGGAGGAAATAAGCGTCACTGAGTCCATCTGAGTGTGATTACAGCTGTAGAGGACTTATAGTTTAATAAGAGAATATCGGTCACTAAACAGCATCATGAAAACTCAAAAACCACAGACAACATCCAGCATCCACTTTGGCAAACAGCACCAACAGCTGAACAGAGGCCTGATTTAAGTTTGTACGGTTAGTCCTGGTGGTGGCAGTATCCTGCTGTGGGAATTCAAGTGGATGCAGCAAAATTAGGAGAAAAAGTGTTGTAGAAATTGGGAGGTCAATTTCCATCTTACAACAACTACTACTTGTTATATTTGTAGTAATAGCAGTAAAAGTTGTAACAGCAGTAGCACCAGAAGCAGCAATAGAAGCAGTAGTAGTAGCAGCAGCATTATTATTAGCAGAAGTAGTAGTCGTTGTGGTCAGCTGTAGTGATAGCAGTATTACTAAGGGGTATGAAGGGGTAGTAGCAATGGCAGCAGCAGTAACAGTAGCCGTGGTAGTAGCAACAGCAGCAGTAGCAGCAGCAGTGGTAGTAGCAACAGCAGCAGTAGCAGCAGCAGTGGTAGTAGCAACAGCAGCAGTAGCAGCAGCAGTAGTGGTGACCAGATCAGTGACACAGCTGCAGCTTCAGTCAGAGCAGTGGGCAGAGTGTAGGACAGAGGAATGTGGCAGTGCAGCGGTCAGAACTGACCAAACCCACACAGACACAGACTGGACTGAGGCTGGAGTTCTACTGAATTATGCCCTTTTGTTTGGACTTAGACAAACATCATAAAATTATACATTTAGACATTGTGTTCTCAATATTTTTATCTTTTACTGTTTTGTGACATAAATAAGGCTCTCAAAGTGTTTTACAGCTGTGTGCTTACATATCTTACCTCTGTATAGAACTGTTCTCAAACATTTGTGGACTTTGTCTGTGGAATCAGCATGTTGTATAAATCGGAACTATTTCACCTGGATCCAGTGCAGAGGGTGGGGAAGCAGAGCTCTGACTGCAGATGCTTCTCCTTCTTCACAAGTGATCCATCTGTCAGTCTCAGCTCCATCCTTCCCTCACTGAGAACAAGTCCTTCCTTCCCCTAGAAAGGACCTCTGATCTATTATGCAATGTTTCCAATGTTCACAATTATTTGTTTTAGATTAACATTGTGTTGAGTTTTGACAGCCATATCAGATGTCTGGTTCCTTCTGCTGATCCATCGACCAAATCAAAGTAACTGTATCTCTGACTTTCTTCATTTCCACTCTTCCTCTTGGTCAATGAGACTTACCAGTAAACAAAAAAGTGTTTTCCGGTTAACACATCATTGGATTAAAATGTTTTTATTATGCAGTATCTCTGTGTATATTCCAGGACCGCTCCAGCCCTCTGCACCAGTACCCCCCAGATGCCCTGCCCCAGACGTTCCCCCCAGATGCCCTGTCTCTGCCGGGGTACAGCGACGAGGAAATCCCCACCAACAACAACCACCTCAAGGCACGATTTACGTTTTCCACAAGCTCTACTCGACTCGACTCGAATCTACTCTATAGTCAGCTGCAAATATGGTTTGACCCCAAAAAAATTCTAACAAAAGATTTTTCAATGGTTTACAGTAGTATCAGATGTACTTAAAAACATACTAAAAGTTTACCAAAGTTTGACTCCAAGAAAGGCCTCATTTTCAAAATGGCGGCGATCAGGTCCTTAAAATGACCATTACTCCCATGTACAGTATTACTCCTAGACCAGGAATACTGGTGTCTGATATCTGCTTTGGTCAAGTACAATGATATATTAAAGCAATTGGTTATAAGCATATGTATGCGAAAAATAAAAACAAGTTCCCTTAAGTAATCCCGTATTTCTCTTTTATCATATTGTTTTTCCTAGTTTTGGTGGTTTCTGTGGTTCATAACCATTATTTTGATTCCAATAAAGAATTATCAGAAAGGTTTGGTACTGTAAAATTAGTCAAAACAGGGCCAACCCCTCTCAAGGAGTTGGGTTCCAGAGCCCAAGCTTTGTGTGGAGGTGAGGCCGACTATCTCTAGTCGGTATCTTTCAACATCTTTCTTGGAGCTCGGGCTTCCACATGCTCTTTGAATAAGAAGAAACATCCATCCATTTTCTTCCCTTATATCCATTTCTGGGTCGGGGGGGCTGTCAGAGCTGCACCCAGTAGGGGCTTCCTGCCCATCTTGGACGCCATCTTGAAAATTATACCTTTCTAGTGGTCAAATTTTGGTAAACTTTTAGTATGTTATTAATGACACCTAATACTACAAAAAACATAAAAAAAAACCTTTTGTTAGAATTTTTTTGGGGTTAGGTGCGTTTTTTTCATATATGCAGCCGCCTACTACTCTACTGTCCTCTACTCTACCCTGGATTGCATTTGTAACCAGAGCTGAGGAGCTGCATGTGTCACAGGCTGAAGATTCTGGCAACTTTATTAGACCAGTAATTAAGATGAAGAGATCCTTTATTTGTCCCACAGTGGGGAAATTTCAGTGTTGCATCACAGGTTATAGAACAGTAGGAAGGAGGAGCACACAACACACGTTTCCTGAACAGTAGCTGTCCTAATTATAATAAAGCAAAATTTCTAACTCTAGCATCTATAACGAGTATAAAAACTCTATCTTGAAAATAATAATTGATGTAAAAATGTAACATTATATACAGAGTATAAAGTACTGTGTATTCTTGTGCAAGTAAAATGTGGTTATATGTTAGTATCTGTACATTAGCAGCAGTATGTTTACATCTGTACATTAGCAGCAGTATGGTTACATCTGTACATTAGCAGCAGTATGTTTACATCTGTACATTAGCAGCAGTATATTGCACATTCAGGTATAAGATAAAGATATTGCACTGGTATAAAATAAGAATACCAGCTTTATTTATAAAGCACTTTTATAAAACTTTACAGTTCAGCCAAATATTACCTAACATCAAACATTATCAAAAGCCAGTGAAAAAAGATGAGTTTTAAGAAGTGACTTAAAAACAGGCAGAGACTGAGCCTGTCTTATCTCAATGGGTAACTGATTCCAAAGGCGTGGTCCTGCAACAGAAAAGGCTCGGTCACCACGAAGCTTACACTGTGTCTTAGGGACCACCAGCATCAGCTGATCTGCCGACCTCAGGGCACGACAGGGAACATAGGGCAGAATAATATCACAGAGGTAGGAGGGGGCCTGGCCGTTTAAACATTTAAAGGTAAATAAAAGAATTTTAAAATCAATTCTAAAACCCACCGGAAGCCAGTGCAGAGATTTTAAAACCGGTGTAACATGCTCACATCTACGAGTACCAGTTAAAAGTCAAGCTGCAGAATTCGGGACGAGCTGCAGCCGAGAAAGTGCCTGTTGGCTCAGCCCACAGTAGAGTGCATTGCAGTAGTCTAAGCGGGTTGTCACAAAAGCATGCAGTTTCAAAGTGCTGCTTTGTTAAAATAGGCTTTATTTTTGCAAGTTACCCTAGCTGAAATAAGCTTGACGACTTTTGAAATCTGCTGGTCAAGTTTCAGGTTCTCGTCCATCCTAACACCCAGATTAGTCAACGATGCATGACACGTGGAAACAGGTTGGAATCAGGTTGGCAGTGTTCATTAGTCCTTATTGTTTGTTTGTAAAGTCTGATAGCAGCAGCAATGAAAGACCTGCGGAACCTCTCCTTCACACATCGAGGATGAATAAGTCTGTCACTGCAGCTGCTCTCCAGAGCAGAGCGTGTCCTGCAGCGGGTGACAGTCATGGTCCAGCATAGATGTTAGTTATAGTGCTTATAATAGTGCATTTGGCATACACTGTGTCTTACAGTATTGTTATACTCGTAAGTGAGTAACAAGTCCACTGATTTGAAAACAATCCTTGTCCTTTAAGCTGAGAACAAAGAACATGTGACTTATTCTCTGTTTAAATCTGTCATGTTGTAGCTGCCGATCCCAGAGGTGAATGAAGACAGGTACTGGGAGACGAAGCAGACGCAACAGATCCCACAGAACGACAACAACAAGATCCATCCTGCTTCTACAAGTATGACCCAGGCACAAAACACACAGTGTGTTTCCTAATCATCAGAAACAAAGTAATCTACCTTACCTTTAAAGCTCACTGTAAAACTCTGTATACAATTTTAAAGTATTGTGTCAATGCCTGAATATCATGCATTCTACTGAGAGGAGAGCTGTCTATCTGACCAACTCCCTTCATGAAAAGCTTAAACAATATATGTGAGAAAACAGGTCATAAAACCAACAGCTCAGCAATACCTTCATCTGCTGGAGACAGTGAGAATTACAGCCAATCGATATGGGCCTCCCCGAGTCCCCAACAGTTTTTTTTCACCGTTGTTTTCTGAGTAGTTCCTTCTCGATGCAATCTCTGCACATTTATTAACATGTCTGGACAGTGGTCATCCCGCTCCCTATGGACCAATGGCTCCTATTTGTTTGTTATTATTGCATTTCCTGATGCGTTTAATGAGGTATAGCTTTACAGGAAGTGTTAAACTAATTAGGAATGTGTTACAAGCACCTTTTTAATTGGAAGAATCTGGTTTGTTTGAGGTACAGCGGTGCCCCTTTCATGGCCTCACTGTTTTTTTTTTGTACAGTGTAAAACTGAATATAACCGCTAGTACATTCTCTCTCTCAGGTCTCTCTATCTGGTCTTTCTCTCTTCAGCCTCTCTGGTCTCTCTCAGATCTTTCTGGTCCACTTTATTCCATGGTGTACGTTAAGCTACTCTGTCCTTATCTCTTCCATGTCTCTTTACTCTGCTGCTGAAGCTGGGGTCCATCCGTACTGGATCGGAGACCTGGAGACCATCATCATGAAGAACCCTGAGTTGTACCATCCGCACAGGAACCATGCCTTTTATGGAAACAGGAAGTCCCTATCGCAGCAGCTGGAGCTCTTTCACAACAGCACACGGGTAAAATGCCAATCTACTATACATAATATATACAGTCACATGTGGACTTTAAGCATAGATATAAAGACATACAACAAATTTCAAATGCTTTTTTCCAGTGCGTATCTCGTCCGTCGCGGTCGCTCAGCTCGGCGCAGCTCCTTCACTCCAGCAGCAGCTCTCAAGCTTTCATCATCTGTAACATTGTTCTGATGAAAGGACAGGGGAAGGTAAGAAACACGCTACTTTTACTTTGAAAAGCAAATTTACTGTAGAACCAGGACTGACAGGTGGCGGGGAGCAGGCTGGGGTAGTCCACAGGTGCATGTAAAAGTGGCAGGATTCAGGGGTCCCATCATCACACCTTGAAACATACAGTGGATGAAGTGACTCGCTTATAACTTCTTCACTTCTCAGTATCCAATAGTTCAGAGTTCCAAGAGAGCATGGAGCTGACTTATTTTTGGGAATTCTTTCTCCGATGAGACTCTGACTCCAAATTAGTATGATTGAAGTATTGTGGTAGTGTTTGAATCATAGACTGTATATATTAACAGACAGAGTCACGCCTATCTCCGCCGTTCTAACTAATGGGCCAAAAAATGTGCTCTACTGGAGCTATCCAAAATAGCCGCGAGTGGTCCCGCCCACAAGAAAATTGTGAAAAAATGCATTTGCGCATGCGTCAGCCGGCGCAAGCTCCATTCATTTGAACGAGAGACTTCAAAAATTCACAGCAAGTAAACTAGAGTGGACCAAAAAAATTCACCCCCCTCAGCATTGACACACATGTGGAACGGAGCTTTGGGCCAGGAGCCAAAGCTATATGTTAGCATTGGCTAATTCACCACCCCCATTTTGGCCACTTTTGAGCTGGGGAGCCCCCCCCCCCCCCACTGGTTTGAAACAGAAGACTTGTTTTTTTTGTAAATTTGGACTGATTTAATCCAATATTTTATGAGTACATTGCTCCGTCCAGGGCCTGGGCTTCAGTATTGTGGGAGGCAGAGACAGTATGTATGGACCGATGGGGATCTATGTCAAGACCATCTTCCCCAAAGGAGCCGCAGCTGCAGACGGACGACTACAGGAAGGTGAGCAAACCCATTCCATCTTCACCTCAGAAAGGTTGTTTTGGTCGTCCAGATTTGGGTCAAACATGTGGCTGTGTTTCTCTTTTGTGTTGTTTTTAGGTGATGAGATCCTGGAGCTGAACGGAGAGTCGCTTCACGGTCTAACTCACGACGAGGCTCTCAACAAATTCAAAGTAGGTGGCCATAAAGGACTGACGTAAATCAATCACTGCGCAAAATAAGATAATTCTTGCATTATTGATAATTCGCTGATGCGACTCTGTCCTCCTCATATCTCACAGGCTAAACACTTATGGCCCTTTTTGGTGAATTAAGGGCCATGATTCAGGGGACTTTTTACGAACCTGTATTGTCCTCCCCCTCCCTCACACCATCCGTCCCTTTCTCACCCCTCTCTCATTCCTGTAGCTCATCCGTAAGGGCGTCCTGACTCTGGTGGTGCGTACGAGCCTCAGGGTGGATGTGTGTGTTCCCTCTCAGCTCGCCCTGTGTCGTTCTCGCTCTCTCAGCTCCACCGCCGGCGTGTCCCGGATCAGCAGCGACCTCAGCGACCTCAGCCTCGACCAGAGCCCCGCCCCCGACCTCAGCCACAAGCCCCAGGACCGGGTCGTGATGGAGATCGCCCTCCACAAAGGTCTGTAGTCTCTGTGAGCTCAGAGAGGGAACCGGAACTGAAAGAGTAGCAATAGTAGTATAAAAGCTTTACTGAGCCACTTTATACAGAATGTTAGACTTACTTATTTATTATGCTAATGTTAGAGATGTCATACTTTCTTATTTATTGTGCTAAAGTTATTCCTACTGTTCTGTGACTGGTGATGCAACACTGAACTATTCCCCACCGTGGGACTTAATCTTACTACTAATTATCAATAACAGCTCTATCTAACTTTTGTCTGGTGTAGAAGAACCAATTTAATGAAGCCAAGACGACAAAATGAACCTTCCTAAACTAGTATTGATAATAATACTTTTTAATTATATAGCACAGGCATGTTCAAACTATGGGGTTTATAAATACACAAAGTAGCCGTTGCGGAACTTTCAGTGTCATCCAGCCAACTTAAGCTCCACCAGTACAGTCATTTTGTTTGTCGTTGTGAAGCTCAGGCCCTCTGGAATCCTGCCGTTAACCTTATTTGTAAATTCTGACATCAGTTTTTGATCGTGTCGCAAAATTCCATATATAGTGCTACAGCTGAGGCGTGGATCAATCTGACATATATCAAAGCCCACAGCCTGAAACCAGTGAAAACAGTTTATTTATCATTATTCTGATCATCAACAGTTGAAGAAGATGACATGTCTGGGATCGCGTCTTTCATTCAGACAGAAGACATGTTTTATTGTCGATGGTAGAGACAGCACGAACAACACGAACACAGATACAACAGAATGCAAGTGTATTATACAGAGCGGAGGCATGGAGACCTCCAATCAGCAGCTTCCACGGTGTGCTTGTAGCTTGGCCTTCAGATAGACAAAACAAGGGAAAAGTACTGGCTTCTGCACATTGATAGAATTATGAGTTTAACTTTAACAAAAGTTGCTTAAAAGTGTTATGAAATCTCACACTGTGTTCAATGAAAATCCCATTGATGATAATGTGGATTTATAACTTTATTTGATAACTTTATAACTTTTATATTATGAAATTATCAATACTGACAATACACTTCAAAAAGTGAAGAAGAAATCTAAACCCTTTAATGGTTTCCTCAACCATTTGGTGGATCACTTTTATACTTGAAGCTTGGAACTGAAATCTACCTCATTTGGAGCATCTCTGTCACTTGGTTTTAAGCACTTTTACCATCAAACTGCATTTCAAACAATTGGTAAAGGCCTATTGTCAAAAACTAGGGGTTCAAAAAAGAAAAAAAGACATACAAAAAAAGTATGCTACTACAGGAAAAAAATTTATTGCTTTCTATAAGGAGTTTTAACTGGGTTTAACTGTTAATTTGAGCACATTTTGACTGCCTTAAAAAAGATGTTGTCAATGCGACGAGCAAAACTATCTTGTTTTAAAAGATACAAGAAATGAAAACAAGCAACTGTTCATGAAATACGACAAAATGGCTTTGTCCCATTGGCAAATCTTGTTTTAATACGAGAATTTATCATATTAAGACAAATACCACTCGACACAAGCTTTTATTACCTCCTATTTTATCATTTTTTTGCAGTGTAGCTAATGTAGCTGGGGTTTGAATCAATGGGTAGTTTGTCTCACTGCGTGCAAACCCTTGACTTATCCCCAATCCTAACCAAAGTCAAATAAAATGTTCCCCAAACCTTAACCAAATAAACTGCTCATAACCCTAAACATAACCAAATACACTGCTCCTAACCATACCCTTTACCACATACACTGCTCCTCTGTGCCTTATGTACTGTGTGTATACCTTGCATTGTGTAGCTTACATACAGCTTGTATTGAGTATGTCCTCTGTGTTGTGGCAGAGTGTGGCGTGGGGCTGGGGATCGGCCTGTGCTGCGTCCCATCTCTGGATCTCTGTCCTGGGATCTACATCCACACTCTGTCCCCTGGCTCTGTGGCTCACATGGACGGCAGACTACGGTAACAAATCACCCACACTCCAACTCATTGTGGCACATGGTCTCCAGAAAACTAGAGAAGCTTGTTAAAAGAGGTTAACTTGCAAAGTTGGAGCTTGTCGATCGTGGTGTAGCAGAACATGGACATTAGAACTCCTTAAATTTAGAAAATATGACAATAAAACGTGATTATTGTCACTTTTTCAGAAAATGGCTCAATTATTTTAAGCTACCAAGACAGAGGCCCACATAAAACGGAACAAAGGGCCGCAATCGGCCCGCGGGCTTTAGTTTGGACATGCCTGACTCAGGGATTCAATAAATGTCGAGAAGGAATACATACAACATTCCTTGTAAATTTGTTGCAATTTTTAGTTTTTTTTTATTGATTTGGCTGGAAATAAGAGTGATACCGATGTTTGATAGTTATATTGAATGTGTAACAAAGTTCCACATTTAGTTAAGTTAAGAGAACGTTTAGTCCTCCCAAAGTGGGCAAATGTTGGTATCTCTAAAATGCTCGACTAGATGCTGTTCCTCTGCAGAGTGAAATGGCGCTCCCTTAGAGACAGGGTCATGACAGCTCAGTCATATGGCAGGAGCTCGGAGAAGAGCCGCTGCTCCTCCACGTGGAGTGGAGTCAGTTGAAGTTGCTTGGGCATCTGTTTGGGATGGCTACAGGAGACCGGGGGGAGACCCAGGACAAGCTGGAGGGACTGTGTCTCTCAGCTGGCCTGGGAACGCCTCAGGATTGGCGTAAGTGTGTGTGGAGAGGAAAGTCTGGGCGTCTGGGCTCAGACTGCTGCCCCTGCGAACCGGCAACAGATGAAGTGAAAAAAAATGGATGGAGAATGGATTGGGTGCTTTGGCTGATAGTCTTTTTCCCACTGAAAAGGTTCGATGATACAGGGTGTGATCAGGTTCCAGATGTTTGTGTGATATGATTCCAGATGTTTCTTCTCTCTGCAGATGTGGTGATGAGATCATGGAGATTGATGACACTGTGGTTGATCACATGACTCTGAACGATGTTTACAATGTACTGAGTCAGAGCAGACCAGGTCCAGTCCACATCACTATCAGCAGACACCCAGACCCAAAGGTACACACCAAGCCCCCGTGATCCAAGATGGCAGCCATTTCAAATCAATGGCTTGTGCTCAGTGGTGCATGGGACATACACGGGGACCGAAAGATGAGCAGAACTCACCCATATTTGGGCATCGTCTAGTCCTCCCGGTTCTGTGCTGTGGACCAGAGCCAAACGAGCAGAGTTTGTTCAGGATGACAAGGAACACTCACATCCCCACAAAAGCCAACCTTCATGAAAGCTGTAGGTTCTCTGTCAGCTGAGGTCGAGCTGTTTTAGTTTACATTGAGTTCTATAAGACTTTTTTCTGGGTAGCCCGCGTGAATTTTGTCTGCAGTACCACGTCGCCCCCTGTGCCCGTTGGTGGGACAGCTATAAGCTAGTAATACCCTATCCATATATTAATATACTGTAGATCCATGTTACACAGACACCGAGACACACCCACACACTCACATAAACATACACATACATGCACAAACACACACACACACACTAACAATATTTAAAGCCCTTTGCACTCAACATTTTGGGCTTGAATCTGTCGTTTAGCCCTCTTTGTGATCTTGGTGTTTATATTGTTATGTTGTTATGTTGTTATAATAAATCCAGATATTAGTCATATTAGGATTGACCAATCCTGAACCCGGTAAATGCTATTGTGAGTACTTAATTTGCACTTGAATATAGAAGACTTTTTCTGAAGACTTTTGAAGCATGGTTTTTTTATCTTATTTTTTTTATTTTGTTTTACTTTTTAGTTTGCAACTTCCTGTTACTGACAACGGCAATGGAATAAAAATCTGATTCTGAGATGCCTTCATTTAGGGAGGATTTTCCAGCTTGCCTCAGCAACCGTCTTAACCACACATTAGTTTGCATCTGCCCCTGTAACACCATGAAACAAACCCCATCAGAACAAATGCCCATATAAGGAAAATGGCTTCAGCTAGCTTATATTTAAATCGACCTCTTCTGCTTTAAGGCCAACACTATGGTGATGTCACACTCTGTATGTCCAGTCCTCACATACCGCTCTGCTCTGTCTGTGTCTCAGGTCTCGGAGCAGCAGTTGAACGCTGCCATCGCTCAGGCCGTGGAGAACAGTAGACTGAGGAAGGACAAGAGCCAGTGGAGCATCGACAGTGAGCACACACACTGGGGTTGGGGGTTTGATCCCGGCTTCTCTGAATGTAAAAAGCCGGTGGCCAATAGCTGAAACTGTTTGATAGCCTGTGTCAAGGTTTATTATACTTAGTTTATATTTTTAAACATACTCATACTCAATACATCTAACCTTTACTTTTACTTCAATTCGATTGCGATAAATCTTGCAGCCACTGTCAGAGGTGAATGGGGGCAGCCTCAGTCCTGGATCTACAGCTTCAGTCCTGGATCTACAGCCTCAGTCCTGGACCTATAGCCTCAGTTCTGGATCTATAGCCTCAGTCCTGGATCTACAGCCTCAGTCCTGGATCTACAGCCTCAGTCCTGGATCTACAGCCTCAGTCCTGGATCTACAGCCAACTCTACAAAAACTGACCATCTTAGTTCAGCTTTAGCTAGCGAGTAGATTTGCTCTTTGGTTGCTAGATTGTTGCTATCCACAGTTTTGCTCCTGCTTCCTGTTCAAAGAGCCTGTTATTGCCAGCTTTAATCTGATCTTTTCGGCAGGTCTGCGTAAGGAGTCGTGCTCGTACCGGCGGCAGAGGTGCGACCGCTGTCTGGACTCGGGGATGACCGCCTCCCGAGCTCAGAGGACCATGACCCGCTCCTGCAGCGAGAACACCAGCTGCACCAACCACAACCGCTGCTCCGCCCGGCTCCACCCACACCACAGCCAAACAGGAGCCCCCCTCCTGTTCCACCCACACCACAGCCAATCAGGAGCCCCGTTTCTGCTCCACCCACACCACAGCCAATCAGCCGTTCGCGTGCACAGCCTGGACACGCCCCCGGTGAGAACAAAGTGAACTGGTCTGAAATATACAATACACTTCACATATTACAATACACTTACACAGTATATACAACTACAATATACAATACACTACATATACTATAAACTGCGATATACAATACACTTTATATGTACTGCAGAGACTAATAGACAATATGAAAATCAGCCAATCAACTCTCAGCCCTAAGAGTCAAAGAGTCACTCACAAGGCTTTTACCTCTGATTTGTTCACAACATTTTACTTTGACAAGACTCTTTGTGTTGACTTAAACAGAATAAAAAAGGTATCCCAGCTTTAAGCTTACAGATTTTGTTCTCTCTTCCTAAAGTCGACGTCTGAGCAATGGTCCGACAACAGGCTGTCAGTGCCTGTGTATCCGGATGAAGACTACAACATCCCATACAACAGCCCCCTCACACTGGAGCTGGGCTTCAGGGGCAACAAGGTACAAAGGACTGAGGCTGTACTGTAGATCCAGGGCTGAGGCCATAGATCCAGGACTGAGGCTGTAGATCCAGGACTGAGGCTGTAGATCCAGGACTGAGGCTGTAGATCCAGGGCTGAGGCCATAGATCCAGGACTGAGGCTGTAGATCCAGGACTGAGGCTGTAGATCCAGGGCTGAGGCCATAGATCCAGGACTGAGGCTGTAGATCCAGGACTGAGGCTATAGATCCAGGGCTGAGGCCATAGATCCAGAATGGAGGCTGTAGATCCAGGACTGAGGCTGTAAATCCTGGACTGAGGCTATAGATCCATAACTGAGGCTGTAGATCCAGGACACAAGTTGTAGATCCAGGACTTCTATTACAACACTATCCTGTCGCCTTGTTTTTTAAACTAACCTCATTTATTCCTGATGCAACATCTTCTGATTCTCTCTACAGTTTGTTTGCAGTATTTTCAAAGCCTTACAGAAACTGCTCAGGTTTTTACTGAGGAATGTACGTGACATCACCCTCACTCTGCATGCTGCTGTCTGTTTAACGCTAGAACTCCTACAGCAGTCAATTTAACGGCTTTTATTTTTGAAAATGTAAGTGCTCAGCGTATGAACCTGTCTGATCTTCATAACTTTGTGCTTTTTTTGTTTTAGTTTTTATAAAATTGTATTCTGATGTTAGCACTACCTTTTAACCACTACACTAAAATTATTATTGTTTTGCTTGGTAACCTTGGTAACTTTCTCTGGACTGGTCCTGAACCGTCTCTGAGCCGTGTCAGACACATTGGCCAAAATGTTTTTGCTGTATTCCAGTTATAATCACCAATTTTATTCCTTTCTATAAGTGCATGAAGACACTTACTACATTTTTTGGGGGTAATTTCTTAGAAAGCTCAGTGGTTTGAATGGGAGCAGTCAAAATGATGGCTCTGGGAGTGCTAGAGTTAAGACTCATAGAACGCTTGTTTGAAACTCCACTGCATGTTGTGTTTGTCTTTAATAACGCTTAGAGGGAACGGTGGAAGATGATTGACTTTTTTTCAATTAGTGGAAGATCGTGTTCTCCTTACAGCCCATGTGGATTCAGGCTGCAGTACGGCATGTACCACAGAGCATTAAAACAACACTACATAATATCACACATCCCTGGTGCAGCCCTGGTGGATGCTAGAGTAAAACCAAGAATGCAAAACTAGTAATTTCATTAAAATAATCAATCATATCTAAATTCTGTAAGACTTTAGAAATATTGCTTTAGTGTATTGCTTTTCACGAACACAGCTACACAAGTGGCTGAGTTGCAGAAGCTCTGAGCGGAAACGGGCGTGTTGCTGTTGCACCTTTTTGTGGTTTTGATTCTAAAATTTATGTCACATTCACTTCCTGTTTGTTTATCAGGAAGAGGAAGACTCACAAGAAGACTCAGGGGTTCAAGATCTGAGCTGCACCAGTGAACAACTACTCTCAGGTAAAACTAGCTCCACATTTCGAAAAGTTGGATTTTACAGCAACAGCAGCAGTAGATTTATGCACAACTTAGATTTCATACAAATTGTAATTGATTTTGATATAGTATATTGATGGTACGTTTTTGAGTAGTCATGTCATTTAAGGTCAGACTGTAGAAAGTCAAGTTTATTTGTAGTGCACAGTTCAAACACCAAACTGTACTTGGTACAGTTTGGTAAAAAGCTGCTGTTGTTGTTATTGAATGGTGGTTGTTAAAATTTAATTTAAAATGTATTATTACTCGAACATTTCTGACCTGATTTGAGGGTTTTAGAGACAGATACTCAGGGTGACAGACCTCGCAATGTTTCTATTTTTTTTTTAAATTATAATTATTGTTATGTATTTCATTCTCCGTTCTTGTAGGACTGAGTCTGGTCCATGTTCTCCTGTAGGACTGAGTCTGGTCCATGTCCCCCTGTAGGACTGAGTCTGGTCCATGTCCCCCTGTAGGACTGAGTCTGGTCCATGTCCTCCTGTAGGACTGAGTCTGGTCCATGTTATCCTGTAGGACTGAGTCTGGTCCATGTTATCCTGTAGGACATATTGTTTCTGCGTATTAACCGACCTAATGGCAGCATGTAGAGACTGAACAGAAGCGGCCCCAGGATTGACCCCTGTGGCACTTCATAGTTCAGGGCCACATGATCTGGGGCACAGTTTCCAATCTGTTTCCAAACTCCTCTTCTAGATAAGACTTAAACCAACCATGCAAAACCCTCCAAATCCTCTAGTCTTGACTTGTTCATGCTGCACACTTTGGGTCCAGAATGTAAACCTTGGAGTGTTCCAGTAACCTTGAGTTAAGTCTAAAACAATCCCATCAAACCCACTGAGGCGAGGAGTGCTCAGAAATGCATTCGAAATTACATTGGCCTAATGCTTAGTGCTATAAAGTGCTATAAATATCCAGACAAAGTGGATTACAGTCCGCAATCTCCAATCACTTCCGTTCTATGAAAAGGGGTACATGCTTGACTTGAATATTAACCATAATAATAATAATAATAATAGTAATAATAATAAGAATGATGGAAATAGTAATGATAATTAATGGGGGGTTTTTTTAACAACAAAAAGATAAAAATCCCTCCTCCGTTGGGACAAAAAGGCCATTCATGTTTTTTTTCTCTTCACAGAATTATTCATTCACTTCATACACAGTGGTGATAAACTACTGCTGTAGCCACAGCTGCCCTGAGGCACACTGACAGAAGTGAGGGTGCCAATATGTGCCATTGGCCCCTCCGACCACCTCGAACAATACAGACCAGACTCATTCTAATAGTGTCTTGCCTAAGGACACAGCCACAGTTTGCCATTTTACAGCCTTATCCACCCACTGGGGCGCCTGGTGTTTCCAGAGGTCCCCATTGCAGTCCTAACCAGGCCCTGCCCTGCGTAGCTTCAGAGGTTTGACAGGATCTGGCTTTAATCTGCAGGTGTCGCCACTTAGAATAGAATGGTGCAACACAAAAACTGGAATTTAGTTTAATTGTATTACAGTTTTTTATGACATTTAATATGTAAATACATGAATTAAAAATAGATTAAATAAGCCTTTGAATAATATAATTTTAAAAAAAGATTTATGGAAAAGCCATGTTCCATAAGCCATGTTAATCTATATTCAATGTGTAAGAAAAATGAAAACGTGAATATTATAATAATAATTGAGAACATATATATTTTTATATATATATTTTTATGACTTTTTAAGTGTGTTTTAAATTTCACAAAACATGATTCAAGTCTGATTATGAAACAGGAAGTCACACGAAGCAGTTTCCCTTTTTTAGCTGCAGAAAAATCAGCTTATCTAATGTATATACATGTGAACAATACAGCAATCATCAAACTCTCTTTTTATTTCCACCCCCTCGACCAGGGGTGTCCAAACTGAGGCCTGTGGACCAAATGTGGGTCACTATATCCTGTTCTGTAGCCCTCTGCCGCTAACACAAAGGAGCTATTAAGACACTTCATCTATATTTGCTTTTTAAATTTGTCTCCAAATTCTACTAGAACCCCAATTCAGCCGTGGTGTGAATAAAAGGACTTAACAGCAAATCCCATTTTTTCAAAGCCCACAGCCTGAGTCCAGTTAGAACAGTTTTACTATAAATGTTGAACTAAAGAGGCCCTTTTTCAAAAAAAAAAAAAAAAAAAAGGTGTTGCTGATCATAGCAGGACACTGAGGTCTATGGGGAAATCTCCTTACAGCCCATGTGGATTTAGGCTGCAGTACCTTGGGGGGCCTCTGGTCCATGTGGAGACAGGTTTAAGGAGTAACACCTTATCCAGATACTACCATACACACATGCAACTAACACATTATGTTTAACTCTGTTTCGTCAACAGGTGATTCCTCGCTTGCCTCCCACAACAGGAGTGCTCTGAAAAGACAGGGCCGTGTTGAGACCCGCACCCCAGAACCAGTGCAGGATCCCTGGGTTCGCCTCACAGATAGTCCCCTTAAACAAGATCCACTTCTGGAGCTTCCTGCACGAACGGCTCAGATTACCTACAAGCCACCTCTGAACATGGGCGACCACGAAACCAGCCTGGACGTTAACGGCAATGCTAACTTAAACAAAGAAAATAAAGTTGAATTGAGTAGTCCCGGGTCTAAACAGGGGCCTCCAGTCGCACCGAAGCCAACCTGGTATCGGCAAAGTCTGAGGAAAATCCGACAAGAGCAAGATCAGAAGAGAACGTCAAATTCTTGCAGTGATCGGCCATCTTTACTCGGCTACAGCAGGAGTTTTGGTGCGAATGCGCAATCCTCCAACACTAACTTGTCTATAAGGCAGAAAATCCACTCTTTTGAAACGTTTTCTAGTCCAGGAAGTCCTGAAAAAGCGATAGTCGGAAAGAGACAAGTTTCTGGTTCACAGTCGCTCCCACTGATTGAAAAGGAAGCAAAAGTCCAGCCCCCGTACAGCGTTCGGAGAGGCAATACCAAAGACGTCAACGCAAATGAACCGGTCGTAAGTTTCTCAAAAGAAATTTTCAATTCGCCAAGCAATACGAGTTCTGCTGCTGCTGATTTGTTGGTGGAAGTCGCAGAAATTGAACCAGTTTTACAAACTGCAACATCCAACCCAAAGACAGAGGAAGAGTCTTCAGTGCAAGAGATAGAGGCGCCAGGAATAGCTTTCAAAGAAGACATTCTAGATGAAAGGACCTCTGCTCTTGAGGAAAAATCACTGGAATCTATTGTCATAGCTGAAAACCAAATTGTAAATGTCCTAAAGGCGACGGCTGCAGACAGCGGAGACTCTAAGGGCTGTGGCGCGGACAGTCTGGGGAAGATCCTGGCCTTCAGTAACCAGGTACATACACCTCCTTCCTCACACACTGGGTGTCACAATCAATCACTACGTTTATTTCAAGACCCAAAAACAGCATAACTGACTGCTTTGAAAAGGGTTTGCCTGAACAAACGCTTATGTATTTGCAAACCCCCCTCATTCATTGAACACAGACACAAGATGAATTGTGGAAAACATCAAAAAGAATGCAAAAGTGTCAATTCGCCAACACAGATCAGAGAATCAAACAGTTTCAACACAGGAAATGCAATTTAAAACAAAGACGTAGAAGCCATTGGGGAGCAGGGATGACCACTGTCATGAACAATGTGCAGAAATATCGCAGATCATCACTGGTCCGGGTCTCAGGCTGTAGAACGAGGATCAAGGCCAAACGGTTCAGGACTGAGGCAGCTCCCAGGCGGTGAGGGGGGCCAGTCCACAGACGATGAAAAAGGCATAATAATGAATGATGGAGTAGGAAGAGGAGATATCATATGGTCTAATACAAGACAACACACACAAACACATTCAGACCAGACACAAGCCCAAACACACTCCGACCCTACACCCCACCCCAACTGCTCACATGTGGTTTTGAATCTTGGACCAGGGTTCTCTCTGACTGAGGAGGACTACACAATGTTTGTTTCACAATTTTCTTCCTCATGGTTTGGTCTTCCTCCCTCTTCGTACAGGTCTCTCTTGCACTGATGCAGTCTCACGGTCACAATCCTCTGAACCCTCAATCTGAACCCAGGGAAAAAACAGAACCCGAGCCCAGCTTCTCTCTCAGGTCTGTGATAATGGGAATGAAAGATATCTGCATAGCTACATTACTGTATATTCAGTCCAATACGACCCTCTGATTATAGACATGATATATTATTGGTGTGTATTCTGTAATAATACATTATTATTATCCTCCAGGAAGGTTTTGTAGAGGCCTAAAGACTGTATTTTTGCATATAGATAATGTTCATTTAAATTCAATGAAATGTTTTTTTGTATAGCCCTAAATAACAACAGCAGTTATCTCTGAGGACTTTACGAAGTTGAGAATCAAAGGGGAGGAGGACCAATGTTCAGAAATGTCACCACTGTCCTTAGACCAAAAGTTTGGACACACCTTCTCATACAAAGAGTTTTTTATTTTCATGATTATGAAAATGGTAGATTCACACTGACGGCATCAAAACAATGAATTGTTGTGGAATTATGTACGTACTAAAAAAAAAGTATGAAACAACTGAAAACACGTCTTATATTCTCGGTTCTTCAAAGTAGCACCTTTTGCTCTGATTACTGCTTCACACACTCTTGGCATTCTCTTGATGAGCTTCAAGAGGTAGTGACCTGAAATGGTCTTCCAACAGTCTTGAAGGAGTTCCCAGAGATGCTTAGCACTGGTTGGCCCCTTCACCTTCACGCTGTGGTCCAGCTCACCCCAAAACCATCTGGATTGGGTTCAGGTCCAGTGACTGTGGAGGTCAGGTCATCTGGCCCAGCACCCACCACTCTCCTTATTGGTCAAACAGCCCTTACACAGCCTGGGTGTGGATCTACAGTCAATAGGCATGAAAAGAAAGGAAGCTCATTGAATGAGAAAGTGTTTCCAAACTTTTGGTCTGTACTGTAGTTTGTCCCAACGGAGGAGGGATTTTACATTTGGACCCTTTTTAAACAAAAGAGTCGTTAGAAAAGGCCATTCATGTTCGGTATTGGCATCATTCCAACCCACTGTTCAGTGTTCAGAGGTTAAAAGAACTTAAGCTGCTGGACTTTATCAAGTTTAAAAATGCTTAAAAAAGCCCGTTTCCACCAGCCTTACTCGACTCCGTTTTACTCTACTCGACTAATGTTATTCTGTTTTTCTGTTAATAATTGTTGCTGTATCTTTTGTTTGATATACATACACAGCATTTAAAACCTTTCTGCTCACCAGTTTGGCCGCACTGAGAGACTGTTCCATGGATCAGGGAGATTCCTCAGAATCTCTCTCCCTCCCCCCTGCACTCCCACTCCTCCCATCACCAGACCTGCAGCAGCTCCTCCAGCAGGTGGCAGAGTTAGACCTGGAACAGCTCAAGGTCAGTCTGCTACACTTTAGTTTTTTCTACACTTCTTATTTGAAAACCTCACAGTTTTCCATGTTTGTGTGTATCTGCAGCACCTGGAGGATGTCCACGTCGTTGTTCTGCACAAGGAGGAAGGAGCAGGACTGGGCTTTACCATCGCTGGGGGCTGCGACCTGGAGAACAAGGCACCAACCGTAAGAGATGCATGTTAAGCAGAATGATTACTACTTACTAGATCAAGATTATTTCTCTGTTTTTGTGATCTCTTTGAGGTGTCAGTTTTTTCCTCGTCATGTGAATGAAGTTTGACAGGGCCGTGTGATTATACAGTATGAGGCCAATCTCTGTCAGTTAGAACACTTTAGCACCAGCTTGGCCTGGATAGAACAAGGGCCAAGAGAGACTAAAGAAGGACCCGGTTCTGGTTAAACAGGGTCAGTGCAACCACTCACAATCAAAGTAGAATATAGATGTGGCCATACGTGCCTGATAAAGCCAGATTCTGTCAGACCTCTGAAGCTGTCCTGGGCAAGACCTGGTTAATACTGTGATGGGAGACCTGTGAGAACACCAGGTGCCACAGTTGGTCTGTGACATCAGAGTCTGGTGTGTGCGTGAATGGCCAGTGGTGGTTGAAGAGGTCGTAGTTTCTCACTACCGTGTATGGAGTTAAAGAAAAATGACATGTGAAGCATCTATGTGTCCTGAAAAAAGCTACAGTATATAAGACCAATGCATTATTATTATTATTACTGGGTAGAGTAGGGCAGAGCACAGGAGAGGAGAGTATAGGAGGGTAGAGTAGGGTAGAGTGGTAGAGTAGAATACATGGCTGGTGAATATTGTGCTAAAGCTGTTATACTGTATCTGTCACCAGTCCTCGTCGTACTTCCTGACAGTAGCTGTGTGTCTGCAGGTGCACAAAGTCTTCCCTACTGGTCTGGCCGCTCAGGAGGGCACCATCCACAAAGGGGACCAGGTTTTATCCATAAACGGACAGAGTCTGAGCTCTGCCACTCACTCAGAGGCCACAGCTGCCCTGCGTTTGGCCCGGACCCAGGCGGTGGCAGTGGTGGTGGTCTGGAGGAGAGAGGGGGATGAGGAGGAGGAAGTGGAGAGCCCGGCTGACGGCAACACATGTGAGTCACTGCTCTGGCGAACTGTTTCAGTGAAGAGGGAGCAGCGTCTACAGTCAGAGCTCCACTTCGAAAGCACGAGATTGCGAATACAAACCGTACATGAGTTTCCTCTGAAAAGTGGAGCTCCCTTAGACATAGAGGAGCTCTGTCACACGGAAGGAGCTTGGAGTAGAACCCCTGCTCCTCCACGTGGAGAGGAACTAGTTGAGGTGGCTCGGGCATCTTTTTGGGAGATGTCTACGTCTAGGGATACACACACACACACACACACACACACACTGACACAGACACACACTAGCGAGTGATAGATCGAAGCATTTGGAAAACTGTTTTACTTTGGAATCGAGCTGTGGGTGAATCCAAATGAAATGTAGCACCATATATTTGATGCACTAATGTTATTATGTTATCGTGTGTGTGTGTGTGTGTGTGTGTGTGTGTGTGTGTGTGTGTGTGTGTGTGTGTGTGTGTGTCAGTGGAGGAGGGTCAGCTGCTTAGTGTGAGTCTGGACAAAGGCTCTGCAGGAGTGGGCTTCACATTAGAAGGAGGAAGAGGCTCCATCCACGGAGACAAACCGCTGCTCATCAGCCGCATATTCACAGGTGCAACCTTCAAATCAATTCAATGTATTTGTGTATCGCCCTGAATCACAACAGCGTTTTGGAGGACTTCATAAAGTTGTGGACACACCAACAACAAATCAGACAATATAACCGTTCAAACACAGGAAATGCAATCAAACCAAACACATAGGAGCCATTGGTCCACAGAGAGCAGGATGACCACTAAATGTTAATAAATGTCCCGACTCAGCACTGTCCTTAGACCCTCCTGCATCGGAAAGGAACCTCTCAGACACTCCCACGGACGGACAGGCTGTAGATCCAGGACTGAGGCTATAGATCAGCTGTGATTATTCGAATTATCAACTGAGACAAATGTACAGGTCAGACAGAACAGTGCCGCCTTGTGGAGGAAAATCAGAAACACAGGTTTGAATTCAAATTGCTTCATCCAATTTTTTAAATGTAGTCTCAGGTTACATTTACATAATTATTTTAAAATTAAATTCATTTTTATGTTTTTAGGGACCAACAAGGCAAGGCAAGTTTATTTGTATACCACAGTTCATGCACAATGCAACTCAAAGTGCTGAACAAAAGAAAAGAAAATGAAAAACAGCAAAACAGAGGAGGAGCCTATCTCAATCAATCAATCAAAGTTTATTTGTAGAGCGCCTTTCATACACAGGGCAACACAAAGCGCTTCACAGTCCACATCACGAATCATCACACAAAACAAACACCAGAATCACAATTAAAACATTAAAATCACACAAAAGATTAAAACCATTTAAACTTTCAAAATTACACGGAATTAAAAAAAAAAAAAAATACATAACAACAGTGCATTAGAAATGGAGATAAAGTCCTTCGGTTGTGTGCACAGGCAAACAGAACAGTCTTTAACCTGGATTTGAACATTGACAGAGTATACGCCTGTCTCACATTTTCAGGGAGATTGTTCCAGATCTTAGCTGCGTGGATCTGAAACGCTGTATAACGCTGTATTTTAGCTGTATAAATCTGAAATGCTTTTTTACTATCGTAACTTCTGCTATGCACTGCTATTTTCACGTGCACTGAACTAAAAGTATCAACTCTACTCTACTTTACTCTCCACTGATTGGGGGTTTTCCACTGGCCCTGTTTAACGGTCCTCCTTTAGTCCTTCCTCCTGTTGCAGCCGTCATATTGACTGCTCTTCCTCCTGTTGCAGCCGTCATATTGACTGCTCTTCCTCCTGTTGCAGCCGTCATATTGACTGCTCTTCCTCCTGTTGCAGCCGTCATATTGACTGCTCTTCTTCCTGTTGCAGCCGTCATATTGACTACTCTTCCTCTTGTTGCAGCCGTCATATTGACTGCTCTTCTTCCTGTTGCAGCCGTCATATTGACTACTCTTCCTCCTGTTGCAGCCGTCATATTGACTGCTCTTCCTCCTGTTGCAGCCGGAGCAGCTCAGTGCAGCGGTCTTCTCTCTGGAGATGAGATCGTGAGTGTCCAGTCTGCAGGTCTCTCTCTGCAGCTCGGACACATGACGCGATTCGAGGCCTGGAACCACATCAAAGCCTTACCTGAGGGCATCGCCACGGTGACGGTCCGGAGGCGTGTCCAATGACATTATCACTCAGGACCAATCAGAAAGTGTGACATGTATACAGTATACACAGTTCTATCAGTGCAGTTTCTTACATTCCCCAAAAGACTTGAAAAACATTATTTATGCAGAGTCCATAAGTTAAAATAGCAGTAAAATAACAAAAATTAAACAGATATATATGCAGTATTTATAAACGTATGCATCTACAACATTGTCATGATACTGTGGCCTTAAAAAGCATCCTCCACAGTCTGCTCTTAAAGTCGCAGACGCCTTGGGGCTGCCAGGCAGAGACATGGCTGTTCATATGAGCCTTTTGTATTGTTTTACTCAATGAATGTGTTTGCGTGTTAAGCTCTGTTTCCACCAGCTCTACTCTACTCTACTCTATCCTTCTCTTTTCCACTCTACTATGCTCTCGGTAGATAGATAGATAGATAGATACTTCATAGATCCCTGTAGGAGAAATTCCGGCGTCCAGTAGCAGCAAAAATAAAAAATATATTGATCATTCTAAAACACTAACAATAGTAATAATAATAATAATAAGCAACACTAGTCTACTCTTCTCTACTTCCCTTGGCCCTGTTACACCAGTACGAGGTCCTTCTTTAGTCCCTCTTAGCCCTGGTTCTATCCAGGCCGAGCTAGTACTAAAGTGTTCTAACTGACAGTGATTGGCCAGAGTGCTGCTGGAAGCCGTGGTTACCATGGAAATTCCCAGGATACTAGTTTGTTGAGTAGAGTAGAGCTGAGTCGAGTGAAGTAGAGCTGGTGGAGACAGAGCTTTTGTGCTCACACAGATAGCTACTCACCATAACAGTGTTAATAGTTCAGGTTTGTCTTGGTGCAGTTGTATTCATGTAAAAGAGTTTAACTGAAGAATGTGTCTAAAAAAGAAAGTATTTATGTTTATTTCAAAGATTTATTAAACTGGTACAAACTTCATGTGTGTCTTTTTTCACTTGTATTTACTAAAAAAGGGAATTCTACATGTTTTTATTTTGAATGAAAGTATATATTTCTTTATTTGACCTTTTGTCAGTGTGGGTAGTTGTCAGCATTGTGCCTTTACTTAGTAGCGCCACCTGCAGGTGAAAGCCAGACCTTGTCAGACCTCAAGATTATTGTTAGAATATCCATCTATAATCTAACCATTGTGCCGCCTTAAAACGTCCTCGAAGTCACTACAGACAATTTTATCTTCTTCCACATCTCAACTCTGTATTTTCTTGTTTTCTCATGTGATCCACAAATGAATCAGGATCATTAGATTACAGTAACGAGCTGCTGTAGGTCACTTATTACTCCAAGAATAAGGCTCTTCCACCCAGTAACAGGCTGAGTTTAAAGCTGAGGTACCTGGTTTTACTACAGAGAAAACTCAGAGCTATACTGGTGCAACTCTGATAATTAGAATATAGGTCAAACGTCTAATGGATTATACATCTCATTGATCCAGACCCAAATCTACAGCCTCAGTCCTCGATCTATAGCCTCGGCCCTGGATCGACACCATCAGTCCTGGATCTACATACAGTATATAAACTTCTTTAAGCAGCCCCAAGCTACAATCAGTTTGAGACCCCTACTTTAACCCAATGCAATTAAATCCCTACATCCATTTCTATTCTAAAAGTAATAATTGGTCCAAATGGTGATCCAGGTTGTATTTATTGAAACATGCTGCTCACACACACACATGCCTCACATTGAACAGCAAAAAGAACAGGACTCTACAGTACAAGTATCGGATTGATTGGTTCATTAGGAGGTATTCATACAATATAAAGTAAAATATAATCTGAGGGGATAGGTTTATTGTGGAGGTGTGTTACATTGCTTTTCCCAAACTAACATCAAGGCATATATGGGATTATCTGTTTTAGCAGGATTTGGATAATTGCCCATAAGAATGAATAGGACTGGGAGGGGTTACAGGCCATATGCGGAGAGGACAGCGGAGCCTTTGTAAGTTTTCAGGTGTTTACCATAAAAACAAAAACATCTGTGAATATACAATGTTTTAGATCATACTGAGGAACATTCCGAGCAAAGAAATAGCATCTCGAAAATCAGTAATGGGCTCAAACTAAAGTAAATATGACGTTTTTTGCACAGCTGGAGACTCCCCCTTCCTCGCCTTGGAACCAGGCATGAGAACATGCAAACTCCACATATAAAAAGCCCGGGTTGACACAGGATTCGAACCCACGACCTTTCCGTTGTGAGGTCTGAGTGTAGCCGTGCTGTTGTGAAAGATTACACTTTAGTAGAAGGCCCTGAAATCATCGGTAAGTCTTGCAGAAGTTACAAAACCATTTTTTAAAATTAATTTAAATGTAAAAAAGTCCATTTTAATATATTTAAAGATTTGTCTTCAGCCCAATAAGTATAGTGTGTTCGTTTGTGACACTTTATGATTTATTTTTCCCAATTTTACATCATGTGTTGTAAAAGTGTAATGTCATATCCCCACAAGAAGGAAGTACGTTTAAAAATTTGATATTTTGTAAAATATTAAAATAAAATCAAAATTGTGACTATATCAGTATATCAGCGTTTTCAGACAATTTTGCAGAACATTTACTTCCAAAATGTTAGAGCAAACCAATATGTTTAACTGGAATAAAAGCAGTATTTTTCATATGTTTATAAATCATTATTGAACACATTTAGCAGCCTGAAGGATTTGATCACAAAACTCACACATAATACATGACCAGATATTAGCGTCAATCATGAAACCATTTTAGATTGAATTGTGAAGAAAACCGTTGTACAGAGTAGTGTTTTTAAAATTCATATGATTATGTTTGCAAATGTAAGTAATAACATTGAGTACTTCTGGCATTACTGGTCAGATAACACCATGTGTACATGTGAGGCCCAGTCCAGTCCTTTAACTGTGGTTGAGGTAGAAACAGATAAATTAACTTTAAATCTCAGTCTGGTCACAACAGCAGCTGAGGAAAGCACCAGTGTTTTCTGTTTTAATATATATCTATAAATCTATATATATTTACCGGAAAGAAAGACAAGGGTGAGAGACCAGGGAGAGACCAGAGGAAGAGACCAGAGGGAGACCAGAGGAAGAGACCAGAGGGAGAGACCAGAGAGAGAGACCAGAGCAAGACCAGAGGGAGAGACCAGGGAGAGACCAGAGGGAGACCAGAGCAAGACCAGAGGGAGAGACCAGGGAGAGACCAGAGGGAGACCAGAGGAAGAGACCAGGGAGAGACCAGAGGAAGAGACCAGAGGGAGACCAGAGGAAGAGACCAGGGAGAGACCAGAGGAAGAGACCAGAGGGAGACCAGAGGAAGACCAGAGGAAGAGACCAGGGAGAGACCAGAGGAAGAGACCAGAGGGAGACCAGAGGAAGAGACCAGGGAGAGACCAGAGGAAGAGACCAGAGGGAGACCAGAGGAAGACCAGAGGGAGAGACCAGGAAGAGACCAGAGGAAGAGACCAGGGAGAGACCAGAGGAAGAGACCAGAGGGAGACCAGAGGGAGACCAGAAGGAGAGACCAGGGAGAGGCCAGAAAGAGAGACTAGAGAGCGACACCAGCAAGAGACCATAGACAGAGATATACGAGAGAAACCAGAGAGACCAATGTGAATACTCGGCGTGCCACAGCGCCGCAAATGGCGAAGTGGCACGCTCTCTGCCAAAACAATTTCTAAGTGGTAACTTTTGTTTGTTACTTATGTGGCAATAAAAATGATTCTGATTCTGAGTAGTGCTGTGGTGATTGGAGCACTAGGGGCAGTGGGTTACAGCTGGTCCCTGGAACAAACTCAAAAATCTGCAAAATGTGCAGAGCTCGGAACAGCAAAAACATTGCACTGAACCCTCAAGCTCCCGAACCTCAGACTCCTCAGAGAAGGGTCATGTTTGGAAGAGCAGGCTCCAGGCGCACCTTTTATATTCACTTTTAATTATTCACCATAAAAAATAAATATGAGGGTTAAAAAGGAACTGTTTTGTAATTAGCATTTTATAATACGTCTTATATTTGATTGATTCCAAACGTGGTGTTCTGGTTTCACAAACATAGACCGGTACCAAAGCCCAACCCAATGTCTTAAAGGTCTATAGGAGGATTTTCCCAAATTTTAGGAAAGAACCGCCCTTTCCACTTTTTGAACAAAACTCTCTGGTCTTATTTGACGAGCACGTATCACCAGAATGATTGACAATTGGGAGGACAAATAATCTTTATGATCCACCTGGAAGTAGAAAATCCTCCTATAGACCTTTAATGATTGATTTCTTAATGATTAAATGAAGTGTATAACATTAAAAACATGCTTTTTTTTCAGTCAGACTCAAAGAGGCAGTGAACGCACCGTACGTAATCAACATACATTTAAGTGTAAATCATGGACTGCATCCAAATTCAACAAAAAGGGACTAGAGAGACCAGAGAGAAACCAAAAAGAGACCAAAGAGTGACTAGAAAGAGACCAGAGAGATAACAGAGAGCGTGAGACCAGAGAGAGACCAATGAGAGGCCAAAAAAAAAACACCTTCTTTAACCTTCCTTCTCGCATCCATGAACTAAGTGGCCTTCAAAGTCACAAAAGTGTGGTAACTTTCACTTATTCTTTCACAAGATTTTCAAGGAGACGTATTAATTATTTCCTCATAAAATAAACCTGAGAGTTTTTTATCCACGCAACAACAAGGAACAAACATATAGCCCCGCCCCTTCTGTTTAAAAGCTCCAGTCTCAGTCCTGTAACAAGGAGAGACCAGAGTGAGACCAGAGTTCGTGGAGAGCGACTCAGAGCAGTTTTATATCTTTGAACCAAGAGAATTGCCCAAAACGTCATGGTCATCTTGAATGGACAAACACCGTATGTAATAGATCTTCTTTAATGCACGAGAAATGAGAAAGAAGGAGGTATTTTTTCTGAATTTGGATGCAGCCATGATTTCTGAGTCCGGCTCCAGCTCAGGAGATGAGGGCCATGCCACATGCAGGTCACACACAAAGAGGATTTGAGCGGAAGAGAGAAATCAAATATGATCATCGTCATGTGTCAGGATCCAAAGTACGACAACATTTCTCACTTCCGGGTTTTAAATCTGCAGAAACTTAAAGCTGGGGTATGTAACTTTTTACATAAATAACACATGTCTTTTGTCCCAACAGAAAGAGCCTTAAAAAGTAGAAAAGTTGTGAACAAATCAGACCAGAACACCGGATGCATTCATCCGAAAATGCATCATTAGGGAAACCAGAGAGAGACCAGAGAGAGAGAGCAGAGAGAGCAGAGAGAGACCAGAAAGAGAGAGACCAGAGTAAGACAAAAGGAGACCAGAGAGAGAGAAAGACCAGAGAAAGTGTTACAGAGGCCAAACATACATGACTGTGAAAACTAGTAAAAGAAGCAAGAGCGAGAAGTTAGTTACATAAAAGTTAGGTACCCCAGCTTTAACGAGTCGTTGTTTGCTTTTGTGTTTTGCTTTTCGGATAGAGACATGATGTAGACGTGTTTGAGGTTATAAAAGCCTTTTGTCTACAACTATATTTAGCCTGGACCAAGAAGGGCAGTGATCTACAGCAATAGTTATCACTAGAACTCCCAGAGCAGTCAATTTGACGGCTTTTAGTTTTGGAAGCATAATGCGTAAGCATCTGTACATTTGTGAGTATTTAGCCATTTTCGGTCGCTTGGAAACTACAATTCTATGTTATGGTCTATAGCCCCTTTTCTCCAAGCTCCTGCTCCTAGGCTGGTTCTGGGCTAGTTCTAGGCTGGTCCTGGTTCTGAGTTCTTCCTAGCTTTCCACCAGGGCAGAGCCAGCGCTAGTTACCATAGCAACACATGTACATCCAGCAGTTAGCATTTGGCCTTTAAACAAACAGTTTTTGCTGTATTTCAATTATAATTACCAGTTAGAGTATTTAGTGAATGTGACTTTTCGTAATTCCATGGGCTAGGATGGGAGCAGTCGGAGCAGTTTCAGGATTCTATATTTATATATTTTTATTTATTTGGTATGGACATAACAATAGCATTGGACAAACCAGATACATTGTTTTTAGTGTTATAGCAAGACTGCTAATTTGCAACATCTTCTGGGAGTCCTAGTGTTAACAACCCCACTGTACACATTTGGGTTTGGGCAGGAAACATAAAAGTGTAAAACTTGGTACAAACATGATGTAAGTTCACAGTTTGACACGTGGAGTTGTCCTGTGGAGAACTGGACAGTCACTAATGTCCCTCCCAGCTCAGAGGGTCCATAGTCCCCTGTGAGGTCCCAGCAGTCCACCTGCTGGGTCAGATCACGGTGCGTTCCCATGGATACGGGTCAGTTTGCTCAGTCCCCGGGTTCTGGAGGCCACGGTCTCCTGTCAGAAGTCCTTGAGCGACTTCACTGCTTTGGTCAGGTTGCAGTAGAACTCGGCCATGCTGGAGGGGAAGAAGGACTCGACCACGGAGCGAGGCAGCAGGCCCCCAAGGTCAGTCTGGAACACGGTGAACACCTGCGTCTTGTTCGGCTCCCTGCAAAAAACACAGAAAGCATGTAAGATACGATAATGATAATAATAATAATAATGCATCAGCTTTTGTGGACACTCAAAAGTCTCTTCACAGTATTACTTATTCACTCCATACACGTGGTGATAAACTAATACAGCAGCCACAGCTGCCCTGGGGCTAACTGACAGAAGCGAGGAAATCAGTCTGTGCTATCCGCCTCTTCAACCACCACTAACCCTTCACACACACATCAGTCTCATTCTAATGTGAGTGAAGTGTCTTGCCTAAGGACACAACCACAGTTTGGTACTTTACAGCCACAACCGCCCCCCCTAGGGCCACTCGTGTTCCCGGTACTAACCAAGCCCTGCCCTCCTTAGTTTTAGAGGTCTGAAAAGATCAATACAATACTAGCCCTAAATACTGATGCAATGCACCTGCTGGGGTTCAGCCATGAAGTGTGTAGTAGTGGACTGAGTATGACATCACCATAGTGTTAGCTAGCTGGAGTCAATTGCCTTATATGGGCATTTGTTCTGCGTCTGGAGTTTACCCCTCGTATCTGGATTAACAAAGACAATATAACAATATAAACCCCAGGATCACAAAGAGCTAAAACTTCATCATGAGCACTTCCCTATTAGACTTCATTGAGCTAGCGAGTTAGCCTCGAGCTAGCAGCTTATCAATGTCCATCTACTACTGTATATACAGTCTGTAGGTTCAACAGTACAAACAAACAGTATTACATATGACTACTTATTTGTGTATAAGCATTAATTAAAACAAATGTCTGCTGCTATTTATTTTATTTGTGAAAAAATTTATAAATTAAAATCAGAAAATGACTTGCCAATAATAATAATAATAGCCAAAAACCTATTGATCTCAAATAATGTTTTACATATTTTTTAATAAAACTGATTCTCCCATAACTCTGGACCCTCTTGTGTGGCTGACTCCATTATTCCTTAAATTCCTTAAACTCCTTAAACTCCTTAAATCCTTAAACTCAGCAGTGACTGTAAATCACAAATATGTCGACAGAATGTTGATAAATCTAGTTAATTGTTGTGTTTTTGTAGTGTATTGTTGTGTTTTTGTAGTGTTGTATTATTGTACTGTGTACAGCACATTGGGGCAGTGATGGCTGTTTTGTAAATGTGCTTTATAAATAAATTTGACCTTTGACCTTTGACCTTTAATTACTTGGACATTTCTCCTTTTACTATATTAACTTTAATGCCTCAGCATGATAGGCCAAACCATCCCATCAGAAGAGTGATTATACTCTAGTCTGAGAGAGTATGTGGCTGTGGTGAAGCTCTCTAAAGTACAGTAAATAACAGTATTGCTGCAGAAGAAGGGCCTCACCCTGGCACCGGCACACACACGCAGCCGCAGGGGTGGTTGAAGCCCCTGACGAAGCCCGGCTGAGGGGGGCAGGACGAGTGCAGTACGTTGGTGGCTGTGAACGGAAACAGCAGAAAATATTATTAATTCATGATCAGTGAAAATGACATTTAAGGCTGGAGTGTGGTGGAGAGGGATAGCTGCTAAGACTGTAGCACGAACACAGGGATTAGACATTCGGATTGGACACATGCAATTAAATGATAAGTAAGTAAATCCATCAATTTTCTTCGCCTTTATCCGTTGCCGAGCAGCTGACCTCTCTCTCCACACACCTGAATCCTGAGGCGTTCCCAGGCCAGCTGAGAGACACTCTTCCCTGTGGAGGAGAGCACCTCCCCAGGGAGCTTTGCAAACAGATTCAGATTCAGATTCAGATTCAGATTCAGATTCAGATTCATTTATTTCGCCATTTGCAGTATGTATACACCACATTGGAATACATTTTGTAAAAGTTCCCCGTGTGCACAGGACAAGTACAGACACAAAACAACATTAAAAGACAAAAATAAAACAAATTTTAAAAACAGTAAACAAATGTCACAACAAATGTCACCGTGAAGTTGACCAACTTAAAACAGATCTATACGAGTGCAAAACATTAAAGTGCTCTATTCAAACTGTTAACAGCTCGTGGAAAAAAACTGTTAGCATGACGAGATGTCCTGCATCTCAGGGAACAGTATCTTCTGCCAGAGGGAAGAAGCTGGAACAAGGCTTTTCCTGGGTGGCCAGAAGAGTCTCTGATAATTCTCAGGGCACTGTTAAAAAGTCTGGATTGATAAAGAACCTCCAGAACAGGAAGCTCGCAGCCCACGGTCCTCTCTGCAGAGCGGAGCACCTTGTTTAGAGCTCTCTTTTCTTTATCTGTGATGTTACCGAACCACACAGACACAGAACCAACAAGTAAACTCTCAATGGTGCAGCGATAAAAGTTCAGCAGAATCTTAGAGTTAGTGGTAAATTCTCTAAGTTTCCGCAGGAAGTAGAGACGCTGACGAGCTTTCTTTACGACTCGGTCAGTGTTTTTAACCCATTTCAGGTCATCAGACAGAGTTAGACCCAGAAACTTACACTCCTCTACAATCTGCACTTGGGAGTTATCGATTGCGACAGGCAAATGAGAACTATTGCAACTGAAATCAAAGACCAGTTCACATGTTTTGGATGCGTTCAGCTGGAGGTTGTTAGCCTTACTCCACTGAACCACGTTTTGGATCTCGGCTCTATAAGAGGATTCATCGTTATTACTGATGAGACCGATGATGGTGGTGTCATCAGCATATTTGATGATCAGGTTAGAGTCTGAGGAAGACACACAATCATGAGTGTACAGTGTAAAAAGTAAAGGACTCAAAATACATCCCTGAGGAGATCCAGTGCTCACAGAAACAACATCTGAAAAACAGTCATTGATTTTCACTCTCTGAGATCTGTCAGTTAAAAAGCTATAGATCCATTTACACATGGCACCACTTAAACCCAGAGACATGAGCTTTTCAATCAGTTTACCTGGGACAAGACAATTAAAAGCAGAGCTATAATCAATGAACAGCATTCTTGCAACAGATTTCCTATTGTCCAAGTGACTGTAGACAGAGTTCAGAGCAAAGGAGATGGCATCCTCCACACTCCTGTTCTGTCTGGAGCGGGTCAACACTCACAGGGATCTGGCTCTTAATGAAGTCCAGCACAAGCCGCTCGAAAGTCTTCATTAGGACAGAAGTGAGGGCCACAGGGCGATAGTCATTAAGGCATGTCACAGGAGTTTTCTTAGGAACTGGGATAATGGTCGACTCTTTAAAGCAGTTCGGCACAGTACAGTTCCTTAGCGACAGGTTAAAAATGTCTGTTAGCACTGGGGCAAGTTGCTCAGAGCACAGTTTCAGGACACGAGGAGGGATGCCGTCCGGGCCAGGGGCTTTCCGGACAATGGTGCTGGACAAGACCCGCTGGACTGCCTCCTGAGTCACGGTGAACGCACAAACCACCTCATCTGGCTCCTCTCCAAGTGGAGGAGCAACAGCTCTACTCCGAGCCCCTCTCGTGTGACTAGATTATAGATTATTTGAGGCAGTGGATGTGGTGTTTGTGCTGCTCTGCTCAAACAAATTCTAAAGAGGTGGTGATGGGGGCACTTCAAAAACCGGGTTATGCTTTCGAGGCATGGCTTCTCCAACTCCAACTCCAACAACTTCATATACAACATCATATAACTGCTTCTAAAACATGACAGTTAATAAAGTCACAAGGAAACTTTTGTGGTTTAAAGGACTCTCTCTCTCTTGTCTCTCTCTCTGGTCTCTTTCTCTGCTCTCTCTCTGGTCTCTCTCTGGTCTCACTCTGGTCTCTCTCTGGTCTTTCTCTGGCTTCTCTCTCACTCTGGTCTTTCGCAGGTCACTCTCTGGTCTCTCTCTCTGGTCTTTCTCTGGTCTCTCTCTGGTCTCTCTCTGGTCTCTCTCTGGTCTTTCTCTGGTCTCTCTCTGGCCTCTCGCTCACTCTGGTCTTTCCCTGGTCTCTCTCGGTCTCTCTCTGATCTTTCTCTCACTCTGGTCTTTCTCTGGTCTCTCTCTGGCCTCTCTCGGCCTCTCTCTGGTGTCACTCTCTCTGATCTTTCTCTCTATCATTAATAATTAGCAAACAAACACAAAACCACTTGTGACACGTCAGTAGAAAGCCACTTGCTGTCAGCTCCAAATCTGCTGCGAATGAACACAGGATATTTATTTGCGTAGCTTTGATCCACATGAGTTCAGCTGGACATTAAGCACAGCAGGACGGAGCAGAGTTCAGTGGGACAAGAGTAAAGACGGACCTCGTGACCCCAACAGGCCATAATAAAATAACCATTACCTTCAACAGGCGTGAGTAAACACACAGGAAGTTAATCATTAGTGTTTAGAACGACCTTTATCTGCAAAGTTTTACACTAACGGAAAATCAAAGCTCTTATTGGAGGCCCCAATAAGAGAAGTCTCTCCATGGCCTCGCACCAAAGTACAACTGTGACAAGTTAGTGCCATATGAACCAACTGGGACCCCGAGGAGCACAGGGACTGGCCTCCTACTAGTACTTTAAGGAGCACAGGGACTGGCCTCCTGCTGGTCCCAGAGTCAAGACTAAACATCTGAGACATGAGAAATGTGAGACAGGATTCTACTCTGACAATTATTTAAATCCAGGTTAGCTTATTGACGGCCTGCGGTTTTAGAGGATTTTACAGATTTTAAAGACCCACAAAATATTGTGTACTATGACTATGTGAAATCTGAAACTGGATTCTGAAAGACTGGACTGACGGCTTTCATTGTAAAAATAAGTTTGTTCCTAGCTTCTTTTGTTTTCCTGTAATCCCAGGCAAGTCCATCTACAACCGCGGACTGCCCTGCTCGACCCGCCCGGGAGCACTTCAATTCTGGGCCACGTTCTGTAGCTTGTGACCAATTCATATGTATATATTTTGTGTCTTAACTGTTGATTCTCTGATCTGTGTTGGTGATTTCAATGGTTTTGTTAAGTCCTCTGAGATAACTTCTGTTGTGATTTAGGGCTATACCAGAATAATTTGTTGTTGTTGTTGTAAAGCGAAGTTTTCAATGAAATCACCAGACAAAAAGACGTCAGTGGCAGGCAAGGAGTTAAAAACAGTTCTGTTTCAAACTGATATCTGTTTGGGACAGATATCAGTTTTATTGATGTCAATCCAAAAGCACACCTCAGCTTCTTCTACTGTCATTCTACAGTTTTCATGAACTGTAGAATGACAGAATCCTTGAGCTGCGTCTCACATGATCCTGGGGCAGTTCTGTCGCTGTTGGATTTAAATGTGATGTAACATGTGAGAGACACGAAACAGTGGATCTGGTCCAAAGCCTCAAGCCCTGTCTCTGCTGCACTGTGGTCAGAAAGCTCACCATCTCTGCCTTTTACACCAGAGACTGTAATAAAGGCAGAGCGACCTGCTATTACAGTGACGTGCTCATGGGTGAAGCCTGAAACCTCACTTTCGCTCCGTTCATTCTCACTGAAGTTAATGTCTCTGAGCCAGTCCATTTGTACTCTCCTTAAAATCATATTTGAGAGAATTTGGCTCCAGGTTTACACCCAGAGTGGCTCTAATGGCGAGGCAAGGTTATTTGTAGAGCACAGTTTATACAAAGGGCAACTCAAAGTTAGAATCATAAATAATCACAGAGCAATAAAAAGGGCGAAGGTTCCTTAAGGTGGTACGCACAGCTGACCTAGATTTGAACACTGTCAGAGTAGAAGCCTGTCTTACATTTTCAGGAAGACTGCTTCCCCATGTTTAGTCCTGACTCTGAGCACCAGCAGGAAGACAGCTCCTCAGAGTTCCAGCGAGATGCCGGTCCCTGTGCTATTCAAAGTCCCAGCAGGAGGCCAGGGAGGGTATGGACACAGCTGTTGCACTCCAGAGCTGATGACTTAGCACACATTCCTGCTTCAGTGTGTTTATGTGAACGGCAAAGAGATGTTGATGCAAAGTTGATTAGCGCCGTTTTCAGAGCTGACCTTAAAGCCCCAGAAGGTCTTTTTAATTCACTGTGATTATCTATTTAATGCACCTTGAGTTTCCTTGAGTATGAACTGCGCTACACAGATAAACTTGCCTTGCCACACTTGTTACAGCCCTGGATAAAACACATCCGAGACACACATTGGGATGATGGGTGAGCGGTTACCCACCATTGGATGAGATGGTGCCGTCTTCGTACTTTTTAACAACGATAACATCAACAAAGTCTCGGGGAGAGATGATGCCCATAGCGGCGGACGGCGTGACGGTGCGACACACGGACACGTCCTGAGAGAGACACACAAACACACACACTGTTACAGTGGAGCCAAGTGGAGAAGGACAGAATGTAAACCCAGGATTGAGCCTGTAGACCCAGGACTGAGGTTGTAAATCCAGGACTCAGGCTGTAGATCCAGGACTCAGGCTGTAGATCCAGGACTGAGGCTGTAGACCCATAGCCTTACTCTCGCCAGACCCATGTAGTTCGCTGCACTTCACACATGAGTCTGGTACTGAGCCATAGTGGTTGGATTTCAGAAGGCAGGGCCTTGTAAAAAAAATTCTTGTATGTGATTGGATAGACCACTTGTCCGTTATCTTGAATGAAGTCTGCTTTCAACCACTCACATCGAAGCACACGGCTCCCACAGGTTGCCAAATCCCAGCAAGATTTTCCAACCCAAAATCCGCGAGAATACCCAAAAAAAAAAAAAAACACTCAGAATGATTTTTGGCTAAAAACGTAATGTAATCAACTTGGGCTATCATGATTCTGTTTATTGTCTTTCTGTTTATTTAATACCTACAAGTCTCTTGGAAAAAAATATGCGGGAACCACCAAACCTGGCAACCCTGCTGCATAGTGTGTAAACAGGAACACTGAACCGGTGCTTCAACCAAACGTTACAGGAACATTTGATTCTTAAAACACACATATATCAACATAGAACCATCAACATCTCGCCTCAAACTGCATTAAAAGTGACATCCGTGTCTTAATTCGATCGTATTTACTCTTTTAAAAAGATTTGCGGACTTTACGTCCGCCAACTTGGATTCCTCTCGCTGCTGCATGAGAGAAGCTTGAGAAGGCGGTGCAAATCCCACGTAACACCGGCAATCCTGATTGGTCGATTAAAAAATTATCTGGGGAAGGCGTTCGCTATGGCGTCGATACCAGACCCATGTGGTTCAGCCAAACGCCTCTGGTGGAGCATGGCGGAACTACAAGGGTCTGGCAGAGCCAGGCTAGTAGATTCAGGACTGAGGCTGTAGATTCAGGGATCAGGCTCATATTAAATGTTAAAAGATTAATCAATAGAAGAATTAGCTTTAGTCTTATAAGCATAGCACAACTATTTTTCTTCAAGTTGTAATTTACAGCTGAGGTACATAACTTTTTTTTTGTGAATAGTACCATTTGTTTGTGATACAGAAAGAGCATTGTAAAAATAACATTGAATGAACAAATTAGACCACAACATGCTGTCATCTTACACAACATGTGCGTGTGCGTGTACCTCTGTGATCTGCTGCAGGAGCTCGAATTTCTTGACGTTAGAATCCCATTTGACCCGAAGTCCATTGGGGATCGGCTTCAGACACTCCCAGACTTTGAGGAGACCCCCGTTCACCAGCGCCTCCCCTTTGTATCTGCACAAGAGAAACACACATTATCACTCAATGTATCTGACTGGAGCAACACAACACACAACTGCTCAGTGCATATGGACCAATGCACTACCACTTGAATACCATTATTTGTTGAGACAAAATATTTGCATACACATTTCTTGCCTGATTGAATCTCACAAACATCCACATCATTATAGCCTACCCCTGACCATAACCCTGACCCTCATTATGGCCCTGACCCTAGGACTGCACAATTTGATGTGACTGTGATTATTTTCCAATATCCGTTATGTTTAAAAAGTCTGTGTTTGCAAAGAATGATTCGTTTTTAATAGAGCCATTCATTATTGCATTCCTTAAGCATCAAGCGGCTGTTGGTGCAGCAACCCTCCTCCTCCCTCACCTCTTCAGTGGAGAATCTTCATGTTATCCGCTCAGCTTCCTTCACCACCAGGGTTTAGACCTGGGGGACAGCAGCACAAGTCTCTAGACCTGAGGGACTCTAGCACCAGGGTCTAGACTTGGGGACAGCACCAGGGTCTAGACCTGGGGGACTCCAGCACCAGGGTTTAGACCCAAGAGACAAAACTAGGGTTTGTACCCGGTGGTTCACATGCTAAAAATCAGTATTTCTGCCAGGGTCTAATTACCAAACTTTAATGAACATTTCTCAAATGCAGTAAATGCTCCTGTGTCTGGGTCTAATGAATGATTTGCAGAAACAATGTTTTCAAACAAACTATACAATACAATCATTGTTTTTTAACATGAACGTCTTATTAACCAGTTGCTTTCATCTTCTCTCATCTTGTTAACGTGAGATCCGGAGAGAGTCGAGTTTCACGTCTCACAAAAGCCTTTCCCGTATTGGATTCATATCGGAGTTCTCTCGTATTTCACTGTTATTCGTCACTGGGTTTTTGAATCGTGCTCTGAACTGAACTCACACGTTTCCTGGATACTCCACAGACGGACGCCAAGACACAACCACGTCATTCTGGAAGAAAACAACAGTTAAAAATAACATTATTTATTTGGTCTAATCATCTACACAGTGGCATACCCTTGATAGTTCAAATCAATCCTAACCTTTTACAAAGTTGTGGATTCAACATCAACAGATCAGAGAATCAAACGGTTCTAACCAGAAAAAAATGCAGTAATAACAAACACATGAGAGCCATTGGTCCATAGGGACCGGGGTGAGCCCTGTCCTTAGAGACCAGACTGTCTATCCAGGACTGTAGAGGCTCCCCGGTAGGGAGTCCTGGATCTATAGCCTCAGTCCCGTTATTCCCGTTTGTTATTATTGCATTTCCTGTGTTCACACTGTTTGATTCTCTTTTAAAGGCCGCTGGGATGACTGCTGTGATATAGGGTGACACACAAATAATTGACACACAAATTTAAATTGAATTTAACTTTCAGTTTGTTTTAGTCTGTGTGAGGTCCAGCAATTCCTAAATGAGTTGACAACTATTTCAAGAATCCATTGGTTGTTATAATTATTTGACTATTCGATTAACTTCATACTTTCAATAGATATTCATACACTGCAGACACATGACTTTTAAAATGCTGGGTGGACCCGGGAAAATAGTGGGAATGCTTGGTGTGTTGTTTTGTCCCGTGTCGAACACAGGGGAAGACATGGATGTGTCAAAATAACTTGCAGAGCAATGCAACCAGGACCAGAGAGAGAGACCAGAGAGAGACCAGAGAGAGAGACCAGAGACGACCACCAAAAACGTATCCGCAGAAAGACCAGGTTACAGGACAGGTTGAATTATGAGTTGTTCTTCCCCAGTTTTTTTTCACTACTGTTGCTACTACTACTGCTGCTGCTACTATTACCACTACAACTATGCTGCCACATCTCAGGTCGTGGTGCTCTGTACTCCTGTCTTTAGTTTCCCATCGACCTCTTTCTCTGGGCTCAGTGGAGTTCAGCCTCTTCCCTTCAGAGATCTTCTTTTACATAACAACAGGAGCAGAGATCTCCTGATAGTGAGTGTCCCAGGCCGACAGCACTAACGTGGACTAACCAGGGCTGGTCTGTCGCCATAACGGTATATACCATGTGTTTTAGTGGCCTCTGATCTTCAAATTACTATGATTCACTTGATTATGATTCACAAAACATTTAACTTTAACATGTTTAAACCCATGTACGTATTTATATTTAGTAAAACAAATAATACAATCAAAACCTAACATTGGCATCAATTGAAAAGCTTATTTGCAAAAACAAATATCTCTGTTTCTTTCTCTGTTTTCTCTGTCTGATCTCTCCCTCTGGTCTCTCTCGCTGGTTTCTCTCTCTGGTCTCTCACTGGTCTCTCCCTGGTCTCCCTCTCGGGTCTCTCTCTCTGGTCTCTGTCTGGTATCTCTTGGGTCTCCCATCTCTGGTGTCTCTCCGGTCTCCCTCTCTGGACTTTCTCTGGTCTCTTTCTGGTCCCTCTCTGGTCTCTATCTACAATCTTCAACATGCTTGCTTGTCTGCAGTTAATTAAGAAAGAATTTGCTCAAGAAGAGGTGAAACTTAACCTGGATGGCACTAAAGTACAGTAGATCTGACTTTTCAAAAAAACGACTTGGTAAAGAGCAAGGCACTGATCCTATACATTATACATGACTATACCATACTGTTCCATACCATACCCTTTACCCCCAGTCTATACTAAAGCCAACGAGACATTCAATAAGAAAATAGACTTGTGTATATCCTTGAGTTGGGGGAACATAATCAAATTCTACTACACCACAACCATACCATACTATAAATGTACTATCACGTAATAATACTGTATATACCACTCTATAGGCTGCTGTCCTATACTGTTATGTTATTCCCACGCAGTGTTTCCCTTCAGCCCTCACACAGAATTAGCTCTTGATCTCTCTCGCTCCAGTCATTTTTGCGCGTCCATTTTAAACACAATACTGATGCACACGTCCATAACCGCGGATACTCACGGATTTCTTGCAGACTTTCCAGCCGGAGGGGTCCTTCGTGTAGCCCAACAGGCGCTCTGCAGCAAACTTGGCTCTGTCTTCGTGTTCCATGCTTTCAAAAATGCGGTGCGCGAACCCGGATTGAGCTCAGAAGAGCCGGAGGCTGGAGGTGATGATGAGGAGGAGGATGATGATGATGGAGCAGGCCAATGTCAGACGTGCGACTATAGATGGTTGAGCCTCTATAGAGACATGTCCGCGTCTGCAGGGGGTCCTCAGGTGCGACGTGTCAGCACAAAGACATATAAGTGAACATTAAGAAGCAGAACGCATCAACGTAATAACAGCCGCAGCACGCACGGGAATCTATGACGTCAGTGCTGCTTCTGATCCTCAAACCGAACACTATTCAAGCCGTGGCACAGTCATCCATTGTTGTATTAAAAGCATGGAAAACACAAAAACCTATACAAGAGTTCGTATGGTTGAAACCAGAGCGAGTGAAAGAGACCGGTGGGCGGGATAGTGGGCGAGACGCTCTCTTCTGATTGGTCGGAACTCACGTAAGGTCAAGATCACAACCAATCCGAGAACAGGAACGCGGTTACTTCACGGTTGCCTGACGGAAAATGGACAAATAAGGAAAGAGAGGAATAACGCAGGTCCCTCCTCCTCCTCAGTGCGCACGGGCTGCACTTTACTTCTGTCCAGCTGGCAAGACTTTACAAAAGACTACAATACTGTACACTACTAGGATTCTCACAGTCAGCTGGCAACATGGGGCCATCAAATATATGTATAGAGGTTCCGCAGGTCTTTCCTTCCTGCTGCTGTCACAGACCAACTCCTGGTCGTGGATTACTCCTTATTACTTTATGACCAGACTTATTATGTGCCATCGCTGTCTGCTCAAAAGTCCACAGCGGCACACTAGGGCTGGAGGCAGGCTCAGTGCAGGGACTTCAGCCTAAACTCTTCTTTCCGTCGTGCCTTGTTTAGCACAGTCATAATTCTAAAATACACGTACTTGGTTATTCTTGTCTTATTGTAAATAGTAAATGCTCTTTGACAAACTCCTCTCAAGCCCCTGAATTCTCATGATACTCTAGAACGAGTCTTCTCACCGCTGCGACGGACAGTACAGATCAGATTATTCGGTCTCAATTGTCTCAGTGTGCGCTTGAATGCATGTAACCCCAAGCGCAAGAGGCTCGTGAAGCAACACCAGACATGACGCCTTTCTGCGTTTTGGAGAAAGACTTTAAGACTGATATCTAAGGGGACACATGTGTGAACCTCTATGGTGTGCAAAGTAGGGCTGCACAACACTTGGCTCATCAATTAGAGAGTGCGATATATGATATAGCCAGTGGCTGATAGCGACGATAAACGTTATGTATGCGATATTTTTTTCTTTCTCCCAAAAATTGCAATCTGATTGAAACGCAAGAGAAAATCACAAAAAATAAGCACAACATAACACGCAGAATGTTATTTATATACTTTTGGGTGTTGTTTGTTGATCTTGTGTGAATGTTGATGTGTTGTCTGTTTTGTTGGTCCTTTTTTTGTTATAAAAAACTTGTATATATATGGGGCATCTTTTTGATATGATATCGCAGGCACCAATATCGCGATACCCTATTTTTTTTATCTATTTGTGCGGCTCGCGTTTCAAAGTCCTGCAGTGGACAGTACAGACAGCTTTAAGTCCAAATATATTAAACACTTAGCTCCACAAGGTTATTGTGTATAAAAAAATACACCACATGTTCACCTACAATCAAGGGAGAGTAGGGTGCACATGGTCATAGCAGCACTGCCTTGTTCTGAGAGGACGAGAATGGCTAACCCTCAGCCACAATATGACTTTTTAAACGTCGTTATTGTTGGAATATAGCCTAAACATCGGTTGAACATAGGTTGGTGCAAGGACTAGGTACAGAGACTAGAAGAGCGAGACCTAGGGGCTCCTCGCGGGACTTGGAATCAGAGTAGGACAGGACTAGGACAGTGGACTAGCGACCTCGAGACCGCAGGGCCAGAAGATAGAACAGGGACTAGGACAGGACTAGGACAGAGTCTAGGACAGTGACTAGGATAGCGACTAGGATAGAGACTAGGACAGAGGATAGGGCAGAGACTAGGACCAGGAACTAGGACAGGGCTAGGACGAGGAACTAGTGGACAGGGACTTGGACAGGGGACTAGGCCGAGACTAGGACAGAGACTAGGACAGAGACAGGGACAGAGACTAGGATAGGAAATAGGACGAGACTAGGATAGAGACTAGGAAAGGAACTAGGGACAGGAATCGGACAGGAGACTAGGACAGGGACTCTGGACAAGCAGACTAGGATAGAGACAGGGACAGAGGGACTAGGATAGGAGATAGGAAGAGATAGGACAGGACCCTAGGACAGGGCTAGGAACAGCGGACTAGGACAGAGACTTGGACAGGGACTAGGACAGAGACTAGGACCAGAACTGGTACACGAGACAAGGACAGGACAAGGACAGAGATTCGGACAGTGGAGAGACAAAGGACTGGGACAGGCCTAGGCAGAGGGACAGGGACTAGGACTTTGAGAATGCTCGGACACTTCTATGGTATATAAGGTGTATGTGGTTTCTTACTGTCAGCCCTGCACTAAACCGTGGGCACTAGTGGATTAACGCTAGACATCCCAGAGCAGTCAATTTGATTTTGTTGTGTGCCAGTTTTTCAAATTTTAACGTAGTTTATTTCAATGGTAATTATGTTTAGAAATGATCTCGAGTCTAGAGCTGGATCCTAGCCTGGTACTAGTCGTTTTCAGTATTCTATTAATTTCAATGGGGACGTCAAAAAGAATAGTAATTATTTCAGAGTGTAATTAATTGGAAGGGGTGACTTAAAAAGACTGCTCGGGGAATTCTTGTAGTTTTCAGACTCCCATTAATTTCATGAGGAGATGTCACACAAACGAACTGGAATGGTAAGTTAGTTTCAGGATTCATTAATTTGAATGGGAGCCGTCAAAGAGACTAACTCTAGAGTTAAATCATCTACGGTTCGCTTCAGTACAACATGCTTTCAGCTGAAAACCAGGAGCTCCATTGGATGACCGTCTCTGCACTGCACAGAAAACACATATTAAAACCTAAAAACACCAGGTCACACACACGCACATACACACCACCGTCACGGCAGACACCACACTGGGACTCTGTACCTTGCGAACGAGCCCAGCCGTGGTGTGCGATGGTGGGACGCGACGCAAAGGGAGCCTCGCAACCTACCCAGAGTAGCGCCGCTAGTGCGAGCTTAGTCAGGCGTATCTACACTCACAGAGCCAAGATGCTCGCGGGAGAAATGTGGATCAAAAGCGCCGAGCAGGGACGGGCGGGACGATCTGTCTTGCTCCACCTTAGACACTTTTAGAATTATGTATAAACATTTTTTGTTCATGAATAGATATGTTTCTGCTGCTGGACACCTTCATTTCTTCTACAGGGATCAACAAACTATCAATGCATCAATCCATATCTTCCCCTAAGCCACCACCAGAGGGAGGTGTAATTCATAAAGGATAAAGAGACATTGAAGTTGTTGATTAATTTTAATCAAAAGTGAAAATGTGATAGGCCCATCTCCTCATCATCAGCACTCGACACACACACACACACACACACACTCACTCCCATTGGTCCGGTTGTGGTCAGTCTTCGGCTTCATGTGTTTGACTTTGAGTTCTTTTTTTGTGTTTCACTGCTCTCTGCTCTCGGATGATGACGTGGTCTATAAATGCTGAATGAACAGGGTTTTAGCGGTGACTCATCCACCGACTGACCTAAATGTGCATCCGTGGTTTGAGGAACAACACGTAATATATCATATAAATAGTGAATTATATGTGTTTATTTTAGCCCCATGATTTTGAAAGTATTCACTCAAATAATTGATGTAATTCATGAAATGTATTCACTGGTCTCCTGGTCACCTCTGCAGTACTGGAGTCACTTTAAAACAGGCGTCTCCAACCTATGGCTCAGAAGAAACCAGTAGCTCGCCACCCAATTCCAAATACTGTGGCTCCCCAAAGGATTTAGTTTTTACACAGATATTTTGAGTATTAAAAAAATTAGGATTCACATGTCCACAACTTTTGTGAATGAAAACTGAAAATCTAATAGATAGTAAGACTACCCCATCCGAGGATTGCTCTTAACATTCAATGGACTCCTTTTCCCCCGGATGCTTAAAGGAGTCTCTCTCTGGTCTCTCTCTCTGGTCTCTCTCTGGTCTCTCTCTGGTGACTCTCTGTTCTTACTCTGGTCTCTTTCTGGTCTCTCTCTGGTCTTACTCTGTTCTTACCCTGGTCTTTCTCTGATCTCTCTGGTCTCTCTCTGGGTTCTCTCTGGTCTCTTTCTGGTCTCTCTTTGTTCTTACTCTGGTCTCTTACTGTTCTCTCGCTGGTCTCTTTCTGGTCTCTCTGTTCTTACTCTGGTCTCTCACTGTTCTCTCTCTGGTCTCTCTCTGGTCTCTTTCTGGTCTCTCTCTGTTCTTACTCTGGTCTCTCACTGTTCTCTCTCTGGTCTCTCTTTCTTCTTACTCTGGTCTCTTTCTGGTCTCTCTCTGGTCTCACTCTGGTCTCTCTCTGGTCTCACGCTGGTCTCTCTCTGGTTTTCAGGTTTAGATTGGAATAGTGCCAAGGGAACTTAGATAAATGAAGCTATATAATGAAGGAAGAATCCACAGACCTACTGATGAGTGAAAGGACTGTCCCAGAGCCATGAGGCATTCACTGACACCTCGTACAGTCAGTGACACATCTGGTCCCACCTCCTCCGCTATCCCAACACTCTGTTCCCAGTGTGAAAATCATCATAATGACGTTTAATAATAACGCATGAGGCAGCAGTGTTTTCTCCATTCATTATTTTTAGCAACATGTGAAACAGAGGTAACAGTTTATTATTATTCACTCAAATCAGTCATGGAAGAAGTCAAACCTGTTCATTAAAAACAAGAGTAAAAATGGACTCAGACTTAAATGTTAACAGCTTCCACATCAATAACATCAGCAGATTTTTACCACCTGAAAAAACATTGCCAGAATAAGAAATATAGTGTCTAAATCGGCCTCAAGATTCTTCTTCTGCATTTGTCTCCAGTCAGTTGCACCACAGTAACGGCCTACTCACTGGTCCCTCCAAACGAGCTGCAAAACAACTGTATAGTTCGAGTTCTGATTTGAACCAGGAAGTCTTCTCACATTAGTCCTGGTCTCAGGTCTCTGCACTGGCTTCCTGTGGCTCACAGGAAAGACTTAGAAGCTGCTCTGCTTGTGTGCAAGTCTCTCCATGGCCTCACTCCAAAGTACATCTGTGGCATATTTGTGCCATTTGAACCAACTTGGACTCTGAGGAGCACAGGGACAGGCCTCATGCTGGGACTCTGAGGAGCACAGGTACTGGCCTCATGCTGGGACTCTGAGGAGCACAGGGACTGGCCTCCTGCTGGGACTCTGAGGAGCACAGGTACTGGCCTCATGCTGGGACTCTGAGGAGCACAGGTACTGGCCTCATGCTGGGACTCTGAGGAGCACAGGTACTGGCCTCATGCTGGGACTCTGAGGAGCACAGGTACTGGCCTCATGCTGGGACTCTGAGGAGCACAGGGACTGGCCTCATGCTGGGACTCTGAGGAGCACAGGGACTGGCCTCATGCTGGGACTCTGAGGAGCACAGGGACTGGCCTCCATGGTTCCAAGAATCAGGACAAAACATGGGTAAGTAGCTGATTCAAGCAACTAAAATGTGGAACAGTCTTCCCAAAAATGTGAGACAGGCTTCAATTCTGACATTGTTCAAATCCAGGTTTAAAACTGCTCTTCTTTGTGCATTCCACTGAAGGATAGTATCTTCACTCATCCAATGCAATGGGAGTTAAAAAAAATGATTTTAATGTTTCTTTGCTTGTTTAGTTGAGCTGTCTGAGCTGCCTGGCCTTGCCTTAAACAAACCTATGACTACCTTTTGCTTCCTATTGACACTCATGATCTTCTTCCCATTGTAACTGCGACTGTTAAAGACAGTGCCGTCCAACAATGTGGACAGACCGGTTTGAGAGGATCTGTGAAGATTCTCTGGCGGCTGTAGAGTTTCTGGAGGATCCTGTTGCTTCTGGGGCGGGTTCATGTTTGTTATGACCGCGTTTTTATTTACGTGAGGATCAGCATCGACAGAAAAGTGCAATGGAAATGAGAGAGTTCCGTCTTCGCTTGTTCTGAGGAATTTCAGTCCAGAGAGGAGTCCCCATTGCTCCGGTGAGTCACAAACTTTGTGTCTATTTGTGATTCCTAACTCCCAGTAACCAGCTTTTGATTCAACATGAAGCTGTTTTTCTGCAGACAGAGCACACTGCAAATTAAGTCAAAGTGGTCAAATCAAAGAAAAGAAATAGAAATATATGCTAGATGCTATGTTGGTATAGATCACGCATGTCAAAATGAGGCCTGTGGGCCAAATCCGGCCAGCAAGAACATTTTTAGTGGCTGCTGTTGTGATAATAAAAACACATGCACATGTTGACACAACAACACAGTGAATAAGTAATTTTTTTTGTATTGATTATAAGGTTTTTCTTTTTCAATCAATGTGTAATGAGGTAGACACTTTGCTGATTTGCAATTAAGCCCAGTTTTTTTCAGAGAGTAGGAGTCTTTCTTTATCTCGCTTAAATGGAAGACCGGGTCCAGGGCCAAGTCCCAGACCAGGACCAAGTCCTGAGACCTCTTCCACATATGGGGCCAAAGATGACACCTCCAGATACTCCTCCCCTTTGCACAGATGATGTCATTGTTTACCTGAATTTGTGTGAGTTTGTCTGAGCAGGGACAGATACAGAGGCTGACAACCTCTGAGATCATACAGGCCTGGAGGCTCTGTCTTTTTATCAGCTCTAGGGACAGTCAGGGGAATAGGAGCTCAGAGAGTTTAATTATAAAGGGAATTGAATGTTATTTGGACCGAACTCTTGGATGTCTTGGCCTTCCTTTATGGTCAGATTTTGAATAATACTACAAAAGTTGGCGAATGTTGGCGAATGAAAATAAATGTATAATTTGATAGTGTGCCTTATACTCATGTGCGCCTTTTGGAGTGAAAAATACTGCATGTGAATAAGATGTCACGAGGCAAATTAGCATAACCCAAAATCCAGGGCTGCAAAAATAAATGTTTAATCAAAGCAATTACAATAACAGAACAGGGATTAAATACACAAGATGAACAACACACCGGTGCAACACATGAGGGCAGGGCCGGTCATCACTGTTATCTGGGGACAGATCTATGTGTACATGTGACCTGTTATCGCAACAGAAATAACTATGTAGATCATTTTATTGCAGTCATTGTAGTTATTTTAAATTAAAATATTATCCACTGTATCTTAAAGTTTTTTTCTACTACATTCTTCTTTAAAAAAATCTTAATTTTGTATTCAACATGAGGACTTTCTCTATTTTCAACAGACAGTATGAATCTGTATAATATCATGTAAAATATATTATTAAACTACAGCAAATCCATGTCATAATCTTTCATAGCTGTTTAATGCTGCTGCCATGGCGACAGTGACGTGCACTCTGGGTACAGTAGTCCTGATCACATTATTGCTGTGGACAAACGCGCGGGTAAGACACATTCTTTAAATATAAAGAGACATTATTTAAGGTCAGATATGACACAGTTTGAAATGTTTAGGTTTTGAGAAACTCTGTTCATGAACTGAAACAGAAGCTGGAGTTTGTCAGCAGAGGTAAGCACAGTTCTACAATTAAAGCTGGGTACTTGACTTTTCATCAATAATTCATTATACTGATTTTCCCAGAAAAAATCTTGTAAAAGTCATTTGACCGAAGCAGACACAACATACTGTCCTCATCTAATTAAAAACATGTTAGTTTGTGCATTTAAAGATCCCTCTGAGTCATTATTTGACTCCTTGGGCCAAAAAGCAAGAGAGAGCGAGACAACAGTAATTGAGACCATAGAGAGATAGAAAGTAAGTGTTTATTGTTTTTCCCCGGTTTCATAATATTCACAATTTTTCCGCCGAAACAATTCGATTTTTGACCCTGAAGACATACACCAAAGTCTGCACATGGGGGGTCTAAAACAACCTGTTTGGCGAAATATTTGATAAAATGAACGTTTCGAGATAGTCCGACAAAAGGAGACTCAATAGCGCCCCCTGGAAATGTCAAATTTGCAAAGCCTATGGGAGCCAGGAATAAATATTTTGGAGTAGGTACATGAAATTCAGATCAGTGATAGATCTCTATGAGACCAACAGGAAGTCGGCCATGATGGGCAGAAGTTTCGCCGCCAATTTGACTTTTAATTTATTTATTCCAACTAGTCCCCAGTTTTTCATTACACAGAGTTCTACCACGTCATTTCCCAATCTGGACGGATTGAAGTTATATAATCATTAATAAAAAGTTGCAAGATCATCACTGTTTTTGTCCCTCGCCATGGCGAAAAAGGCCTTCGTTTTGGCCATTTTCGCTGAGCCCTGAGGGTCACAGGCTCAGACCTACAGAGCTGAGACTCACATCAGTAATATTAGGTTATGGCCTGAACGCAATGACACTAAAATCATTTGCCCAATATGAGCTCTTTAGCGCCACCTGTCGGACAGTAATAGGGCACTAGTGCTCGGATCGGCCCGAAAATCACTGAGTGTAATCTCTGTACCGAGACGAGCAAAAAATTACATTACGCAAAAGTTTTAGGTCCCAAACCTGACCACTGGGGGCGCCGCAAAGTGGATGAATGAGCTTTTTGAGGCAAAATGTTTGTTCAATGAGGCGAGAAAAAAATTCACAAATAAAGCATATGAGTGTGAACATAATGATATGCATCACACAACTCTGAGTGCAACAGCGCCACCTACAGGCAGTTCAAGGTGTCGCGTTTTTGGCTTCGTACCAGTCCCTGGATTTTCATCGCACAGACTTCTACCATGTCATTTCTCCATCTGGACGGATTGAAGTTATGCAATCATTGCAAAAATGTTAGAATTTTTTGACCACAGGCTCATGGCGCTTGTGGGGCGCGTGAGAGTGGCGAGGCCTTTCATTGACACTTGCAGCTTTAATTTATATTTATTTTTCTATTGTTTTAGTGGTAGGGGTAACCGGAGCAGCCGGAGGGAACCTTCGCAGGCACAGGAAGACCATGTAAACTCCACTCTGTTCCGAACGGGATTTGAACCCAGGACCTTCTTGCTCTGAAGCTATCAACTCAGCCCACTTACTGCCTACAAGAGAGAGAGACAGAGATTGAGACACCCGTGAGAAAGAGACCAGAGCGAGAGAGAGAGAGAAACCAGAGAAAGAGAGACCTGTACGCTAATTGGCTGAATGAGTCCTCTCTTTTTCACTTTTCTGAAAGACCAGAACAGAGAGAGCCCGAAGAGAAAGATACGAGAGAGACCAGAGAGAGAGAGAGACCAGAGAAAGAGACCAGAGAGAAAGAGACCAGAGAGCAAGAGATAAAAGAAAAATACCAGAAAGTGAAAGAAAGCGTGGCAAAATACAAGCTGTGGGAAACCAGAAAGAGAGACCAAAGAAAGAGACTGGTGATGGAGAGAGAGATAAGAGTAGGACCAACGAGAAACCAGAGAAAGAGACCAGACAAAGATCATCCAAAGACAGAAACCAAAAATAAATGCATGTGAAAACTAGCGATTGGAGTTGCGGGGTTTGTTGTAATTTGTTGTTGTGGTTTAAACGTTAGGTACCCCAGCTGTATTGTTGAAAATAAAGTTTGTATGTATGTATTATTATGCAGATGGAGACACAACTCATGTATTGACCAGACACAAACACAACGGTGCGTTCAGGAAATCTGGTGGACAATGGCCCCGGTCCAGAGACGGCAACGTGTATGTGCCCTGTGTGATCGATGACGGCTACTGTGAGGACATACAAAACTCTCTCTGGTCTCACTCTGGTCTTTCTCTGGTCTCTCTCTGGTCTCTCTCTGGTCTCTCTCTGGTCTCTCTCTGGTCTCTGGTCTTTCTCTGGTCTCTCTCTGGTTTCTCTCTGGTCTCTCTCTGGTCTCTCTTTGGTCTTTCTCTGGTCTCTGTCTGGTCTCTCTCTGGTCTCTCTCTGGTCTCTCTCTGGTCTCTCTCTGGTCTCTGGTCTTTCTCTGGTTTCTCTCTGGTCTCTCTCTGGTCTCTCTCTGGTCTTTCTCTGGTCTCTCTCTGGTCTCTCTCTGGTCTCTCGCTGGTCTCTCTCTGGTCTCGTCTCTCTCTGGGATTTCTCTGGTCTCTCTCTGGTGTCTCTCTGGTCTCTGTCTGGTCTTTCTCTGGTCTCTCACTCTGGATAGACAACTTTTCCTACTGCCGCAAAACATTTAAGATTACTTTTAAAATACTCTTTCTTCATAAAATATGTAACTGCAGTTGTTACGTGGGGATGACTACAAAAGTTATACCCTGTTCAATAAAATTCTTTACAAAGGCCTCCACATAAATCAAGTAATGTTTTCTAATCAAATCCCAAAGCAGAATGTATTTTTCCATTCCAGCCACTAGATGGTAGTGTTTCTCAAACCCCGCTCATCAATCAATACATACTTTTGTAGGTTATGAAATGTCAAAAAGTAAACAATCTCAAGATCATGTTGTAAGGGCCATAATGAATATTTGTGTGGAAGAAATGGTGTTGACTTTTAAACATGTTTTATTCGTTGTTTATAGCGAGTGTTGCGAAGGCTGCGTTCATGATGGGTTTTGTCTTGTTCCACTTATCGACCTGCATCAGATTGGTCTCCAGAACCAACGAGACGGACTTTCTGCACATACAGCCCTCCAACGGGTGAGAAACAGACCCAACACTATTCATGCACAAGCAACACTTCCTCTCATTATAAAGAAGTATGTTCTCACTCTTGGTGCGGTTGTCTTTCTCTAAGCTCGGGTCTTCTACCCGAGGCCTGGGAGCCCGAGGGTTCTGTGCAGTGTCTATGCTGATCCTAGCACTGCACATTTCTGGACTGAGATTTCCGAGGTTGTTCCAGCTTCACGGTCACTGCCCCGAGTGCACCGATCACCACGGGCACTACTGTCACCTTTACCCTCCAGGCCCTCTCCAGCTCCTCTCTGAGCCCTTGGTATTTCTCAAGTTTTCAGTGCTCTTTTTGTCTGATGTTACCATTTCTTGGAATTGCCACACCCATCGAACATGTGTTGTGCCGCATCGATCTCAAGCTGTGATAACAGTGGCTGGTTGTGAATTTTGGAGCACAGACCTTTAGTTTTTTTGGGGTCGTCTGTGACTGTGAGTTTCATAGTAACCATTCAGCCCACATTCTCTGCATATACAGTCCCCTCTCTGGTCAGGGTTACTGGAGTAGTAGCATTGCAATCGCATCTCGCCCACTTTTGCCTTGTTCCAGAAGCCCATAATTTAATATATACATACTATATATACACCATAAATCAGAAAACACAGATTGTCAGTGACGCTGCATACGGACACCCCATGGTGTGATGAATGCACCCCTGAATCTGGCCTCTTTTATGAACTGGTCCCTTTAGGCTCCCTCTGGTCTCTCTTTTCTCTTGCTCTGGTCTCTCTGTAGTCTTTCTCTCTTTGGTCTCTTTTGTGTCTATCTAGTCTCTCCAGTCTCTCTCTGGTCTCTCTCTAGTCTCTCTCTAGTCTTTATTTGGTCTAGCTCTTTAGTCTCTCTCTAGTCTCTCGCTGGTCTCTCCTTGGTCTCTCTCTCTGGTCTCTCTCGAGTCTTTCTCTTGTTTCTCTAGCGCCTCTCTAGCCTCTCTCTGGTCTCTCTAATAATAATCTAACTAACCAGAGACCATGGAACCCCAATAAATCTGTCCTGCCTCAACAAACGCTTACTTCACCTTGGAGAGACCCATGAGGAAAATGCCGTTAGACTTATTAGATTTAAGCATGTTTATTGATTGAGCATGTTTGGCGCCCTAGGCCCGGGAGGGATGCTGTTGAGCACGGCGCTTGCTCGCGTGCATAATCCCCCCCGGGGCCTAGGCACTGGTGGCGGCAGAGGCAGTAGGCAAGCACGCTTTGGTGAGAAAAGGAGGAGGTGGGGCGGCGGAGGCTTGCAGACTTCAGAAGGCCGGGAAGTGGGAGTCTCCGGCTTTTAACTTGCTGTCCTGGTGGTTATTGGTTGGCTGGATGTGGGCGTTGCTGGTCTGATGAGCCGAGGAAGAGCAGCCTGTAGATCTGGGCAAGCAGCAGCCGGGTCTACCACAGTGAACTTTCGCGAAAGCTCCATTTCACCTTGGAGAGACCCATGAGGATAATGCCGTTAGACTTATTAGATTTAAGCATGTTTATTGATTGAGCATGTTTGGCGCCCTAGGCCCGGGAGGGATGCTGTTGAGCACGGCGCTTGCTCGCGTGCATAATCCCCAAAAAGCGGGCCTGCGATTGGGATAGCAGGACGTACTGCGCGGGCCTGAGAGCATGAGTGAGAGGCTTCTCGCAAAGTCGCTCAGCCAGGCTGCGTCCGCTGGGGCCCGTGTTTGTTTAGGCAGGGCGAGCTGAGAATATGAGCATGCGCATGTTCAGCCAGACGCTGCAGCAGGGGAGTCTTTGAGCGAGCTGAGAATATGAGATGCATGCTCATATTCGCCAGATGCTGAAGCAGAGGAATCTTTGAGCGAGCTGAGAACATGCGCGCACGCGCATGTTCAGCCAGACGCTGCTGCATGGCAATCTTTGAGCGAGCTGAGAACATGCGCGCACGCGCATGTTCAGGCAGACGCTGAAGCAGAGGAATCTTTGAGCAAGCTGAGAACATGCGCGCACGCGCATGTTCAGCCAGATACTGCAACAGGGGAATCTTTGAGCGTTTGAGGAAAGTGCGTGCCGCCACCAGAATCTTATTGCTTACTTGCTTTGCAGGGAGCTTACGAGGAAGCCGGTAGACGTTGTGCTGCCATGATAGCGGTCGCATCTGGCCTGATGTAGGTGGAGAAAGCCGAAGAGGACCAGCGCCCCAGCTGTTGCAGAGAAGAGTGGGGGAGCCCCAGCGAGGCCGCGCGCGTGGCAGCGCCTATCCTGAAGGAGTGGGATGTATAGAGCTGGGGAGACAAATTGCAGAGGAGCAGTAGGGATCTTAGCTGAGCTCTGAACCAGGTTGCTGTTATGGGAAGGTTGTCTGGAGCGGGAATTAGAGGTCCGTTAAAATCTTTTTGCGGCGGAGGCGAGTGTAATGCATCATGGACCTGTAGGGGCAGAGAGATGTGTCGTAGCGAGCTATTATTGTGTTGCAGGCGCCTTTGATCTTTAAATGTTTGAGATGAAGGTTATGAAGGACATTATGTTGGGTGAGAAGAGCAACCTTTGTTTAATGCTTCCACTACGTCGAGATTATCACGCAAGACAGAGATCCTCTTTCTCTGCCACGTGTGATTCCACGCGCACAGGCCACGACCACTGGGAATATCTCGTGTAGGGCAAGGAGATGCTCCGGTGGAAAGTAGCGGCCACGCTCGGCAAACCAATGGTCCTGGAAGAATCCCCCAAAACCCACGGAAGGGGCAGCGTCCGTGTAGAAGCGGAGACCTGTAGGGGCAGAGACATATCGGAGAGGGCCATTGATGTTGCAGGCGCCCTTACGCTCAGAATCTTGGGTTGGAGAGTAGATAATCAGGATAGTAGGATGGTCGGGAAAGCCGTGTCTCGGACCGCATGAAGGTTGAGTGAGCAATGGTGAGACGCTTATGCAGAGAAGCCATAGAAGGAGAGCAGGAAGATGCTGCGAGGAGGGCAGACATGTACTTGGAAGATGAGCCGGAGTTCAGTGCCGCTCAGAGCTGCTGCAGGATGGGCAGCATGATGGGGAGCCTGCGATCAGAAGAGTGAAGAATACAGGTATGGATGCCTTTGATTAGGAGTCCGATTGACGGCTCAGCGCAGCTACTTGGCCAGCTGCATCTGATAGATCAGAAGATTAAGTAGAGAGATGAAGCACGACCGCCGAAGCGACCCTGGGAGCATAGGTGCGAGTCCAGCGCAGCGCGGCATGCTCAGCCGGGCTGCGTCCATTAGAAGCAGGATAAGCTTCTGAGAGAGTGGGTTGCAGCAGTAGCAGTAGCAGCAGCGGCAGCAGCAGTAACCTCAGATAATAACAGCAATAGTCCTGTATCAAGCCGAGGGCAGCAGCAGTAGCAGCAGCAGCGTCCTTAGAAAATAACAGTAATAATTCTGTATAAAAGCCACAGCAGTAGAATGTTGTTGTAGCTGTTCAGTGTTTCAGTAAAAGAGATGCAAGTGAAGAGAGATGGCAAAGTAAAAGCAGCAGCAGCAGTAGTAGCAGCAGTAGCCGTATGAAGCAGCAGCAGTAGCAGTATGAAGCAGCAGTAGCAGCAGCAGCAGCTGCAGCATCCGTAGATAATAACAGCAATAATCCTGTATCAAAGCCAGAGCAGTAGAATATTGTTGTAGCTGTTTAGTGTTTCAGTAAAAGAGATGCGAAGTGAAGAGAGGTGTCAAAGTACATGAAGCCGCAGCAGCACGGCAGCAGATGCAGTATGAAGCAGCAGCGGCAGCAGTAGCAGCAGTAACGGTAGCAGTATGAAGCAGCAGAAGCAGCATTAGCAGGAGCAGCAGTAGCAGTATGAAGCAGCAGCAGTAGCAGCAGTAGCAGTATGAACCAGCAGCAGTAGCAGCAGTAGCAGTATGAAGCAGCAGCAGCGGTTGCAGCATCCGTAGATAATGACAGCAATAATCCTGTATCAAAGCCGCAGCAGTAGAATATTGTTGAAGCTGTTTAGTGTTTCAGTAAAAGAGATGCGAAGTGAAGAGAGGTGTCAAAGTAAAGAAGCAGCAGCAGCAGTAGCAGTATGAAGCAGCAGCGGCAGCAATAGCAGCATTAGCGGCAGCAGTAGCAGCAGTAGCAGTATGAAGCAGCAGAAGCAGCATTAGCAGGAGCAGTAGCACCACATTGCGATTCATACGAACAACAGACGTGTCACGCCAGCGTGCGCCGCTTGTCTCCGTGAGCCAGGTTACATACGTGTCTGAAAGAGCCGAGCCGTAGAGACAGGTGCCGCCCGGGAGCCCGCGGAGCGGCAGCGGCAGGAACAGCAGCAGCGGCACATGTAGTAGTAGGAGCAGCAGGAGCAGGCAGCAGCAGGAGCGGCAGCAGGAACAGGCAGCAGCAGGAGCGGCAGCAGGAGCAGGCAGCAGCAGGAGCGGCAGGCAGCAGCAGGAGCGGCAGCAGGAACAGGCAGCAGCGGGATCAGGCATCAGTAGGAACGGCAGCAGAGACCGCAGCAGCGGCGGTCAGAGAACCATGCCCATGGTTGTTTAAGAGCCTGAGGAAATAAATCAACCCGAATCCGAAACATTCCCATGCGAATAACAGATGTCCCCTGGAGCCATCTTGCTGCTTTGGTTATGGCAGATACGCATGAACGATCACTTTTCCATGCGTTCATTAGCTCCAACTCCACTTCAAACCCATTGCAGATTCACATTGGGCCCTTTTTCTTTCTGCTGCACTTTCAAAATGCAACAACTGCAGTTTAGTTACCCAATTTAATACTAGTGACCTAGCTATTTAAATGCATGGCCCCTCCTTCCTCCTGCAGATAGACGAATTTAAATACATTCATTTAACAATAGTGACCTGCGAGTAATGAGATTAATGCTGTAAAAAATGGCGCCGTGGCAAGAGTTCTGGTGTGTGCCGTCCGGAGCACGATGGGGTAGTCTTTGCACATTTTTCCAACGTGGTTTTACTGCAAGTGGCAGAACATGAATCCGAATTAATGCACATTGCTCCTCTTTTATCCCTCAGACCAGTGTCTCCCAAAGTGGGGTCCGCGGCCCCCTGGTGGGCCGCGAGGGTACTGCAGGGGGGCCGCGGGAGGTCATAAAAAAAATAGAAAAATAATATAATTATTTAATGTTAAATTTATAATGTTTTGTTTGTAATATTAAAATATTTGTGTTCATTATTTGACTTGAATAATCCACTGTAATCATTTTTGTATTACAATGTTTGTAGCAGAGGCTATTTCCCCAAAATAAAATAACCAGAAGAGCCTATTCTTAATGTTGTCTTCTTGGTTATTATTTTTGGGGGCCACGCAGACCCGTCAGATTTTTAAGGGGGCCTCGGTGTTACTGAGTTTGGGAATGGCTGCCTCAGACAATAGAGATTGATGCCATTTAAGATGCATTGCCCCTCAGTTAGCTCAAACACGTGTGAAAACGGAGCCTGCGGACCAAGCACGGGGCGAAAACTGACGCCTGCAGTCCAGTGCGCGGGGCAAAAACCAGCCGCCTGCAGCCTAGACTCTGGGATTAATCCGTCCGCGGTCGGCACACTCACTGTACTCACATGCCAGGAGACTTGGGAAAAGCAACGGGACAACGCGGCACCGCCAATCGGAGGCAGGGACATGCACGGCACCGCCAGACCGTCTGCGCGCGGCAGCAGACCACGAGGAACGAGCAGCACAGAACCTGCGGAGGGGGCCCGCGGAGCAGCCCGCAGAAGAGCCCGCAGAGGAGGAGAGCAGTGGAGACACGCAAACCACAGCAGGTGCAGGGACACGGAGGAGGAGCAGACCACGAGCAGCCAGACTGAGGACAGCAGGGCCACGCGCACGAGCAACACGTGAGCAGAAGCGACCCCTCCAGAACAACGCATGCATTTGCGAACAGGTGCGTTAGCGACATGCACCTTGCAGGCTTCAGAAGTTTGCAGACTTCAGAAGGCCGGGAAGTGGGAGTCTCCGGCTTTTAACTTGCTGTCCTGGTGGTTATTGGTTGGCTGGATGTGGGCGTTGCTGGTCTGATGAGCCGAGGAAGAGCAGCCTGTAGATCTGGGCAAGCAGCAGCCGGGTCTACCAGAGTGAACTTTCGCGAAAGCTCCATTTTCATTATGTTTACTTATACTTACATTAGCACCATAGATTAAATGTTCAGATTTGAGCTGAGCTCTACAGCGAGATACAACATGCCTATAGTGGTAAAGCTGAAGTTGGCTGGCTGACACTGCTAACTTGTGTTTATGATCTCAATGGCTACTTTGTGTTTGCGCCAAAGGTCCATAAAACATGACACAGAGAGCCCCAAATGGTCAGCGGGCTTTATTTGGCAATTGTCTGGTTTATAGCAATCAAGATACTGTAGATTAGTGGTGTCAAACTTATTTTGGTTGAGGGCCGAATAGAAAAATAAAAAATAAGTGGGTTTCATTTATAAAACATTTTTGGAATATGAAGGTATCTAAATAAATAACTTCACATTAGTTGGACTGGACATTCTTTTCTGATTAGAATTAGTTCAGTTTCTGTGGACTGACCCAAAACTGGACCAAATAGTGAAGGTATATTAGGAAGATTTTGTACTTTTGGGTGGATCATCAAGATTATTGCTCTTCCCAGTTGTCAATCATTCTGGTGATTTGTGCTCGTCAAATAAGACCAGAGTATTGTTCAAAAAGTGGAGAGGGCGGTTCTTTCCTAAGAAATTGGGGAATCCTTTATGTTATGGTTGTTTTCTTAGTAATAAATAACATGCCATTGTCGCCTACAACCATTAATGCTGCTATTTAATATAATAATTCAAAATCATCTCAAGGGCCACTGGAAATGGTCTCGCGGACCGGATCAATATACCTCTAGTAAAAGCTTCATTATGATTGTGAGGACGAAAAATGACATAAAATCTGTATTTCCTGCATCCTATGTGGTAATGCTCTAAACGTCAGTGAGGAGGTAAAGTACCTTGGGCCTTACATATGCCGTGACTTCACAGACGACCAGGATATACACAGACAGAGATGTAAACTGTATGGCCAATCCAACATGCTGGTCAGAAAGTTTAACATGTGCTCTGTGAATGTTAAAACCTCCCTTTTCCAATCTTTTTGTGCTCCCTTATACACAGTCTGCAGAAGGTAACTGTTGCCTATAGTGACTCGATGAGGATGCTGCTGAAGATCCCCAGACACAGTAGTGCGAGTCAGATGTTTTCTGAGTACTGCCCCACGTCACTGCTACTATCGGTTCATGTGTAGAGTGGTGAGGGTGCCTAATGCTATTGTACAGTCCCTGGTTTGTCCTTACATTAGCTCAGTCAGGTTCACTTCTTTGCTTTGGAGTCACTGGCGTGCTTCTCTGTATGTGTGACTTGCTCTAAATATGTGAATATGTGATTACTATGTGTGTTTTAACTCTGATCTTTTTTAAATTTTTCATAGCTATGGATCCTGTGCTTAAATGTGAGTCCTTAATAAAGTCTAAATATATAAAATATACAGCTGCCAATGTACAGTTGTAAACATGCTGCTGCTAATGTACAGATGTAAACATACTGCTGCTAATGTACAGATGTAAACATACTGCTGCTAATGTACAGATGTAAACATACTGCTGCTAATGTACAGTTGTAAACATACTGCTGCTAATGTACAGATGTAAACATACTGCTGCTAATGTACAGATGTAAACATACTGCTGCTAATGTACAGATGTAAACATACTGCTGCTAATGTACAGTTGTAAACATACTGCTGCTAATGTACAGATGTAAACATACTGCTGCTAATGTACAGTTGTAAACATACTGCTGCTAATGTACAGATGTAAACATACTGCTGCTAATATGTACAGTACAGATGTAAACATACTGCCGCTAATCCACAGATGCTAACATATAACTACACTTTACTTGCACAGGAATAGACAGTACTTTATTCTTGCCTCTTATTTGATCTATTATTATTTTCAAGATAGAGATTTTATACTTATTATTAATGCTAGAGTTAGAGATTTTGTTTTATTTTAATTAGTATAGCTATTGTTTACTTAACGTGTGCTGTGTGCTCCTCTTTCCTACTGTTCTATAACCTGTGATGCAACACCGAAATTTCCCAACTATGGGACAAATAAAGTAAGTAAGTAAGTAATTATTTATATACCGCCTTTTCACTGCAGAGCTGAGTCTCAAAGCGGTTTACAATTGTTATTTTTTTTTTTTTTGGGCACTTGTCTCTCACTCCACACAGAGATGGGAGCGGGGTCGCCAGTACAGGAGGCGCATGCCAGAACTATTTTACATATTTTTAGCGGTAGGGGAAACCAGAGTACCCGGAGGAAACCTACGCAGACATGGGGAGAACATGCAAACTCCACTCAGAAAGGCCCTGGTCCGACCGGGATTCGAACCCAGGACCTTCTTGCTGAGAGGCGAGAGTGCTATCCACTCAGCCACCGAGCCGCCCAGAGGATCTGGGCGGCTCGGTGGATCTCTTAATCTTAATCTTAATATACCTCTCATATACGAGATAGTCTAAAGTTAAATCTGGGGCACAGATATTTATTCATACATACATGTTTTTGTCATCACTGTCACTTGTTTTTCGCTTGCATATACTTCTTGCCTCTGTCGCATATTTAGATCCGCTTTTCAGACACCCTCACTCAGCCAATCAGCCCCCAGCCCAAAGAGTCACCTGGCACCTGGTGTTATAAAAGTCTCCCATCACAGTATTAACTAGGCCTTTCCCTGCTTAGCTTCAGAGGTCTGGCGCCACTCACATAAATGTGTAAAATAATCTTAAAGAAGCAACAGGTCATCCAGTGTTCTAACCTTTGCCCTATATACACACTCACATCAGCTAAACACTGACACCAAGTGGAAAAACACTGGAACTGCAGGTGCCACTAAGTAAGAAGGCAAGTATTTATTTAGTGAGACACCAAACAACACACTGGTGAATCAAAGCCTTCCACATCACAATGCTCACCAAGCCATTACATTGACACCTATAGTACATGATTGTTGTTGTATGGGAAACCGGAGCACCTGGAGTAAACCTCACAGACACAGGAAATCCCCACGTCTTGCTTCAACAGGAACCAACAGGAAAACACCAAGGAGCTGGTTTTGTTTTTAGTCATTTATTGATTTATTTTACAAAAAAAAGCTTTTTCAACATTTTTTTCTTTAAAAACATATTTACACGTTTGTACAAAAATACAAAAGTGATTCAAAGCGTATAAGTCCGAGCTAGTTTTCAACACGGAGATCGTTTTAAGCAGTAAATCGTGTCTTCGGTGTTTGTCACTGTCTCAGGGTGAAGTACTACACCATAAATATAGAACAGTTCATAGAATCAATGTATTTGACTAAAAGGAATCAGGAGTACGTCATATTTTTGGATTTAGCTGCAATTTAGTCGAAAGCCCTATTTCCACCGGCCCTACCCTACTCTACTCTACTCTCCCCTGATTGGGGGCAATTCCACTGGCCCTCCTTTAGTCCCTCTTGGTCCTGGTTCTAGCCAGGCCGAGCTGGTCCGAAAGTGTTCTAACTGACAGAGATTGGCCAAAGTGATTACCGAGGAAATTCCTGGGATACTGGTTTGTTGTGAGTAGGTTGCTAAGATACGGTACCCTACCAGATACTAAAGAGTAAAGGAAACACAACCATGTAAAGTAGAGTAGAGTAGAGTAGAGTAGAGTAGAGTAGAGTAGAGTAGAGTAGAGTAGAGTAGAGTAGAGTGGACTAGACTAGAGTAGAGTAGGGTAGGGTAGGGTAGGGTAGGGTAGGGTAGAGTAGAGTAGAGTGGACTAGAGTAGAGTAGAGTAGGGTAGTGTAGGGTAGGGTAGAGTAGAGTAGAGTAGAGTAGAGTAGAGTGGACTAGACTAGAGTAGAGTAGAGTAGAGTAGGGTAGGGTAGGGTAGGGTAGGGTAGGGTAGAGTAGAGTAGAGTAGAGTAGAGTAGAGTAGAGTAGAGCCGAGCAGAGTAAAGCTGGTGGAAACAGGGCTCACTATTGCACATTTTTTTCCCAGTTGAAAAACACTAAACTCTCATTGGGATCTTGTTTTCTTTAATATACTGTAGCTGTTAATGAATGAACTTATACATGATTTCCCCTCATCAAATTAAGTCAGGTACGGGTCAGGTACAGGTGAGGTACGGGTCAGGTCAGGTACGGGTCAGGTGAGGTAAGGGTCAGGTACGGGTCAGGTCAGGTACGGGTCAGGTCAGGTAAGGGTCAGGTACGGGTCAGGTCAGGTACGGGTCAGGTCAGGTACGGGTCAGGTCAGGTAAGGGTCAGGTATGGGTCAGGTACAGGTGAGGTAAGGGTCAGGTACGGGACAGGTCGGGCTCAGTCAGATCTTTGAGTGAGGACAGCACCAGGAGTCTGGACTCTTCTTTGTTTTTTTACACCAACACATGATTGTCCAGTGAGTAGATATACAGTACAGGATTAACCCTTTGTGAGCACGACTTTACAGAACAGAATTAGCCAGACATTTGTACATCTATAAAACACTATCCAACTCGACAAGTCAAACAGAAAATACACAAGCTCTTCTGGCGGTGTGGACATGGAGACATCCCTCAGATAGAAATAATGTTATGGTGATGGTGTCTGCTTGTTCTTTTTTTTCTCTTTACTTATTGCATGCTATTGTTAAACACAACAAATCAAACGATAAACAGGAACAGGTGTTTGAACAATATGGTGGAGAATTCAAATGTTTTTCACAGCATTGAACGCCCTCGTCTTGCACAGTGTCAGTTCTGCAGTTCAGGTTTCGCTGAGTTTTAAACAGTTCTAGTTGCATCTGTCTGTTTGTCTGTCTCTTTTTCTCTCTCTCTATCTCTCTATCTATCTATGGATTTACAATAAGCACTATTTTGCTCGCTGAAGTATTCACAGAATACAGTGAATGTTTCGTTTTGAAGTACAGTCGCTGAATGCATAAACGACCCAGGTTCCAAAAGTCAACGAGGCAGAGAACAATCTGAACGTTGAGAATTCAAAATGGAATTTACTTTAAAAAATATATAATACACAAGCGTCTTTGCGTGTTAGTGCTGGAAAATTCAATCCTTGTTTATTTTAGTTTGAAAACTCTACACACAGGTGAAACTCGGTAAGTTAGAATATCATTTACTTCTGTATTTTAATTTAATTTAATTTGAAAGAAATGTATGATATAGACTCATTACACAAAGAGGATGGACAGGCTGAATGTGACATCGTAGAGACATCCCATAATAGATCCATGCCTCAGATAGAAATAATGTTATGGTTATGGTGTCTACTTGTGGACAGAATTGAAGGCAGAACATTAAGCTAGCTAGAGCTAATTTTCTTATATCGGCGTTAGCTTCGTGCCGTAAAGATAAGACGGTTTCTGAGGCCTGTGAAATAAAACCTCTGAGCGTTAAGTTGATATAATTTAGATATGCATAAGTTGCGAATATTACTATTATTATTTCTATTATTTGACTCAATTACATTAACTTAATCATAGTTATTTAAATGTATTCACTTCTGTTTTGTGTAGTAGTAGTTTGTCACTCCCTCGATGTCTGAGGTCAAGGTTAGGGTTTGGTTGTGTTATGTTCTGTTCATGATTTTGGCCTCATTTACTTGACATTTTGGACATTTATTGGCTAATTAAAATAGCCTCAAACTTCAAATGATTTTGTGTTTCCTGTCTCACCATTGGTCCCATACATCTGCTCTGCTCCTGACCCTAACAAAAAAGCCTCTCCGATTATTTCGAAAATGGACCATAAATGGACATATATTGGCTTCACTTTATAAGTTGAACAACAGAAATATATGCATTTTTAAAAGATATTCTACTTTCTTGAGTTTCACCTGTAGATCCTTGAAGGAAGATTTTTTTGCAGAGTAACACCTCATATTTTATTTACTAAATCTTATTTTATTTTTCCTACAGCAAATATTATTCTATGCTTCATTGAAATATGGAAATATAACATTTATTGCCATCATATCTGGGTTAGTGTTGGCTGTGAAGGCAATCGGGCAAAGACTGGGTATCGTGTTATGATCCTGTAGCTAATGCTAAATGCTAACGGCTTCTCACTGACGTTGTCTCTGGTCGGATGCAGTACCTGTTGAATAAGCATCACTTTTTCCTCAATCGTCATGTTCTGTAAACATTTTGTTCCCTGCCAAAAAACAAGGATCCAAAAATGGTTTGAACATTGTTTTTAAAGGCATAGAAGGTTCCTTTACTAAGACAAAGAGAGTAGAGAAGCTAGTTTGGCTTAATTATCACATACATAATTGAGCAGACTGTCGGACTGGCCACGCCACCTCAGATCCTGACCACGCCCTCTCAGAGCCGTGAGTCTGGCCACGCCCCCGTCACGGTCTGGTGAAGTGAGTCCCAAGTGTGATTCAGTGGACACGCCCAGACCGTCAACAGAGACGATCTTGTCCTTTCTGTCATCGTTGGGTAATGAATGAAAGGATGAGATATCGGAGGAGGGGAGGTAGAGCTTTGACTGCAGACGCTGCTCCCTCATGACCAGAGGTGAAGAGACTGAGCGGTGAATCCAGAGATTTCTCTTTTAACTCTGCTGTCTGTTCCCGTTCCCCCGTTCGTCCAATTTTTTTGTCTTTCTTTTCTCTTTCTGTGTCGTCCCAACCCATGATGTGATGTTCTCTTCTGCAGTGACCACATGTTGCTGATTTTAGTTTTCCCCTTAGAGCAGGCATGTCAAAGTCAAATACATCAGAGGGCCAAAAAAACAAATTTGCTGCGAGCCGAGGGCCGGACTGGTTCGATGCCCGCGGGCCTTGACTTTGACAGATGTGCCTTAGAGAATCAATTTTGAACTTTGAAGTTCTTCCTGTTTCTCTGATTTGTGTTTTGTTGCTGGTTCTAAATGGAAATCTGTACATGAACTTACACTTCCAGAGAGTTTAAAGTTACTTCTCTGGAGGCCTGAGGGGGCGTGGTCAATATGAAGAGGCGTGGTCAGTCTTTGATTTAGCGGTACTAGCTTCTTGACTCCCTTTGTCTTATTAGAAGAACCACATGAACCTTAAACATAAAGACAACATAATGAACATTTTACATTACGTTTTTAAAACATTAATGTTGTGATCAGACAGTGCATGTACCGGAGGCAACACAGGGAAGACTCAGCTCCGTTAGCTACATGTTAGCTACGTTTTAGCTTCACGTTAGCTTCATGTTAGCTCCATTTTAGCTCCATGTTAGTCAGACTCAGACTTGTTCTTCTTTGCTACACTCAGTTTAGTTGGATATAAAAATTCTGCCTGTTGTTTCATATAGATATGACTTTATTTTAGTACAAATATACATTGTTATTTCATTATAAGAAATATTTTTTTTCAAGGAATAGTCTTGAAGAATCATGAAGTGCAAAAGTAAGATTGGCTCTTGGAAAGCTCCCTCTGAATCCTAAACAAAGCGCTCTGAAATGCACTTTTCTGTTAAAGCCTGCAGCACTCTGAAGTTTAAGGTGGAACTGGGAAATAAATCCTCCCAAAGCTTTCAATTTCTGTGATTCTACTTTAAATGTGAAATCAACACATGATACAGACTCATTACAAAGTGACTTATGCCTTTGTTCTTCATAATGTTAATGATTGTGGAGTTCAGTCCAATTTCAATGATCAACATCAAAACAGATCTCTATCATATTAGTTCCACATTGTCCAATCCGTCCATTTTATTCTGCTATGACTGCAGACGCGGCTCACTGAAAACCAGATGCTGCACATTATAAGTTGAATTACAGAAGTATATAGACTTTGGAACAATATTCTAATGTTCCCAGTTCCACCGGCATCGACTACAGGAAGCTAACCTTGATTGGTCCACTCCTGGTGCGAAAGGCCTTCATGCGATTGTCCATACTTCCATACTTCCTCCACTTTAGGCACAAGACCTTTTTCCTCATGAGACTCTCCATGACGTAGATCACTGTGATGCGACATCACTGAACCTTTCACAGTGAAAGATTAAATATTCCAACGAGACGATGGAGCCACAAACATGTCGACAGAAACCAGGGTCTTATATATACGTCATGCTCGGAGGCAGCTCTACAAAAATACATGCATCATGTTTTTGATTTTGAAGAAATATAGAATGATTGGCTCTTGGAGACTCCACCGGTGTCTAGAGATGAAGTTTAATACATAATTTGGTTCATTATTGAGCTCATTAGTATAAAATAGTAGGGAGGAATATTTCATTTGAGTGATTGGCCATGTCTCTGGGCCAAAAGTATTTTATCTCTATTTTTTCATTTATTAGAAATTGCTCCTTAAATTACACATTCACCCACACAATTTAAAATACAATAAGTAAAAATATTAGTGGTTGTTGTGTGTTCTCATACATGCACACAAACATTGTTTTACTTATTTAAAAAAGTCAGCAATTATTTTCTTATAAAACACAGCTTATTCAAAATAGTTTTCCTGTTTTGTTTTCTATCAGAATTTCTTTTTGATGCAGTATATTTTGTATAAGACGTTTTACTTGGATCCATTAAATAATCAGCGTCTTGCTACACTGACTGAGTAGAAAAAGTAGAAATGCGTTTGCAACAGTCAGAGTGTCACTGAGGCCCTGGAGAGAATGTTTTCAAAAGAAGCAGATCTGGGGCCTGTCCAATGGGGGAGGACATCTGTGGCTTTAGGAGGAGCGGTCATCGTGGGGGCTCCCGTCCGAGTTCTCCGTGTCCCCCTCAGAAATGGCTTGCATCGGGGCTGTGTAGAGCCGGCTGCGCGTGCTGTAGCGACTGCTGCTGGCCACCGGGGGCACCCTGGAGCGGCCCTGACGAGACGCTGCCGACATGGCCAGGGTTTTGGGCGTGAAGCTCTCTGTGTTGGCTCGGGGGTAGAGGCCTGGGATGTGGACCGGCTCCAGGTTTGAGAGGGCAGCTTCTTGGAGAGCAGAGGATAGGTCTTCGTTCTGTCTCATGGGTCCGTCATGAAGAGACTCCCCGGGGGTCTTCGGGGTAATCGGGCTCTTGAGAATCTCGATCGCCGACATGCGATAGCTGGTATCAGATCGACTGCCTTTCTTCAGCAGGAGAAGTTTGAATTCCTCGTTTGAAGTGCTTGACTTTTTGGCACTGCGGTAGATTGGTACGGGGACGCGAGGAGGTCCGGCAGCACACACCGGAAGTACGGGAACGCTGGCCGGAGGAGCTGGGGGGACAATTATGGTGGGGATGGTCCCACTGGTCACGGGGGGAGGAAGGCAGAGGCGAGACTTTGCATTTATGTCTCCAGAATCTTTACGGCCTAACACCTTCCTCTTGGATCTGGAAAAAAAACAGATGAAAGATAAAATATTGAAAACGATTATGATTATGATTTTGATCTTACAACAAGTTAAAACGTACTATTATGTCCTATTTTGGTAGAATTGAGGCTCATGGTCCAAAATGTTTTTTTTTTAATTGTTTTTTTTTGTAAAAAATATTATATTTTACAGTCTCAGTCATTCTATTAGCCTGGCTCTTCCAGACCCGTGTGGTTCCGCCATGCTCCACCAGAGGCGTTTGGCTGAAACACATGGGTCTGGGATCCACGCCATACCAAACTCCTTCAGCAGATCAGAAAATAATCGACCAATCAGGATCGCCGGTGTCAGGTTTGCACCGCCTTCTCAAGCAGTCTCATGCAGCAGCGAAAGGAAAGATGGCGGACACAAAGTCCGTGAATCTTTTTTAAAGTATAAATACGAACAATTTAAGATGCAATATGAGGCGAGATGTTGATAGTTCTATGTTGATATATGTGTGTTTTAAGAGTCAAATGTTTGTGTAAAGTTTGGTTTAAGTACTTGTTCAGTGTTCCTGTTTACAACACTATGCAGCGGGGTTGCCAGGTTGGGTGGTTCCCGCATACTTTTTTCCAAGAGATTTGTAGGTAATAAATAAACAGAAAGTCAATAAACAGAATCATGATAGCCCAAGTTGATTAAATTGCGTTTTTAGTCAAAAAATCATTCTGAGTGTTTTTTTTTTGGGGGCATTCTCCTGGATTTGGGGCTGGAAAATTTCTCGCTTTTTCCTTCTGGGTTTCTGAGTGGATCCACTCTGAGGCAGGAGGGTCTAAGGACAGTGATGATCCGGGACATTTATGCACATTTATTAACATTTCTGGACAGTGGCCATCCTATGGACCAATGGCTCCTATGTGTTTGTTATTAATGCATTTCCTGAGTTTGAATTGTTTGATTCTCTGATCTGTTGTTGGAGAATCCACAATACATTGAATTGAAACATGATTGTGGTTTCCAAATCAGTCCATTCTTTAGTATTGAAATTGATATTGTAATTTTTTCATGACACTATTCTGAGTCAAGTAGTCTCATTAACAGTCAGGTAATCAGCGCAACCGATACCGTGGACCACATGGAAACCCTGGATCAGGGAATGAAGTGTGAGTACCTGTGTATCATGGCAAACAAATCTTCTGTCGTACGGCTCTTATTTGGGGATGTAATAATGATGTCATCATCCATTCTTCCATCATCCATCACCGGCGACAGCGAGTTGTCACTGGGAGTAGAATCTGAAGAAACAACATGTTCAACATGATTTTTTTCATACATTTGGGAACAGTGTTAAAGGGACAGTATGCATTATGCACGCTACAAGAAGCTCCTTAACACTGATTACAGATGCAGACCACCTGCTAGAGTTTAACTAGAAACAGTTTTTACTGTTTCTAGTTAAACTCCAGCAGGTGGAAAACGTATTACACATAACTTATATTTGTATCTGCTTTCATGTAAGAGCCACAACCTAATATAATGGACATCAAGACCATTGTATTTTAATGAAGAATAACAGCAGTTTAAACTGTTGTTCTACAAACATAACATGTGAAGTGTACCTGTAAGTAAGTTAGTAAGTTAGTAAGTAAGTTTTTTATTTATATACCGCCTTTTCACTGCAGATCTGAGTCTCAAAGCGGTTTACAATTGTTAATTTTGGGCATTTGTCTCTCACTCCACACAGAGATGGGAGCGGGGCCAGTACAGGAGGCACATGCCAGAACTATTGGGCATATTTTTAGTGGTAGGGGAAACCGGAGTACCCGGAGGAAACCTACGCAGACACGGGGAGAACATGCAAACTCCACTCAGAAAGGCCCTGGTCCGACCGGGATTCGAACCCAGGACCTTCTTGCTGAGAGGCGAGAGTGCTATCCACTCAGCCACCGTGCCGCCCTGTGACATGTTATAGATGACACATATATGTACCTGTGACCTGTGGTCAGAGAACACATACAGAATAGGTCTATGCAATCTCTATTAGAAAATGACATACAGTCCCTTTATTCAGATGCACACCTTTATAGCACAGGTGCGAACTCTTCTAAAGCCCTGTTTCCACCACCCCTACTCGGCTCTACTCTACTCCAATGTGATGCCTAGAAAACATCTTCATATGGATGACTTGCTACACATGGGTTTGATTACATATACTGTGGAAACACATTATAATTTATTTCTGTAGTATTTTTGAGTAATAAAACATCTTCTCTTTTGTTTCCCCTTATATGTTTAGGTTTATGTAAGTTTAAATAAAAGATTCTACGATAACTCAAGAACGCAACTATTTCTATATCAATAATTGGATAGAGGAGATTTCTCGAAAAACTTGGTACAGCCCTAGATCTTACCTTTACTAAAGTAGTCCTCTGTATCAGGAGTCGTGGAGTCATCTTTACTCTCGAAGAACTGCTGCTGATGGGCACTTCTGGTAGCACCTGACGTCACCTCCTCCTCTCCGACATGATCTTCGGGTCCTCCTCTTCTCACATCGCTGATTAGGTAAGGATGCGATGTCTCTGCTGTGGAACCAGGCACTTTGAGTGGACTAGACCAGGGCCCTGAGTCAGAATGGTATCCCCCGTAGGCTGGGGGTGGAGGGTGGTCGGCTTTAATGCTTAATCGGGAACATACTGGTCTTAGCGGCTCCTTAACTGCTTCCTCCTCCTCCTCTTCTTCTTCTTCGTCGTCATCGTCATCTTGTGAAAACGAACGCTCCCCCAAAACTCTGAACTCTGGATGGCCTTTACTCGAATGTGAGAGCCCTCTGAACTCTGTGTGAGACTGTATGTGTGTGTGTAGATCGACAGGGGAAGGATGCGGAGCCCGTGGGACAGGCCTATGCAAAGGAGAACTTTCATCTGGATCCGATAATGGATCTATTCGTGTTCTGAATCCAGTCATTGACCAGAATGTTCCTGGGGCGTACCGATCATGTCTGAACAGTAGGCTTTCGTATGAAGGAGGCCCATCTGGATGCCGGCCTGGGGGAGTCGGCTGCGAATGTTCCGGCGAGAATGCATGCTCATGTCCCGGGGGTCTTGGTGGCGGTCTACGAGGTGGCAACGGCCTGGAACTAACAGGGGGAGCAAGAGAGGAGCTCATGTGTGGACATTTAGGTCTGGTGGCTGTCTCTGGAGCACTGGTCTCCTGGTCAGTACTACTCGAGCTGTCGGTGGACTTGTTCGTTGAATGTTGCTGCCCTAAACGTGGTGCCGGTAGATTAGATGACGTCAGATTTGAGTTTGGAATTGGAGCAGAGGAGACTGGACATGGTGGAGGGGCGCTGTACGACATTTCTGGACTTAGTAGCTTTGCCCCAGCGTTAAACACATTCCCAACTCTGTGCTTATTGTAGTGTAAGGTATGAATGTGATGTGTCCTGTGAGATAGCGTGTGTCGGACATGGCCACCGTGAAGAATGCTGAGATCAAGCTGAGAGGGTGGAGGAGGGAAATCTGGGTCTCTCTTGTAACCACAGGAAAGGGACGTCCCATCTCGTGGAAAGTGCTGCAGGGAAGACAGAGAGGACTTTCTTTCCGGCACTTTCGGCTTTCTTTTGCCCGTTGACGGAGACAGTGGTCCTGGGAAGAATGCTGCAGACGAGGGCAGTGTAGAAGTTGGAGTTTCTGATTGACTTGAGTAACCGCTTGATGGTGAAGCGAGGCCAGCCAGTTTTTCAGGGGATGCCAGTTTAAAGTCCGGAGGTGGGGGACAGGTTTCTGAAACCTGGAGAGCAGCTTGTATTTGTGTGTCTGTTGAGGATGAAGAGCTCCCTGGCGATTTGATGCAGTCCATAACTGTTGTCCCCGTAGCTGTGCTGGAGTTGGACATTGATGTGTATTCACCGTTGGTTGTTTTTTCAGAGTTATGTAGCCACAGGTCTGCATAGTCAGATTGTACGGCGCCTTCATCTTTAAAAGAGTGGGTGTCTGCAGAGCTAAAAGACATGGGCTCAACTATATCTACCGTTTCTCTCAGACCCACCCCCCATGTTCCCAAAGGCTCTGCTACAAGACAGGAAGTCTGCAGTTGATCAGGACCACCATTTAATTCAAGCTCTAGCTTCATATCCATGGAAGACGTTGAAAGTTCGTGTTCACTAACCATCTTTGGTTGATCATGCTCTATCTGTGTGTCTGTACCAACATCTACACAGCTACTAGGCTCCTTCAATGAGGAGGTGCGTTTTGGTGGTGGAGGTTTAACTTTTGGTTTTCTCAGTGGACGACAAGTCCTTCCTAAAGTCATCGTACCAGATGAGAAGTTGTAAACTCCATGTTGTAGTGGTGCTGCCACAGTGTTTTGGCCACTCTCAGACCCTTGTTCTGCATAGTTATACATGTACCCTCTGTATGTCTGGTTGCAATCTCCAGAGTTCACAGGAGAGAAATAGAAACTGTCCGTGTCGACTGGGTATCCATCTTTGTCCATGCTGCAAGTTTGATCTGGCACACCTTTGGAGCTGTATTCCTGGGATAGTCCATGATTCTGATTTTGAGTCAGGTCATTTTCTTGGTCAGGGTCTATTTGGTCCTGATCAGGAGGATATGCCCACTCCCCTTCGCTGGCTGTACTCACTCCTGCGTCATCCAGCTGATCTGTGGCTGAGGATGTGAAGGAACTGGACCTGTGACCCTGGCCTTGGGGTCTCAAATCTGTGTGGTACGCAGGGTCTAACGAGTACCCTTCATCGCTGGCGTTGGGCACAGTGTTGAGCGAGAGTTCTGAGTCGCAGTGGGACGATCCAGTTAAAGGTGGGGACGAGGGAGGTGGGATCGTTTCGGAGGTCTGCGAGGGACAGGTTGAACTGGATCCGCTCCAATTGCCGCTTGACGATTGGTGATCCTCTTTATGATCCACGTTGGTCCCCATCACTCCAGTCGTGGACACTGAGTGAATTGGGCTGCTGAACGTATCTGAACTCGAGGAGATCTCACAGCTGCCCATATCTGCTTTACGAGGCATCCGAGACCTGCCTCTCTCCATCCAGTTGTGCTCCGGACTTCCCCCTCCTCTGTCTCCCGATCGCTGCAGCCGTTTGAGGGTCCCGAGCTGTAAAGGCTCAGGTGCAGCTTGGTCATCGGTGCTCTCCTCCTCATCTTTCATCATCATCATTTTCATCCTGGGACTGGGCCCTGACGGAATAAAGTCCTCGGCTTCGTACGGGGACAGCTCTTCGTCCTCCTCGTCATCATCATCATCGTCGTAGTTGTCGTCGTCGTCATCTTCATCGCTGTCCAGGAGTCGGCCGCCCTCTCGCGGGAGGCTGCGGGATCTGAGGCGGCTGTGGCTGGTGGAGCGGCTGTAGGTGGACTCCGATGGGTCGTCCAGGACCGAGATGTTTCCGGTGGAATGGGACAGGGAGGCGGGGAGCCCTTGATGACCTCGTTGGGCTCGGATGCGCCGTCGAGAGGGAGCAGCTGTACCTACGAGGAAAAGGTGAAGGAGTGAGAATTGTGAAAAGGCAAGTCCAAGGCATTTCAACAGCTATGAGTGAGAGGATGAGCATATGGATCAACCACAATAGTAACATTCAGTGTACCTATGTGTATAAATGTAATAATTTTGGACCTCCCTTGGTCTGGTTTGATAGATAGTGTTTTTATTCTATTATTTTACCTACCACAGCCTTCAAAAAGCCCTGTGAAGGAGTTGCTTACTATTTGTGTCATCATAATCACTATTTATCACTAATCTACTTAGGAAACTTACATGCTATAAGGAAGTCATCGGTCTGGCAGCCAGAATCGCGGGTGTGTGATAGACGACCACTGATTGAGAGGTCTTCTTCACACAAAGAGAGTTGGTGAGGGTTGGCGTGAACAATCACGGTGCGCTCTCTTGTTGCCACTGGTGATTCATCTGAATCTAAATACAGACACATCTTCAGGTCAAATGTTTGCTCTTATGGTTTTTTAATACCAGATTAGAATGCACAGAATTTTATGAGGTTGTTAAGACATTTTGAGGGAGGTTATCTACGTTGTCAGGTGTCTGAGTAAGCTAACGGATATGTCGTACAAGTCCTCTCAAACATACCCATGTCATGTTGCACTCTTTTGGGGATCCCCGTGATGGTCTTCCTCCGCCTTAGTTTTCTTCTTCTCTGCAGCACAGACTGGGAATGGACGAGGGAGCAGCGAGCGCTAGCTTCTCGGTCAAAGCCAACTCCTGGTAAACATACAAAGAATGCATAGTTGGTTAACAAAATGTTTGTATTACAGTAATACAATACATTGACAGAGGTCAGGAGAAGTCTTTGCATTAGAAAATATTATTTGTTTTTTTCTATCAGTTATTCAGTTGACAATACAAGATTTGGATGCATGAAATGCCCACACAGACATTACAACCCAGACCGGGTTAAATGAGCTCAGTCATAGAATACAAGGCACAAGATCTTATAATGTTTTGGAAAGTGGCATCAACATGGGGCAATCTTAGTAGGTACGCAGTTTTATATGCAATTTGACTTGATACATTTCCAAAAGTGACGGTTGGTAAGGACAGTAGGATTGTATAAGTGGTGTATGATTTTATCGATGGTGCATGGTGGTGGGGTACACCGGAGCGCCTGGAGGAAATCCACCCAGACACGAGAAGAAACATGCAAACTCAAAACAGAAACAGAGGTTCTTGATCATAGCGTGGATGGAGCTCAGAGGCCCCAGGACACATGGTGTCGCTGTGGATGGCCTTACCCGTGACGTTGATGGGAATGATGCAGGAGGAGACAGGGTTGGGGTCCGGGGAGGTGTGCTTCTCCCGGGTCCAGCTGGTCTGCTTGTCCTGCATGGTGGGCGTAGCTGGGGACGGAGCTTTGGCTTTTTTCTCTCCTGGAACCTCAGCCACCTCACACTCGCTTGTCGAGGTAGACTGAGAGAGAGAGAGGAGCATTAACACAAGTTGGAGGTGAGAAAGTTGTTACATGATTAATCTAAATCATATTTCTTGAATAGTTTTGTGAGAGGGCATCTACTCTCACAATGGTCAAATTTATGTCATAGCAGTAGTATGTGCTGTGCTTTTGGAAAATGTACCTACGCTTTTACAGTTATCTTTCAACATTTTTTACACATCTGCTTGGCTAATACCGATTTCAAGATTCAAATGAAGAGAGACAGTGATCAGGGAGAGGCCAGAGAGAGACCAGAGAGACTAGGAAGAGACAAGAAAGAAAGACCAGGGAGAGTCAGAGAGACCACTTCTTTATAAATAACTAGACCAGCAGTAGAGTGCTGACAATTAAGATGTCAAACGTTGTGAGTATTTGTCTCATGTGGATTGTTCAAGGAATTAGCTCTAAACAAAGACAAACTAATCTGACTTTTGTCAGTTTTTACCATATTACCAGGGTTTTTCAACTGGCTTCCACCACAATGTGTATCTACATAAATCCAGGAGACTGGACCAAACTCATGCAGAATCCAGCAGAAACAGTTCGAGGTCAGTTTAACAGTCAGAAACTGAGCTTCTGTGTGAAAATGATTTTTTTTTCTGATTTTATTCATAATAGTGGGTTTTTTGTGAAATACTTTGAATATTGCTTTCACTTAAGCACTGTTTCCACCAGCCCTACGCTACTCTACTTTACCCTACTCTACTCTACTCCAATCAACTGACAGTGATTGGCTAGAGTGCTGCCGAAGCCATGATTACCAAGGAATTTCCACAGATACTGGTTTGTTGTGTGTAGTTTGCAAGTATACACTACCAGATACTCAAGGATAATGGAAACACAACCAGGTGTAGAGAAGAGTAGAGGAGGGCAAGATGGATACATGTTCTGGTGTACATTAGAGTTGTCACTCTCCTGTTCCAGTTAGCCAAAGGGGTGTTTTTATACATGTAGTGTAGTATCATGCAGAGGTGTGGACTCGAGTCATGTGACTTGGACTCGAGTCAGACTCGAGTCATGATTTTGATGACTTTAGACTCGACTTGACCAAATATAAAAAGACTTGCAACTCGACTTGGACTTTAACATCAATGACTCTGACTTTCACTTGGACTTGCGCCAATTGACTTGCAAAGACTTGCGTAACCCGGGCCATTTTTACCTTTCTCCGCATCTCTCTTTCTATCTATGCCGTCTCTGAAGAAACAAAGCCTCGCGGTAGTTGTAGCGCTCGCGCGAGAGTTCGAACGTGAGTTCCAGGCAGTTCGCGCAGCAACACTTCCCTAAACAAGCGGACTGCATTCACCGGTGGGTGTGTTGTCGTAGGGGAGCTGGAAATGAGCGAGCTGCAGGTATTTATCGCAACCTAACGTCATATTTTGTTCTACAAACCGTAATTGATATGCTTTCACTACAGGCGCCTCATACAATTGAATCGACGCAGTTGTCACACTCTGTGCCGTGTTTTAAAGAGGAACTGGTGAGTCAAACTAGCGCTAGCCTGCGCTGCTCTGTTAGCTATTTCTTATATTTTTCTGTGTGCGTGCCGAGGCCTATTATTATGAGTATGTTTTTGCTGTGCTCCTCCTGCTAAAGTTTGCATACATTAGATAGTTGTTTTGATTATGTGCACTAAGCTAGATTAATATTTGCACTATTGTTTATGGTGCATTGATATGAGAATCAGTGCTTTGACTGATTGAATTAATTTATATGAGACATTTTATTATGTAATGATATATTGGTAATTATGAGATATTACTAATGCTGGCCCAGTTCATACAGGCCGGGGTCCTTCCCCTCCATTGGTCCCTTCAGTCCTTTGGAACAATAACCACTACGGACATTAAACTGATTATATAGATACAGGTCCTAGCCCAATACTCATATTCATATATGCTGCACTTGCTACTTCCCATTAAAAACCCCAAAGATAAAAAGTATGTTGACATGGACTGCTCTGATTTTATGTGTGGTCTGTGCATGTGTAACTGAGCCTGCATCTGGCACAACATCCAATTAGATCACGTAGATAGTTTTGATTTATCAGCAGCCAACGACATGGAACAAACTGTTAGTCCATGGGTCAGAGACCAACGAGAATGCACCAGCAAAATGATTCCTAACATTATTTTGTTTGCCTACAAAAGTAGGTGGAGACCAACAAGAAACAAATCGCGGTCAAAAAGACTCGAGAGGACTCGAAAGTCAAACCGTAGGACTTGGGACTGACTTGAGATTTGTTGGCCTTTGACTTGGACTCGACTCGGGACTTGCCTGTCTTGACTCGTGACTTGACTCGGGACTTGAGGGCAATGAATTGAGACTGACTTGTGACTTGCTAAACAATGACTTTGTCCCACCTCTGGTATCATGTATAGTGTGGGCCTCCAGCACTGATGTCACAAACCTATTCCAACAGTGGGTATTCACAGTTTATATTTTAACACTTCAAAATAACAGAGAGGTGTAAAAAGTGGCTGATACCTTTCTATTCCATGGAATGAAGTTGCAACCATCGATTGGATGAAGTGAGTAAAAACACTCAAACTATAAAGATAGAGCACGGAAAATAAAAATACAACAACATAAATGGGACCATGAGAAATGAGGCTTTTAGAAACAGCATTTTAGAACAACTTTAACTTAAAACAATGTCAGCAAGATTCAAAAACAAGTCCACGACAGAGGTCTGCGTCTGCCTCACCTTTCTCTGCACCTCCTCCCGCACAGACCTCTCCTGGTCACAAACACACAGAGGGCAGAGTTAAAGACAGAAGAATGAGCCAGAATTCTGCTCATTATAATGTGTAAATATGTCGTGTTGTCACCAGACCCAGACCAAGACCCAGACCCAGACCTAGACCAAGACCTAAACCAGACCATACCTAGACCTAGACCTAAACTAGAACAGACCTAGAGCTTGACCAGAACAGAATGGAAAATTATTTGAATAGTTGTCTGTTCTGAAAATGTGTAAAAAAGTTATTTTCCTCCCGCTGCAGAGAGAAACTTGAGAGAGACCAGAGAGAGATCAGAGAGAGAGCAGACAGGAGAGAAACCAGAGGAATACCAGAGAGACCAGAGAGAGTAGAGACACCAAAGAGACATCATAGAGAGAGACTAAAGAGAGACCAGAGAGGTCCCTTTGAGAACCGAGTAGAATATCCCTGGATTATATTGTCACTGTTGGAGCTAAAATTATTGAGTTGATTTAGCAGTTTTACCTTTTTCTGTCCGGTCTGAAGTTCAGTTTCTCTCACGGTCATCTCTTTCCTGGTCTGATAGTCCAGCTCGAGCTCCCGCTGCTCTCTCTCTTGCTGCAAAAGTAAAAAAAAAGATATACAGTATGCTACTTGGTTTTGAGTGTATTTAATGTTATTGTCATTTTTGAGGTTTTCTTTTCTTTGCCTGAGACAGGGACTGGAACATAAAAGTATAAAGATGGGCAATGCTAACCCCCTGGCTCAATGAGAAGTGCTCATGGACAAAGTTTTGCTTTAACTCTGTCTGGCTGCAATTGACTCACATTTAAAAGTCTGCTCCTAGTTCAGTGATCGTTTGTGTCACACTCACAGCTTTAATCTGTGGTTTAGTGCTCTCCGTGATCCTGATGTTTATATTGTGATAATGTCTTTGTAAATCCAGATATGAGCAATGATTTACGGAGGGGAAACTCGGAATAAATGACTATGGAAATTGGCTTCAGCCAGTTTATAGACCAGATAGAGTGACCAAAACGAGAGACCAGAGAGAGACAAGTGAGAGAGTCCAGAGAAAGTCCAGCGAGAGAGACCAGAGGGGTTGCAGACTCACAGCTCTGGCTAGGCGGCTCCTCTGCTGCCTGCGGATGGTGTGTGGTGAGGGGAATGTGGGCATAGGGGGCGCCATTGAGATGGAGATGGTCACACGGTTCCTCTCTCGACTCGACGATCTCTTCTGCAACTCATCTGCAAAACATCCAAATAACATTATTAGTTATATGTCGTCTGTTGGCTCTTTCTACTACCATCTCGTCTTAACGCTAAGACTCCCACAATTAAAAAACTTCTACTCCCAGAGCCGTCATTTTGACTGCTCGTATTGAAACCAATTGGACTTGGTAATTGCCCCAAAAATGGGAGATATTTCCTCAAAAATGTTGCGTACCTTTACTCACTTTTACTAAATGCTATAACTGGTGAATATAACTAGTTGAAATACAGCAAAAAGCAGTCTGCTAAAAGGCTAATGCTAACTGGTAGTTGGTAAACATTATGTTGCTATAGCATTGAGTTCTGTCTCTACCAAGCCCTGATGATCAAAGATGGCAGACTTTCATTGAAAGATCAGCGGTTCATACCTTTAAAGCTCTAGGTTTGCTGTCAGCTGAGATCGAGTAGTTTTAGTTGGACGTTGAGTTCTATGAGACATAGAACTACTGTGGACTAGTATTGAAAATTAGTACCTGTGCTATAACACTTACAGCAATGCATCTGGTTCGTCCTATGTTATTGTTATGTCCATATTAAATAAAAAATAAATAAATAAAACATTTTTCTGGCTATCCCTTGTGAATGTAGTCTGAAGTACCGCAGGTGTCCCCCATGCCCGTACTCAGAAAGGGTAGAACTAGTCTCATTTCAAAAGTAAAAGAAAATGTCATAAAATAAGCTAAAAATTGAAGACCAAAAATGTAATTATACTTAGAAAACTAAAGGTTGTTAAATTGACTGCTCTGGAACTAGTTTTAAAGCTGGGGTCCGTGACTTCTCTTGTTTAAGGTACATTTTGTGAACAGATACAACCATCTTTTACACCCTGAGAGCTGATTGGCTGAGTGAGGTTGATCCTCTCTTTTTCACTTGTGACACTATGAAAACTATACCAAGACCAGGACCATACCAGATCAAGACCAGACCCAGAACCTGGCACAGACTAGGCCTAAATCAGACCCAGAGTAGATCCAGAGCAGACCGAAATCATACCTAAACCAGACCCAGACCGGACCAAGACCAGACCTAGACCAGAGGCCAAAATTACATGCATGTGAAAGAACCAAGCAGTTTTAGAGCCACTAGAGACATTTTATTTATTTTATTGCATAGTTAATATTTGGTAGATATAGGCTCTCTACATTTAAGTCCCATTTCCCATGTTTCTGATTTTAATTTTAAAACCATTGGTGCTTTCAGGGCAGAGCAGACGTCACAAGAAACAAAACAATTAACTAATTAATACAGGCAAGGAAATTATAATTAGAACGGTTTAGTAATCGATAGATGGCGCTCATGTGACATCACAGCGTTCCCAAGAGCCTATTTAACACTGCAGTATAGAGGGCGGCTGAAAAAACTGACCAGGTAACTATGGTAACAGTATAAAAGTCAGATTGAAAGTCTTACTTTTGAGATAATGTCTCTGTCAATCCCAGAACAATTTCAATGAAAAACAATCTCTCAGGATGGTGATCGTCTTTGTACCAACTGTTCTTTCTGGGCTCTCTCTCTGGTCTCTCCTTCCGATCTTTCTGAGGGTTCTTTCTGGTATCCATCTCTGGTCTCTCTCTCACTGGTCTGTCTGGTCTCTCTCTCTGGTCTCTCTCTCACTGGTCTGTCTGGTCTCTCTCTCACTGGTCTGGCTGGTCTCTCTTTCTGGTTTCTCTCTGGTCTCTCTCTGGTCTCTCTCTCTGGTCTCTTTTTCCAGTTTCCCTGCTGTATCTCTGTTCTCCCCTTGTTAGGGGTAACAACAGAGCATTCTCTTTTAAAAACCGCTTCTTTGGCTCTGGTTTTGGTGTTTGGGCTTGTACCTTGTTGCAGAGCTCGGAGGCAGAAGTGGGCATTCCGGTGCTGCTCCTCCAAACATGGCGGCCTGGTGCAGGGGTGGATCATACTGTGGGACTGGTGCCATTGGGCCTGGTAGTGGAGCGACAGCTTACTCTCCTTCTCCAGGTTCGACACGGCTGCAGAGAAAGACAAGAAGATCCATTAAAGTCAAAAGTCTATGAGAAAGAACACAAGTTGTCAGTCTGCCAAAAGTAGAGTAATCAACTGAGAGCAAAATAAACATATAAATAATATTGTAGTGAAGCATCCTGTGATATAAAGGCAAAAATAAGAATGAAAAACACCAGTTTAGATGACATTCTACACTACTTAGATCTAGATACAATTAGATTTTGATTTATTTCAGAATAATATGATTTTAACTTCTTCAATGTCCATGTTTCAAAAATATCAATGCGTCAGTTTCATGAAGTTGTTTACCATTCATTCTATAAATAGTGATGATAAACTACTACTGTAGCCACAACAACAACAACAGAAACTGGTGTTCTCAGAGGTTTCCCATCACATCCCTAACCAGGCCCCACCCTGCTTATCTACAAAAGTCTGACAGAATCAGCCTTTCCTGTGCAGATGACCACACATCCTGGTCATCACCAAAGCAAAGTAAGTACAACAACGTCTGCTGTTATTGTATTGTTATTGTCTACAGAAGCTCCTGCAGTCCTCGACCTCACCACCAGATGGTGACAGAAACGCCCCAGTCCACGCACCCAAACACATCTGCAGACCTCTTCTCTCTCATGTATATTTAATTAACACAATTACACAACATGCAGTGAACAATGCACTTTTCAGGATGGTCTTTTATCTCTTCACAAAAACCCCTCGAGCTGCTGTGATGTCGCATGTTTGCCTCATTTTTAAGTCAGGATTCAAAACACATTTAAGTCAGTGAAGCCGCGATGTGGACCAGTAGCCAGGCAACCTTCCAGCGCTCATCAAGGCTCCTTTGTCCACAGTTAAATCAGCTCCACGCAGCAGCACATTGAGATTCAGGGTCTGGAGACACACACAGGGATGCTACTGATGCTACATAAACAATCACTGTTCTTATCGGCTTCAAACGAGACATATACTCTCTGCTTCATGTGGGTGTGTTTTTACCACTTCTAAATCTACATCTAAAGAGGCCTTCACTTCACTTCAATTCCATGTATGTGTGTATAGCCCCAAATCACAACAGCAGTCGTAACAACAGATCAGAAAATCAAACAGTTTGAACACAGGAAATGCAAGAATGCAAGAACACAGCGGAGCCATGGGTCCAGAGGGAGCGGGATGACCACTGTCCAGAAATGTTCATAAGTGTGTAGACATGTCCCGGATCCATACTAAACTTGGACCCTCCTGCATCAGAGAGGAACCACTCAGAAAAGTGAGAAACCTCGGGAAGGCCCAAATTGAGAGAGGGATCTGCTCCCGAACGGACGGTCCCGAACGGACGGTCTAAAGCTGTAGATCCAGTATTAATTAAATGATTTAACTAATTATTTGTATTTTAAAACATACAGTATCTGCCCCTTATATGATATATGATATACTGTACATCGTTTTGAAGATAATTTTTATCAAGAAAACAGCCAAAGCATTTATTTTACCTTTTATTCTAATGAAGCAATAATTCAAAGTGAACATTAAACATTAAACCCAGTCTACATTATAAAGACTTGTTGCTTTTTGTCCAGTTTTGTTTCAATCTGAGCAGAGAGAGAACAGAGAGACCAGAGAGAGACCAGAGAGAGACCAGAGAGAGACCAGAGAGAGACCAGAGAGAGGGACCAGAGAGAGACCAGAGAGAGGGACCAGAGAGAGACCAGAGAGAGGGACCACAGGGAGACAAGAGAGAGACAAGAGAGAGACAAGAGAGAGACCAGAGAGCGACCAGAGAAAGAGACCAGAGAGCTTATGGCCTGGTCCTGGCTGAGCACAGTCCTGTACTCGAGTCCTGTACTCGAGTCCTGTACTCGAGTCCTGTACTCGAGTGCGGAACCAAAGGGGTATTTTTAAAGCGGGTGGGTTTGATTTGTGCCAAGTGAAGCTTTAAAGATGAAAGTTCATAATTTATGTAACGCATGTGTTTCTAGGTCAGTGTGTTACGGTGACAGCAGAGACGCTCTCTCGGCTTTTACTTTTAAACATATTTAGAACACACAATAAATATCATTTCATTGCCTTGAAATAAAAAAATACAAAACTTGTCAAAGAAAGAGAATAAAAGCATGAAAATCCTCTGTCGCCTTCCTGCAGATATATCTCTCTCATACTTCACATGATAAAAATGGGCAAGTTTAGTTGTATTGCACAGTTCATACACAAGTCAACTTGAAGTGATAAACAAAGAAGGGAAACATTCAAATCAAGCACGGCATTAATCATAAATAATCATCAATTTGATTCATACTGGGGCTTCTTGGGTGGTTGTGTAGCTCTGTGGTTGTGTACATTGTGTGGTTATGTATATTGTATAGTTGTGAGTCATCATTAGGAACTACCTCACCAGCTCCCACCAGCTCCCACCAGCTCCCACAAGCCCAAACCAGCACCAACCAGCACCAACCAGGACCCACCAGGACCCACCAGGACCCACCAGGACCCATGCAAAGTCACATTCCACCTCCTAATTCAGTAAATAAGATTGTGCATATGTGCATGTCCCCTGAACTGGTCTTCTTTGTGTGTGTGTGTATGTGTGTGTGTGTGTGTGTGTATCTGTGTGTATGTGTGTGTTAGAGGGATGGCACGAGACATTGGCGTGTTATTTTTAACTGTGTGTCTCCATGGAAACGGGAGGCTGAGGGTAGTCTCCCGCTGTGAGCCGCGAGCAGAGGGCGACTGTGGTCACTGTGTGTTTGTGTGTGTGCGTGCGTGAGTGTGTGTGTGTGTGTGTGTATGTGTGTGCCTGTATTTGTGTGTGTGCGTGCATGTCTTTGTGTGTGTGCATGATTTTTGTATGTGTGTGTCTGTTTAATTGTGTGTGTGTGTTAATATTGATTGTTGTTCAGTTGTTGTATTGTTTGTGTGATGAATGTTGACCATGCATTTCCTTCAGGAGGACTAATCTCTCTCTTTGTCACTTTTATTTCTGATATAGTTGATAAAGCAGTGACAGAGGCTAAAACACACACATGTGAAAACTACACCAAGACCAGGACCAGGAGGACCAGAACTAAGACCAAGACTAGACTGAGCCCTCGTCCAAAACCCGATAGAAGAAACTGTTTTAGAGCCAGGAACGACTTTGATCTTGGGTAGCTAAAGGTTTTTTGTGGTTAGAAAGTCAGGCAACCCTGCTTTAATTATGTATTTCAAAACGTAACTAAACTACCGCTTAAATAAAATCTTTCCAATCCTTTGTTTTTAGAGTTGTTGATGTTAATATTTGTTTTGTGTTTTGAACAAAATGGAGCATAAAACTTGGAGAGACTGGATTCTGAGCTTTAACATGAGCTTTGACGATACATTATGTCTATAATGGGTCAGATTTGATGGAGCTGGAGTTGGCTGAATGACAAGTGTTCACTCACCAGATACATTCGCGCCATACAATCTAAAAGAAATGTGAGAACAGTTGAACAAAGTCAACAACCAAAAGGACCAGAGAGAGAACAGAGAGACACCAGAGAGAGAGAACAGAGAGAGACCAGAGCGAAACCAGTGAGAGACCAGAGAAAGAGACCAGAGAGAGACCAGAGAGAGATCAGAGAGAGAACAGAGAGACACCAGAGATACACCAGGGAGAGAGAGCAGAGAGAGACCAGAGCGAAACCAGTGAGAGACAAGAGAAAGAGACCAGAGAGAGATCAGAAAGAGACCAGAGAGAAACCAGTGAGAGGCCAAAGAACGAGACCAGATAGAGATCAGAGAGGGACCAGAGAGAAACCAATGAGACCAGAGAGAGAGAGACCAAAGAGAAAGACACCAGAGAAAAAAACAGATAGAGAGCTCAGACAGTTGAAGCAGCAACAGTGAGTAGAAACAGAGTTTTATCAATAGCAAAGGAAAACTACTTTGCCTGAATCTGTAAACGTCCATGTTACGTCCCCTCTAAACTCCCCTTTATATTGAGGAAACACACTCAGACAATGGACTCCGTCTGATGGCCTCTTCATCCAGCTGCTCTGAATGTGCTTTGACAGGTCACATGACATGAATCTGGTCCATAGATTTTTGGAGGGAGGAGGGGGAGAGAGCTTTTCAGGTGAACGCTGTACCTCAGATAACCTGGGACTCAACAAACCCTCATCGACTGGAGTCAGCTTGTCAATCAAAAAGCTTTCAAAGGATTTCATATCGACGTGAGAGATTCCCAACTCCACATTAAAACTTGTCGGTTATTGATAGAATAAAGAGACAGGTATTGTATTGATGATTCACTTTGAAGAGATTGAGTCAAATGTTCTCAGGTCTCTGTCCTGAAGGCCTCTCACATTACTCCTGGTCTCAAGCCAGACTTTAAAGCAGCTCTGCTTAGTCTCTCCATGGCCTCACACCAAAGCCTCACACGAAAGTACATCTGTGACATGTTAGAGCCATATGAACAAACTCGGACTCTGAGGAGAGCCGAGAGAGACCACAGAGAGACCAGGGAGAGAGACCAGAGAGAGACCAGAAAGAAGAGAAATAGACACCCAAGAGTGAGATCAAAAAGAGACCAGAGCGAGACCAGAGGGAGAAAGACCAGAGAGAGAGACACAGATATAAATTGACACGAATTCAATTTATTCTTGTACAGCCCCAACAATAACCCCAACCTTCGACTACAAACACAAGACCAGAGAGAGACCAGAAAAAGGACCTGCGAGAGACCAGAGAGAGAGAGAAAGGTCCGCAAATAACTCAACTTCACAATTCAGAACGCACCAAAAACCAGTTGTGTGAACCACTTCCCAGAATAGCCCCTGCTGCAGTTTGGTGACGGTCGTGGGGGATCTGCAGAGTGGCACCTCTCCCTGGGCGCAATGCATTCTGGGAGAGAAGCGCGGGCCGGGTTTTCACAGCTTTAATCTTTAAGGAGTTGCCATAGAAACAGCGCCGTTGGTTTGATAACAGTCTTAAAGCGAGACGTAAAGAAAAGAGGCCATCTGACTCTGAGAGTGAACTAAAGCTCTGTTTCCATCAGCCCTACTCTACTCTTCTTTACACTACTCTACTCTTCTCTGCTCTACTCTACTCTACTCTACTCTACTGTACTCTACTCTACTCTACCTGGTTGTTTCCATTACCCCCTAGTATCTAGTACTGTACCCAAGCAAACTACCCATAACAAACCAGTATCTGTGGAAATTCCTAGGGTAGAGTAGAGTAGAGCAGTGTAGGGTAGAGTAGAGTAGAGTAGAGTAGAGTAGAGTAGAGTAGAGTAGAGTAGAGTAGAGTAGAGTAGGGTAGGGTAGAGTAGAGTAGAGTAGACTTGTGAAGTGTAGAAAAGTGTAAAGTAGAGTAGATTTGAGTAGAGAAGAGTAGAGTAGTGTAGAGTAGAACAGTGTAGAGAGTAGAGTAGAGCAGAGTATAGTAGAGCAGTGTAGAGTAGAGTAGAGTAGAGTAGAGTAGAGTAGAGTAGAGAAACCTCAAAGCAAGAAAACGTAAACAAGTTTTATTTTGTTGATTTAATGTTTAAACCAGACATGTCCAAACTGAGGCCTGGGGGCCCTCTGCGGTCCTCTGTGTGATGTCATGTGCCGCTAACACAAAGTAGTCCTTGAGATCCTAAACACAAGTCCACAGTGTCATCCAGCCAACTTCAGCTTTCTACTCTAAAGTTAGAGAATGACAGTACTAAACAGTCAGAATAATTGATTGGACCAAACACAGCTATCGTCATGGAAACCAACCCTCACTGAACGCATAAATTGTTATTATTATTCACTTTTTTCCTCCAGCAGACCCTTTATAATTCTGTGTCTTTGACCTGATGTGCCTCCGGTTGAACCCTGTGAACCCTGTGATCCTATTGGAGAAATAGCATATCACTCAAAGGCACGTAATCCAACCTCTACTGCGGTCGCACAGAACTGCAGCAATACTCACAATTATCACCGAGATTTTCCAAACTCGCACACACTTACAAACATACACACACACTCACACAAATACACACACTCACACACACAGGCACCCGCACCACACCAGTGTATAAGAGACACAGAGGGTGTGCGGGTTAAAGATGCAGTCAGTGATTTTTCCAGATGCATTTTTTGAAATATTGTGGGAAAAACGTCACTAAACCCTAAAAGTAGTCAAGTTATCATGTTTTCAAATAGTAATGGAATTGACCAGATGGCTATAGTCCTCAAAAATTTATAAAAAATATTTTGGAGCGGACCGATACAAATAAACCAATGGGATTCGTTACCCTCTTTCACCCTCTTCCTGTTTCTCGCGAGTATGCACACCTGAGTTATCGGATTCTTTTCTAAAACCTAAAAGGGCTGAACAGAAAAGGCCAAAAAGAAAGTAAAATGCTGGATGTTTGGTTTGGTTTGGTGGAAAGGCGAGGGGAGGGGGGAATGGTTTCGAGTTGGTGCTACGGCTAAGCTAACAAGATTGCCAACTGGATCTTTAAGTGTCTTGCCCAACAACACAGCAGCAGTCACTAATGGCAGCTCGTTCACCTGCCAACCCATCGATCTGACCTCTTAACCAGTGATAACAAGAATAGGATTTGAACCACCAACCTCTAGCTGTTGTATTTTGTGTGCTTCTATTAACCACAGATAATGTATATTACAAACACTACTTGTACAGCGTTTTGGATTACTATTTCTGAAATTCTAAAATAATTCAGTACTAAATTTGAGCAGTGTCCCTTGTCGATAGTATTGGGGTTCTCTGGAGACGTAAAATAAAGATATAATTTTATTTTATATGTAAAATGTAGCATGCTATTAACAAGAATTCTATACTTTCTTCTTTATGATGCTAAAGTTAGGGATTTTATAATATTTTTGTATAGAGTTATTGTTCTTTTAACTTGTGCTGTGTGCTTCTTCTTCCTACTGTTCTGTAACTGGTGATGCAACACTGAAATGTCCCCACTGTGTGACAAAAAATTAATTAACTTATTAAGTCGAGTGATGAAAGATCTTTAAATACTGCTTGCTATTTTAATCCTGTTGAGTATAATCACAATTTAGAAGAATGTTCAGTTGAATCAGGAAAAAGAAAGAAAGCATAAAAAGGTGTGGGGAAAAATCTTATCATTAGACTGAGTGGATAGCACTCTCGCCTCTCAGCAAGAAGGTCCTGGGTTCGAATCCCAGTCGGACCAGGGCCTTTCTGAGTGGAGTTTGCATGTTCTCCCTGTGTCTGCTCCGGTTTCCTCCGGGTGCTCCGGTTTCCCCTACCACAAAAAATATGTACAGTAGGTTCTGGCATGCGCCTCCTGTTCGGCGACCCCGCTCCCATCTCTGTGTGGAGTGAGAGACAAGTGCCCAAAAATAACAATTGTAAACCGCTTTGAGACTCTGGTCTGTGAAAGGCGGTATATAAATAAAGATTACTTACTTACTTACTTACATTTGAAAGAAAATCTGATTGTTAGGAATGTGTTTGGTTTCTTTGGCGTGAGCGCTGTATTTTTGTCTGTTCTTGTTATTTCTTCTGTGTATCAGTCTGTCTTGATTGTCATTGTCTTTAAAAGCACACTTTAACATGTTAACCAATCACAAATGTGACATTTTTAAGAATATTCACCTCCACCAAAACTTTGAATTGTTGTTGTTGAGTATTTGACCCATAAATATGCATGGGCGCTGGAAGACCATCTTGAAATACGTTGGTTGATGAAGTGACAAAAAGGATCGCAGGAATCGTGTTTTCATTGCCACGTGATCTCACAGGTGATACTATTATTGCTGTTTCCACTGTGCCCTGACAAGTTTGAAGAAGGAACCATTGAGGACCACAGTTATGTCAAAGAACGTCTGTGCCCCGAGATCCTTTAGAGATGACATTAAACATCATCTCTAGAGGATAATGAATGTATTATACTGCATTATTAACTGGTACTTCCTGATCAGCGAACACGTTAGCAGCACTTGAATCCAGTGACAGTAGGAATCCAGGGTGAAGACATATGTTAAGTACTGCGTCCCCATTGGTTAAACCGTGTTATTATCTTTCTTTTGGTTGTTTTTGACTGTCTTCCTCTTCCTGTTTGCCCCGTGACTAGGGTTGGGCATCGTTTGCAATTTTCCGATTCCGATTCCGATTCCGGTTCCGATTCTCACTATCGATTCCTGTTCTAAACGATTCTCGATTCCGATTCTTTGAGGTGCAGGAGAGAAAAAAAAAAGATAATTTTGAATCAAATTTTATTTCATAAGTACTTTTCCTGCCATAAGGCAACAGAAAGTGCTTTACATAAAAACAAATTAAATTAAAAAACAAGGAACACACACACACACACACACACACACACTGTAACTGTAGGGAGAGTCCCTAACGGTAACTGTAAAACTGAAATAACACAAGTTGGCAGCAGTCTAAAAGCAAATAGCTGCAGCTCAGATGGAACGGGCGGAGTATTTTTTTTTTTTCGCGGGCGAAGTAATTATTTTATTTTTTCCCGCCGGAAGTCCCCTACGCTAAGCATACGCTCCGCTTTGCTTAGCGGTGTTTATGTCCACCATCATCTCAGAGCGGCTGAAATGTAAACACGTCTCTGTAAACCGCTGAAAAACGGCTAAAGTGAGAATACTGGAGGATTATCGTTGGACGGACTGACAGATTTGACCAAAGCACAAGGACTCGTGCATCGTGTTTTCTGAGTTTTTTACGGATTACATGGAGGAGGAGCAGGACTTTTTGCGGTCCTCGGCAGGTGGACAGCGTGTTTCCCTTCTTCATCATTACAAAGGGCCTGACCAGTAACTTTAAGGTAAGGAACATCAGTTTTGGATGTGTTTGTAAAGCGAGTGATGAAACTGATGTAGCGTGAGTTTGGGGAAACTGCACCGGGCTAGCACGAGTGTTCAACCGGTCAATACGCCCGTTAAACCTCGCTGTCTGGACTCTAACTTAACCAAATAATATCTGAATTAGTCATTTGACGGATAAATGTTTGCTTCCTTTACCCCTTGACTCAGTTTTATCTGCGTTTGTGGAAAATGTGAAGATACAAGCGTTGAGAGGTTTCTTTGCGATGGCAGGAGTGTGTGGCTGAAGCTAAATGTGGCAAATACTGAGCAAACACGAGCGTGCCGTCTCATAAGAGCTTAATTCACTGAGTTTTTCACAAAGCTGGGTGGACAGCTGCTAAGCATTTTTGAAACGTGTCCCCCCCCCACCTTCCAAACGCTTCCGACGCCGCTGTGCGGGCCGCATCCGGCATTTAGGAATCGATCCGCTATTTTGGATCCGCTGTGGATCCAAAATACAAACGTCTTCTTAACGGTTCCGGAACCGCACTTTAGGAACCGGTTCTCGGTGCCCAACCCTACCCGTGACAACTTTGCATTGAACCTCGCCCCAACGCCTGATCCGGTGTGAAGCCCACATAAACAAGCTAAGCTACTTTCACACTGTAAACAAACAGGCCGAGTGCATCCGCTCATTGGGCCAAACATTTATTTTATGGAACGGCAACGCAAATGTTTGTAATCAATGAAAAGTTGCCTTATTATGTCATACCATGCACCTGGTTAGTTGTTAAAGGCCATTGAAAAAAAATCAACGGGCGTGCCTCATCGCTGGAGTGGGGCTGGTGGATGTCGTGAACAACATATTGTCCTTTAAGGCTTCCTTAGTTGTAATACTTATTGTGAACTGTGTGGCGCTAGCGAGTTGACTACAATATATGATCTCAACGCTAGATGGGAGTAATGATTACGAAGTGTACCTTTAAAGTATAATAATAATTACACTATTTGTAAAGGTGCATGTAGGGAAACGTAATTTGACTGGAGAAATTCCTGATACTGATTTGGAATATTTATCTTTAAAAAGACAAACGGTTCAACAGTTTTTACCTTTTTTAAAGCTGCACTGACTGACTTTGGGATTTTGAAGCAGTGGACTCGCTGGCCTCGCCCTTTCTCCTCCCCTCCCCACACCCACGAAGCTATCACCCCCCGCTACCGCAAACCCACTGTTGTTTATGGAGCTAGCGTTTCCCAAAATAGATAGAATCATGTATCGTACATTTGAGCGTGGATGGCGTGACCATAGAACGATAGAACCGGGAAGCGCGGAGGAACGGGACTTTCTTTTGGATGGTTGTCTCGCTGTGTAAGCAGTAACCGGTGACGAAGACATGGAAGCTTTAGGTTAGCTCCGCCGCTTGTTGTGCTAACTCAGCTGTCTGTGCTAACGGACCTGTAGATTTCTCAAGAAAGTGGGGGCCAGTCGTCCGCTGTGATTGGTCACGATCTGGTCCCGAAAAACATTCTCTTCCTTGTTTCCTTTTTCTTCAAAAGGACGTATATCCCAATGCACTGCAAGGATATGGATAGCACTTTTGTAATGAATACAAAAATAAAGTCAGTTAGTGCAGCTTTAATGCATTTCACTACAGGTTCCATCCCTGTGCACAGCTTTCACACATCCAAATCCACAAATGCAGGACAGTTTAAAATGATACAATGTTTCAAACCCTTATTATGCTAAAGTTCCTTCTTGAGTTTCACCATGTTTATCATTGTCCACAAAGACTCCCGGACCTCTTTATATGGGCATCCCGGATGTTTCTCACTTTTTCCAGAGTGGTTCCTTGCCGATGCAGGAGGGTCTAAGGACAGAGATGATCCGAGAATTTTCTGCACATTTATTAACGTTGCTGGACAGTGGTCATCCCGCCCTCTATCAACCAACGACTCCTATTTGTTAGTCATCATTGCATTTCCTGTTTGTTTTTTAGTTGAATCGACAAGTTTGTAAAGTCCTCCGAGACAACTGCTGTATAGAATTGAATCGAATTATCCTCAAGATCTTGTTTAAGGGTCAACTTAAACAAAACCGTGCGTCCTGTGTGTTGTTGAAACCTTTGTCAGCGGCACAAACACAGCATTTCTCTTCTTCTCTGATCTCCTGACTGTACATTCACACATCACGTACCATTTCCAATCAACTCTTTGCATATTTAGCTCATCTTTTGGCTTTAATGTATGTTCCCCCTCCCCCCGCCTTTCTCCCCTCTCCCCGTGGGTGATGCCAGCCGTGTTGTAGGGAAGGAGATGGACCAATCAGGCGGCTCGGCGCTGGAGGAGCTCTGGGTGATGTTAGGCAGTTTCACGCTTGTACGATGAGCTTTGCCGAATGTAGGTCACGCCGCGCTCTGCCTGCTCTGTGCTCCGACGCCACTGAAAGTCAAACCCCCGGAACACACACCCCACTTCCACAACCGCTGTGGATCCAGGTCTTCAGGAGAGAGAGGAGGAGAGAGGAGAGGAAGAGAAGAGGAGAGGAGGAGAGAGATCATGGTTTTCAGGAGAGAGAGGAGAGAGATTCAGGTCCTCAGGGGAGAAAACAGGAGAGAGAACCAGGTTTTCAGGAGTGCGAGCAGAGAGATACAGGTCTTCAGAAGAGAAAGGAAGAGAAATGAGAGAGATACAGGTCCTCAGAGGAGAAAGGAAGAGAGAACCAGGTATTCAGGAGAGAGAGAAGAGAGACACAGGTCTTTTGGAGAGAGAGGAGGAGAGACACTCAGGTTTTCATGAGAGAGAGGAGAGAGATACAGGTCTTCAGGAGAGAAAGGAGGAGAGAAAACCAGGTTTTCAGGAGCGCGAGCAGAGAGATACAGGTCTTCGGGAGAGAAAGGAGGAGAGAGAAGAGGAGGAGAGAGGAGAGATGAGAGAGATACAGGTCCTAAGAGGAGAAAGGAAGAGAGAGAACCAGGTTTTCAGGAGAGAGAGAAAGGAGAGAAGAGAGACACAGGTCTTTTGGAGAGAGATTAGGAGAGACACTCAGGTTTTCATGAGAGAGGAGAGAGATACAGGCCTTCAGGAGCGAGAGGAGAGAAAGGAGGAGAGAGAACCAGGTTTTCAGGAGAGAGAGGAGGAGAAGTTTTAAAAGTTTTCATAAGAGAGATGAGGAGAGAGATGAGGAAAGAGATGAAGAGTGAGAAGAGAGAGATCCAGGTCTTCAGGAAGGAGAGGAGGAGAGAGATGTAGCTTTTCAGGAGAGAGAAGAGAGACACAGGTCATCAGGAGAGAGGAGAGAGATTCAGATTTTAATGAGAAAGAGGAGAGAGATAAAGGTTTTCAGGAGAGAAAGAGGAGAGTTTGACACAGCAGATTGGGTTTCTCAGTTTAAGCACACACGATTCTTTCCAAGGACAAGGAGGAAAACAAGATATACAAATCATAAATAATTACACAAACAGTTTATAGTTTGGTTTTTAACATTTTAAGGGTAGAAGCATTTTCGCCTTTTCAGGAAGACTGTTCCAGATTTTAGTTGCATAAACTTGAAACCCATGTTCAGTCCAGGCCCTTGGCAACAGCATTAGTTTCTTTTGAGAGGGACCAGAAAGAGAGAGACCGGAGAGAATTCAGAGAGAGAGACAAGAGAGAGACCAGAGATAAGCAAGACAGAGATACTGAAGAGAAAGACCAGAGAGAGAGATCAGATATAAACCAGAGAGAGGCAAAAGAGATACAAGAGAGAGACCAGAGAGAGAGATCAGATATAAACCAGAGAGAGACCGGAGAGAATTCAGAGAGAGAGACAAGAGAGAGACCAGAGATAAGCAATACAGAGATACTGAAGAGAAAGACCAGAGAGAGATCAGATATAAACCAGAGAGAGACAAAAGAGAGACAAGAGAGAGACCAGAGATAAGCAAGACAGAGATACTGAAGAGAATGACCAGATATAAACCAGAGAGAGACAAAAGAGATACAAGAGAGAGAGATATCAGAGAGAGACCAGAGAGCGAGAGATCAGATTTACACCAAAGAGAGAGAGACTGGAGAGATCAAGCCCCGGTGATCCAAGATGGCGCCCTATTCAAATGAATGGCTTGTGCTCAGTATGGCGCATGGGACTTGACGGACGCTGACATATCAGAGGAACTCGCCTATATTTGGGCATCGTCTGGTCCTCCTGGTTCTGCGCAGTGGATTCTCTCCCATGATGCGTTGCGCCAAATACGCGTTTGTGGCTCTCATGCACGGGCACGGGACCAATCAGAGCTGCTGATCAGAACAGCGATAGAGCGGAGTCAGTGCGGGAAGGAAACGAGCAGAGTTTGTGGCACTAAAGTGTGGATTTAAAGAAAACTGAAGGATTTAAGAAGAAAAAAAGTTCAGGATGACAAGGGATACTAAAATCCCCACAAAATCCGATCTTTCTGAAAGCTGTAGGTTCTCGATCAGCTGTGGTCGAGCTGGTTTAGTTTATACTGAGATCTATGGGACTTTTTTCTGGGTAGCCCACGTGAATTTAGTCTGCAGTACCACGGGCGCCCCCTGTGCCCATAGGTGGGACAGCTGTAAGCTAGTAATACCCTATCCAGTTATTATTTACTTTCACCATCGACTCCCACTGACTACTGTCGTTGTGTCCTTGGCAAGACACTTAACCTCTGGGAACACCAGCCACAGTGGGGCGGCTGCGGCTGTAAAGTGCCAAACTGCCGTTGTGTCCTTAGGCAAGACACTTCACCCCCATTGCCTAGAATGAGTCTGGTGTGTGTGTGAATGGTTGGTGGTGGTCGGAGGGGCCGATGGCACATACTGGTTGCCTCGCTTCTGTCAGTGTGCCCCAGGGCAGCTGTGGCTACAGCAGTAGTTTATCACCACCGTGTATGGAGTGAATGAATAATGACACATGTGGAGCGTCTTTGAGTGTCCAGAAAAGCGCTATATAAGACCGATGCATTATTATTATTATTATTATTATTATTATAGATCCATGGGAGAGACAGACATAGGCCAAAGGGACCAAAGAGAGACCAGTGAGTGACCAGAGAGAGACCAGAGAGAGACCAGAGAGAGACCAGAGAGAGACCAGAGAGAGACCAGAGAGAGATCAGAAAGACCCAGAGAAGACCCAGGTCCCTGTGCTCCTCACTCCTCAGAGTCCCATTGGTTCATATGGCTCTAACATGTCACAGATGTGCTTTGGTACGAGCCCATAGAAACTTAAACACAAGTAGATCTGCTTTAAAGTCGAACTCTCCTAACTCCTCAAATATAAAATCAAATATCAATCACATTGTTTAAAAATACAAAAGGTTATGTCCTTTTCTTGTTGCTATAACATTAAATAATAACAATAAACATTACTCCTGTCCAGAGGCGTTCCAAGGGTACCCCGGGGCCCCAGGCAACAGAGTCCTTGGGGGCCCGATACCGACCACATAAAATGGTTTATATTACAGTAGGTATAAATATATATTTATAAATAAGGTAAAATGCAATATCTATTACTTGTTTACATAGATATAAATTAAATGTAGATAATATCTTATTTTTAACAATAAAGAGAAATAATTTAGCATGTCTTTTTATAAGCTTGTTCACTACACTCATGTTATAATTATTTACAAAAACTACCTATCAAAGTGTATTAATCCTACAAAATCTATTCTTTCATTTGGCCCTCAGTGTTTATAAAGTCTAAATTAATGATTAGGCTCTTAGCTTTAATCTGCAAAAAATGGCTTGTTTTTACTTTCTACCGTTCTTGAGTATTCTATCTATAATATAATGTATAGTCTAATCCAAAATACTGTTCGCGCTCGGATTTGAACCCCGGGCGCCGGATTGCGAGCGCTGTCAATGAAGAACGTGGCAAGTTTAGCATCAGACGAAAAGTCACTACAGGTAGCTGCTGTAGCCTGTACAAGTCCTCAGGGGCCCCCTACTGGTTTGGGGGCCCCAGGCAGCTGCCTGCCTTGCCTGTTGGCACGGGACGCCTCTGCTCCTGTCTCGCTCTCTATTTTTTTCCTCTCTCCATTTTTCACTTCATTTCCGTTGATTCATGTTTTCAGCTTTGACCAAATCGAAGGTTGATTTTACAAACAGTCAGAGTCGAGCTCACAGCATTGTGGCTCTGTAACGCAGATTACCGGGAAATCTGGTGAATGAAATCCTGGTAATAAAGTTCCTGGAAATGTCAGAAGGAAAGAAGATTATCTAAATCACCACAAGTAAAGAAGCAGAAGATTAATAAGACTAAGATCTGGCAACTAGAGTCAGATATGAGCATCTGGCAACACGCATCCACAAAAACACCGAAACATTATGAGGAGAATGAAATGTTTTATGTAACTCCTGAGAATTCTGTCAAAGTTATGAATTGTTAAAGTTTCAGCTTCCTGTTCTGTCATTCCTCATCATCGTGAAACCTTCTGATCCCTTTGTACTGCGTGATCAAGTGAAGGTGTCTTTAAAGTGCCACGTACCCAACGCCCTCTGTGAACATCCACTAGGAGGATTTCTGTTTGTACTGGGGCCTCACACCCTGCAAAGAACAGTTTTTTCCTGTTTTGAATAAAATATAACGCATTACTGTTGGGATTTATGATTAAAAAACATTTATAATTATGATAATGAGAATTTACTTTGTCTCTCTCTCTGGTCTGTCTATGGTGTCTCTCTCCAGTGTCTCTCTGATATCTCCCTCTCCCTCTGGTGTCTCTCTCTCTCTCTCTTCCTCTGCTCTCCCTCTGGTTTCTCTCGCTCTCTCTCTCTGGCCTCTCTCTCTCTCTGTGCTCTTCTCTCTCTGGTGTCCTCTCTCTCTCTCTCTCTCCCTCTGGTGTCTCTCTCTCTCTCTCTCTCTCTCCTCTCTCTCTCCTCTCCCTTCGCTCTCTCTCTCTCTCTCTCTCCCTCTGGTGTCTCTCACTCTCACTCTCTCTCTCTCTCTCTCTCTCCCTCTGGTGTCTCTCACTCTCACTCTCACTCTCTCTCTCTCTCTCTCTCTCCCTCTGGTGTCTCTCACTCTCACTCTCACTCTCTCTCTCTCTCTCTCTCTCCCTCTGGTGTCTCTCGTTCTCTCTCTCTCCCTCGCCCTCAGGTGTCTCTTTCTCTCTCTCTCTGCCTCTGGTCTCTCTCTCTCTCTCTCTCTCTCTCCCTCTGGTGTCTCTCCCTCTCTCTCTCTGGCTCTCTCTCTCTCTCTCTCTCGCCCTCTGGTGTCTCTCTTTCTCTCTCTCTCTCCCTCTGGTGTCGCTCTTTCTCTCTCTCTCCCTCTGGTCTTTCTCTCCTCTCTCTGGTTCTCTCCCTCTCCCTCTGGTCTCCCTCTGGTCTCCCTCTGGTTTCCCTCTGGTGTGTGTCTCTCTGGTCTCTCTCTCTCTCTCTCTCTCTCGTCTCTCACTGGTATCTTTCTGTGGTCTCGCTCTCTCTGGTCACTCTATCAATAATATGAAAAATTAGGGCAGATATAAAACGTGTTAATTAAAATGAATTAATTACCCAAAAAATAACATGTTTTACTGCTGTACTGGAGCACTAGCATTCATGACTTTGAACAGCTTCTCCGGACAACAACAAAACTTACTGAACACGAACAAAAAAGCTGACCTCGTGGATGGGAAATGGTGTTACAAAAATGACCGGATGGAAGAGTCCGTAAGAGCATGGTTCTGTTAGCATTTCAGCGCGGCACTTGGAGTATCGTCTCAATGCTAAACGTAGAGCAGCTAGCATGGGAGTAGAAAGACCCACACCCAGGCCACGCTCTACCAGGTGTCTGCTTCAAGGCCGGCTCACTGGATTGCGCTCGACTGTAGAAGATAATGGCCTGCAAAATGAATTATGTTTCTAAATATAATATTGCTAGACTTACTGTAATGACAAAAGTTGCACTGGTCTGTTGGACTTGGTTGGACAAAAAAATGCTTTAGTGTCTGTAGTCAGTGCTATTCACCACACACAGGTCAAATATTTGTATGCAACTAAAATGTGATTAATTTCTTATTATTAACAACACAGCATCTAATTGATTTGATTTTTTTGATCCAGTTCCAGTTCTAGAAATAATATCTTAAAAGGTATATAGGATTTATAGGAGGATTTTCCCAAATTTTAGAAAAGAACCACTCTCCAAAAAAACTCTCTGGTCTTCTTTGACGAGCACATATCTCCAGAATGATTGACGATTGGGAGGACAAACAGTCTTGATGATCCACCCGGAAGTAGAATATCCTCTTATATACCTTTTAAGTAAATGATTTAACTGCCAGAGAATGTTGTGGCCAAGTGACTGAATATGGCTGGATTTGAATTTTCCAAAAAATAATAATTCAGTCTCAGGTTTGAGGTCTGTATTTTTTCCTATTTCTTAAACCACTTTGATTATTTACAGTATGATTGTTACATTTCTCCTCCTATTTTGTTAAGAACCTTGATTTGCCTTGTGCATGAACTGTGCTATACAAATACATCTGCCTTGCCTCTTCTCTTCTAATCTAGTTTAAAGTGACGCCCTCGCTCGAGAAAACCTCAAGAAATCCCCCTGAAACAGACTCGAACTCATCACGGAATCAGAGAGGCTCCTGGAGTGAACCGGGAGCTTAACCGCGGCATTATGAATCCATTATTCCCTAAATCCTGTCAGAGTGTCAAAAGCACAACTATATATAAGTCCTCCTATAGCCGCCGCTGGTACCAACCCTGTGATGTCGCACCCCAGCCACAGCAGTTCATCCAGAGTTCACGTTTCCAGCATTTTTGGGGGATTTCATCGTCTGATCAATATTTTATCATCCGAAGCAGAGCGTATGGGTCTAACGAGCTGTACCACACGGCTGTTTGGGAATTTATAAGGCTACACTTTAGGGTGCGCTCTGACCATAGACTGTATAGAGATGGACAATGCTAATCCGCTAGTTAAAAGAAGCCCAATAGAGAAGTGCTCATGGTAAAGATTTAGCTCCATCTCTCTCTGGCTGCTGTGGGTTACGCTCTCTGTGATCCTGGTGTTTATATCATGATAATGTCTTTGTAAATCCAGATATGAGCCATATAAGGATTGACCAATCAGATGCATTAATCAGAGCTTCCCTTAGCAACCGTCTTAACAACACGTCCTAACAACACGTCCGGCAATTGGCTTCAGCTAGATTATGTTCAAATCGGCCTCTTTCACATTAAGGCAAAAACAATGGTGATGTCACACTCAGTCCCCTAATACGCTCTATGTATATAACATTTGAGCCGCTCCTAGCAACTGTTGCTATGACTAGACACAGTATAATACAATTAGACATCTTACATTTAACTCTAAGTCTGCAAAACAAAAATATATGTTTTGAGAGACCAGAGAGGGACCAGTGAGAGGGACCAGAAAGAGAGACAAAAGTGAGAGACGAGACTAGAGCGAGACTAGAGAAACCAGAATATTATACATGCAACTTCATTCACTTACTGATGTATAACACACTCTTTAAAAGTTAACTTAAGCAACTTTATAGGCTCGAAGGAAGTTTCGGTTTGTGCTAAGAGCTGTGTGTTGCTATGGAGACCAAGTGGAACCTGTAATTTATCATGAGATTTAAACAGTAAGAATCCATGGTCATTTGCATTTTATTGAGGAGTACAGGGACTAGCCTCCTGCTGGTGCCCGGAGTCAGGACTAAAAATGGAGAGGCAGTGTTTCAGATTTATGCAGCTAAAGCCTGGAACAGTCTTCCTGAAAATATGCGACGGGCTTCTATTCTGACAGTTTTCAAATCCAGGTTAAAAGCAGTTCGGTTTTGCTGCAACAACTGAAGTATTGTATCTTCACTTTTTGTTAATGTTTCTTTTCTTGTTTTTGTTCATCACTTTAAATCGCCTTGGTGTTTCCTTGCATTGGAATCCTCGCTGACCATGGTATGTTGAGAATTAATTTAAAATCAAACCAAGCCTAAAAGTGAAGCATAATTGTTAAAAATTCTATGTATTGTATATGTATGATAGACAAGCCGTGTAGGGTGCCAGATCAGACGTTTTAAAGGGCGCCAGATCAGTTTAGAGGGCCTGAAGTTGAGTAGGCCTGACATATGGGCTTAAATAGTTGGGCTCACTTTAAACTGAGATCTCGCTGAACCCAAAAACTACTGTGCCTCCAGTGAGTAGAGATCAGATTTATTACTGCAGACACTGCCCCCTCAGTGAGACCCAACGAGCAGAAAACTTTCATAATAATTCACAAGTAAAACGTGATTCAAATTGCACTCGGGTTGTAAAGTTTGGAGAAAATATTTGGGATGTACGAGCGGAAAGACTAATGAGGTCCGAGGAGAGATGAATCTGGAGTCTGGAGCCCGGAGTCTGGGGAAGTCCGAGGACCAGAGCCCAAAACATTGGGCCGTAATGAAGCAGCTCAGATCCAGGACTGAACCAGGACTGAACCAGGACTAGATGAGGACAGCTCCCAGAAGCCCGACTCCAACCCCACATAACTCACACATAGTAATGATTTTCTGTCGTCGAGAGAAGAGCACAAAACTTTAAAGTATAACCGCTCAATCTGTGCTCTATGTATATCACATATTAGCAAGCAAAAGCTCCTTAGTAACGGTTGCTATGACCAAAATGTAGATACAAACGCATAGAAGAATAATACATTTAGACGTCTTACATTTAACTATCCAGAGAGACCCTAAGTTCCCTGTGGGGATATATGAAGTATTTGCTGTAGAGAGACCAGAGAGAGACCAGAGAGAGAGGGATACCATAGAGAGACCAAAGAGAAACCAGAGAAAGAGACCAGAGAAAGAGAAGAGACCAGAGAGAGACCAGAGAGAGACCAGAGAGAGACCATAGAGAGAAACCAGAGAGAGAGACCAGAGAAAGAGATACTAGAAAGAGACCAGAGAGAGACCAGAGAGAGAGAGACCAGAGAAAGAGATACTAGAAAGAGACCAGAGAAAAACCACAGAGAGACCAGAAAGAGACCAGAGAAAGACCATAGAGAGATCAAAGAGAGTCCGTAGAGAGAACCCAGGGAGAGACCAGAGACAGACCACAGAGAGACCAGAGAGAGACCACAGAGAGACCGTAGAGAGACCCCAGGGAGAGACCAGAGAGAGACCACAGAGAGACCAGAGAGAGACCAGACCGGGCGGCACGGTGGCTGAGTGGATAGCACTCTCGCCTCTCAGCAAGAAGGTCCTGGGTTCGAATCCCGGTTGGACCAGGGCCTTTCTGAGTGGAGTTTGCATGTTCTCCCCGTGTCTGCGTAGGTTTCCTCCGGGTGCTCCGGTTTCCCCTACCACTAAAAATATGTACAATAGGTATGGCATGTGCCTCCTGTACTGGCACCCCCACCCAACAATTGTAAACCGCTTTGAGACTCTGATGTGCAGTGAAAAGGCGGTATATAAATAAAAGCTTACTTACTTACAGTGAGAGACCAAAGACAGACCTGGACTAGACGAGGACAGCTCCCCAAAGTCCGACCTCAACCCCACATAACTCACACATAGTAATGATTTTCTGTCATCAAGAGAAGCGCACAACACTGTAAAATATAACCACTCAATCCAAAAAGCACTTTTGATACATGGGTGAAAGAAGAACTATTATTTTTGAAATGACTTTTAGATTTACAGGTGTTACAGGAATTGAGTTGTTAGTTCCATCCACGCTAATATCAGTGACTTCAAATAAGCAGCCCCACCACTTCTGTCTCAAAGCTCCTGTCTCAGCACTGTAATAGGATGATGTCATTGTACCACTATGACATCACACTAAGAGCAGTTTTTTGATCTTTTAAAATACAATTAGAGACCTGAGATTTTGCAATTTATCAATATGAATCACATTCTTTACAATCCCAGGGTTGTGCTGCAACTAGTGGAGATAGGAGAGGAGAAGACAGAGAAGAGGAGAGTAGAGAGAGACAGGGGAAAGACTAGAGAGATGACCAGAGAGAGTTACTATACAGAGACTAGAGCGAGACAAGAGAAATGGACCAGAGAGAGACCAGAGAGAGACCAGAGAGAGACCAGAGAGGGACCACACCAGAGAGGGACCAGAGAGAGAAACCAGAGAGAGACAAGAAAAAGGGCCAGAGAAAGAGACCAGAGAGAAGGACCGGAGAGAAACAATAAGGAGAGACTATAGAGACCAAGAGAGAGGCGACTAGAGACCAGAGAGAGACTAGAGAGACCAGACAGATTCAGTAAAAACAGTGGGCCTGTCGCAGTGGTCTGTGGAACCAATGGGGCGCGATGTGTTTCGGCTTCTGGAGAAAATCATCTACTCAAGCGTGTGTGAATGACGAAAACCACTACATAACAAGTCCATCTTGCATCTTTTGTCCCCGTTTTCTGTATCGATGGAGAAAAACAGATTCAGAACACCAGGAAAGAGCAGCTGTGAGTCATTTGTGCCAAAATGCCTGTATGACAATAATCATAGTCATACAGACTTGGAAAATAATACTAAGAAGAGAAGAGAAGGGTCAGTGTGTGTGTGTGTGTGTGTGTGTGTGTGTGTGAATAAAACAATGGCCTTGGAATGGTGAGAAAGACCGGAGAGAGAAAAGAGAGAGACCAGAGATATACCAGATAGAGAACAAAAGATAGTCCAGACAGAGAGACCAGAAAGACCAGGGAGAGACCAGAGAGAGACAATGCTATAATCTCAATATTTCACTGAATTTCTGGCTGCTAACACTGTCTTCACCGGGACACGCTGCAGTAATTGTGAGTATTTGTTTGATTTAAGTGGATTCTAATTCTTCTCTGATGTTAGTTACACAACAGCAGCAGCTCCTCGGAGACAGCCGCTTCTTCAGAGGGAGAGTTTGACCTATTTTTGTCCAGACCGCTCTCGCTCACCGCCTCAGTCACAGCTCCACCAAGCCTCAATAATTCACTACAGCTTAATAATCCTGACTGCGCGAGCACGTTCACTGCTGTGGCGAGAGCTCTGCGGACAGCTCATTCCGGAGGCACCAGAGTATATGGTAACAGCAGCAGTATGAGGTCAGCTGTGGTCTGTTCACTGCTATTCACCCGCTGTCCCTTTGTCTGTTTCATGGTGTGATGCCGAGGAGCCTGAGAACCTTATAATCTCATACAAATGATTACTTATTGATAAATTGCACTGTTAAAATGTCTTTTTTTTACAATTCTATATTCACATTTTTTAAACAACTGTCATATCTATTTTTCCCATCAAATTTCTGGTTTGTGACTTCCTGTTACTAACAATTACAACAACAAAAAATTATGTTTCTGATTCAGTCCTGGATCTACAGCCTCAGTCCTGGATCTACAGCCTCAGTCCTGGATCTACAGCCTCAGTTCAATTTGGAGAGACGAGAAACGAAAATGGTTTTGAGTATTTATTGAGGTGGTTTGGCGCCCTAGGCCCCGGTGCGGCCTTCAGATCGGAGAGGCTCCTGCGATGGAGCGCGTACAATCCCCTGGGACCTAGGCACTGGTGGCGGCATTTTGGCAGATTGGAGGCAGATTGGAGGCAGATTGGAGGCAGATTGGAGGCAGATTGGAGGCAGATTGGAGGCAGATTGGAGGCAGATTGGAGGCAGATTGGAGGCAGATTGGAGGCAGATTGGAGGCAGATTGGAGGCAGATTGGAGGCAGATTGGAGGCAGATTGGAGGCAGATTGGAGGCAGATTGGAGGCAGGTTGGAGGCAGGTTGGAGGCAGGTTGGAGGCAGGTTGGAGGCAGGTTGGAGGCAGGTTGGAGGCAGGTTGGAGGCAGATTGGAGGCAGGGTGAAGAGGAGGAGGAGGGGAGGCGGTGGTTGCGAGGCTTCGAGAAGGCAGAGAGTGGGAGTTGCTCCGCTTTTAAGCGGCTGCCTGTCCGGCACGGATGATTGGAAGGGGGCGTTTGCTGAGCGATAGGCTGGGGAAGCGAACCGGCCTGGAGGGGGTAGCTTTTGGCTGACGTCTACCAAATTGAATTTTCGCGAGCTACATTTCAATTTGGAGAGACGAGAAACGAAAATGGTTTTGAGTATTTATTGAGGTGGTTTGGCGCCCTAGGCCCCGGTGCGGCCTTCAGATCGGAGAGGCTCCTGCGATGGAGCGCGTACAATCCCCAAAAAGGCTGAGTGTGTTGATGGAGTTTTGCAGCCTGGTTTGCAGGGAACAGACGTCGTGGCTACTCTATGCTGTGACCGCTATCGCTATGCTGTGACCGCTATCGCTATGCTGTGACCGCTATCGCTATGCTGTGACCGCTATCGCTATGCTGTGACCGCTATCGCTATGCTGTGACCGCTATCTCTATGCTGTGAACCGTTTATGCGCTAACCATTTTTTGCTATGCTGTGACCGCTAACACTAACGCTATGACCGCTACCACTGACGCTATGACCGCTATCACTGACGCTATGACCGCTATCACTGACGCTATGACCGCTATCACTGACGCTATGACCGCTATCACTAACGCTATGACCGCTATCACTATGTGCTGTGACCGTTATAGCGGTTATCTTTGAGTGCCGGGACGTGAGCGCTCGCATCACGATCAACCGGACGCTGCGGCAGGGTTATCTTTGAGCGCTGGGACGTGAGCGCTCGCATCACGATCAACCAGACGCTGCGGCAGGGTTGTCTTTGCGCGCTGGGAACGTGAGCGCTCGCATCACGTTCCGTCAGACGCTGCGGCAGCGGAGAGTGTTTGAGAGAAGTGCGTGCCGCCACCAGAATCTTATTGGTTCACTTACTTTGCTTCGTATTGCTTTGCTGGGAGCTTACGAGGAAGCCAGTTGACGTTGTGCAGCCAGGATGGCGGACGCGTCTGGCCTGATGTAGGCGGAGAAAGCCGCAGAGGACCGGCGCCCCAGCTGTTGCAGAGAGGTGTGGGGGAGCCCCAGCGAGGCCGCGATGGTCCTGGAAAAAACCCCCCAAAACCCACGGAAGGGGCACGTCCGTGCATAAGCGGAGACCTGGAGGGGCAGAGACATATCGGAGAGGGCCATTGATGTTGCAGGCGCCCTTACGCTTAGAATCTTGGGTTGGAGAGTAGATAATCAGGATAGTAGGAAGGTCGGGAAAAGCCGTGTCTCGGACCGCACGAAGGTTGAGTGAGCAGTAGTAAAACGCTTATGCAGAGAAGCCATGGAAGGCGAGCAGGAAGATGCTGCGAGGAGGGCAGACATGTACCTGGAAGATGAGCCGGAGTTCAGTGCCGCTGCAGGATGGGCAGCATGATTGGGAGCCTGCGATCAGAAGAGTGAAGAACACGGGTATGGATGCCTTTGATTAGGAGTCCGATTGACGGCTCAGCGCAGCTACTCGGCCAGCTGCATCTGATAGAATCGGAAGATTAAGTAGAGAGATGAAGCATGACCGCCGAAGCGACCCTGGGAGCACAGGTGCGAGTCCAGTGCAGCGCGGCATACTCTGCCGGGCTGCCTCCATTAGAAGCAGGATAAGCTTCTGAGAGAGTGGGTTGCAGCAGTAGCAGTAGCAGCAGCGGCAGCAGCAGTAACCTCAGATAATAACGGCAACGACCTGTATCAGCCGCGGCAGCAGCAGCCGCAGCATCCGTAGATAATAACGGCAAAAACCCTGTATCAAAGCCACGGCAGTAGAATATGTTGTAGCTGTTTAGTGTTTCAGTAAGAGAAGCGAAGTGAAGAGAGATGACGAAGTACATGAAGCAGCAGCAGCACGGCAGTAGTAGCAGTATGAAGCAGCAGCGGCAGCAGTAGCAGCAGTAGCGGTAGCAGTATGAAGCAGCAGAAGCAGCATCAGCGGGAGCAGCAGCACCACGAAGCGATTCATACGAACAGACAGACGTGTCGCGCCAGTGTGCGCCGCTTGTCTCCATGAGCCAGGTTACATACGTGTCTGGAAGAGCCGAGCCACAGAGACAGGTGCAGCCTGGGAGCCTGCGGAACGGCAGCGGCACATGTAGTAGTAGAGCAGCAGGAACAGGCAGCAGGGACAGACGGCAGCAGGAGCGGCAGCAGGAACAGGCAGTAGCAGGAGCGGCAGCAGGAACGGCGGCGGCGGGATCGGCATCAGTAGGAACGGCAGCGGGGACCGGCAGCAGCGGCGGTCAGAGAACCAACCCACGGTTGTTTAACAGCCTGAGGGAATAAATCAACCCGAATCCGAAACATTCCCATGCGAATAACAGACGTCCCCTGGAGCCATCTTCTGCTTTGGTTATGGCAGATGCGCATGAACGATCACTGATCCATGCGTTCATAGCTCCAACACTACTTCACACCCATTGCAGATTCACGTTCGGCCCTTTTTCTTCCTGCTGCACTTTCAAAATGCAACACTGCAGTTAGTTACCTAATTTAATACCAGCGACCTAGCTATTTAATGCATGGTTTTACTGCAAGTGGCAGAACATGATCTGAATTAATGCACATAGCTCCTCGTATATCCCTCAGACGATAGAGATTGATGCCATACGGAGCCTGCAGACCAAGCTCGGGGCGAAAAAACTGGCGCCTGCAGTCAAGTGCGTAGGGCAAAAACCAATCGCCTGCAGCCCAGAACTCCGGGATTAATCTGTCCGCGGTCAGCACACTCACTGTACTCACATGCCAGGAGACTTGGGAAAAGCAACGGGACAACGCGGCACCGCCAATCGAGGCAGGGACACGCACGGCACCGCCAGACCTTCTGCGTGCGGCAGCAGACCACGAGGAACGAGCCGCACAGAAACCCGCGGAGGGCCCCGCGGAGCAGCCCGCAGAAAGAGCCCGCAGAGGAGAGCAGTGAAGATATGCGAACCACAGCAGGTGCAGGGACGTGGAAGAGGAGCAGACCAGTGCAGGGACGCGGAGGAGGAGCAGGCCAGTGCAGGGACGCGGAGGAGGAGCAGACCACAAGCAGCCAGACGGAGGACGCCAGGGACGCGCCGAGTAGCGTGAGTAGACGAAAACGATTCCTCCAGACGATTCTCTGCAAGGCTTCAGGAGCTTGCGAGGCTTCGAGAAGGCAGAGAGTGGGAGTTGCTCCGCTTTTAAGCGGCTGCTTGTCCGGCACGGATGATTGGAAGAGGGCGTTTGCCGAGCGATAGGCTGGGGAAGCGAACCGGCCTGGAGGGGGTAGCTTTTGGCTGACGTCTACCAAATTGAATTTTTGCGAGCTACATTCCTGGATCTACAGCCTCAGTCCTGGATCTAAAGCCTCAGTCCTGGATCTACAGCCTCAGTCCTGGATCTACAGCCTCAGTTCTGGATCTACAGCCTCAGTTCTGGATCTACAGCCTCCGTCCTGAACATAGGGGAGGTGCTATTACAGTTTCATGATGTATAATGTATATGGTATATAGTACTGTGTGTGCATTGCATAAATAAATTACAACTGTTGTCTAAGAACCAAATGACCAAGATTCTGTAGATGGAAATCACAGCTGCAGCTAAACAATTAGAACTAGAGAGAGACACGAGAGAGAGAGAGAGAGAGAGAGACCATAGAGGGATCAGAGGGAGACCACAGAGGGACCAGAGAGAGACCAGAGAGGGACCAGAGAGAGACCAGAGAGAGACCAGAGGGAGATCAGAGAGAGACCAGAGAGAGACCAGAGAGAGACCAGAGAGGGACCAGAGAGAGACCAGAGAGAGACCAGAGAGGGTTAGAGAGAGACTAGAGAGAGACCAGAGAGAGACCAGAGAGAGACCAGAGAGAGACCAGAGAGGGACCAGAGAGGGACAAGAGAGGGACAAGAGAGGGACAAGAGAGGGATAAGAGAGAGACAGGAGGGACCAGAGAGAGCGATAAGAGAGAAAGACCAGAGACGGAGAGACCAGCAAAAGACCAGAACGGGCCAAGTTTGTTGCACTAAAGTGTGGCTTCCTAGAAATTCAAACAATTTCAAAAGAAAAAAGTGAATGAGACAGTAAAATATCCACAGAATCCTCCTTTGTGAAAGCTGTAGTTCCCTGTCCCTGAAGACGAGCTGTTTGAGTTAACACTGAGGTCTATGGGGAAATCTCCTTACAGCCCATGTGAATTAAGGCTGCAGTACCACAGGTGGCCTCTAGTCTATGTGGAGAAGGGTCTAAGCAGCAACACCCTATCTAGATACTATCACACATCCATGAACTCAACGCACACTATTCTGCCTGTGTACTATTGACAATGTTCTCAGTTAACCCTAACCCTAGCTCTTTGTACACGTTTTGGTGAGTCAGCACTAACGCTGTGGTCAGTCTCTGGACGTGGTCAGGTCGTGCGGTTCGCTCTAGTCACAAACACATCCCATTGTTAGGAAGCATTGTTTGTGCTCTGGTCCCTGGAGCAGGCAGAACAAAGGCTGCACTTCTAATGTATTCAGCCCCATATTGTCACTGCATTATAAATAACTCCACCTGGGTCTATCTACATGCGGCGGAGTTCTAAATTGGACTATTTTGAGCTCGATGTTGTTTTGAAAGAAGAACACAGGTTGAAATAATAAAAGTGGCGAGAGCGGGAGTGTGTACACCTTGTTGCATCAGCCTCCAGTGACATCAGGAGTCAGCTGACCAGCGGTAATCCTGCAGAGAATGTGACGACTCTGGTCTGGACACAACAAAGAGAGCTACCACATTCTGACAGAAACACTAGAACAATGACATGTCTGCCCAATTAAAGCTGGGGCACCTTAGTTTTTATGTTCGATAAATGATAAACTTGTGTTTGTGCTGACAGAAAGAGTCTTGTAAAAGTAATTAGTAAAAGTAAGAACAAAACAAACATGCTGTCATCATCTGGTTAGAAAACATGTACTCTTAGGCACACATGCTTCTGTCCTGGATCTAAAGCCTCAGTCCTGGATCTACCGCCTCAGTCCTGGATCTACAGCCTCAGTCCTGGATCTACAGCCTCTGTCCTGGATGCTACTACAGCCTCAGTCCTGGATCTACAGCCTCTGTCCTGGATCTACAGCCTCTGTCCTGGGGATCTACTCTCTGATCAAGAAGGCCTCAGATTTGGGGATCTCACTTTGTCAGTCCCTCTCTCAATATGGGTTTCTGAGTGGTTCCTCTTATTGACATTTATTTCATTTTCATATATTAGTTTTTTATTTTATGTTTTTTATTCTTCAAGCCTTAATCATGTAAACAGTCTAATATTGTAAATTGATACCATCTTTATAATGAGAACATCTCTGGTTTCTATTTACCAAACACCACAGGTTTGAATTTGTTTTACTGAGTGTTAGAACGTTGTTTAGCTTCTTTTTGTTGTCATGAGGGCTTTGTGCTGCTGTTTTAAATCTTAAAAGAAGGAAGTTTTTACCACAAAAGTTAAAAGAAGGAACCTCTTTACAGAGTCTGCACAATTTATATTTAATTGAACCTTTTAGGATCTTATTGAGAAATACACATCAACATTCAGACGGGGAGAAGGTCGAGGAGACTGCAACACGGTTATTTTATGGTCCAAAACGATTGAGTCATATTAATTAAATGTGTCAGAATATACTAAAACTGACACGTTTAACGCGTTGTAAATATTGTAAGTTACATAATGGACGTTCCAGGTAAGTTAAAGATTGATTACATACACATTATTCCCTGTGACTTTCCCCTCACGGCACCAGAGAGAAAAACTCAATATTTATATAAATTTTAATTAACTTTTTGAACAGAAAAACAGGTTTTGGTTTTTTTGCTCAAAATAGAACATTCTTGTTATGGAGCATAAGGTAAGTTCTTCAGTTTGTCCCTTTAATGGTTTCCTCAACCATTTTGGTGGATCCCTTTTTGAGTCACTATATCTACTTGAAGATTGGAATGAGAGACGCCAGTATGAGGTAGATTTATCACTTGGTTTTCGGGACCATCTCAACCATTTGGGTTTCTTTAGTCCTGTCAAAAGCTAGGGGTTTAATAATAAAAAAATACTTTACATTGTTTCAAGGAGTGAGCAATAAATGGGTTCAAATTGAATTTGAGAGAAAGTGTTGGTCTTGTTTATGTATTTAGCAAAAATCCTTTTCATTCCCGTTCAGTTATTTAATCCGGGGAGCTGCCTCAGTCCTGTACCGCGGTCTGGCTCGTTCTGTAGCCTGAGGTCTGGGAATTACAGCTGTGCTACAGAAAGTGAACTGTGAACACCTCCCGGATGGTTTCTCTTTTCCCACTGAGTTTTAAGAGTTGTTTCTTGCTGATGCAGGACCCATTTATCAACAATTGGGTACATAGATCATCAAATCCTTGCATTTTTTGTATTTCAACTGTTTTGATTCTTGATCTTTGGTTGACGATTTCAAACGGTTTTGTTAAGTCCCTTCGAGATAACTTCTGTTATGATTTTAGAGCTATGCCAACAATGAATAAGAGTTATTACATCACTCTTGTCTGTGGCGTTTTTCCGTCTGAAAAAAGCCCATCTAAAAGATGTGACAGAGGCTAAAAATACGAGTGAAAAAACGTAGATATAAGGCTCCTGAGCTCCCCCATATCGCTGAGGGCTACGCGTGGGGAACCCGATTTAAATCCACAAAATTAGTTAGGTTTGTCAATCACAAATAGATAGATAGATAGTTATTTTTTTATTGTATATCATTTAAAATGCAAATAATTTAGTTTAATATAATTAATTTAAGGCTGTGTTACTAATCAACAATCAGCAATCAGCTTCAGCCCAAAAACTGATTTGGGCTGAGAGCTGATTGGTTGAGTGAGGCTGGTCCTCCCCAGCCTGGCCTTAGCCATCCGGTAAACTGTTATCATTTATTTCCTACATGTACGTGCTGGGTTTGATCCTAGTGGCTGCAGTAACCCTTGGTTTGAATTCCCTTCTGCTAATCAGTGAGCGGGGCGAGGCAGGGTGTTGTTAAGTTGTGGTGTCTCCCGCGCTTGACGGTCAAGTGTTTGTGCCGAAGTTGCTGGTTGTAGTTTTGGCAATGACAGGAGAATTGAAATAGTAAATTAATCCTTTCTCTTGCGGCTCCCACTATCAAGGAAATTGAAGCACAGATGCAAGAGGTTATGTTTGGCTAAATTTCTATTGCTGGCCAAATCGTCTTATTTTGTGGCTCTACTCCCAACGGCTCTGTGTAGTGGCAAAGAAGATGGCTAAAGCTAGGCTAAAATGCTTGCAATCACTCGGGGCGTAACATACCTCTGGGATATCCAATTGTTTCAATCTTGAAAAGAAGAAGCCACAGGGAAGAACCGATAACAATTGCACTTTTTTAACATGATTTTTTTCACTTTCACTGCACACCTTGTTCACTGCTCGATGCCTTGACTATTGTTTTACAGTGAAAGTAGGTCCAGATTGTCTTTAATATGAATTGTAGTACAAGTCGAATTTGTGACAAATATTGGCACACTTTGACCCCATTTTCTTGGAATTTCCACAGTAAATTGAATGACACTTTGCACAATAGTAAGGGGCATCACAGTGAACAAGTGTTGCAGTGAAAGTGTTTTTTTTCAAGAGGCGTTTTTTGTAAAAAGTGAGAAAAAAAAAATCACGTTAAAAAGTGCATTGTGGCGGTTCATCCCCGCGGGCTTCTGTGTTCCAATGTTACCGTACGTCTCAGTTTAAAGGGCACCCCATTTTACTTTGCGGACTTCTTTACCGCTGACTCAGGTGCATTTGTGAGTCTTCCTAAAGCTTGTGTTTTGAAGGTTTGCCACTAGTAGGGATGTATGGGACACTGTGACGGAGGAGTCAGGTGATCTACCAGGAAGAAGACACAATTTGAATAGTTTAATACTGAACTTGTTATTGAAAGAACGTTATTAACTGATTACATCATGTTCAAATGCCTGGCCACTACTCTGCTCGTCTTTCTACTTCCATTCTATTTACTCTTATTCTAATCATCTAGCTCTACTTGGCTCTGCTCTACTCTATTCTACTCTTCTCTATGCATTACTCTGTTCTACTGCACTCTACTCAGTGGTCTTACATGGAATCAGTTTTTTAATATCATCATCAGTCTGCCAAGTTGCTATAAAATATGTTTACCCGAGATCAACGTGTCCTGAGGCTATGTTCGGATTTTGATATATTTTTATTTAGAGTTCCAATCTTAAATGGGATTTTTCTTTTGTGCTGCTTTTTAAGAGGAAATAGACTTCCCCTCTCTCTTCTTGTGTCCTAGTCTAGGGGAAAAAGGATGGGATAGGAATGAGGTGCAATCAAGAAAACTGCCCGACCTTTGTCTTCTAGATTAGGACCAAAAAGAGAGAGGGAAGTCTCTTTTCTTTCTAAAAAGCAGCACAAAAGAGAAAAATCCATTGTACAGATTGGAACTCTAAATAAAAAAATATCAAAATCAACTTAGCCTCAGGACATCTGTTGTTCTCGGTAAACATTGATTGTTTATAGCAGACTTGGGGCAGATCTGAATGATGATATTAAAAACTGTATTCCATGTAAGACCACTGAGTTGAGTGGAGTAGAACAGAGTAGAGGTGGATTAGAGAAGAGTAGAATAGAGTAGAGCAGAGCCAAGTAGAGCTGAGATGATCCTAGAATAGAGTAGAAGGAGAGTGGAGTAGAAAAGAGGGCTGAGCAGAGTTTTTTTTAGGGCCAGGGCTTTTTGAACATGATGTAATTCAGTTAAATAACGTTTCTTTCAATTAAACAGTTTCCTGGTATTCAAAACTATTCAAATTGGTGTCTTCTTCTTGGTAGATCACCATTGACTCCTCCGATCACAGTGGTCCCATACTCCTTAGTGGCAAACCTCTAAAACAAGCTTAGGAAGACAACAAATGCACCTGAGTCAGCGGTATTAAAGAAGTCCGCAAAGTAAAATGGGGGGTGCCGCTTTAAACTGAGCCGTTACGGTAACATTGGAACAAGAAGCCGCGGGGATGAACCGCCACCAATGCACTTTTTAACGTGTTTTTTTTTTTTTTTACAAAAAAGCCTTTGAAAACATTTCACTGCACACTTGGTTCACTGTGATGCCCTTGACTATGGTGCAATAGTGTCATTCAATTTACTGTGGAAATTCAAGAAAATGGGGGTCAAAGTGTGCAATATTTGTCACCAAATTGACATTGCTACAATTCATATTAAACGAAAAATCTGGACCTACTTTCACTGCAATAGTCAAGGTCATCGCCGGTGAACCAAGTGTGTGCAGTGAAAGTGAAAAAAATCATGTTAAAAAGTGCATTGTGTCGGTTTCTTCCCTGTGGCTTCTTCTTTTGCAGAATTGGAAACATTTGGATCCCAGAGGTATGTTACGCGCCCGAGTGAGTTGCAAGCATTGTAGCCTTAGCGCTTTAGCTCATCTTCTTTGCCACTCAACAGTGCCCGTGGGGAGTAGAAGTAGATGCCACAAAATCTTGGCCAAGCAATGAAATTTGCCAAACATTCCTCTTGCTCTGGCTTCAATTTCTTGATAGTGTGGGAGCGAACTAGAAAGGGATTACTTTACTATTTCATTGTCTGTCATTGCCAATCTACAACCAGCAACTTGCGGCACAAACTCTTGACGTCCACCGACACCAACTTACAACACCCGCCTCCCGCTTCACTGATTAGCAGAAGGGAATTCAAACCAAGGTTACTGCATGCCACTAGGGATCAGACCCCAGGACGTACATGTAGGGAAATAATTGATCAGTTTAGCGGTGGCTAAGGCAGGCTGGGGAGGACCAGCCTCACTCAGCCAATCAGCTCTCAGCCCAAACAGTTTGGGCTCTGAGAGCTGATTGCTGATTGTTGATTGTAACACAGCCTTTAAATTAATTATATTAAACTAAATATATAGCATTTTTTAAAATGATATACAATAAAAAAATAAGCTATCTATCTATCGATCTATTGTGATTGACAAACCTAACTAATTTGTGGATTTAATCGGTTCCACGTGAGGCCCTCAGCGATATGGGGGGAGCTCAGAGGCCTTATATCTACGTTTTTCCACTCGTTATTTTAGGCCTCTGTCACATCTTTAGATGGGCTTTTTCAGACGGAAAGCCACAGACAGAGAGAGATGTAATAATCTTATTCATTGTTGCATAGCTCTAAATCATAACAGAAGTTATCTCGAAGGACCTTAACAAAACGTTGAAATCGTCAACATAGATCAGAGAATCAAACAGTTGGAATACAAGAAATGCAAGGATTTGATGATCTTATGTCCAATTGTTGATAAATGGTCCTGTAATCAGCAAGAAAACAACTCTTTAAACTCAGTGGGAAAGGGAAAAGAGAAACCTCAGGGAGGTTTCACATCTTTCTGTAGCACAGGCTGTAGATCCAGACCTCAAGGCTACAGAACGAGCACAGAGCGGTTACAGGGACTGAGGCAGCTCCCCGGATTAAATAACTGAACGGGTAATGAAAAGGATTTTTAGCTAAGATACATAAACAAGACAACACTTTCTTCTCAAAATTCATTTTGAACCCTTTATTGCTCACTCCTTGAACAATGTAATGTTAGTTTTTTATTTTAAACCCTAGGCTTTTGCAGGACCTAAAAACCAAAGGTTTGAGATGGTCCCTAAAACCAAGTGATAAATCTACCTCATATGGCCGTCTCTCAGTTCCAATCTTCAAGTAGTTATAGTGACTCAAAAAGTGATCCACAAAATGGTTGAGGAGGAAACCAGTTTAAAGGGACATACTGAAGAACTTACCTTATGGCTCCATAACAAGAATTGTTCTATTTGAGCAAAAAACAAAACCTGTTTTCTGTTCAAAAATAAAGTTATTAAAAATTTATATAATTATTGAGTTCTTTCTCCTGGGTGCCGGTGAGGGGAAAGTCACAGGAAATAATGTGTATGTATATTATCTTTAACTTACCTGGACTTCCATATGTAACCTTACATATTTATACAAACGCGTAACGTGGTCAGGGTTAGTATATTATGACAATTTAATTAATATGATCAATCGTTTTGGACTTTTTAAATAACAGTGTTGCAGTCTCCTGACCTTCTCCCGTCTGAATGTTGATGTGTTTTTCTCAAGATCCTAAAAGGTCAGTTTAATATAAAATTGTGCAGGACTTCTGTATGAGGTTCCTTCTTTTAAACTTTTGTGGTAAAAACTTCCTTTCTTTTAAGATTGGACAGCAGCAAAGCCTCATGACAACAAAATGAAGGCTAACAACGTTCTACATCAGTAAAACAATTCAAACTGTGGTTGTTTGGTAAATAGGAAACCAGAGATTGTTCTCATTATAAAGATGGTATAATTTTACAATATAGGCCTGTTTACATGATTAAGGTCTGAAGAATAAAAATAATATCTAATATATGGATAATGTATAAATGTTCAATAGAAAATGTGTGTCGAGTAGGAATGTCATGTAAGATTGACCAATCCAGGTGCCTTCATTCCAGGGGGGAAAACACAGCTCGCCCTAGCAACCACCTTAGCAACACGTTGACCCATTACGGTGCGAAAGAAAGGTCCATATAGAAAAATTGGCTCGACCTAGTCTACATTAAAATTGGCTTCTTCCGCATTAAGGATTGTGGAAGGCCCAAATAGTGCCTCGGCGTGTCACTGATTTGCCTCAAAATCATCAATATAATCTAATGTTTATTTATATAGCGCATTTTACAGACCAAGGTCCCTCAAAGCGCTTTACTTTTTCAGAGTTCAGATATTGTTCAATCATTCCCACACGGTGATGACGGAAGCGAGTCGCCGAAAAAAATGGACCATCAGCCCCAATATCCACCCATCCATTCACTCTCTCATTTACATTTCATACCATAATCTAAACACGTGTAGCATCAAAAGTTAGTTCAGAATTTTGACCAGTTAACGATGGTTTACAAAGCAGTCGCAAATGTTTCAGTTTTTTATTACTTTTGTCAAATACAAATTCTTGTTATACACATAGAAAGTAGGATTTAGACAGAATTTGAATCAGTGATGGTTCAACTGTGTGGGCACTCGGTCACTTGAAAGTCAGAACAAATTTAGAGCTAAAATTTGGCACTTTAGCTCCCCATACAGACTGTGTTCAAAGTTCTACATGGGGAACGATAACATTTTAGTTTGCACATAATTCTCTTTTGGCATCTGATTCATTTTTGGGTTATTACATGCTTTTCAATATGACACAGTCACTGACCACAGGCATTTACAATATTAGTGTTTCTCCCATAGGGCCGTTTAGACGCGTGCGGTTTTAGTTTGTGTTGTTGAAAAATTGTAGACACCATTGGACAAAAAAGAAAGTATTTGGAAGGAAGAGAAAAATGCAGAAGTCACACACATAATGAAAGTAAAGAAATCCAATTATTCGTAATGAATGAAAGTGAAACCACAAACACTGCACAGAGATTTAGTGATATAATACCTCCGCTTTTGTTTAGGTTTTATTTTGGCCGTGTAACATGATCTTTTTTTTTACTTTGGCATTGCATATTTTTGAAAGCTGGGTAGTATCTTTCAGGCCAGGATACATCTCTAATTTGCAAGTTTATTTGTATAACGCAATTCACACACAAGGCAACTCAAATTGCTTAACACTAAAACAAGTATAGAACATCAAAGTCCCATAAGGCAACTCAAAATCATAATAATAACGTTTGAATGAAATTGAAGCTGGTCCTCGTGAGTGTGGATTTATAAGTGATGGAGTTAAACTAAAATTGCTCGAGAACCGTGTGATTATTTATGATTTTGAATGCCTTGTGTGATTGATCTGTTTAGTTAAGATGCACTTTCCATGTGTATAAACTGTGCTGTACAAATGCCTGGACAGACGCTGCAAATTATCCTTCCAAAACGACTCCATCATCCTGGATCAAAGTGAATCGTGTGCAAAGGGGTAAAGGTTCAAATGGTTAAGTTTCAGGGTCTCTCTGTCTTCCCTGCGAATCATATCTCGAACCCGCGCTTCCCGTCACCAGCGTTTTGGCCAACTCCTTCAGTCCCGGTAAAGGGACAAAATTTTAGCAGAACTGTCCAACCAACAAAACACACCAACAACAAACGTACAAGATGTCTTCATGTAGCAGGTTTTGAAGCAAACTGTTCCTGCCGCGTTTTGGGCGTGAGAGTTTGAAGTCAAGGTTTATACATGAACTACTGGTGGCTCCTGGCACACAGCGACTTGTGACTTTGGGCAAGACCGGAGAACTCCCAGAGCAATCTTTGACTTTTAGTTTTGTAAATGTAATTATTCACATATCTGCATTTTGGTCTTCATAACCTTTTATGTTTTATTGTTTTTTTTTTTATGTCACTATGTTTATGAAATTATCTATCTTTCCGTTCCACAGTACAGCCGGTACTAGTTACCATAGCAACAAAATGTTTACTTGATGCCAATTAGCATTTGGTAGCCTTTCAACAAACTATGTTTTGCTGTATTTCAAGTTATATTCACACGTTTTAGCACCTAGTTTGTTTAAATGAGAGCAGTCAAAATGGCAGCTCCTGGAGGTCTGGTAGTTTCATAAGTCCTGGTGTTACAATACAATAAAATACAATACAATTTATTCTTGTATAGCCCTAGGTCACAACAGAAGTCATCTCAGAGACATGTAGCTCGCGAAAATTCAATTTGGTAGACGTCAGCCAAAAGCTACCCCCTCCAGGCCGGTTCGCTTCCCCAGCCTATCGTCAGCAAACGCACCCCCCTCCAATCATCCGAGTGCGGACAGGCCGCCGCCTTTTTAAAGCGGAGCAACTCCCACGCTCGGCCTTCTCGTAAGCCTCGCCAGCTCCTTGAAGGCTTGCAGAGAAATCGTACTGGGAGGAGTATATCGTTTGTTCGTTCTATAGCTACTCGGCGCCGTGCCTGGCGTCCCTAGTCAGGCTGTTGTGGTCTGCTCTCCTCCGCGTCCCTGCCATGGTCATGCTTCCGGCGTCCGTGCACTGGTCTGCTCTCCCCTCCGGGCGTCCCTGCATGGTTCTGCTCCTCTTCCCGTCCTGCACTTGCTGTGGTTGCATATCCCACTGTCTTCATCCTTGCGGGCTCTTTTCTGCGGTCTGTCCGCGGGGCCCTCCGCGGGTTTCTGTGCGGCTTCTCGTACTTGTGGTCTGCTTGCCGCACGCAGAAGGTTTGGCGGTGCGTGGTGTCCCTGCCTCGATTGGCTGGTGCCGCGTTGTCCGTTGCTTTTCCCAAGTTCTGGCATGTGAGTACATTGGCGTGAATGACCGCGGAAGATTAATCCCGGGATAGTTCTGGGCTGAGGCGATTGGATTTTGCCTAGCACTTGTCTGCAGGCGCAGTTTTTTCGCCCTGGAGCTTGGTCTGCAGGGCTCGTTTCATCGGTGTTTGAGCTAACTGAGGGGAACAATGCATATTAAATCGGCATCAATCTCTATGTCTGAGGGATTTCGAGAGGTATGTGCATTATTCAGTATGTTCGGCATTGCAGTAAAACCAGCATTAAATGCTAGGTCGCTGGTATTAAATTAGGTAATAACTGCAGTGTTGCATTTGAAAGTGCAGCAGGAGAAAAAGGGCGGTGCAGAACGTGTAATCTGCAACTGGGTGTGAAGTAGTGTTTGGAGAGCTATGAACGCATGGGATCAGTTGATCGTTCATTCGCATCTGCCATAACCAAAGCAGAAGATGGCTCCAGGGGGACGTCTGTTGATTCGGCATAGGAATGTTTCGGATTGGGTTGATTTATTTCCTCAGGCTGTTAAAACAACGTGGGTTGGTTCTCTGACCGCGCTGCTGCCGGTCCCCGCCTGCGTTTCCTACTGGATGCCGATCCCGCCGCCGCCGTTTCCTGCTGGCGCTCCTGCCGCTGCCTGTTTCCTGCTGCGCTCCTGCTGCCGTTGTCCCCTGCTGCCTGTTCCTGTGCTTACTACTACATTTTGCCGCGTGCCGTTGCAGGCTCCCAGGCTGCACCTGTCTCTGTGGGCTCGGTCTCTTCCAGTACAGTCGGGTAACTGGCTCATGGAGAAAGCAGCGCACACTGGCGCGACACGTCTGTCCTGGGTTCGTATGAATCGCTTTCGTTGGTTGCTGCTGCTCCCGCTCGATGCTGCTTCTGCTGCTTCATACTGCTACCGCTACTGCTGCTACTGCTGCCGTGCTGCGTCATATGCTGACCTACTGCCGTGCTGCTGCTTGCTTCCTGTACTTCGTCATCTCTCTTCACTCGATTTCTTACTGAAACAATAAAACAGCTAAACATATTTACTGCCGTGGCTTTGATACAGGGTTTTTGCCGTTTATTATCTACGGATGCTGCAGCTGCTGCTTGCGCGGGTGATACAGGTCGTTGCCGTTATTATCTGAGGTTACTGCTGCTGCCGCTGCTGCTACTGCTAACTGCGCAACCACTCTCTCGAAGGCTTATCCAGCTTCTAATGGAGGCAGCCAGCAGAGTATGCCGCGCTGCACTGGACTCGCACCGTGCTCCCAGGGTCGTTTCGGCGGTCAAGCGCTTCATCTTTATTATTTCCGATTTAATCAGATGCAGCTGGCCAGTAGCTTGCGCTGAGCCGTTCAATGGATCGCTAATCAAGGCTTCCGATACCGGTGTGTTCTTCACTCTTCTGATAGCAGGCTCCCAATCATGGTGATGCCCTTCCTGCATAGCGGCGATGAACTCGGCTCATCTTCAAGTACATGTTGCCCTTCCTCGCAGATCTTCCTGTCGCTTCCATGGCTTCTCGCCTAAGCGTTTTACATGCTCACTAACTTCGTGCGGTTCGAGACACGGCTTTTCCGACCTTCATACTGTCTGATTCATACTTCCAACCCAAGATTTCTAAGCGCAAGGGCGCCTGCAAATCAATGCCCTCTCGACATGTCTTGACCCTCCAGGTGCTCGCTTCTACTCGGACGTGCCCTTCGTGGGTTTTGGGGGATTGTCCAGGACCATTGGGTTGCCGGGCACGATGGCGTACTTTCCAGGAGCATCTCTGCCCTACACGAGATATTCCCATTGGTTCGTGGCCTGGGCGCTGTGGAACACGGTGGCGCGAGAAAGAGGATTCGGTTTGTGTGATATCTCGACGTAGTGAAGGTTCATCAAAGGTCGCTCTCTTTCACAACATTATGTCCTGCCTTTCAACCTTCATCTCAAAAAAGTAAAGTGAACCATAAGATTCTGGTGCGGCGGCACGCATTTTCTCAAAAACACTCTCCGCTGCGCGCGTCTGACTGTAGTAATGCGAAGCGCTACGTTTCCCAGGCGCAAAGATATAACCCTGACCGCAGCGTTTATTGGTTGATCGTGATGCGGCGCTCACGTCCAGCGCTCAAAGATAACCTGCGCTGAGTTTTTCCGGTTTGATCGTGATGCGCGCGCTTCACGTCCCGGCCTCAAAGATAATCGATATACGGTACAGCACATAGTGATAGGGGTCATAGCGTCGTGATAGCGGGTCATGCGTCAGTGATAGCGGTCATAGGTCAGTGTGCGGTCATAGCGTCAGTGATGTAAGCGTCATAGCCGTCAGTGGTAGCGGTCATAGCGTTAGTGTTAGCTGGTCACAGATAGCAAAAAATGGTTAGCGCCAAAACGGTTCACAGCATAGAGATAGCGGTACACATAGCGATAGCGGTACAGCATAGCGATATGCAGGTGGCACAGCATAGCGATAGCGGATCACAGCATAGCGTTAGCGGGTCACAGCATAGCGATAGCGGTCACAGTCATTAGCGATAGCGGTCACAGCATCATTTGAGTAGGCCACGACGTCTATGTTCCCTGCAAACCAGGTGCAAAAACTCCATCAACACACACAGCCTTTTTGGGGATTGTACGCGCTCCATCGCAGGGAGCCTCTCCGATCTGGAAAGCCGCACCGGGGCCTAGGGCGCCAAACCACCTCAATAAAATACTCATAACCATTTTCGTTTCTCGTCTCTCCAAATTGAAATGTAGCTCGCGAAAAATTCAATTTGGTAGACGTCAGCCAAAAGCTACCCCCTCCAGGGCCGGTTCGCTTCCCAGCCCTATCGCTCAGCATAACACCCTTCCAATCATCCGTGTCCGGACAGGCAGCCGCTTAAAGAAAAAAAAAAAAAAAAAACGGAGCAATCCCACTCTGAGCCTTCTCGAAGCCTCGCAACCACCGTCCCCTCCTCTCCTCTTCACCCCTGCCTCCAAATTCTGCCTCCCAATCTGCCTCCAAATCTGCCGCAATCTGCCTCCAATCTGCCTCCAATCTTGCCAAAAATGCCGGCACCAGTGCCTAGGTCCGGGGGGATTGTAGCGCTCCATCGCAGGAGCTCTCCGATTGAAGGCCGCACCGGGGCTAGGGCGCCAAACCACTCAATAATATTATCAAACCATTTTGTTTCTCGTTCTCTCCAAATTGAATTAACACAACCATTTGAAATCACCAACACAGGTCAGAGAGATCAACAGTTAAAACACATGAAAAAATATAAAGCACACACAGAAGAAAATGTCCATACATGTTGTAGAATGCTAAAGTGTCTGATCATCACCAATCCTTTTGTTGGACATAACTGTCCAACAAGACCCTCCCTCGACAAGAAAAACTCTTAAAATTGACTGTGTTCTGTACAAGGAATTCTGAGAAATTCCTCCTTAAAAAGTTGTAATTTTTCTTTATTAAAAGTAAGAATGAGTCTGGTGTGTGAGTGAGTGGTTGGTGGTGGGAGAGGCCGATGACACAAACTGGTTGCGTCTCTTCTGTGTCTCTTCTCCACCGTGTATGGAGTGAATGAATATTGACATTTGTATCTTTTAGTGGTCCAAAATAGTGCTGTAGTCTAACCGATGCATTATTTTTTTACTAGGTTTTGACCAGTCCTGTCGTTAAAAACATTGACGGCAAAACCAAGTTTGACAGCATCAACTTGTCACTACGCAAATTAACGTTATTATTGGCAGATGTTTTTAAGACTTAACCCCCACTGAAGATCAAGGCTCATGTGGATCACCAACTGCAGTGAGGGGCTGGTAGCTCTGTGTACTGGGTGCAGCTTGACTGCCCCCTCCCCGACCAGAAATGGACTATGGGGAAGAAAATGTTTATGAATGATGTTTATGAAGAACTACCTAAGTACAGCTGTTGGCGCTCACCCTTTTCTGCACCCATTATTATAAAACCATGCCACTTTCAGTTCACAAGCTGGAATTAATTGATTCTTGAACTTTTTCAGATTCTAGTTTTCCAGTTCCTCCGTCCTTCTCCGCCTTTCTTGTTTACGATCACCAGTTCCAGTCTCCAGTCTTTTTCTTCCTGATGAAAGCTCAGGGCCCGTAATGCTCTTACATGAGACTGGCTCACATTTACCTGTGACATTTACAAAGTACTTTGTTCTAATGTGGGAATTAAAATCTAAAGTCCAGTTGTACAGTGGGCAGCAGCGGTTTTTGGAGGTGGAGGCAGATTGGAGGGCAGATTGGAGGCAGTTTGGAGGCAGATTGGAGGCAGGGTGGAGGAGGAGGAGGGGAGGCGGTGGTTGCGAGGTTCGAGAAGGGCGAAGTGGGGGTTGCTCGTTTTAAGGGGTGCCTGTCCGGCAGGATTGATTGGAAGGGGGTGTTTGCTGAGCGATAGGCTGGGAAGCGACCGGCTGGAGGGGGTAGCTTTTGGTGGACGTCTACCAATTGATTTTGCGGAGCTACATTTCATTTGGAGAGGACGAGAACGGAAAATGGTTAGAGTCTTAATTGAGGTGGTTTGGGCCTAGGCCCGTGCGGCCTTCGATCGGAGAGGCTCCAGAGATGGAGCGCGTACAATCCCCAAAAAGGCTGTGTGTGTTGATGGAGTTTGCAGCCTGGTTTGCAAGGGAACAGGACGTCGTGGCTATCTTGCTGTGACCGCCTATATCTCTTGCTGAGACCGCTATCCGCCCCCCATGTGTGGACCGCTATCGCTATGCTGTGACCGCTTTCGTATGCAGTGACGCTATCGCTATGCTGTGACGCTATCGCTATTCTTGTTGACGCTATCTCTATGTGTGAACGTTTTGCGATAACCATTTTTGCTATGCTGTGACCGCTAACACTACGCTATGACCGCTACCACTGACGCTTTGACGCTATCACTGCGCTATGACCGCTATCACTGACGCTATGACGCTATCATGACGCTATGACCGCTATCACTTGACGCTTGACGCTTATCATATGTGCTGTGACGTTATATGCGGTTATCTTTGAGTTGCGGGATGTGAGCGCTCGCATCAGATCACCGACGCTGCGGCAGGGTTATCTTAGAGGTGGGACGTGAGCTCTCGCATCACGATCAACCAGACGTGCGGCTGGGTTATCTTTGCGCGCTGGGAAGTGAGCGCTCGCATTACGTTCCGTCAGACGTGCGGCAGCGGAGAGTGTTTGAGAGAAATGCGATTGCGCCACCAGAATCTTATTGGTTCATTACTTTGTTTGAGATGAAGGTTGAAAAGGGTCAGGGGACATAATGTTGGGTGAAAGAGGGAGCTACTTTGTGTAAGCTTCCACTACGTCGAGATTATCACACATGGCCGCGATCCTCTTTCTGCTCTGTGATTCCACAGCGCGCAGGCCCGACCACTGGATATTTCGTGTAGGGCAGAGGAGATGCTCGGTGGAAAGTAGCGGGCTCGGCCCGGCAAACCCAATGGTCCTGGAAGAATCCCCAATACCCACGGAAGGGCAGTCCGTTGTTAGAAGGGAGACTGGAGGGGCAAGAGACATGTTCGGAGAGGGCCATGATGTTGCAGGCGCCCTTGCGCTTAGAATCTGTGGTGGAGAGTGGTAATCAGGAGACAGTAGGAAGGTCGGGATAAGACCCCGTGTCTCGGACCGCACGAGGTTTGAGTGAGCAGTGGTTTTAAAACGCTTAAGCAGAGAAGCATGGAAGGCGAGCAGGAAGATGGCGAGGAGGGCAGACATGTATTGGAAGATGAGCGGAGTTCAGCGCCGCTGCAGGATGGGGCAGCTGATTGGGGAGCTGCGATCAGAAGAGTGAGAAAACAGGTATGGATGCCTTTGATTAGGAGTCGATTGACGGGCTCAGGCGCAGCTACTGGGCCCTCCAGGCTGATTTGATAGAATCGGAGTTAAGTAGAGAGATGAAGATGGACGCCGTAAGCGACCCTGGGAGCACGGGTGCGAGTCCAGTGCAGGCGGCATACTCTGCCGGGCTGCCTCCATTAGAAGCTGGATAAGCTTCTGAGAGAGTGGGTTGCAGCAGTTAGCCAGTAGCAGCGGCGGCAGCAGCCGTAACCTCAGATAATAACGGCAACGACCTGTATCAGCCGGGCAGCAGCGCTGCAGTATCCGTAGATAATAACGCAATTAAAACCCTGTATCAAAGCCTCGGCGTAGATATGTTGTAGCTGTTTATTGTTTCAGTAAGAGAGCGATGTGAAGAGAGTTGACTGAAGTACAGGAAGCAGCAGCAGACGGCAGTAATTAGCAGTATGAAGCAGCCGCGGCAGCAAGTAGAGCAGTAGCGGTAGGCAGTAAAGCAGCCGAAGCGCATCAGGGGAGCAGCAGCACCCGTAGGATTCATACGAACAGTAGACGTGTCGGCCGTGTGCGTGCTGGTCTCCATGAGCCAGGTTACATACGTGTCTGGAAGTGCGAGCACAGAGACAGGTTCAGTCCTGGGAGCCTGCGGACGGCAGCGGGCACATGTAGTAGTAGAGCAGCAGGAACAGGGCAGGCAGGGACAGACGGCAGAAGGAGGGCAGCAGGAACAGGCAGCGCAGGAGCGGCAGCAGGAACAGCGGCGCGGGAACGGCATCAGTGGGGAACGGGCGCGGGGACCGGCAGCAGCGGCGGTCAGAGAACCAACCACGGTTGTTTAACAGCCTGAGGAAATAAATCAAAACCCTGAATCCGAAAATTCCTATGCGATAACAGACGTTCCCTGGAGCCATCTTCTGCTTTGGATATGGCCAGCTGCGCATGAACGATCAGCTGATCCATGCGTCATAGCTCCAACACTACTTACACCCATTGCAGATCACGTTCGGCCCTTTTTCTTTGCCTTGCACTTTCAAAAATGCAACATTGCAGTTAGTTACCTAATTTAATACCAGGACCTAGTATTTAATGCATGGTTTTACTGCAAGTGGCGGAAACATATCTGAATTAATGACATAGCTCCTGGTATATCCTAGACGATAGAGTTGATGCCATTTATTATGCATTGCCCTCAGTTAGCTCAAACACATGTGATAACGGAGCCTGCAGACCAAGCTCGTGGGCGAAAAATGGCGCCTGCCGTCAGTGCGTAGGATTAATTTGTTTTGTTTTATTATTATTCACCCCGTATTAATAATATTTTTTTTTATAATTATTTATAATTATTTTTAAAGTATTAAATTGTTTTATGGCAAAAAACCAATGCCTGAGCCAGACTCCGGGATTTTACTGTCCGCGGTCTAAGCACGTACTGTAAAAATCTACATTGCCAGGGACTTGGGAAAAGCAAGGGACAACGCGGCAGCAATCGAGGAGAGGACACGACGGCACCGCCAGACCTTCTGAGTGCGGCAGCAGGTCCACAAGGAACGGCCGCACCGAAACCGCGGAGGGCCCGCGGTGCAGCCCGCAGAAAGGCCGCAGAGGAGTTGAGAGCAGTGGGGATTGCGAACAAGCAGTGCATGGACGGGAAGTTGAGGCAGACCAGTGCACGGGACGCGGAGGAGGAGTAGACCAGTGCAGGGACGCGGAGGAGGAGCAGACCAGTGCAGGGACGCGGAGGGGAGCAGACACCAAGCAGCCAGACGGAGGACGCCAGGGACGCGCCGAGTAGCGTGAGTAGACGAAAACGATTACTCCAGGACGATTCTCTGCAAGGCTTCAGGAGCTTGAGGGCTTGAGAAGCCGAGAGAGGGAGTTGCTCCGCTTATAGCGGGCTGCGTCGTCACGGATGATTGGAAGGGGTCGTATGCTGAGCGATAGGCTGGGGAGCGAGACAGGCCTGGAGGGGGTAGCTTTTGGCTGACGTCTACAAATAGGAATTTTCGCGAGCTAATTGTCTTGAGATGATTCTGTTGTGACTAGGGCTATAAAGAATAAATTGTATTGTCTTTTATTGTATTGTAACACCAGGACTTAGGAATCTCCAGACCTCCAGGAGCTGCATTTTGACTGCTATCATTTAAACAATACATAGGTGCTAAAGTGGAATACTTGAAATACAGCAAACATAGTTGTTGAAAGGTACCAATGCTAATTGGCATCAAGTAAACATTTTGTTGCCTATGGAACTAGTAGGCTGTTGTGTGGCAACGGAAAGATAGATTAATTTCATAAACTAGTGACATAAAAAAAACAATCATAGAAACTATTTTTAGCTACAAATTTATTTTTTTTTATAATCGATTTTGCGTAAAAAAACAAATTTCTGCGGATCATCAGCTGAGAAACCCTTGACATTTTTTCCGTTTTCCTCAATAAATAAAAGTCAACGTATCCAAAGTCATTCAGTTTTTATTTACTCCATCAAATTTGATAAGCAGAATTCATAATAACGTAGACGTACATAATCCGTAACACTATGGCTGTATCTCAAAAAGTTGACCTGATAGAGCAAAATGCATGTGATATTCGGACTCAGAACACCAAAATTAGTCTAAATCAGTTGAGAAACCCCTGACCATTTTTTGGCTGTCAACTTGTGTTATCATTTGAATTCTAACGCCATATTTTTTCCTAACAAAAAACACAGGATGGTCCGGAAGTCGGCTCTTGGCCCTTGACTACGTTCCAGATGCGTGTCAATGCTGAGGGGAGTTTTTTTTTTTTACCGCTTTGGACTTTTGAAGGCACTCGTTAAATGAATGGGGCTAGTGCCGGCTAACGCATTGGAAGATTTTTTCACATTTTCCAGCGGGAGGGGCTACTCATGGCCTCTTTTAAAAAGACAGCAGGAGGCAAAAGTGATCACACATAAGTTGGTGGAGACAGTGTGTATAGATCGAGCAGAGGTTGCATGAGGTGATGTGTGGGGTGAGGAGCAGGATCAGTTGCTAGTCAAATTATGTCACTGCTTAAGGTTCTTAGGAGGACAATCGGATTCTCAATGAGTCCTTAAGATCAGCTGAGTCCCGGAAAAGCACAACCCAAGACCTGTCCATCTGCCTCCTTCACACCGGACTATAGCATGCTTTAGATCTAATCCTAGTCTGAATGCACTGGACCATATCATGCTTTAGATCTAATCCCAGTCCGACTGCTATAATCTCCACGGCATGGAGTTCTGCAGGCTCAAAGACTGTCTTTATATTTCCAGTATCATCTCATTCATTCAGTACATCTTAAGAACAATACAAACCAGTTATTAAAAATGAGATGCTAACTGGCAAGCGAGCAATGAAACCCGATAGAGAAGAGTTCATATACTTCTGCACATAGTTTTGCTCTCATTGACTTAACTTCTACATGTGAAAGTACACTCCTTTAGCTCAGTAACCGTTTTATTCAAACTCACCATTTTGGGCTGAAATTGTGGCGCTAAAAAAACGTGGTTGAGCGCTCTCTGTGATCCTGGTATTTACATTTGTGATATTGTCTTTGTAAATCCAGATATGAGCCATATAAATGTTAGCTAATTAGATGCCTCCAGCTTGCCTTAGCAACCGCCTTAGTAACTGCTGCTGTTATGGCTAAAGCTAATGCTGTAGTAGCAAATGCTCATACAAGGAAGTTGGCTCCAGCTAGCTAAAGCCTGGTTCACAAGGCAGGATAATTAGGCCGACTTTGGACCCGATTTACCCATACGACAATCTTAAGCACGCTCCGAATATTGTTAAAACAAATCTGATGGATTTTCCTGCTGTGTGTGGTGTGTTAAGACTGTGCTCGTCGCTCGGAAGGACTTCGGGACTGCTCCGATCTCAATATCGGGGATATCCAACATGTTGGATTGTTTTGGCTGGATTTCTCCTCGTGTGTGGTGTCCCCCGAGGACAGACGAGCACGTTGCCATGACTGCGGCGTGTAGCCAATCAGAAGACGAGACGAGGCGGCGAGGAAACGCCTTAAAAAAACAACTCACCTCCATTTCACGATGTAAGGAGTATAGTCCATGCTCATGTTGTCTACACTTCTCTGACCAACGCCTTTTCTTTTGATTTCGTCTCTGCTAAAGACAAACTATCACCACTGCATCATCTTCGTCCGCCATGATTGTTTACTCTGAAGTCTCGATCGATCTCGAGATATGTTGTGAGATTTCCGTCTGACCTGTGATTGCTCGGGGGAGAAATGGGTTCGTGTGTGATGTGTGTGGTTTGCGTGATTTTGCCGTGTGGCTGCGCACCACACACTGTACGACCAAAGAGGTTAGATCCATGATTTTTTTTCTCCGTGTGTGAGGTCTCACACGGAGAAAAAGTAGTCCGAAAATTTTTAAATCGTCTCGTGTGAACCAGGCTTTATGCTCAAACTGGCCTCTTCTGCAACCCTATATGCCCGCGTGCATGTTTTACAAATGATCAATTTACTCGCGAACGGTAAAACGTAGCAACTTACTTTTTTTTCCTCTGTGAAGTACACATTCAGGGCTTTGCGATGCACGAAGGATAAGCTACGTTTGTCTGAAAGTCCGTGTCCAAAGCGTGACCCGTGTTTGTATCTGTGAGATACAAACACACGGGGACTGCCAAAGATCGTCAGAGAGTGAGATCTCTCACTCCTCTGTCTGTACTTGTTGTCCCACAGTTGAAACTACAGCTGCGATTGCAATAACCGGCTGAAGAGTGCGCATTATTGATAAAGACGATAATATAAATACAGTAAAATGACATTATGTGTATATGATGTATATAAATATATGTATTATATAAATAATTGATGTTTTTTTTTTTTTTTTGGCTCAGTTTCTTATGTTTTACGTTTTTTACAGCTGTGCTACAGAAGCAACCCCAGCATTATAGACAAACTGCTTCAGGAAGGGCATCAGGAGTACAGAGTTTTTTGCTTTTATAGTGGAATTTTGTAAAAAGTACAATAGTTAGAGATTCAATTTTTTCCCCATTATCCCCAAGACCATAAATAACATTTCTATGCAGTGTAAAAAGTTGTTTATAGCATTTCATTGTGTTTTTTCAATACATTTTTGTTAAATTGATTTTCCGTTTGATTTTTTTCTTTGTCTTCATGATTCCATAATTTTTATATAATTCATATGACAGCTTTACAATATGAATATTCTAAAACCCCAGGTTGTACTGAAAAAAACAAAGTATACTGCTTGACTCTGCATCAAAAGATGACTGTTTTATGAGCAATTTTACACAAAGAAAACCAGGCGAGGAAAGTTCCCCAAAATGACCCATGTGCATAGAGGGTTAAGGCTAACACTATGGTGATGTCATACTCCGTCAGTCCACTCCTGATAGTGTATGTTATTTAAAGTGAGGCGAAAAAATATTTAGTCAGCCACCATTTGTGCAAGTTCTCCCACTTAAAAAGAGGAAGGAGGCCTGTATTTTTCATAATTAGGTATACCGCAAAACAGAATGAGAAAAAAAAAAACAGAAAATTACATTTTTTTTTTATTTCAAGAATTTATTTGCAAATAACGGTGGAAAATAAGTATTTGGTCACCTACAAACAAGCGAGATTTATGGCTCTCATAGGCTCCTCTGTTCTCCACTTGTTACCTGTATAAATGGCACCTGTCCACAGCTTCAAATAGTCACACTCCAAACTCCACTATGGCCAAGACCAAAGAGCTGTCGAAGGACACCAGGAACAAAATTGTAGACCTGCTCCAGGCTGGGAAGACTGAATCTGAAATAGGTAAGCAGCTTGGTGTGAACAAACAACAACTGTGGGCGCAATTATCAGAAAATGGAAGATATAAAAGACCACTGATAATCTCCCTCAATCCGGGGCTCCACGCAAGATCTCACCCTGTGGAGTCAAAATAGATAGATAGATAGAAATATACTTTATTGATCCCTGTAGGGTGTCCAGTAGCAGCAAAAAATAAAAATAAAATTGATCATTCTAAAAAGTTGAAAATAGTAATAATCAGCAACAGCCCTTCAGGTCACAGCAGAAGAGATGGAGTAGCCTCTGGGTGGAGCAGGACGGCTAACAGAAGGAGAAATGGAGTAGCCTCTGGGTGGAGCAGGACGGCTAACAGAAGGAGAAATGGAGTAGCCTCGGGGTGGAGCAGGACAGGTCACAGCAGCAGAGGTGGAGTAACTGCTGGGTGGAGCAGGATGAGTCACAAGGTGGAGTAGCCGCTTAGTTCGGACCTTTTTTCTCCAAACTAAGCGGCTTCTCCAGCATTTTTTCTGCTCTTGTCCAAACTAAAATGCTATTTGCTAATTGACCACATGGACCACACGGGGGGACCCAGTAAATGACCTGCAGAGACCTGGGACCAAAGTAACAAAGCTCTGTCACTGCTCACCATAATTTGCAAATAATTTCTTTAAAAATCAGATGATTTTTAAAGGCCTCCCTCATCTTTTTAAGTGGGAGAACATGCACCATTGTTAGCTAACTAAATAGTTTTGTGCCCCACTGAATGCTTAAAGCTCAAAAGGGAGTTCTTAGAATTTTGTTGAATTAACATTTTAAAGTCTAAATTCACATTGTAAATGAACCTAATCAACTCATGAAGTCTAAAAGAGTGGATGTGGCTGATCTCCTGATGCGGTACCTGCTTGTTGCTATTGAGATCTATGATATTGAACTGACTAGAGGTTGGCGACATATCAATATTTACAAAGTATCGAGATATTCTTTAAACTCGAAATAAATTTATATATATTGAGTTTTACTGCAAATGGCAAATAAATTCTTGTATCTTGAATATCGTACAGTGTATATATCAATACACTGTCTATGTTTCACTTTCGCTGCTTTGCTTGTTCGCCTTCTCTGTGCTGCGCTCGCCACCGCCTCCTTGCTTCTGCTCCCCCTCCCCTCAAGTGTGTCTCAAACACAACGGCGTTCACAAAACTATAGGATTATAGACTGTAAACATGCTCGATAGAAGAAAAAAACTTATGTAGAATATTACAGAAGCGCAGGTGGTGTAGCTTCACAGAGTCCTTTGCATTTCATTCACTGGTTGACATTTTTTTTAAATTAATCTTTATTTTTATACCGCCTTTCACTGCACATCGGAGTCTCAAAGCGGTTTACAAATTGTTATTCTTGGGAGTGGGGGTGCCAGTACAGGAGGCACATGCCAGACCTATTGTACATATTTTTAGTGGTAGGGGAAACCGGAGCACCCGGAGGAAACCTACGTAGACACGGGGAGAACATGCAAACTCAACTCAGAAAGGCCCTGGTCCAACCGGGATTCAAACCCAGGACCTTCTTGCTGAGAGGCGAGAGTTCTATCCACTCAGCCACAGTGCCGCCCATGACACCAGAGACTGCAAACTTCATACGGAGCTAAAACAAAACACAGATACAGATTACTGAGTCGAGGTGTTACTTTGCACTATGGAGACAGCGGCCGAATTGAAACAAGTTACTCACTATTTCTGTAATCAGGGATTATCTTAATCTGCAGAAGCACTTCGTTGCTAGATGCACTTCACTGTTCCTATATGCACATCGAGTTAAGATGTTTTATTTGTGAATAAAGAAAAGGCAATGTGTATAACTTCTTCATTTATCTCACTGCTAAACTTTGTGTCAGGCCAGGCAAGTTTATTTGTATTGCACAGTTCATACCCAAGGCAACAAGGCAATAAGTGCTCAACGAAACCAGAAAAGAAACATTAAAATCATAAATAATCACAGTACATTAAGAGAGTGACGATACAACCCTATGGCAAATACTGTTGCTTGAATTTATATTTATATTTGCACGCTTATGTATATTTTGTAACCGCAGTAGACAACATAACAATGTAAAAAGTATCTGCATAAACTAAGATTCAGATTCAGATTCAGATTCATTTATTTGCCATTTGCAGTAAAACCACATTGGAAAACTGTGCAAGACTACCCCGGTGTGCGCCAGACGACACACACCAGAGCTCTTGCCACGGAATGTAAATATTGTAGATACTTAATTCATCATTTCTGCTTGAAAGAATCAAATCGATCAATCAATCAATATGGCACTAACACTTCTCTCTCAAAACTGTGTGGCGCCCCCTGCAGGTGAGAGTCCGATTCCGTCAGACCTTTGAAGCTAAGCAGGGCAGGGCTTTTAGATTGCTGAGCTCGAGGAGTTTACTTTTACTTGTAAGTCAATAAGAGACAGAGCCAGCTGGAGCAAAACTTGGGATTAATCTATTGTGTGAATAGGTTAGTATTGTCCATCTATGTACAGTCAAATTGCATGTATCAAGGTTGGTTAGGGAAGTCGCTTGTAATAACAGCTCAAGAGAAGTTACAGAGTGCACCTTTAAAACGTGTTCCATAAGCAGAACTCCAAATGTTATTAATGGACGTTTATAGATGTTTTTTTTCCTCCAGATTTCGGTAATTATACAACATTTGAATTAATTAGATTGAACTGAAAGTGAACCAGCTCAGAGAGGATGGGATTCCTCTCAAGTCACTGTGCTCTGGAGACTGGAAGCACTGTACAGCTATACTGTGACTACTACTGCTACTGCTACTGCTTCTCCTGCTACTGCTACTAGTGCTACTACTGCTACTGCTACTTCTTATAGTGCTACTACTGCTACTGCTACTGCTACTACTGCTATTGCTACTATTGCTACTGCTACTACTGCTACCGCTACTACTGCTACTGCTACTGCTACTACTGCTACTGCTACTACTGCTACTGCTACTACTGCTACTGATACTACTGCTACTGCTACTACTGCTACTACTGCTACTGATACTACTGCTGCTACTGCTACTGCTACTGCTACTACTGCTACTGCTACTACTGCTACTACTGCTACTGATACTACTGCTGCTACTGCTACTGCTATTGCTACTGCTTCTACTGCTACTGCTACTGCTTCTCCTGCTACTACTACTTCTACTCCTACTGCTACTACTGCTACTGCTACTACTGCTACTGCTACTACTGCTACTGCTACTACTGCTGCTACTGCTACTGCTTCTACTGCTACTGCTACTGCTACTACTATTACTATTACTATTACTACTATTACTGCTAGTACCACTTCTCCTACTGCTACTGATGTTACTGCTACTGCTGTTCCTATTACTGATACTACTACTACTACTTGAAAACAGTAATCAGTCGGGATGCACCGATACCACTCAAAGTTTAAAATGTGGGTATCGGTTTCCCGCCATCGGGTCCTATGGTATGAGTACGAGTACAAGCCTGTAGTATCGACCTGATAACCGATACCAGTGTCTGTTGTGTTTATGTGTAACTTTGCTGCCTCTTGGCCAGGACTCCCTTGAAAAAGAGATTCTTAATCTCAATGGGATTTTTCCTGGTTAAATAAAGGTTAAATAAAAATAAATAAAAAAGTATCGGTATCGATGCATCCCTAGTACTAAGACATTTTGTGTTTGTGGAGGTTTGAGAATCAGACCGGGCATTATTTCATTTTCATAAAGAATTATTGAAATACTTTCTAGACCACATTTCTTTACAAAAATCCAGCAATATTTGGTGTACTCTCAGATAATGTCTGGGTCTGGAGTGAAAATGAGACTTTTAGATGAATGAATGAATGTATGAGGTGGAAAACACAAGAACGGTTGAACCAGATGAGTGTCTACAGTACGTTATGTAATAGTTCTATATTTAAAATGGCAGATGGTGAAAGCCCTGAGTCCTGTTCGCTCTCTGAATAATCAGGTGAACTTTCTGTTTAAAATCTGTTCAGAGGTCAGTGTTGTATCCCTACTCTACTCTACTCTACTCTACTCAACCCTACTCTACTCTATGGAAATTCCTTGAAAACCATGGCTTTCAGCAGCAATCTGGCCAATCACTGTTGGCTGCAACACTGAAGTACCAACTCGGCCGGGATAGAACCAGGTTCAAGACGGACTAAAGAAGGACCTGGCACTGGTTAAACAAGATCAATGGAAACACTCCCATTCAGGGGAGAGTGGAATGGAGTAGCGTAGACTGTAGAGTAGAGTGAAGTAGAGTAGGGCTCAACTTTACAAAGTTGTGGAATCACCAACAACAGATCAGGGACTCGAACACAGGGAATGCAATAATAACAAACAAACAGGTCATAGAGAGGTCCATAGAGAGCGAGACTGTCCAGACATGTTAATAAATGAGCAGAAATGTCCCAAATCATCTCTGTCCTTAAATCCTTCTTGATCAGAGAGGAACCACTCAGAAACCCATATTGAGAGAGGGACTGACAAAGTGAGATCCAAAACTGAGGCCGTAGATCCAGGACAGAGGCTGTAGATCCAGGACAGAGGCTGTAGATCCAGGACTGAGGCTGTAGATCCAGGACAGAGGCTGTAGATCCAGGACTGAGGCTGTAGATCCAGGACTGAGGCGGTAGATCCAGGACTGAGGCTTTAGATCCAGGACAGAAGCATGTGTGCCTAAGAGTACATGTTTTCTAACCAGATGATGACAGCATGTTTGTTTTGTTCTTACTTTTACTAATTACTTTTACAAGACTCTTTCTGTCAGCACAAACACAAGTTTATCATTTATCGAACATAAAAACTAAGGTGCCCCAGCTTTAATTGGGCAGACATGTCATTGTTCTAGTGTTTCTGTCAGAATGTGGTAGCTCTCTTTGTTGTGTCCAGACCAGAGTCGTCACATTCTCTGCAGGATTACCGCTGGTCAGCTGACTCCTGATGTCACTGGAGGCTGATGCAACAAGGTGTACACACTCCCGCTCTCGCCACTTTTATTATTTCAACCTGTGTTCTTCTTTCAAAACAACATCGAGCTCAAAATAGTCCAATTTAGAACTCCGCCGCATGTAGATAGACCCAGGTGGAGTTATTTATAATGCAGTGACAATATGGGGCTGAATACATTAGAAGTGCAGCCTTTGTTCTGCCTGCTCCAGGGACCAGAGCACAAACAATGCTTCCTAACAATGGGATGTGTTTGTGACTAGAGCGAACCGCACGACCTGACCACGTCCAGAGACTGACCACAGCGTTAGTGCTGACTCACCAAAACGTGTACAAAGAGCTAGGGTTAGGGTTAACTGAGAACATTGTCAATAGTACACAGGCAGAATAGTGTGCGTTGAGTTCATGGATGTGTGATAGTATCTAGATAGGGTGTTGCTGCTTAGACCCTTCTCCACATAGACTAGAGGCCACCTGTGGTACTGCAGCCTTAATTCACATGGGCTGTAAGGAGATTTCCCCATAGACCTCAGTGTTAACTCAAACAGCTCGTCTTCAGGGACAGGGAACTACAGCTTTCACAAAGGAGGATTCTGTGGATATTTTACTGTCTCATTCACTTTTTTCTTTTGAAATTGTTTGAATTTCTAGGAAGCCACACTTTAGTGCAACAAACTTGGCCCGTTCTGGTCTTTTGCTGGTCTCTCCGTCTCTGGTCTTTCTCTCTTATCGCTCTCTCTGGTCCCTCCTGTCTCTCTCTTATCCCTCTCTTGTCCCTCTCTTGTCCCTCTCTTGTCCCTCTCTGGTCCCTCTCTGGTCTCTCTCTGGTCTCTCTCTGGTCTCTCTCTGGTCTCTCTCTAGTCTCTCTCTAACCCTCTCTGGTCTCTCTCTGGTCTCTCTCTGGTCCCTCTCTGGTCTCTCTCTGGTCTCTCTCTGGTCTCTCTCTGATCTCCCTCTGGTCTCTCTCTGGTCTCTCTCTGGTCCCTCTCTGGTCTCTCTCTGGTCCCTCTGTGGTCTCCCTCTGATCCCTCTATGGTCTCTCTCTCTCTCTCTCTCTCTCTCGTGTCTCTCTCTAGTTCTAATTGTTTAGCTGCAGCTGTGATTTCCATCTACAGAATCTTGGTCATTTGGTTCTTAGACAACAGTTGTAATTTATTTATGCAATGCACACACAGTACTATATACCATATACATTATACATCATGAAACTGTAATAGCACCTCCCCTATGTTCAGGACGGAGGCTGTAGATCCAGAACTGAGGCTGTAGATCCAGAACTGAGGCTGTAGATCCAGGACTGAGGCTGTAGATCCAGGACTGAGGCTTTAGATCCAGGACTGAGGCTGTAGATCCAGGAATGTAGCTCGCGAAAATTCAATTTGGTAGACGTCAGCCAAAAGCTACCCCCTCCAGGCCGGTTCGCTTCCCCAGCCTATCGCTCGGCAAACGCCCTCTTCCAATCATCCGTGCCGGACAGGCAGCCGCTTAAAAGCGGAGCAACTCCCACTCTCTGCCTTCTCGAAGCCTCGCAAGCTCCTGAAGCCTTGCAGAGAATCGTCTGGAGGAATCGTTTTCGTCTACTCACGCTACTCGGCGCGTCCCTGGCGTCCTCCGTCTGGCTGCTTGTGGTCTGCTCCTCCTCCGCGTCCCTGCACTGGCCTGCTCCTCCTCCGCGTCCCTGCACTGGTCTGCTCCTCTTCCACGTCCCTGCACCTGCTGTGGTTCGCATATCTTCACTGCTCTCCTCTGCGGGCTCTTTCTGCGGGCTGCTCCGCGGGGCCCTCCGCGGGTTTCTGTGCGGCTCGTTCCTCGTGGTCTGCTGCCGCACGCAGAAGGTCTGGCGGTGCCGTGCGTGTCCCTGCCTCGATTGGCGGTGCCGCGTTGTCCCGTTGCTTTTCCCAAGTCTCCTGGCATGTGAGTACAGTGAGTGTGCTGACCGCGGACAGATTAATCCCGGAGTTCTGGGCTGCAGGCGATTGGTTTTTGCCCTACGCACTTGACTGCAGGCGCCAGTTTTTTCGCCCCGAGCTTGGTCTGCAGGCTCCGTATGGCATCAATCTCTATCGTCTGAGGGATATACGAGGAGCTATGTGCATTAATTCAGATCATGTTCTGCCACTTGCAGTAAAACCATGCATTAAATAGCTAGGTCGCTGGTATTAAATTAGGTAACTAACTGCAGTGTTGCATTTTGAAAGTGCAGCAGGAAGAAAAAGGGCCGAACGTGAATCTGCAATGGGTGTGAAGTAGTGTTGGAGCTATGAACGCATGGATCAGTGATCGTTCATGCGCATCTGCCATAACCAAAGCAGAAGATGGCTCCAGGGGACGTCTGTTATTCGCATGGGAATGTTTCGGATTCGGGTTGATTTATTCCCTCAGGCTGTTAAACAACCGTGGGTTGGTTCTCTGACCGCCGCTGCTGCCGGTCCCCGCTGCCGTTCCTACTGATGCCGATCCCGCCGCCGCCGTTCCTGCTGCCGCTCCTGCTGCTGCCTGTTCCTGCTGCCGCTCCTGCTGCCGTCTGTCCCTGCTGCCTGTTCCTGCTGCTCTACTACTACATGTGCCGCTGCCGTTCCGCAGGCTCCCAGGCTGCACCTGTCTCTGTGGCTCGGCTCTTCCAGACACGTATGTAACCTGGCTCATGGAGACAAGCGGCGCACACTGGCGCGACACGTCTGTCTGTTCGTATGAATCGCTTCGTGGTGCTGCTGCTCCCGCTGATGCCTGCTTCTGCTGCTTCATACTGCTACCGCTACCTGCTACTGCTGCTACTGCTGCCGCTGCTGCTTCATACTGCTACTACTGCCGTGCTGCTGCTGCTTCATGTACTTCGTCATCTCTCTTCACTTCGCTTCTCTTACTGAAACACTAAACAGCTACAACATATTACATCCTAAATCAAAGGCATCCATACCTGTGTTCTTCACACTTCTGATCCCTGCTCCCAATCATGCTGCCCATCCTGCACGGCACTGAACTCCGGCTCAATCTTCCAGGTACAATGTCTGCCCTCCTCGCAGCATCTACCTGCTCGCCTTCCATGGCTTCTCTCTTAAGCTTACTACTCGCTCACTCAACCTTCGTGCGGTCCCGAGACACGGCTTTCCCGACCTATCCTAATGTCCGGATTACCTACTCTCCAACCCAAGATTCAAGCGTAGGCGCCCCCCCCCTGCAACATCAATGGCCCTCTCCGACATGTCTCAGCCCCTCCAGGTCTCCGCTGTCTACACGGACGTGCCCCTTCCGTGGTTTTGGGGAATTCTTCCAGGACCATTGGGTTTTGCCGGCCCGTGGCCGCAACTTCCCTGCCCTACACGAGATATTCCCAGTGGTTTGTGCCTGCGCGCTGTGGAAACACGCGTGGCGGAGAAAGAGGATCTCGGTCATGTGTGGATAATCTCCAGCGTAGTGGAATCTTACACAAGGTCCTCTCTTTCACCCAACATTATGTCCCCTGACCCTTTCAAACCTTCATCTCAAACAAAAGTAAGTGAACCCAATAAGATTCCTGGTGGCGGCAACGCATTTCTTCTCAAACACTCTCCGCTGCCCAAGCGTCTTGACGGAACGTAATGCCGAGCGCTACTCCAGCGCTCAAAAGAAACCCAGCCGCAGCGTCCCGGTTGAATCCGGGATGCAGCGCACCCGTCCCCGGCACTCAAAGATAACCGCATATAACTGACACAGCACATAGTGATAGCGGTCATAGCGTCAGTGATAGCGGTCCATAGCTTCAGTGATACGTCCATAGCGTCAGTGATTAGCGGTCATAGCGTCAGTGAAGCGGTCCATAGCGTCAGTGGTCAGTCAATTAGCAAATAGCATTTTAGTTTGGACAAGAGCAGAAAAAATGCTGGAGAAGCCGCTTAGTTTGGAGAAAAAAGGTCCGAACTAAGCGGCTACTCCACCTTGTGACTCATCCTGCTCCACCCAGCAGTTACTCCACCTCTGCTGCTGTGACCTGTCCTGCTCCACCCCGAGGCTACTCCATTTCTCCTTCTGTTAGCCGTCCTGCTCCACCCAGAGGCTACTCCATTTCTCCTTCTGTTAGCCGTCCTGCTCCACCCAGAGGCTACTCCATCTCTTCTGCTGTGACCTGAAGGGCTGTTGCTGATTATTACTATTTTCAACTTTTTAGAATGATCAATTTTATTTTTATTTTTTGCCTGCTACTGGACACCCTACAGGGATCAATAAAGTATATTTCTATCTATCTATCTATTTTGACTCCACAGGGTGAGATCTTGCGTGGAGCCCCGGATTGAGGGAGATTATCAGTGGTCTTTTATATCTTCCATTTTCTGATAATTGCGCCCACAGTTGTTGTTTGTTCACACCAAGCTGCTTACCTATTTCAGATTCAGTCTTCCCAGCCTGGAGCAGGTCTACAATTTTGTTCCTGGTGTCCTTCGACAGCTCTTTGGTCTTGGCCATAGTGGAGTTTGGAGTGTGACTATTTGAAGCTGTGGACAGGTGCCATTTATACAGGTAACAAGTGGAGAACAGAGGAGCCTATGAGAGCCATAAATCTCGCTTGTTTGTAGGTGACCAAATACTTATTTTCCACCGTTATTTGCAAATAAATTCTTGAAATAAAAAAAAATGTAATTTTCTGTTTTTTTTTTTCTCATTCTGTTTTGCGGTATACCTAATTATGAAAAATACAGGCCTCCTTCCTCTTTTTAAGTGGGAGAACTTGCACAAATGGTGGCTGACTAAATATTTTTTCGCCTCACTTTAAATAACATACACTATCAGGAGTGGACTGACGGAGTATGACATCACCATAGTGTTAGCCTTAACCCTCTATGCACATGGGTCATTTTGGGGAACTTTCCTCGCCTGGTTTTCTTTGTGTAAAATTGCTCATAAAACAGTCATCTTTTGATGCAGAGTCAAGCAGTATACTTTGTTTTTTTCAGTACAACCTGGGGTTTTAGAATATTCATATTGTAAAGCTGTCATATGAATTATATAAAAATTATGGAATCATGAAGACAAAGAAAAAAATCAAACGGAAAATCAATTTAACAAAAATGTATTGAAAAAACACAATGAAATGCTATAAACAACTTTTTACACTGCATAGAAATGTTATTTATGGTCTTGGGGATAATGGGGAAAAAATTGAATCTCTAACTATTGTACTTTTTACAAAATTCCACTATAAAAGCAAAAAACTCTGTACTCCTGATGCCCTTCCTGAAGCAGTTTGTCTATAATGCTGGGGTTGCTTCTGTAGCACAGCTGTAAAAAACGTAAAACATAAGAAACTGAGCAAAAAAAAAAAAAAAAAACATCAATTATTTATATAATACATATATTTATATACATCATATACACATAATGTCATTTTACTGTATTTATTATCGTCTTTATCAATAATGCGCACTCTTCAGCCGGTTATTGCAATCGCAGCTGTAGTTTCAACTGTGGGACAACAAGTACAGACAGAGGAGTGAGAGATCTCACTCTCTGACGATCTTTGGCAGTCCCCGTGTGTTTGTATCTCACAGATACAAACACGGGTCACGCTTTGGACACGGACTTTCAGACAAACGTAGCTTATCCTTCGTGCATCGCAAAGCCCTGAATGTGTACTTCACAGAGGAAAAAAAAGTAAGTTGCTACGTTTTACCGTTCGCGAGTAAATTGATCATTTGTAAAACATGTGCGCATGCACGCGGGCATATAGGGTTGCAGAAGAGGCCAGTTTGAGCATAAAGCCTGGTTCACACGAGACGATTTAAAAATTGTCGGACTACTTTTTCTCCGTGTGAGACCTCACACACGGAGAAAAAAAATCATGGATCTAACCTCTTTGGTCGTACAGTGTGTGGTGCGCAGCCACACGGCAAAATCACGCAAACCACACACATCACACACGAACCCATTTCTCCCCCGAGCAATCACAGGTCAGACGGAAATCTCACAACATATCTCGAGATCGATCGAGACTTCAAAGTAAACAATCATGGCGGACGAAGATGATGCAGTGGTGATAGTTTGTCTTTAGCAGAGACGAAATCAAAAGAAAAGGCGTTGGTCAGAGAAGTGTAGACAACATGAGCATGGACTATACTCCTTACATCGTGAAATGGAGGTGAGTTGTTTTTTTAAGGCGTTTCCTCGCCGCCTCGTCTCGTCTTCTGATTGGCTACACGCCGCAGTCATGGCAACGTGCTCGTCTGTCCTCGGGGGACACCACACACGAGGAGAAATCCAGCCAAAACAATCCAACATGTTGGATATCCCCGATATTGAGATCGGAGCAGTCCCGAAGTCCTTCCGAGCGACGAGCACAGTCTTAACACACCACACACAGCAGGAAAATCCATCAGATTTGTTTTAACAATATTCGGAGCGTGCTTAAGATTGTCGTATGGGTAAATCGGGTCCAAAGTCGGCCTAATTATCCTGCCTTGTGAACCAGGCTTTAGCTAGCTGGAGCCAACTTCCTTGTATGAGCATTTGCTACTACAGCATTAGCTTTAGCCATAACAGCAGCAGTTACTAAGGCGGTTGCTAAGGCAAGCTGGAGGCATCTAATTAGCTAACATTTATATGGCTCATATCTGGATTTCAAAGACAATATCACAAATGTAAATACCAGGATCACAGAGAGCGCTCAACCACGTTTTTTTAGCGCCACAATTTCAGCCCAAAATGGTGAGTTTGAATAAAACGGTTACTGAGCTAAAGGAGTGTACTTTCACATGTAGCAGTTAAGTCAATGAGAGCAAAACTATGTGCAGAAGTATATGAACTCTTCTCTATCGGGTTTCATTGCTCGCTTGCCAGTTAGCATCTCATTTTTAATAACTGGTTTGTATTGTTCTTAAGATGTACTGAATGAATGAGATGATACTGGAAATATAAAGACAGTCTTTGAGCCTGCAGAACTCCATGCCGTGGAGATTATAGCAGTCGGACTGGGATTAGATCTAAAGCATGATATGGTCCAGTGCATTCAGACTAGGATTAGATCTAAAGCATGCTATAGTCCGGTGTGAAGGAGGCAGATGGACAGGTCTTGGGTTGTGCTTTTCCGGGACTCAGCTGATCTTAAGGACTCATTGAGAATCCGATTGTCCTCCTAAGAACCTTAAGCAGTGACATAATTGGACTAGCAACTGATCCTGCTCCTCACCCCACACATCACCTCATGCAACCTCTGCTCGATCTATACACACTGTCTCCACCAACTTATGTGTGATCACTTTTGCCTCCTGCTGTCTTTTTAAAAGAGGCCATGAGTAGCCCCTCCCGCTGGAAAATGTGAAAAAATCTCCCAATGCGTTAGCCGGCACTAGCCCCATTCATTTAACGAGTGCCTTCAAAAGTCCAAAGCGGTAAAAAAAAAAAACTCCCCTCAGCATTGACACGCATCTGGAACGTAGTCAAGGGCCAAGAGCCGACTTCCGGACCATCCTGTGTTTTTTGTTAGGAAAAAATATGGCGTTAGAATTCAAATGATAACACAAGTTGACAGCCAAAAAATGGTCAGGGGTTTCTCAACTGATTTAGACTAATTTTGGTGTTCTGAGTCCGAATATCACATGCATTTTGCTCTATCAGGTCAACTTTTTGAGATACAGCCATAGTGTTACGGATTATGTACGTCTACGTTATTATGAATTCTGCTTATCAAATTTGATGGAGTAAATAAAAACTGAATGACTTTGGATACGTTGACTTTTATTTATTGAGGAAAACGGAAAAAATGTCAAGGGTTTCTCAGCTGATGATCCGCAGAAATTTGTTTTTTTACGCAAAATCGATTAAAAATAAATAAATTTGTAGCTAAAAATCCTGACCTGATTGAGCAAAACCAAGGTCATTTTCGGACTCAGAGCATCAAAAGTAGTCTAATTCAGCTGGAAAACCCTGGACTATTTTTGAAAAATATTTTTTTGTTACCCAGTGTAATTCTGTTTCCGGGTATGCCACCACTGGCAAAAAGTGAGATGGCAAGCATGTCACTGCACACGCTCATGAACCTTTTTGAACCGGGACCTGCCCCCACTGGTGTAAGTTTTCCACCATGGGAGACAGAGTCCATCCTTGAGACTCTGAGGGCATGTGGGTGCATTTAAAAGAGGCCTACAAACCATATTTTTTTAAGCAGGCCTATTAGGTATTTTTGAGCTTTTAACCCCTTCAAGTTTTTTTCTTTCATATTTTGTATGTAGTTCTTTTGTTTTGTTTACTTTGCCTGTCTTATTTTAATCTGCAACACTTTGAGGTTTCCTTAAAATGTAAGGTGCAAAATAGATAATATGTTTTATCATTAGAATTACAGCCTCAGTCCTGGGTTTCTGAGTGATTCCTCTCTGATGCAGGAGGGTCTAAGCCCGAGAGTGATGATCTGGGACATTTCTGGACAGTGGTCATCCTGCTCCCTATGGACCAATGGCTCCTATGTGTTTGTTATTATTACATTACCCCTGTTTGAAAGGTTTGATTCTTCATTGAGCTAGCGAGTAAGCATTGTCCATTGTACAGTATATGACATGCGCCTCCTGTACGGCGACCCTGCTCCCATCTCAATGTGGAGGGAGAGGACAAATGCCCACAACAATTGAAAAGACTTTATTACTCTGGTCTGTGAAAAGCACTATATAAATACAGATTAATCACTTACTTATGGCATTAAAAGGAGAAATTTCAAAAGACAATGGCAGATCCAAAGAACCAAATCAGTGCTGTGCTTCCACTGTCATCATGTGAAAAGTAAATCTGCTTCCCCCCGCAGCACACGGAGATGATCCTCCTGTGTTGAAAGTAACGCAGACTTTCTTAGCATGTATATACAGTTTTACAGCACATCAGGAGATCCAGAGACAGCTCTCATAATGGATTCAAATGAACAACACCACTTCTACCAACTGAAGTCCACAATTGTGCATTCATGAAAGCTGTAAATGGGCCTTTTCTGTGAGATATTCTGATTCTTTCCCATGATCCTCTGTGTTCCTGCTGTCTTTGATCTGACAGTCGTAACATGGAGTCTCAGCCGGCAGCTTTGTGAACTACAAACACACCGACTCTGCATGGGGTTTCCGTCTGAAGAGGGGAGCTAATGAGACATACACTGACCTCAATGCTACGATAAAACTCAAAACAATAACATTCACAAAAGTATATACTCAAATATAAAGAAGAGAGACTAGAGAGAGAGAGACCAGAGATGGACTAAAAAGGGAGGCCACAGAGAGACCAGAGAGAGAACAGAGGGAGAAAGAGAGACCAGAGATGGACCAAAGAGGGAGGCCAGAAAGAGACCAGAGAGAGAGCAGAGAGAGAGCAGAGAGACCAGAGAGTCCCGAGAGAGACCAGAGAGACCGAAGGGAGCGGGGAGAGAGGGACTAGAGAGAGAACAGAGAGAGCAGCGTGTGTAAACAAGGCCAAAAGCTGTGGCAAGTTGATTGTTAATGTCATTTCTCCTTTATGGACATTTGAGAGGTAACTTTCATACATACAGTTCTTACGGCTCTCTGTTCCATCAAAGGGCGGGCTATATGGCTTTTCTTGCAGCCACCCATCAAATAAATACTACACTTGAAATAATGTTCTTCTTCACTCAAACCAGGAACTTAGAACAGGGATCTCAAATTAGTCCTGGTCTCAGGTCTCTGCACTGGCTTCCTGTGAAGAATAGACTTCAAAGAAGCAAGCAGCTTCAAAAGTCTCTCCAAGGGCTGGCACCAAGTCAGACTCTGAGGAGCACAGGGACTGGCCTCCTGCTGGGACCCTGAGGAGCACAGGGACTGGCCTCCTGCTGGGACTCTGAGGAGCACAGGGACTGGCCTCCTGCTGGGACCCTGAGGAGCACAGGGACTGGCCTCCTGCTGGGACTCTGAGGAGCACAGGGACTGGCCTCCTGCTGGGACCCTGAGGAGCACAGGGACTGGCCTCCTGCTGGGACTCTGAGGAGCACAGGGACTGGCCTCCTGCTGGGACTCTGAGGGGCAAAGGGACTGGCCTCCTGCTGGGACTCTGAGTCAGGACTAAACATGGGAAGGCAGTATTTCAAATGTATTCCGCTAAAATCTGGAACAGTATTCCTGGAAATGTGAGACTTGCTTCTACTCTTAAAGGAATAGTTCACCGTTTTTACATACTGACAAATGTTCTTACCTTACCTTAGACTAGTTAATATGTACCTGTCTGGTCTTAGTCCGTGCGCTCTGTCATGCAAACGGAGCAAAAACGGGAGCACAACCGCAGCCTCCTCTGTATATTTTGTAGCACCAAAAGGTAGCTCCCGCTAGAAGCTACCAAACTCTTCCAAGTGTTTCCTATTAAATGTATATAGTTACGTGACGTGTTACACTGCAAAGTATAGTAACACAGAAATGTAACAGTTGATTTTCTCAGCGGATAAAACGGGTACTATATTGTGAGGCGTAGTAATCTGAGGGGCGCTACGTCCGCGCACTAACTTCTCTCCGTACTACAAGTCACGCTGCTTCTATTGACGGAAGTGAGCGAGAGAGAAGTCTCCGGAGAGAAGTTAGTGCGCGGACGTAGCGCTCCTCAGATTACTACGCCTCACAATATAGTACCCGTTTTATCCGCTGAGAAAATCGACTGTTACATTTCTGTGTTACTATACTTTGCAGTGTAACACGTCACGTAACTATATACATTTAATAGGGAACACTTGGAAGAGTTTGGTAGCTTCTAGCGGGAGCTACCTTTTGGTGCTACAAAATATACAGAGGAGGGTGCGGTTGTGCTCCCGTTTTTGCTCCGTTTGCATGACAGAGCGCACGGACTAAGACCAGACAGGTACGTATTAACTAGTCTAAGGTAAGGTAAGAACATTTGTCAGTATGTAAAAACGGTGAACTATTCCTTTAAAATGTTCATATTCAGGTTAAAAAAAACAATTCTGTTTCACTACATCAAGTGAAGGATTGTATTGTCACTCTTTGTATTGTTGTACTGTGATTATTTATGATCTTGTTTTTGTTTTTTGCCTGGCCTTAAATACAATCACCATATTGAGTTAGTCGCTTTTACATTGCCAGGGGAGTCATTTTGTTAACAAATGCAGAAATTATACTGAATCTCTATTTTGAGTTCTTTGCAAGATTCAACAGATCGGGTCTGATCGGGTCTCATCTGGTCCGGTCTTATCTTGTCCGGTCTCACACGTCCACTATCTCCTCTACGCGCTGGACTTTCAGTGTCTGTGCGAAATCAAAGAGCATTAAACATTAAATAAGTCTCCACAGCAGAGGAGGGAAACTAGGCCAGTGAGGGCAGTGACCGGGACCAAAGACAACAACAGAAGTCTTACCTACAGTAAAGAGGTTAAAGAGAGAGATCACGGAGACCAGAGAGAGAGCAGAGAGAGAGAGAACAGAAAGAGTGACCAGAGAGGGAGACCAGAGATACATCAGAAAGAGAGAACATAGAGAGAGGCCATAGAGAGAGACCAGAGAGAGACCAAAGAGATAGAGACCAGAGATAGGGACTAGGAATTGGCCAGAGAGAGACCAGAGAGAGAGACCAGAGAGAGGGACCAGAGAGAGAGACCAGAGAGAGGGACCAGAGAGAGAGACCAGAGAGAGAGACCAGAGAGAGGGACCAGAGAGAGAGACCAGAGAGAGGGACCAGAGAGAGAGACCAGAGAGAGGGACCAGAGAGAGAGACCAGAGAGAGGGACCAGAGAGAGAGACCAGAGAGAGGGACCAGAGAGAGAGACCAGAGAGAGAGACCAGAGAGAGGGACCAGAGAGAGAGACCAGAGAGAGGGACCAGAGAGAGAGACCAGAGAGAGGGACCAGAGAGAGAGACCAGAGAGAGGGACCAGAGAGAGGGACCAGAGAGAGAGACCAGAGAGAGGGACCAGAGAGAGAGACCAGAGAGAGAGACCAGAGAGAGGGACCAGAGAGAGAGACCAGAGAGAGGGACCAGAGAGAGAGACCAGAGAGAGGGACCAGAGAGAGAGACCAGAGTGGGACCAGAGGGACCAGAGAGACCAGAGTGGGACCAGAAAGGGATCTGAGAGACACCAGAGGGAGAGAGACCAGATAGGGATCAGAGAGGACCCAGACAGAGATCAGAGAGAGAAAGAAAGAAGAGACATGCAGGCAAAATCAGAGGGACCAGAGAGAAACTAGAAAAAGAGAGGCAAAATCAACCTTCCATTAAATCATAGTGGTTTGTTTCTACAGCAGAATAAAACCACCCAAACGCCGCTCCACCAGGGAATGGTTTTAGGACCGAGCTAACTAAGTTAATTCATGTCTGAAAAAAGTCCTGGCTGGCTCACTGGATTGCACTCGACTGTAGACTATTTAGAATGGTAGAAGATGAGGGCCTCAACATTTATTTGGTTGAACAAAAAAATAATTGTGAAAAACATGTGTTGATATACACTACTCATATTACTACTACTACTACTACTGCTACTACTGCTGCTACTACCACTACAACTCCTCCTCCTCCTCTTCAGTCCCCCATAGTACTGTCCTGTTGGTCACATGGCTCACACTCAGAGCAGAGGGATTGACTCAGCTAAAAGCCGGAGCACACGTGGCCCGCGCTGTTACTATGCAGACTATAGAGAGAGACAGAGCTTCACGGGCAGAACGTGCAACATCACACATTCAAACTCACTCCAAGAGGCAAATCCACCACCACACCATCACCATTGCTCTGGGAAAACCAAACATATGCAAACCTGAAATCCAGAAACTGAAACACAAGGATAGATATGAAGAGAGACACTTTTCCCCTGAGATTTGGGAACAAGAAAGGAATATGTTTTTAACTATACTCAAATCTTCACTTTTACATTATTTTTATTATTATATCTGCACTGTAAGCTATGCAGGGCAGGACCTGTGGTTTGAGTTGTCAGATCAACTGACTCACAGGTTTCCCAGTCCTAGATCTACAGCCTCAGTCCTGGATCTACAGCCTCAGTCCTAGATCTACAGCCTCAGTCCTGGATCTACAGCCTCAGTCCTGGATCTACAGCCTCAGTCCTGATGTTAATAAATGTGCAGAAATCTGCACATTTATTAACATTTCTGGAAAATGGTCCAGAAACAACAGTTCAGTTCAATCTCTCGTTTTCACATGAATTTTTTCTTTCTGTCACATCTTTAAATTTACAAGTGTAAAGAGAGGACTACTCAGCCAATCAGCTCTCAGCCCAAAAAGTTGAATAGTGACTCACAGAGCTCTTTCTTCCAAGTATGAAACAGATTTTTTTCTAAAGCTTTTTTCTGAGGCGCAGCAGAACAGGGCCTAATCTTGTGAGAACACCAGGTTCCACCGTGTGGCTGTCAGTGTGACCCAGGGCAGCTGTGGCTACATAGTAGTTTGTCCACCACCATGTGTGGATTAAAGCATCTTTGAAAGTCCAGAAAAGGACTGTATTTAACTGCAATATAAAAATATATTATTATTATCATTATTATTATTACAAGGTTGACAACAGGTTGTGATGTGATTTGTTAACAACATTTGACATTTAAGCCTCTTGCTTTTACAAGTAAAATGTAATGCCTCAGCTTTAACCTCACCAGCCAACAGGCCGAAGCATGACGTGTCTTCTTTAAAACGGTCATAAACAACAATGAGTCCTTTGGCAGTTTTCAGAGACAGTACTTTGTTTGGGCCTGAAGGAGCAGCTGCTGGGACCATCTGAGCGCTCCCACACTCCAGCATATTGACCGCCTCAGTCTCCAAACACTCCCCCAGGATCTGAGCGCTGCGTCAGCCAATCAGATCGCAGCATGTTTGCACACACCGAGGTATCGCTTCCCCAGTACGCAGACTGCCACTGCTGCCGGCGCGGAGAGACCTGCGAGTAATAATACATCTACGTTTGGTGCGCGTCCAAAACCCACGTGCTGTTAGCCTGTCTGACCGGGGAAGCTGTTCAAAAGCCGTCTCAAGGGACTGGAACTATTGACAAAGACACAGGATTATCCAAGAAGTTTCATTCACAAGCTTGTATTTTATGGTCAAAAGAGTGATATAAACAAAACAAATGTTCCACTATCTTAGCAGAGACTGGGCGCCTCTCAATGCACACTTCCTCCAGCTCATCTGGGGTAATCCTGAGGCGTTCCCAGGCCAGCAGTGTGTCCTGGGTCTTGCCCTGGTCTCCTCCCAGTGGGAAATGCCCAGAACACCTACCCAGAGAGGCGTCCAGGAGGAATCCCAAACAGATGCCTGAGCCACTTCCACTTGGTCCTCTTGATGCAGAGAAGCAGCGGCTCTACCCCAGGCTCCTTGTGTGTGACTGAGCTCCTCTATAATAATAATAATAATACATTGGTTTTATATCGCGCGTTTCAAGAACTCAAAGATGCTTCACAGTTCAGGACACACAACTACAAGTTTGGTGATTACCAAAAGCTCATGACCAAAGGTGAGGGAGGGGACGTAGACTGCGCAGTAAGTCAAGAGCTCTGACTGCAGACACTACTCCCTCTTCACCACAACAGTCAGTCTTACACTCATTCTTTCCCTCAGTCGTGAACAAGACCTGAGAGACTTGAACTCCTCTTGGGGAAGGACCTCATTCAAAGATGTCACTCATTATTACATTATTACAATTTATGACAGATCTCTGTTCAGTTGTAACTGTGGTCAAACATGTGCAGCGCTGCCTTTCACAGCTCTTTCAGCACTCGGCAAATTCTCACCATCAACACTGACCACGAGGTCACACACCTCCCACTGTGGTGAGCCCCATCAGCTATCAGCTAAAAACAGCCAGTCTCTCTCTGGTCTCTCTCTGGTCTCTCCTTGGTCTCTCTCTGGTCTCTCCTTGGTCTCTCTTCCTGGTCTCTCTCAGGTCTCTCTCCTCGGTCTCTCTCTCTCTCTCTGCTCACTCTCTGGTCTCTCTCTGGTCTCTCCCTGGTCTATTTGTGGTCACTGTTTGGCCTCTCATTTGTCTCTCTCTCTCATCTTTTCATTGGCCACTCTGGTCTCTCTCTTTCTGGTCTCTCTTTGGTCTCTGTCTGGTCTATCTGGTATCTCTCTGGTCTTTCTATTACTTAAACCTGGAGTACCATACTTTCAAACCACAACGTAATGAAATAAAATGCATGTAACAAGTTCCTCCCTCCCAAACAGTTGGTTCCATAATTAGTCCACACAGAAATGTGAAAATTGGGCTCTCTTTGATCTCTCTCAGGTCTCCCAATGGTCTCTCTCTAGTCTCTCTCTGCTCTCTCCGGTCTCTCTGTGGTCTCTTTGGTCGCTCTCTGATCTCTTCCTGGTCTCTATCTGGTCTCTCATTCTGATCTCTCTCTGGCCTCTCTCTGGCCTCTTTGGTCTCTCCCTAGTCACTCTGGTCTCTCTCTGGTCTCTCTCTGGTCTCTCTCTGGTCTATCTCTGGTCTATCTCTGGTCTATCTCTGGTCTCTCTCCGGTCTCTCTCTGGTCTCTCTCTCTGGTCTCTCCCTGGACTCCCTCAGGTCTCTCACATACATGTATTTTTAGCCTCAGTCACATCTTTAGATCAGAAAGAAAAATATCATCACTAATACGGCCCTCAGCTCTCAGCCCAAAGCGTCACACAGTGAGTCTCAGGTCTTTCTCACTAGCACTTTTGTGAAACAATCATAAAAAAGGTCAGTCTGTAAAAATACCAGTGTAGTTCTCCACCAGCTCTTACTATGGCTCAATACGACCAGTGCAGCCGGACGATAAATCAGGAGTCTTTGGTTCATTAGCGTGAGACAGTGGGGGAGACAGTGGGGGAGACAGTGGGGCATTCAGCACACCGCCCGGATCTGGGTCAAAGCAGTTTCACAAGACAACAGCATGCCATCCACTAGCTCACACAGGCTGCAAAGAGATGTTTTCATCGGAGGTGTGAAGATGGATAAAGGAGAGGGTTGGCTCGAGTCTCTGCATAGTTCCTCGCTCCCAGTTCGGTTTTCATGTATTTTTGGCCTCTGTCACATCTTTTCGATCTCTATTTTTGCTCTGATCTCGCTCTGTCTGTCTTTCTCTCTCTCTGGTCTCTTTTTGGTCTCTTTCTAGTCTCTCCCTTGTCTCTCTCTGGTCTCTCTCTGGTCTCTCCCTGGTCTCTCCCTGGTCTCTCCCTGGTCTCTCTTAGGTCTCTCTCAGGTCTCTCTCAGGTCTGGTCTCTCTCTCTGGTATCTTTTTGGTCTCTTTCTAGTCTCTCCCTGGTCTCTCCCTGGTCTCTCTCTGGTCTCTCTCAGGTCTCTCCCTGGTCTCTCCCTGGTCTCTCTCAGGTCTCTCTCAGGTCTCTCTCAGGTCTCTCTCAGGTCTCTCTCTGGTCTCTATCTGCTCTCTGATCTCTCTTTCTAGTCTTTGAATAGGGTTCTGGGCAAATTAATATCTATTCTGGACCATGGCTGTCACCCCCTGTAGGACACTGTCTGGTCTGGAGGAGAGCAACTTCAGTGACAGACTGATCCACCCAGGTGATGTGAATGAAGGAGAAGGTCCACAGCTCTTTCCTTCCTGCTGCTGTCAAACTGTACAACGAGTACAGTGTTCTCCCCGAGGCTGTGCAGTGAGTCTGAGTTTCTCCAGGTGCTCCGGTTTCTCCTACCACTAAAAACAAAAACTCTCAGCTCTCGGCCCAAAGTGTCAAATAAGTAACTCACAGGTGCTCTTTGTCACAGGTATGCAAAAGATAACATGTTTTCTTTTTACTGTGACTTTTGCAAGACTCTTTCTGTCGGGACGAACAACATGTATTATTTATGACAAAAATGTTGGTACCCCAGCGTTAAGAATAAACCGTAAATAAGTACCTCAGACTCTGAGGAGCACAGGGACTGGCCTCCTGCCGGGACCCTGAGGAGCACCACTATAGTCTCTTTTTATTGCGCTGTGATCATTTACAATTCTCATGCCTTGTGTGTGATTTTTCCATTCCTTTTTTCAGCACTTTAAGTTTCCTTGTGTATGAACCGTGCTATACAAATAAACTTGCCTTGCCTATGGGGGAAAGTCCACTTAGAAGACATTTCAGCACAAGCTTCTCCTGGTGACTGATGGACCAGATGTAAAGCAGGCGTCGACATCCCAATCACAACGATACTTGAAAAGCAATATATAGTCGTCTCCTTTTTATTGATAAGACCCACTTTGAGTCACTCATAGTTTGATAAAGGTTCGACTGAGATTTTCTGTGTCTGAGCACAAACGGATACCGGATTTTATGCCATTTTATACAATTTCAGTTTAGAAAAGTTTTCAAACTGAGAAAATGCATGATGAAACAAGTATGAAGGATAAATAATGATATTGGCCTGTAACTCCCACTGCTGCCACCAGAGGGAGACCAGGGAGGCGTCCAAACCTCTGCTCAAACAGTAGAATCTCTCTCTCTCTCTCCTCTCTCTCTCTCTCTCTCCTCTCCCTCTCCTCCCTCTCCTCTCCTCCTCCCTCTGTCCTCTCCTCTCCTCCTCCCTCTCCTCTCCTCCTGTCCTCTCCTCCTCCTCTACTGTCCTCTCCTCCTCCCTCTCCTCTCCTCCTCCCTCTCCTCTCCTCCTCCTCTACTGTCCTCTCCTCCTCCCTCTCCTCCTCCCTCTCCTCTCCTCCTCCTCCCTCTCCTCTCCTCCTCCCTCTCCTCTCCTCCTCCCTCTCCTCTCCTCCTCCTCTAGTGTACTCTCCTCCTCCCTCTCCTCCTCCCTCTCCTCTCCTCCTCCTCCTACTATCCTCTCCTCCTCCCTCTCCTCTCCTCCTCCCTCTCCTCTCCTCCTCCCTCTCCTCTCCTCCTCCTCTACTGTCCTCTCCTCCTCCCTCTCCTCCTCCCTCTCCTCTCCTCCTCTACTATCCTCTCCTCCTCTCTCTCTCTCTCCTCCTCCTCCTCCCTCTCCTCTCCTCCTCCCTCTCCTCTCCTCCTCCTCTCTCTCTCCTCTCCTCCCTGTCCTCTCCTCCTCCCTCTACTATCCTCTCCTCCTCTCTCTTCTCTCCTCTCCTCCTCCCTGTCCTCTCCTCCTCCCTCTACTATCCTCTCCTCCTCTCTCTTCTCTCCTCTCCTCCTCCCTGTCCTCTCCTCCTCCCTCTACTATCCTCTCCTCGTCTCTCTTCTCTCCTCTCCTTCTCCCTCTCCTCTCCTCCTCCCTCTTCTCTCCTCTCCTCCTCCCTGTCCTCTCCTCCTCCCTCTACTATCCTCTCCTCCTCCCTCTTCTCTCCTCTCCTCCTCCCTGTCCTCTCCTCCTCCCTGTACTATCCTCTCCTCCTCTCTCTTCTCTCCTCTCCTCCTCCCTCTCCTCTCCTCCTCCCTCTCTTCTCCTCCACCCTCTTCCCTCCTATCCTCCTTCTAATGTCCTCTCCTCCTCCCTCTACTGTCCTCTCCTCCTCCTGCTCCTCTACTTTCCTCCTCCCTCTCCTCTCCTCTCCTCCTCCCTCTCCTCTCCTCCTCCCTCTCCTCTCCTCCTCCCTCTCCTCTCCCCTCCCCTACCACTGCTCTGGACCACACTTCACTTTAAAAAAAAAACACACTGTGGATACTACTTTAACCACACTTTTGAACAGGACTGAAAAGTAAATTCAAAAATACAAAATGCATTTATAAGAAATTGATTGAAAGGATGTTGACAAAGCTCAATAATCATAAAAATGACAAGATTTAGCACTGCCACAGTCTCAGCACCAACGGGTCAGGTCATGTATTGATATTGGTTGGAACTAAACTTAACGCAGAAGAAAGCACTATCGATCTCCGGAGCAGAACAGAGTGATCAATACTCAGGACATTGTATAAACTTGTTTTGGATTTGTGTCACAGAATTCCATATATGGTGCTAATGTTGCTGGTGAGATGGTTGTTAGTCATTCAGCCAACATCAGCTCAGCTCTCCTCTCTCACCTCATCTCATCTCTCTAATCTCTCTATCACCTCTCTCTTCTCCTCACCACTCTCTTCTCACCTCTCACGTCTCCTCTCTCCACTCCTCGCTCTTCTCTCTCTCCTCACTCTTCTCATATCTCCTCCTTCTCTCCCTTTCTCTCTCTCCTCACTCTTCTCATATCTCCTCCTTCTCTCCCTTTCTCTCTCTCCTCACTCCACCAATCTCTCCCGCCCTCTCTCCTAACCCTTCTATTCTCTCCTCCTCTCTCTTCTCTACTTTCTCCCCTCCTCTCTCTTCTCACACCTCTAATCTCTCCCCCTCTCTCCTAACTCTTCTCCTCTCTCCTCCTCTCTCTCCTCTCTCCCCCGCTCTCTCTCCTCACCTCACCTCCCTCCTCTCCTCTCTCACCTCTTCTATTGTCATATTAAAGCCCAAAACAGTCTGAATCCAGTTTGTCCAGGCTGTCGGCCCCTGGACAGACCCGCAGAACTAAAGAGGTCCTCTTACTAAAAAGTCTGGACACCCCTACGCCTTTGTGAACTCCTCACTTTTAACCACGATGCAGTAAAGTAACATTATTTCTCACCGATTTCATCACTGGAATACTGAGACTTGTTCAAACTTTAGACACAGGTGTTAGTGGCCCCATGAGTGGTTTTCAGCGGTCATGATTCACTTGCTGCATTGATGGTTATATGTTACTATGGCAACCCAAGGCCTGTTGTGCCTCGCTTTAAAGCAAAATTTCTCATGGGAAACATTGTTATGGAATGAATTCTAAAATTTTAAATTCAGTATTCAATTAGACAGTTTAAAACAAATCAGTCTACAATTACAATCTATCCTCTATCTCTTAATCCTCTCTGCCCTCTTCTCCTCTCCTCTCTCTTCTCATCTCTCTCCTCTCATCTACTTCCTCTCCTCACCTCTACTTCTCTCTCCTCTTTTCACTTTCGATCCAGTTTTGGTTCAATCAAAATTAACTGCAGCCGATCTTATTTTGTTTAGAAGAATCCACCTGAAAATAAGATCCAAACCAATATTATACAAAACTTTTTTATTTTTAATTTTTATATGTTCATAATAGAAAATATTATAAAGTTTTGGTCCCTAGCCCACTGTTGAGACCTGACGAGAACCAGGAAGTCCTCTCACATAGTTTTGATCTCAGGTCTCTGTCCTGGCGTCCTGTGGCTCCCTTTAAAGCAAGTCTCTCCATGGCCTCGCATCAAGGTACATCTGTGACATGTTTGTGCCATTTGAACCAACTCGGAGTATGAGGAGCACAGGGACTGGCCTCCTGCTGGGACTCTGAGGAGCACAGGGACTGGCCTCCTGCTGGGACTCTGAGGAGCACAGGGACTGGCCTCCTGCTGAGACTCAGAGGAGCACAGTCTCTGACCTCCTACTGGTGCCTGGAGTCAGCATGGGGAGGGAGTGTTTCAGATTTATTCAACTAAAATCTGGAACAGTCTTCCTGAAAATGTGAGACTGGCTTCTACTCTCACGCTGATCAAATTCAGGTAAAAAAAAAGAAAAGAGTTTGACTTTGCTGCAACAACTGAAGGATTTTATCTTTGCTTTTTTTAACGCACTGTGATTATTTATGATTTGAATGCCGTGTGGGATTGTTTCTTGTTTTGTTCAGCACTTTGAGTTCCCTTGTGCTATACAGACAAACCTTCCTCGTCTCTATGAAAACAAAAGGAGTTATGAAAGCCTTGTTTAAGCATTCAACCAATCACCATTCTGGTCAGACACATATTGAGGCAAAAACATCTCAAACAAAATCAACGCCTCTATTAATAAATCCCATAATAATCTTAGAGTAAAGCCTCATCCATATTGTTGCTTGTGCATAATTAACACATACAGCTGAATTCACCGCGTCCGTCCTCAAACCAATGTCCTTTTTTCGCTCGAATCCCGCGAAGTCCACGATCGCGGTGTGAATGCCTCATGAGGGCGAACGCAAATCAGGTGAAATGCACGCGTTAAAAGCCTTCACTGCAGAGGACATAAATAATAGGTGGAAGGCTTCTTTCCCCCATCGTATACACACACACACACACACACACACACACACACACACAACATGCACACACACGGATCCCATATAACGAGCGGAGAGACTGCAACAAGGACCGCTGTGTTCATTATTGATGCTGTTCGGGAATGTAAAGGGTGGGTTTTTTTGCGCGCGGGAACAGAGACGTGCAAAAAAAAATTAAAAAACAAGGCACAGGCATCAAACCTCAACCTCCCCTTTAAACAACAAACCAAGGCAATTAATGTTCTTTCGCATGGTATAGGCCTGAACAGAGATTGCACCTTCAGAAACGGTGTTGGCAGGTGTGACTGTATCCATGCCATAGTCCCCGCAGTACTGAACCATAAATTGAAGATGTGGAGCTTGATGCAGCGGCAAAACACACGCCCCAACACCGACGCGAGCGCAAAAGGTTCACCCCCAACATCCAGCATCCATCCTCCCACCCCCCCACATCGCTCCATTTTGACGCCACTCTAGACTCGGCTGAATGAAACATATAAGCAGAGATTTGCAGGTGATTCGCGCCTCACCAGGAACACATGTAGAATATGAATGATGCTGAGGAGAGAGGAGGGGGGGGAGGAGGGGGAGACACTCGCATGACAGGTGTATGGGCACGGGGGATGCTCTGTGGAATTAGCCAAGGTCCTGTACTTACGCACTGCCTCCTTCTTGGGGTCGAGGGCACTGGCAGTCTGCTGGATCTGGCCTATCCTGCCCTGGAGCGCCCAAACCCGCTGGTTGGTGCTGACGATGTCGTTCTCCAGCTCTTGGAATAGAGAGCAGGCGTGACGGGCCAGGTCGGACAGCTGTCGCAAGGTCCGCGACAGCACCACGTTGCTGATGGCACACAGGTCCCCCAGCAGCGCGTCGTCCTCGTCGCTGATCTGGAGCCTGCACAGAAGCTGAGGCTCGACTATGCGTTTGGCGAGAGGCATTTTGTGTACAAAGATAAACCGGGTGCGAAGTCCCAACGCCTGAGAAAACAGCGAAGGGCGAAAGAGACAACATCCAAATGCGTAAATCCACCACCCGTGCTCGCGTCCACGGGCGTCAATCCAAAGTTCCCATCTTCTCCGTGAGAGGCTCCATCCCCGCGGGGCCAGACGCGCGGCTGGGAGTCGGGGGCTGCTGCGCGGTCGCTCTGGTGTGGACGCGTTCGTGGCTTTTCATTCACGCTCCCTCTCACACACACGCGGCTCAGGCACACACATGCGGGACGTGGTCAGTGGCGTGAGGATGCGTGCGTGGAGTCTGGGATCAGCCTCCGAGAGACGTCAAGCCGCGGGGACGCACACGCACGGCGGAACAGAGGAGCGCGTCTACCACAATAAAAGCATGAGTTATGATGATAATGGTAATACATCTGTATTTGTGGAGCACTTTTTAAAAATGATGTTGACAAAGTCTGCATAAAACAATACAAGTACATAAAAACACAATTGTTATTATAATATACAATAAGATAAAAAGATAACATATATATTAATTTTATAGATATATATATATTTGGAAGAAATCAGAAGAAGGCACGCAACAAGAAATCCAGAAGGAGAGGCAGACCAAAGAGAGAGACTATAGACCAGAGAGAGACCAGAGCGAGAGAGAGACCAGATACGGAGCAAAGAGAGAGACTATAGGCCAGAGAGAGAGACCAGAGACAGATCAAAGAGAGAGACCAGAGAGAGACAATGAGAGAGAGACGGTGGGACATCTTTAACAGATAAAAAACTTTTACAATAATTGATGAAGAGTAGGATACTTGAAAAGCACAGACTCCCCTTAGTTTTTTATTTACTCATATTTTCCTCTCATGTGTTATTGATTCATAATTTTTCGTTTCTTATCTTAAACACTGATGTCGGGGGTAAGTTCCACTAATGAGACAGAATCTCGCCTTGAACGTGAGTTGTTGGGTAGATCTGAAACAGGAGCGCTCTCATCTTGTCTTTTATTTTGGAGCCTGCTTCTGTAACTCCCGCCCGTGCCCTGCGCATACTCCCGGGCTGAGGTGGAGACAGGCGGAGGAGGGCTGGAGCTAGAGCTGGAAACATCAGAGAGACCAGGGAGAGACCAGAGGGACCAGTGAGATAGAGAGAGACCGGAGAGACCAGAGACCAGGGAGAGACCAGGGAGAGACCAGAGGGAGACCAGAGGGACCAGAGAGCTACCAGAGAAAGACCAGAGGGACCAGAGAGATACCAGAGAAAGACCAGAGGGACCAGTGAGATAGAGAGAGACCGGAGAGACCAGAGACCAGGGAGAGACCAGGGAGAGACCAGGGAGAGACCAGGGAGAGACCAGAGGGACCAGAGAGCTACCAGAGAAAGACCAGAGGGACCAGAGAGATACCAGAGAAAGACCAGAGGGATACCAGAGAAAGACCAGAGGGACCAGAGAGATAGAGAGAGACCGGAGAGACCAGAGACCAGGGAGAGACCAGAGGGACCAGGGAGCTACCAGAGAAAGACCAGAGGGACGAGAGAGTCCGGAGAGAGAGAGAGAGAGAGAGAGAGAGAGAGAGACCAAAGCCTGAGCTGGAGTGTTTCAGTGTTTTTCATTCGTCTGATGACTCAATACAAAGACCCGGTGTTCAATGGTGGTTTCTAGTGGATTGGAAGTATCTTAACTTGAATCCGTTGCTCCTAAGACTTGTGTCTATACTGTCACGAGTGTAGAACAAAAGTGAGAACTCAAATGCAGAACTTCCAAAAAGACAAGATTAAATTAACAATACATAAAAATGAAATAACAACAACCACGTATAACAAACCTGACTGACTGTACAAGAACAAAAAAGAGTCTTGTACTGCTGGACACCTGAATTTCTCCTACGGGGGATCAATAAAGTATCTATCTATAACAGAAACAGGGACAAGGATAAAATGGGCCGGCAACAAAAAGAGAGGAGCACAGGCTTAAATACACAGAGTGAAACACACTGGGGCTGGGCATTCAATCAACAGAACAGGAAGTCAAACTAAAAAACATAGAACAGATAGTGCAATGAACAGATAATTTAATTGAAATAATGACAGAAATAATCTACATGTAGAAACAGAAAAAGTCACAAAGGCACAAAAGTGCATGAGCTGAACTAAAAATCTGTCAAACCCACTGCTCTGAGTGTTCAGCAAAGTTAGATGGACTTAAGGACAATGGTCTGTACGATCATCTGGGCTCAGCCACAGGATGTTTGAAACATAGGACACTCTTTTGAACTATGAATCTCTCCAGAGTCAGTCCATCTGCCACAGTTTCACACAACCACACCGCTGTGTCCTCTGTGCGTTCACAGTGATCACAGCTCAGAGAGTCCAGACCTAAGTCCACACCTGTGTTTGGACCGGACTTCCGCTGCAGCCGCAGATCTGCATGTCTCTCTCTGGTCTCTCCCTGTAGAACATCACCTTCACACAGTTAGGGTGAATAACTTACTGAAGCTGTCACTGAAGCTGCTCTCCAGAACCGTCAGAGTGTCCTGCAGGGGGTAAGAGTCATGGTCCAGCATAGATGTTTGTCCAGGACCCTCCTGTCCCCCACCTGCTGCACTGTGTCCAGGGAACAGCCCAGGACTGAGCTGGACTTCCTGATGACCTTGTGCGGCCTCTCTCTGTCCCTCTCTGTGATGCTGCTGCTCCAACAGACCACTCCATGCTGTCACCAGAGGGTGAAGGTAACATTTTCCCAAAATTTTTAGTTTAGTTCATGTTCATAAATTTGGAAGAAGAAACACTAGCTGTTGTAACTGTTGGGTGGCGTCTGGCCCAGTTCATGACACAGTTTGGATAAAAATATGGCCAAATTGGAATTACATTAAAATAGAAAAATTACATATATTAACCTCAACACTGTTGAGGATGTTAGTTGAGGCGTTTTGAATCAGAGAAAATAAGGGGTTCTGTGTGCCCCCATTTGGCGAACCCTGCTTTAAATGATTGACTGATGTATTAAGAGCTGAAACATCAGAAAGTCCTGTTGCTTGTAATAATAAAGAGGTAAACTTTGCCCTGAGCTGATTGGTTATCACAGCGGCACAGTGTTTATGATGGTGACTTGCAGATCAGTGATAAAAGTCTAAACTTGCAGCTTCCTGTTGATCTAAGTGCTTCTTGTCATTGGGTCAAGTTTGTTTTAGGATTAAACAGAAAAACACAAGTGAAAACACGAGACATGAGGGAGAGACATTGTCCTTGTTAGTCCAGTAAAAGATCTCCTGGAAATAGAGGAAAGTGATGTAAGTTTAGCTAAGTTAGTTAGATGTTGATTCTCTCGAGGACCCGAGCTGGACGATTTAACCTATTGTACAATTTTTCAGTGGTAGGAGAAAGTGGAGCACCTGGAGTAAACCCACACAGAGACTGAGCTCAGAAAGGCCCAGGAGCCCAGGAACTTCTTTATTGCCCGCATTGTCTTTAATCGCTCCTGACGATTAAAGACAATGTATTGTGAGTTTTTGTTTGAGTTTTGTTCATGATACAATTTTTTTACATATTTAAAAAAACGCTTTTTTGTAAGTGAGCTGGTAACACAGAGTTTAGGTTCTGCTGCTGTGAGGTGCTGCATAAGGATTAAACAACAAGGATTCAAGTTCGGAGCAGTCTCTCTCCTGATTGGCTCTTTGGTTGCTAGGCCGTTGCTATTTCCCAGTCAGTGCTTGTATACAGGAAAATGAATGACACACTGTAAAGTAAAGGAAAACGTTTTATTTGAATTTTTTAATTAAACTGATAACTATTTATTAAATTGAATGCTCTGGGAGTCTGTTTCTTTACTACACTATTTACTTTCATTTCATGTTTTAGTAAAAACTGCTTTCCACCTGTACCTCTGTGTGCTGCCACCAGGTCTGGTTTGTTGGTTTGTTATCTTTCCAAACACCAACAAACTGTTGAGAAATGACTAAACTCTAATTTACAGTCTCTATTTTTGTCTTTAAAGTGTGAGTGTGATGTCATAGTGATGTCATAGTGGTACAATGACATCATGCTGTTACAGGTACAAGACCGGAGCCTTTAGACAGAAGAGGCAGAGCTGCATCTGTGCTTTCCAAGGGTTAGGATATTAGTGTGTAAGGAACTAAAAACAGCTCCGGTCTGTGACTGATGAGGAACTATGTTGTGACATGGTTAACACTAGAATTCCCAGATAAGTCATTTTAACGGCTAAAAGCTAACTGCTAACAGTAAGCCGTGTGATGCTATCATAGCTAGCACTAACACTCTTTTGTGAGTGTTTGCTCAGGACCCGGACCGGAACCAGCCCCTCATAAAAAAGGGCTTTAGGTGCAATAAAATATTGGTTGCCAAGCGACCAAAAATTTCTATATTTGAATTTTACATTCATATGAAAAGAGCAGTCAAAACGTCTGCTCTGAGTTAAAGGTAGAACTCCTCCTATTTCAAACATCGAAGAAAGTTTCATAAAAAATGTCAGAAATAAACCACAGAAACAGAAAAACTCATGAAGAACACAAACGTACTTGAGCTGTTCTAAAAGTTGACTTCAATTTGACTGCTCTGGGAGTTCTAGTGATAAAAGCCAAATCAAAAGTTTATTTAGCATATTATGTGTTCTTTAATCTCACACAGTGGAACATTCTAACAATCATCAGAAAACAACATAAAAATCCAGTTTGTAGATGACTCAGTGTTGACTTCTCGGTTGCAGACGTTGTTACTCGTATCTTTGACTCTCAGATCCTCCCACAATTATGACGGTCCAAAGGTCACGCCAGCAACAAGGTCGTCCAGCCTCAGCTTTCTCAGAGCCGACCCGCTGAGGAACACAACCCTCTCACACCCGACCCGCTGAGGAACACAACCCTCTCAGAGCCAATCCTGAGGCTGAGGCACACAACCCTCTCAGCACTGACCCTGAGGCTGAGGCTGAGGCTAACATGTCCCCGTCCCTGAGAGTCCTGGTGCTGGTCCTGTCCTCTGTCCTGTCGGCACAGTCTGCTCTGGAGGACGAGGCCAGAGAGTTCCTGAGGAGATTCGATGAGCAAGCCTCCAATCTGATGTACAGCTATTCCCTGGCATCATGGGCCTACAACACGGACATCTCACAGGAGAACTCTGACAAAGTGGTGAGAGAGCACTGGACTGGGTCTCAGGACAGAGAGAGAGCACAACAGGGACTGGACTGGGTCTGAGGACAGAGACTTTTTAGAAAACAGACTTAGAAAGAGCCCTGGACGCTTTAGGTTGAGAGCTGATTGGCTGAGTGAGGGTGATAATGCTACAAAACTCATGAATGAACCAAACTGTTTACATGACTTGAACTCTCACAGCAGTCAATTTGATGGCTTTTACTTTTGGAAGCCGAATGACTGCTCCTGTACATTTGTGCTCCTCTGAACTTTGTGACTCTTTCTGTTTCTATCTAGAGTTTATTTTTGTCATTATATTTATCTATATGTGCACACATTTAAATGTGTTCAACCTTTAACTCCCTTTAACTCCCAGAGCAGTCATTTTGACGGCTCTAAATGTTAAATTCAATGTAGCCTTTTTAGGTCACCCGGCAACCAATATTCTATGAAAGTTAGAGGTTTCTACAATGTGCTGCTCCTGGGCTGGTCCTGGTTCAAAGCACTCTCAGCTTGGAGCAAGTGCTAGTTAACATAGCAACACACTGTTTACTTGACAACGATTAGCATAAGCTTCTCAAACTGTTTTTCTTATGACTGAAATAGGTATATTCACCAGTTGTAGCACTTATTATGGATACAAATATGCATGTGTGTACTGTACATTTGCGAGCTTAAGGGGTTAATTTAAGAAGAAAAAAGTAGTGACATTTTCATTTTTAGAATTACATTGATCTGAATAGGAGCGGTCAAAATGACTGCTCTGGGAGTTTGAGCAGTTTCAGAATGATGTCCATTATTGGATGTTTTGATTTTGGGTCATACAGTTTGTACTTAACATTGTGTAGTGCTGTTGACCTGTTTATCTGACAGATCCATAAAATAACTGCAGAAAGATCCTGTAAATCCAAACATGAAGTAATAATACTGACAAAATGTGATTATTTTCAAAGTCTGGAATAATGTGCTTTCACTGCAGAAACATATATTTTTAAACCAACTCACTTTACTTCACCTGTGTGTTAATGTTATTGACTGACAGCTTGGATGGCTTTCTTGTGTTTTCATTTTTCAGGCTGAACAAGGAGCCATCTGGGGAGACTTCTACGCGAACATGTCAGCTGAGTCCGAGAAGTTTCCCATCGCTGAAATCAAAGACAGAGAAATCAAACTCCAGCTCATCTCTCTGCAGGACAAGGGCTCTGGAGTGCTGTCCCAGGAAAAGCAGGCCCATGTGAGAATATACTGACACGTTTGAATGTTTGAGTCTAAAAAATAACATGGGTGTGTGAAATCATACATGGACTAGAGGCCAACCGCAGTACTGCAGCCAAAATCCACCCGGGCTGCTGGGAGATTTACCCATAGACCTCAGTGTTAACAAAAACTGAGATTGTATACATAATAATCAGCTGCTGTTGTAAATACATGTGGATTAGCTCAAGGCTAGTTGGCGTGCGTAGTGAAGGGGAAACTGGAGCACCTGGAGGAAACCCCACATCACATCATCAGAAGGGTTCTCAAAAATCCCAGTTTTCCACAATGTCTACTTTACTCTTCTCAACTCTACATTTCTCTGGAAACAGAATTATGGGGAACCATGGCTTGCAGCAGCCGTCTGGCCAATCACCAACAGAAACTTTAGTACTAGCTCGGCCCGGATAGAACTAGGGCCAAGAAGGACTAAAGAAGGACCTGGTACTGGTTAAACAGGGCCGGTGGAAACACTCCCAATCGATAGAGTATAGAGTAGAGTAGAGTAGAGTGAATATAATAATAATAATAATACATTTTATTTGAAAGCGCCTTTCAGAACACCCAAGGACACTGTACAATGGACACATTAAAAACAATAAAAACAAGAGCGACAGAATAAAACAGAGTACAATATTGAGAGGGTGCGCGCATAACTAGGTGTTATAGGACTGTCTGAACAGGTGAGTTTTGAGTCTGGATTTGAAGAGTGGCAGGGAGTCTATGTTACGGAGGTCGGAGGGGAGAGAGTTCCAGAGCTGGGGAGCAGAGCGACTGAATGCTCTGTGCCCCATGGTGACGAGTTTGGCCGGTGGAACGGAGAGTTTGAGAGTGGAGGAGGAGCGGAGTGCGCGGGCAGGAATTGCGATGTGGAGGAGGTCAGATATGTACGGAGGGGCCAGGTTATGAAGTGCTTTGAATGTGATGAGGAGGATTTTGAAGTTGATTCTATGTTTTATGGGAAGCCAGTGGAGTTGTTGTAGGACAGGGGTGATGTGGTGAGAGGTAGAAAGTTGCACTTTCCAGGGGCAAAGTATTTTAAGATACAATATTTTTTGTATTGCACTATATTGCGGCAATAACGTACACAAAAAAACTACACAAAACAATAATTTTCATATTTAAATTACAACGTTATCTAAAAAAAAAATTATGTGAAGAGATACAAATCAAGTTCAACCCACCCATGTTTACCCTCACACCTGATTGGACGTTCCAAATTCAAATCCTTGTCATTGGTCGAACAATTCTCCTCCAGTAAATCAGGAGGCTGTCGTTTTACCGAGAGGAGGAATTCTTTGAAGTACATCACTTTAAAAAAATATTTAATTTGTGAGACAGCACAAGGGTAGCCAGATCCCCTCAGACCTCTGAAGCTAAGCAGGGCAAGGCCTGGTTAGTGCTATAATGGGAGACCACTGGGAACTGTTGCTGTGCCCTTAGGCAAGACTCTTTACCCACATTGTCTAGTATGAGTCTAAAGAAGCACTATATAAAAATCAACGCATTATTGTTAAATGGTCTAAAATATGTGGTTTTGTTTTGTATGTGATAGTTTAAGAGTTAAAGGTGAGGTCTACCACTTCACAGTAATAACCCTTGTATTACTATCACGTACTGTACATAGGGGGTCCCTGCGTTCTCGCTCAGTCACTGCTGATTCCCGGAGCTCGTTCCTGCTGGATCCGTGGCGTGAGGTGTTTAATATTGCGGTTGTGTTGTGTCCTGTGTCTTCAGCTTTCGAAGGTCATGAACGAGATGAGCACCATCTACAGCACCGCCACCGTGTGTCTCCCGGACGACCCTTTTAACTGCCAAACGTTGGAGCCAGGTACCTTTCAGCGCAATCACTCAGAAGGGCCACACAAGGGCAAAGGCACAGGGGCGGCTCCCAGGGGAGGCTCCCAGGGGAGGCTCCCAGGGGGGCTCTCATGGGGGGCAGTTAGGGGGGCAGGGCATTTACCTGACCACAGTAACTATGGTCGTGTTCAAATGACATTAATGCATTCTATAATACTACAGTTTAATTAGATGCAATGTATCAGTGTATCTCCCTAACCTTTTAAGGATCACCCTCCCTGTACAGGGAGGATTCAGTAATTTTTCATTTAACAGCATCAGTATTAGAATTCACTTGTGTCAATATAGTCAAGCTATATCTCTTTTGAAAGCTTATTCCCACCTATAAACGCATATTATGTTCAAATAAACATTAAATATTAACAAAAGTAAGAAGAAGTAGTCAAACTGTATTTATATATAAAATATATATTGTCCTTTCTTACCATTTCATGCTAATATTCTGGGGCAAATCACTTCTAATCCACACATGTGTGCATTAATTTTGTTCGTTAGGGTCTAGAGAATAATTATATCCAGTTGTTTTTTCTTCAGTCATCCTTATAGTAGATATCCACTTGTAACAACATATTTGAGTATTGAAAGTTGCACAAAAAAAAACAAAACCTGTTCTTTGCGCACTGTATGAAGAGGACATTTTACTATTTACCTAGCGTCACTGGGTATGTTCGTCTTCCCCTAAGCCTCCCCTTCAAAACAAGCCCTTTCCCGGACTTTTCAGTGCTATGGTTTGGAAGGTAGAGTAAGTTGAGTAAAACAAGCGCACCTAGCTTTAGCGCTCCAGTCATATAGATATCTGTGCGTCACGACAGCATTGTCTTGACTACCATTGGCCGATTTGGATGTCAATCAAATCATCTTGTAGCCAATAATCTCAGGTTTCAGGCGATGTGTCGGACTTCAAGGTTCCTCCCACTGTTCCCGTCATATTTGAATGCGTAGAGGAAGACGGAGCCTCTTTCACGGAGAACACGCGCTACAACTATATAAATAATAGCTTTTCTGAAAACATTTCAATATCTGGAAAAAATGCTATTTATAGCAAGAGTAATAGCCAAAAAATGATATAATTTGATTTTTGGTGTAAAAACATTGATAATTTGCATGTAAAACACTTTGGCACAGTTGGCACAAAAATGGACCACTTGTGCCGAATGTGCCCATTAGTTACAACAAAGCCCCCAGCATCAAAATAGTTCTACCTAAAGGTCTAAAATTTCATACAGGTGTTGCCAACACCACAAACATCTGCTCTGATGAGTTTGAACAACATACCATAAAGTATGTATTCAGGAGAACCTTTTGAAATTGCCTTCTTTTTTTTGAGACAAAAAAAACTAACTTTGACTCATGTTTGAGAAGGTGTAGTGCAGACTGGGTCCTTCCTAACAAACTGTAACATACATTTCCAGAAACTAGAAGGTGTTACCTTTCAAATGAGGCATCATAACACAACATCAGACACAAGATGTCCACACAATAAGCATTTCCATTTGGGTATCATAATTCGAAAAGGAACAGGCGAAATTAGGTGATCCTTAAAAATCACAACAGCAGCCGTCTTAGAGAACTTAGAGAACAAAATGCAGATTCAACAACAAATCAGAAAATTCAGCAGTTGCAACACAGGATAGTGAGCGTGGTCCATAGTGAGCGGGATGACCACTGTTCAGTAATGGTAATAAATGTGTAGAAATGTCTCGGATCATCATTGTCCTTAGAATCTCCTGAAATCGGTAAGGATCCACTCAGAAACCCAGTGGGAATAAGGAGTAGGTCTCTATCAAGTACAGGGACGATTGACCTGAAAACAACACTGCAGAGGTTTCATGGGTGATATGGAATGGTCTCCCCCGACCTGACCTCGTGGACTGCACTCTCCTCCACCCTGAGAGCATCCTCAGTCCTGGATCTACAGCTACATTACTGGATCTACAGCCTCAGTCCTGGATCTACAGCCTCGGTCCTGGATCTACAGCCTCAGACCTGGATCTACAGCATCAGACCTGGATCTACAGCCTCAGACCTGGATCTACAGCCTCAGTCCTGGATCTACAGCCTCTGGCCTGGATCTATAGCCTCAGACCTGGATCTACAGCCTCAGACCTGGATCTACAGCTTCAGACCTGGATCTACAGCCTCAGTCCTGGATCTACAGCCTCAGTTCTGGATCTACAGCCTCTGGCCTGGATCTATTGCCTGTTCGTCCGTGGTAGTAGATCTCTCTCTCAATATGGACCTCCTGGGGTTTTTATTATTATTATTATATTTATATATTTGTTATAGTGGCTACTTGCCAATGCACCAGGCTCTAAGGACAGTGAAGATCCAGGACATTTCTGCACATTTATTAACAATTCTGAACAGTAGTCATACCGCTCCCTACGGACCAATGGCTCCTATGTGTTTGTTTGGACTTTAATATTCTCTGATCTGTTTTTTGCGAATCCACAATTTGTAAAGTCCTCCGAGACGACTCCTGTTGTGATTTAGGTCTCATCCTCTGGTCTTCTCCTCAGGTCTGGAGGACGTGATGTTCAACAGCAAGGACTACTGGGAGCGGCTGCATGTGTGGGAGGGCTGGAGGCAGGAGGTGGGGAAGAGGATGAGGCCCCTGTACGAAGACTACGTGGATCTGAAGAACGAAGCAGCCAAGCTCAACGGTAACATCACGTCTCATCTCATCTCACTAGAACACATGTTTTCTTTTGTATATGTGTGAGGAAGAGCCCTGAGAGTCACTATTTGACACTTGGGCTCTACCTTCTACCTTTTTGAGAGTAGAACACACTTTTTCACTTTCTTGTCTGAAAAAGCTGATTTAAGGATGTGACAGAGGCCAGAAATACAAGCATGTGAAAACCAGACCCAGACCAGACCCAGACCAGAACTAGACCAGACCAGAGCCAGACCAGACCTAGAACAAACCCAGACCTATAGACCTGACGCAGACCAGATCCAGACCCGATACAAACCAAACCCTGACCAGATCCACACCCAGAATCGAGCCAGACTAGACCCTGAACAGACCAGACTCAGACACAGAACAGTCCCAGATCCAGATGAAACCCAGACAAAGACCAGACCCAGACCCAGGACCGGGACCAGATCCAAATCAGGCCAGCTGCCAAAGAAGACATGCATCTGAAAGCTAGAACAAAATGGTTTCAGGGCCTTCAGGAACTAATTTGAACACCATCCATCCATCCATTTTCTTCCGCTTTATCCGTTGCCGGGTCGCGGGGGCAGCAGTCTAAGCAGAGACGCCCAGACTTCCTCCAGCTCGTCCGGGGGGACCCCAAGGCGTTCCCAGGCCAGCTGAGAGACATAGTCCCTCCAGCGTGTCCTAGGTCTTCCGCGGGGCCTCCTCCCGGTGGGACGTGCCTGGAACACCTCCCCAGGGAGGCGTCCAGGAGGCATCCGGAACAGATGCCCGAGCCACCTCAACTGGTTCCTCTGGACGTGGAGAAGCAGCGGCTCTACTCCGAGCTCCTCCCGTGTGACCGAGATCCTCACCCTATCTCTAAGGGAGCGCCCAGCCACTCTGCGGAGGAAGCTCATTTCGACCGCTTGTATCCGCGATCTCGTTCTTTCGGTCATTACCCAAAGCTCATGACCATAGGTGAGGGAGGGAACGAAGATTGACCGGTAAATCAAGAGCTTTGCCTTTCGGCTCAGCTCCCTCTTCACCACAACGGTCCGATACAGCGACCGCATCACTGCGCACGCTGCACCGATCCGCCTGTCAATCTCACGCTCCATTCTTCCCTCACTCGTGAACAAGACCCCGAGATACTTGAACTCCTCCACTTGAGGACGGACCTCTCCACCCACCTGTAGAGGGCAAGGCACCTTTTTCCGGTCGAGCACCATGGCCTCGGACTTGGAGGTGCTGATTCTCATCCCAGGCGCTTCACACTCGGCTGCAAACCGTCCCAGTGCATGCTGCAGGTCCTGGTTCGTTGGAGCCAACAGGACAACATCGTCCGCAAACAGCAGAGATGAAATCCTGTGGTCTCCGAACCGGACCCCCTCCGACCCCTGGCTGCGCCTAGATATTCTGTCCATAAATACAGTGAACAGAACCGGTGACAAAGGGCAGCCCTGTCGGAGGCCAACATTCACCGGGAACAGGTCTAATTTGAACACATACATCATATATCAATTATCATATATTAGTTGTGGTTTGCAAGTTTTGCATTGCAGTTTTAACATCTAAAAAGACATGTCATGATTAGTTCTTGTGTTTTAGGTCAGTTGCCTAAACCATCATTGATCCTACTAGCTCTACGCCTCAGTGTTGAGAGCCCCGAATACTACATTTACTTATACTTACTTAAATTAAAGATGGAGTTTGTTCTACCTCAAACCTCCCCTTTAATCTCAAATCTAAAGGATGGGATATTGTAAAAGCTTTAACAGCCAGAACGTGAACCTGCCGAGACCTTTGACCTTGGATTATTCTTTTACATCATGCGACCATGTGTCGTTGCATTCATGCAGGAAGAGCAACAACAACAGTGTTTAATGTTTAACAGAAGTGAAAGAAAACACTACTGACTTGCAACTACAGCACGTGGAACTGCAGTACATGTGGAACTACAGTACATGTGGAACTACAGCATGAGGAACTACGGTACATGTGGAACTACAGTATATGTGGAACTACAGTACATGTAACTACAGCACTTTACGACAGCACTTATCTACATGTAACCACAGTATTGTAACTACAGTACTTAACTACAGACGCCCTAGCTGAAAGATCTCAGCTCCTGTGGACTCACCACCTGCAGGAGGATCAGTGAGGGGCTGGTGCAATGTGTACTGGGTGCAGCTCTGACTGCCACCCCCCAACCCAGAAATGTGTGGAAGAAGATGGATGGATGGATGGACTTAACTACAGTACATTTAACTACAGTACATGAATCTACAGTATTGTAACTGCAGTACTTAATTTAACTACAGTACTTAACTACAGTACATGAAACTACAGTACTTAATTTAACTACAGTACTTAACTACAGTACATGAATCTACAGTATTGTAACTGCAGTACTTAATTTAACTACAGTACTTAACTACAGTACATGAAACTACAGTATTGTAACTGCATTACTTGTACCTTTTGCACATGTACCTACTGCACTTGGATCGCTGCTCCCTCTTCAACCCCACAGTCCGGTACAGCTCTGACTACAAACACTTCTCACTGTTACTCCGTCCATCCCTCACTGAGAACAAGACCCAGAGACACTTGAACTCCTCCAAAAAATACATTTTACTTGATAATAACATCTATTTTGATATGATTGGAATGTGTTCTTTTTTTGGAAGTATGGTATTGTGTGCCGTACTGTACACTATACTGTTTGGTGTACTGGTGTCTGATGGTAACACCGATCAGAGAATCAGACTGTTCAAACAAAGGAACTTTAATGACAAAAACCCACAAATCCATTGGTCCATATTGGGCGAACAACCAATGTCCAACACACGTTTCTCTGATCTTTGCTTTCAGATTACGAGGACTATGGTGCATACTGGAGATACAACTACGAAACCGTGGAGGAGGAGGAAAAGTACACCTACACCAGAGACGAGCTCATGCACGACGTCCGGAAAATATACCAACAGGTCTGAGCAAAACCGTCTGAAATCAAAGCTACATGTGTGTTTTTAGTCTCTGTCTGAAGCCAGAACTCTGTCCAGATCATGCCGCTGTACAAGGAGCTCCACGCCTACGTCAGGGCCAGACTCATGGAGGTCTATCCTGGACATATCGACCCCCACGGCCCCCTCCCCGCACACCTGCTCGGTACGAGTGCAATTATTTAGTATAATTCATTATTATACTCAAAACAAAACAAAAAAATTGAAAAGGAGTAAGCTAAAATAATTAAGTTTTTTTTTGTTTCTTTTGATTCTTTTAGGATATTACAAAGGCACTAAACGAAAATAAAACACAATACAATAATCTGGAATAGATAGATAATTAGTAGGATGTATGTTCCTGGCCACTTACCTACTTTCTTCAATTATAGATGGAGTTTGTTCAACCTCATTCTCCCCTGTAATCTCAAATCAAAATAATTATTCATCCCACAATGGGTAAATTTCAGTTTGATGCATACACATATATATATATACATAAGGCAAGCAGCAAACATCACTTCCGCGCTCCTTATAGGCAAAGTGGGTTTAGTGTCTTGCCCAAGGACACAACGACAGCAGACTTCAGTGGGAGTCGGTGGAGAAGCCTTAAAGGCGAATGCTCTACCAACTGAGCTACTGTCGGGACATGTAAAAGTTGACGACACAATTTAAACAGAGGTTTTGAGTGGTTAGCCATGCTTTTAAGTGAAAGCCTTTGTTGTGGTTAGCCATGCTTCTAAGTGAAAGCTTTTGTTGTGGTTAGTCACGCTTCCACACTTGAAAAAATAATATTGGGTTTCATTGATAAAGCTAACCTAAACCTAAGATAACCTAAAGTACCCCTGTATCAACATTTTCCACATCACTCTTTCATGTTGGTTTAAATGAATTAAGTTATTTAAATGTAATAATATTGTTGGACTTGTTTGACTTCAATTCAATTATGTGGAAAAGGTTCCTTTACGTTATAAAAAATTCAATAATCTGCAGTAGATGGAGTTTATGTTCATGGCCCAGATTATCAAATATTCTTACCCACTTACTTAGATTAAAGATCAAACCTCACCTTTAATCTCAAACCAAAACGATGGAAGTGGGATATTGTAAAAGCTGTAGTTGATGACAAGACATATGACCTGAAAGATTGTTTTTATATTACTTATAAAAACGTCTGAGTCGAGGTAAAAGCTAACTGTAGCATTGTAGACGACTGTTATTCCATGTTTAGTTCTTCTTGTGAGATCACAGAGCGCACATAGATGGGTTTTTAATCATGTTCTTGTGACAGGCGACATGTGGGGTCGGTTCTGGACTAACCTCTACCCTCTGTCCACCCCGTACCCCGAGAGACCGGACATCGACGTCACCCAAGCCATGTTGGATCAGGTACCGCTTCTCATTAGTACCATATTTATACCGCAGAGAAGATAGTTCAATGTATAAATGAAGTCAAACTATCCACCTTTGATCCAGTTATGGTTCAACCCAAACATTTAACTGTTAAGAGTTGTGCCGCCCCCTGCAGGTGAAAGCAGATCCTCTCAGACCTCTGAAGCTAAGCAGGGCAGGATCTGGTTGGTACTGTGATGGGAGACCTCTGGGAACACTGAGCCACTCTGATGACTTTAAATCGCCAAACTAGCAAAACACTTCACTCACATTAGAATGAGTCTGGTGTGTGTCTGAGTGGTTGGTGATGGCTGTCAGTGTTCCCTAAGGCAGCTGTGGTAGTAGTAGTATATCACCACTGTGTATGAAGTGCTGTATAAAACCAATGCATTATTATTAGTTATATTAATAGTTCAATTAACAAACCTTATAGACTAAGGTTTGCATAATGTAAAACAGCATACTATAAATACATATAAAAGACAATCACAGAAGACATGGACATAACAGGAAGCTGCTTCTTTGTGTTAATTATGGCCTTTGAGTAAAATATTTTAAGCCTTATTAGATCCATGCCAGCTTTTTATTGAAATGTCTCCTCCTGCTGGATAGGCCTCAGCATGAACAAACGCTCTCCAAACTACAACAGAGACGTACCTATTCACAGTGAAGACAGTTAGCACAACAGAGACCACTTTGATGAGAGTAAAGGCCCCATTCTGACCACTCACACAGTCCCTGGGTCACTAGTCATTAGTCAAATATGCAAAAATATAGACTTCTAGAGACCAATGTCCATGAATGTTGATTAATGTCCATACAAAAATGACTTTGCGCCTATTCTGGGATATTTTAATACACTTCAATTACATTCCTAAAATACCTTGTTAAAAATGATGTCTCTGCAGGGATGGAAGGAGATCCGGTTCTTTCAGGAGGCAGAGAAGTTCTTCATGTCCGTGGGTCTGTACAAAATGTACAGTAACTTCTGGAACAACTCAATGTTTGTGAAACCGGAGGATGGACGCAGAGTGGTGTGTCACCCAACGGCCTGGGACATGGGCAACAGGAAGGACTTCAGGTCGGACAATTATAAACAGCATTACTTACAGTGACCACAGGGGGCAGCATGTCACTCAGTTATGAAAGGGATCTATTTAAATCAGGGGTCTCCATGCTCTTTCAATCATATAGCTACTTATATGCAGCAAATGAGGCAGAGAGCTATTCGTTTCTGCAGTCTTAATAAAAAATATCTATGTAATATTTACGACAAAACATAGAGAACACATAAATATACCAGAATACTGAAAAACCCTATATCTATACGTATAATAGATATGTCAAGACTCAAAATGTATTCATTCAAGATCATGTATAAAATTCAAAATTCTTTGTGAAGCTTCCTGAAAGGGGCTGGCGAGCTACTGCTGATTTAAATCATTGAAATTTAAAAAACTTCTGAAACGCAAATTATTCCCACATTACACAACATCATGAACCCCAAAGAGAACCAAAAAACAGTCCCGGTAATCTATTGAACACATCACCCCTGCAACAAACTAAGGACCACTCTTTTTTTTGCAATCCCAATGAGTATTTTGTATTTTGCCTCCTGGACCGAGAACCTTTGCCCACTTTGCCGCTCCATAGAATTGAGATCTGCCCCTTATACGTCTCTGTTGAAAAACGTCTTCCATCATCCCTTTTCCAGAATCAAAATGTGCACTAAAATCACCATGGACGACTTCCTGGTGGTGCACCACGAGATGGGCCATAACCAGTACCAGATGGCGTACCAGAACCGGTCGTACCTGCTGCGAGACGGGGCCAACGAGGGTTTCCATGAGGCTGTGGGGGAGATCATGTCTCTGTCTGCGGCCACGCCCTCGCACCTGCAGAGTCTGGGGCTCCTGGGGGCCGACTTCACCTATGACAACGGTAACTCAACCTGGAGACACACAAACAGAGAAAAGGGATAATAATAATGATAACAAAAATAATAATAATAATAATAATAATAATAATAATGATAATGATGATGATAATAATAATAATAATAATAATAATGATAATGATAATAATAATAATAATAATAATGATATTGATAATGATAATAATAATAATAATAATAATAATAATGATAATGATAATGATAATGATAATAATAATAATAATAATAATGATATTGATAATGATAATAATAATAATAATAATAATAATAATGATAATGATAATGATAATAATAATAATAATAATAATAATAATAATAATAATGATAATAATAATGATACTGATGATGATACTGATGATGATGATGATGATGATGATGATGATGATACTGATGATGATGATGATGATGATGATACTGATGATGATGATGAGACTTTTTAATGCTCAAAGACGGTTTACAAAAGAACAATATGTACAACGGTAAAGCGTTTTAAGTTAAGTATAATTAAGTAATGTTTCACAGACAAGGATCACAAAGACAGTAAAAATTCTACACGCTTTGCGACTCTAATATCTGAAAGGCACTAAATAATTCAAGATTATTTACTTATTCGTAAAAAATTACATTTATCGCTGCTGCACAAGATATCTGGTTATCTTGGTAACTTCATAACAATAAAATAAAAAAATCAAGCCTTTAAAAAAATAAAAACTAAGACACCAGTCTCATTTTTACAGTTCTGGAAAATGTTCACAACTAATATAATATTCAAATTAAATGTATTTGTAAATTCAATCCAATCAATTGGATTTGGATTTTGTTACTGTTTTTTCTTTGTAATTGTTTACCCCCGTCTCTTCTGTAGTTCTACTTCCTGTTTACCTGCCCTGCCATCATGTGCATCATATTAGTCTTGTCTTTTTAAACCATTGCTCACACCATGTTCCCTCATTGTCATCTCAACGTCTAGTTCTTGTCTTCGCCCCCTGTTTGGTTGCGTTTTGTAGTTTCTCTCTGCTTTTGGTTTTCGTATTTGCTTTTATTTTCTTACTCATTTTTGCTGTCCTATATTTTGGGTTATCCTTATTTGCCTCTTAGATTTTTCAGCCCAACTGTTACTGTTGTTGCCACAGCAGTTGTGACATCCACCATATACAGGGCTCAGTACTGCCATCGTGTGGTTAAAAGAGTTAGTGAAATGATCATTATAACTTGATAGTCATGTTTCTAAAGTTTATTTGCTGTTTATTCTAATCAATCTGAATATTATCGTTATTTTTGGATGTTGGAATTTTTTATTGTTTATGATAATTTTTTGAACCCAATCTTCTTTTAGTCCCATTTCTAGTATTAGTAATTATATTGTATTTATATATACGTAATGCAAAGTTAAACTATAAACAAGATACAAAATAAAAAACAAGACAAAATACAGAAATCTATTGTATAGGTTGGACGAAGCAGACGGTTATCTCTAACCGCTCACTGAATAAACACAATCCATGCACACACATGACACAAGCACAACACACACGTACACACACGACTACACACAGGCCCAGACACCCTCTACCCATATGGTTTTGAACCCTCTGTGATCTTTCTGACCCAGAGACGGAGATAAACTTCCTGTTGAAGCAGGCGCTCAGCATCGTGGCCACACTGCCCTTCACGTACCAGCTGGAGGAGTGGAGGTGGCAGGTGTTTGCTGGAAACATCTCCAAAGATCAGTGGATGAAGACCTGGTGGCAGATGAAGTAAGAGCCACTAACTGTGAAGTACTGATGGCACCGAGATCCAGTCACTGAAAGGGTCTCAGATCGAAGTCCTCATTCAAACCTTTTTGGCTTAAAGTCTCGAGTGTGAAAATCTAAAAAGTCAAGAGGTTTTTTAAGAGACTCTGGTCTCTCACTCTGGTCTCTCACTCTGGTCTCTCTCTCTGGTCTCTCTCTCTGGTCTCTCTCTCTGGTCTCTCTCTCTGGTTTCTCACTCTGGTCTCTCACTCTGGTTTCTCTCTCTGGTCTCTCTCTCTGGTCTCTCTCTCTGGTTTCTCTCTCTGGTCTCTCTCTCTGGTCTCTCACTCTGGTTTCTCTCTCTGGTCTCTCACTCTGGTTTCTCTCTCTGGTCTCTCTCTCTGGTCTCTCTCTCTGGTCTCTCTCTCTGGTCTCTCTCTCTGGTTTCTCTCTCTGGTCTCTCTCTCTGGTCTCTCTCTCTGGTTTCTCTCTCTGGTCTCTCTCTCTGGTCTCTCTCTCTGGTCTCTCTCTCTGGTCTCTCTCTCTGGTCTCTCTCTCTGGTCTCTCTCTCTGGTCTCTCACTCTGGTTTCTCTCTCTGGTTTCTCTCTCTGGTCTCTCACTCTGGTTTATCTCTCTGGTCTCTCTCTCTGGTCTCTCTCTCTGGTTTCTCTCTCTGGTCTCTCACTCTGGTCTCTCACTCTGGTCTCTCACTCTGGTCTCTCACTTTGGTCTCTCACTCTGGTCTCTCACTCTGGTCTCTCTCTCTGGTCTCTCACTCTGGTTTTTCTCTCTGGTCTCTCACTCTGGTCTCTTTTTCTGGTCTCTCGCTCTCTCTGGCCAGTTTGACTAGACTGACTTGACTTGACTTTATACTAGACACTTTCTCAGAAAATCAGATCTCAGCCCAAGGAGTCAAATGGTGACACACGTGACTCTTTCTTAACACAAAAATGTACATGTTTGCACACAAGATATAATATATCTTGGTCTGATTTGGTGTGTGTGTGTGTGTGTTTGTGTGTATCTATGGTCTCTGTGTCTGTGTCTGTCGTCTGTGTGTTTCTCTGTCTGTGTGTTCCTTCTCACTGTGTGTGTGTGTGTGTCTGTCTCTCTCTCCCTCTCTGTCGTCTGTGTGTGCATCTCTCTCCCTGTGTGTGTATCCGTCTCTCTCTTTCTCTCTCTCTATCTGTGTTTGGGTATGTGTGTGTGTGAGTGTGTCTGTCTTTGTGTTGGGGTTAGGGTTAGGGTGTGTGTGTTGCTGTCACTGTATAAAATCAAACCTAAACATTTTGCTGAAGTTGTTAAGTATTATGTATTTGTTGTTGTTCAGGAGGGAGATGGTGGGGGTGGTGGAGCCAGTGCCTCATGACGAGACGTACTGCGACCCCCCAGCTCTGTTCCACGTGTCCGGAGACTACTCCTTCATCAGGTATCACTCCTCAAACCATCAAACAGTTAACAATTATTACTTAATCAGAATCTTTTGTATTGTCGTTGTAATTAACAGGAAGTCACAAACTAGGAATTTGCTGTGGCTCACAATGCAAGTTATAAAACTAAAGGGAAAAAAAGCAAACATAAAAACAGAACACATTATAATTACTACTATTTGCAATTGCACTCTATGTAATTTATGGAACTCGGCAACTTGCCGTTCAGAGTGTTTCACAGGAACAAAAAACACATCAAAAGGCACAGCTTCAACAGTTCAGCTCTTGTCAAAATGACGGTTTTAAAAAAAATTGTACAAAATAGAATCAGTAGAGTAGAGTAGAATAGAGTAGAGTAGAGTAGAGTAGGGTAGGTATAGGGAAGGGTAGGGTAGAGTAGAGTAGAGTAGGGCAGGACAGGGCAGGGTTAGGTTAGGATAGAGTAGAGTAGAGCAGAGAAGAGTAGTAGAGTAGAGAAGAGTAGAGAAGGGCAGGGTAGAGTAGAGTAGAGTAGAGTAGAGTAGAGTAGAGTAGGGTATGGCAGGGTAGGGTAGGGTAGGGTAGGGTAGGGTAGAGTAGAGTAGAGCAGAGTAGGGTAGAGTAGGGTAGGGTAGAGTAGAGTAGAGTAGAGTAGAGTAGAGTAGAGTAGAGTAGAGTAGAGTAGAGTAGAGTAGAGTAGAGTGGAGTAGTTGACTGATCATTTGATGTTTGTGTGTTGCAGATATTTCACCAGGACCATTTATCAGTTCCAGTTCCAGAAGGCTCTGTGTGACGCAGCGGGACACAAGGGAGACCTGTCCTCATGTGACATCACCAACTCTACTGATGCCGGGACCAAGCTCAGGTACAAACCACAGAAGTATATATTAGGAGAGGACAGTGTGACATGACCTTGGTGTCAGTCTTAATGCAAAAGAAGCCGATTTAAACTTAAGCTATCTGCAGCAAATTTCCACATAAGCTTTGGCAGTGTTAGCGCTGTGCCGCAACAGGGGCAGACCAGTGGGGGAGGGTCCCAGCCCAAAAGTGGCCAAAATGACGTGCGCTGACATGCAATACCACCCCGGGCCGATGGGGGTGGACCCAGAAGTAGAATTAGCCAATGCTAACATATAGCATTGGCAGACCTCTCAAAAACGTCTAAACGGATGGACCAAAAGTTGGCTCTTGGCCCAAAGCTCCGTTCCACATGTGTGTCAATGCTGAGGGGGGTGAATTTTTTTGGTCCACTCTAGTTTACTTGCTGTGAATTTTTTAAGTCTCTCGTTCAAATGAATGGAGTTGCGCCGGCTGACGCATGCGCAGATGCGTTTTTTCACAATTTTCTTGGGGGCGGGACCACTTGCGGCCATTTTGGATTGCTCCAGTAGAGCACAATTTTTGACCCATTAGATAGGCTTGACTCTGTCCGTTAATATATACATATGGGGCAGACCCAAGCCCCGGCGATCCAAGATGGCGCCCTATTCAAATGAATGGTTGTGCTCAGTGGCGCTTTGCGACGGCATGGGGGCAGAAAGATTAGCGGAAGTCGCCTGGAACTCGCAGAGATCTATGTGAAACTTGCCTGTATTTGGGGCATCGTCTGGTCCTCCCGGTTCTGCGCAGTGGATGATCTCCCATAATGCGTTGCGCCAAACACGCGTGTGTGGGTCTCACACCGGGTCTCACGCACGTGCACAGAGGGGCTCGGCCGCGCTCTGACCAATCAGAGCAGTTCATCAGAGCGGGAGTTAGAGCGAGAGCCAGACGAGGAGAGTTTGTGGCACTAAAGTGTGGATTTAAACAAAACCAAAGGATTTAAGAAGAAAAAAAGTTCAGGATGACAAGGGACACTAACATCCCCACAAAATCCAACTTTTATTAAAGCTGTAGGTTCTCTGTCAGCTGAGGTCGAGCTGTTTTAATATGCATTGAGATCTATGGGGAAAATTTCTGGGTAGCCCACGTGAATTTAGTCTGGTTCAGTCTGCAGTACCGCGAGAATCCCCCGAGCACATGAGTTATTCAGCTACAAGCTAGTAATACCCTATCCAGTTAATATAATAGATCCATGGGTTTACAAAGACAATATCACAATGTAGGATCACAGAGAGCAATAAACCACAGATTTAGCTAAAGGCGTTTACTTGAATGAGTTGGAGCCAAACTTTGTCTCTTGAGCTGCATTGAGCTTGTGAATGTTTCATTAACTGTTTCATTATCACAGGTGGCAAAAGCAATCATCTTGCTCTTTCTCTTGTTCCTTGAGTTGAGAATGTTTATGTTTTGTATCACTGTGTCCTTAGGCAAGACACTTCACCACATTAGAGTCTGATGTGTGTGTGTTTGAATGGTTGGTGGTGGTGATGGGGGGGGGGCTTCTGTCAGTGTGGCTACAGTAGTAGTTTATCAGGTGCATAGATTGTATTTAATTAATACAATTCAGATTCAGAAAACTTTATTGATCCCAAAGAGCAATTTATTTGCAGCATAACCTCAGAGCAGAACACACAGACTCTACACAAACACACGGTGAGTCAGGCCTCACAGTTCAGTAGCAGCAGGAACTTACACTATAAAATGTTTTAAAAACAATAAAATACACAACAATTCCCAAAAGTCAAGCACGTCTACCAGAGTTAAACATAATGTTAAGTACTGCATGAAGAACGTGTTCAGAAAGGTTTTATCCTGATGCACTCTGACACTAAACCCTCTCCTCTGTGGTGTGACTGTGACAGGGAGATGCTGGAGTTGGGTCGGGCCCAGTCCTGGACTCGGGCTTTAGACACTATCTCTGGACACACACGGATGGACGCGCAGCCGCTGCTCGACTACTTCCACAAACTAGAAGTGTGGCTCAAAGAAGAGAACAGGAAACATGGCAGGACTGTGGGCTGGGACCCCTCCATCGACCCCTGTGAGTCCAGAGAGAGAGAGAGAGACCAGAGAGTGAGACTGTTGAGAGAGACCAGAGAGATGCCAGAGAGGAAGACCAGAGATGGATCAGAGAGAGAGACCAGAGAGGGAAAACCAGAGAGGGAAGACCAGCGAGAGACTAGAGAGAGACCAATGAGAAAGAGAAACCAAAGAGATGCTGATCTGATGAACTGAACTACTTAGATAGAGGGACAGGAGATTTATTTACACAGAAAGTCAGGTACCCAAACTTTAATGGGCTGCCTGGTGGAGAAATTCAACATATTTTTTTCTTGTTCCACAGATTCAGCAAGCGGCATCAAAGTGAGGATCAGTTTAAAAGCAGCGCTGGGCGACAATGCTGTAAGTGATTGCTTATGCCTTAATTGTATAAGGCAATTGTATGGGTGTATTTTGCACCCGCCTCACAAATGAATTAGTAAGTAAGTTTTATTTATTTACATATATCACCTTCCATAGACATGGGGTTTTCCTCTCATTCCACACAGAGATGGGAGCAGGTCTCAGGGACATGCCTGACCTATTGTATATGTTTTAGTGGTAGAGGAAACCAGAGTACCAGAAAGAAACCAACACTAACACAGGGAGAACATGCAAAATCTACACAGAAAGGCCTGGATGTAGAATCAAACCCAAAACCTTCTTGCTGTTTAACTAAGAAATATCTAAAACATGTATTCCCATATACTGTACATATATAATGTTTTAACAAAAATTCTACCTTGACATAAGGAATATATTTTCAACTCCATTTATTTGTGTACCGCCAAATCAGAAAGTTCAGAAAGTTGTGGATTCGCCAACAACAGATCAGAAAATCAAACTGCAATACAATAATATCAAAACTTTTGGAGCCATAGGTTAATAAATGTGCAGACATGCTTGTCCTATTGTCAAATCTAGTTTTAAAACAGCCATAACTTAAAGCATAGATGCTCCCACTGTACAGTCAGACCCTGAGCCAAACCTACTTAAAATCTTCATCTAAAAACAAAGTCATTTTGACATTATCTTTGATTCGCAGTACCAGTGGAATGACAACGAGCTGTTCCTGTTTAAAGCTAACATCGCCTACGCTCTGAAGCAGTACTACCAGCTCCAGAAGAACATCACCATCAAGATCACGTCAGTCTCTCAAACTTTTATAAAACTGTCCCATATAAGGGGGAGGAGTTATGGTCTCTCAGGTGTAGTTCTCCATGAGGGAAGGATGGAGCTGACACTGACAGACGGATCAATGCAGTGTGCGCAGTGATGCTCGAGCCATCCCTCTCCACACACACTTCCTCCAACTCACCGGAGGAGACCAGGGGAGGACCTAGGACACACTGGAGGGACTGCGTCTCTCAGCTGGCCTGGGAACACCTCAGGATTCCCCCTGATGAGCGGGAGGAAGAGTTGGTAGAGGGGGAAGTCTGGGCGTCTCAGCTTGGACTGCTGCCCCTGTGATCCGCAATGGTTAAAGTGTATGAAAATGGATGTATGTCCCAGACTTTAACATTGTGTTTTCTTCATACCTGCAGCTCACAGGACGTCGACACCTTTGACGAGACGCCCAGGATCTCCTTTTACATTGCGGTGAAGAATCCAGCTGCTGCAAACCAGTATTTTCCCAGGGAAGAAGTGGAAGAAGCCATAAGGTACAACTGGTAGAGTAGATTTGTTTGAGGCAGGAGCACTCAGGCAGAAGGGGTGGGGGGAGCTGATGGGCTGAATTGTGCCAGAAGTCAATTATGTATAACGTGGACCGAGCTAAAAACATATCCAGGTGTGAATTTGAAGAGGGAACAGTGTCTATCGAGTGTTTTGCCACAAGGACAACCTTTGGAGCCCTCCATGGACCGCTGTGAATCAACCAGAGAGAGAGAGAGACCTGTGAGAGACCAGTGAGAGACCAGAAAGCGAGACCAGCTAGAGACCAGAGAGTGAGACCAGATCAGACCAGAGAAATTAGAGAGGGGGAGAAGGGAGTGGCATCCTTACAAACAGAACCACTTTATGAACTGGGGCCAGAGAGAGACCGAGGAGAGAGTCCAGACAGAGACAACAGGGACACCAGAGATAGATCAGAGGGAGGGACCGGAGAGAGACCAGAAAGAGGGACCAGAGAGTGACCGGAGAGAGAGAGACCAGAGACTGTGACCAGGGGGAGAGATCAGAGAGAGAAACCAGAGAGAGACCAGAGAGAGAGATCAGAGAGAGACCAGAGAGACAGTGGAGGCAAGTGTACATTTTCATAATCATAAAAAGGTGGCCATAACTTTATAAAACAATTACTTATTCTTGGTCTCTTATGTGTAAAACATTCCCATGGTGCATTGCGGTTGCAGGATGTCTCGCGGGAGGATAAATGACGCCTTCCAGCTCAGCGACAGCACCCTGGAGTTTGTGGGTGTGCCCCCGACGCTGGCCCCACCCGTAGAACAGCCGGTGGAGGTGTGGCTTGTGGTGTTTGGCGTCGTCATGGGGATCGTGGTCATTGCCGGCATCTTCCTGGTGGTGTCTGGCATCAGAGAGCGGAGGAAGTGAGAGAGGAACACAACTTTGTTTATTGTTTATTTCATCTGACACATACACACACACACACACACACACACACACACACACACACACACACACACATAACATAGCTAAAAAATACAATCTTTGAACCTGGCATATACAGATTGACAATGCTTGACCTGCTAACTCAATGTAGCACAATAGGGAAGTGCCCATGGTGAAGTTTCTCTCCAACTCGCTCTGGCTCCTATTGACTTAGCGGTATATTGAAAAGTAAACTCCTCTAGCGCTGTAAAAAAAAAAATGTCAAAAATTTGTCAACAACACTAAACATCAACATGTCAAATTATCATCTTTTTTATTGAGATTTTTGAACGTGTGTATACAAAATACAGAACGCATCGTCCAATCAGGCTTCAGCTCTTTCTCATGTCGTTGTAGGAAATCAAAGGACGCCGTGGTGGAGAATCCTTACACCTCTAACGGAATCTCCAACAAAGGCTTTGACAGCGAGAACGAGCAGACGGGATTTTAACTCTGGAACAAAAGCACCGTCTCACTGTGTTCCAGAGAGGATGTTATTACACAGCTGCTTTATGTAATCTGTGTATCTGTGTAAACGAAATCCTATTCCGTAACATAAATCTCTTTCACTCTATTCCAACATGCATTTGTAGAATATTTCCAAAAGTAAATATTGTTCGTTCTGATCATATGGACTTTTGTGCTAAATTGTGTTTTGTAAAATTGAAGTACATTAAGATGTGTTTTTGTTTAACCCAATTTAAAATCAAACACCCTGATATGTTGTATGAACACATGCTTGGCTTGAAAACATTTCTATCATTATCACTCATCCCTCTCACATCTAAATATGAAAAATTGGTGCTTGTGGAAAAACATAATTTAGATCTTTCGTGTTCTAGTTTCTAGTGATGGGCAGATAAAGCCCCACAACACACCAAGGCGTTCTTTGCCAGATTGTATCAAATGTGTCTGGAGTCTCTGAGCTACCACTAGGTTGCAACACTGACATCTAGTGGACTTATTTAATCATTACAGCTTTAGAATACTTGTGTGCATAGCAAACGCCCCACTGCTTATGATAATACCTAATGACAGTTTCACCATGAAACATAAATGGTAGTTCACTGTTTTTTGTAGTTCTTTGTGTTATTCAAATAAAAGGAACGGTACTTGTGTGTGTTATATTATGTGGAGGTTGTTGCTGCTTAAACCTGTCTCCACACGGATCAGAGGCCACCCACGGTACTGCTGCTTAAATCCACATGGGCAGTAAGGAGATTTCCCCATAGACCTCAGCTGACAGGGAGCCTAAAGCTTTCACAAAGGAGAATTTTGTGGATCTAGTGTCTCTTTTCATCCTAAAGTTTTCTTCTTTTGAAATCCATCGGTTTTATTGAAATACACACTTCAGTGCCACAGTGCTCTGATCAGCGGCACACTGATTGGCCAGAACACTATCCTTCTTTCTCTCTGTGGTCTCTCTTTATGGTCTCTCTCTCTCTCTCTTTCTCTCTCTCTCTCTCTCTCTCTCTCTTTATGGTCTCTCTCTTGTCTTGCAGAACTCTTCTTTACCAATAGTGCATGTTAAAAAGATTAAGACAAATTGGTTCACAACATTTATTTTACTTGTAGAAGACTCTTTCTGTTGTACAAACATTCATTAAATGATGAAAAAAGTTAAAGCAAAGTATAAAATATTGTATAAAAGTGGTTTAAAAATTGCCCCAAATAGCTGCTATTTTGAGAATTAGATGACTCTGGACTCATTCATCGGCTCTGGGTGTCGCCTTGTCCTCTTCTCTCTCTATCACACCCTCTACTTTCTCTCATCTCTATCCTCTCTCCCTCCCCTCTGCCCTCTCTCTCTCTTTGTGGGCTCCTCTCCCCGTCCCCTCGCTACCCCCTTCTGTCTCCTCTCCTCTCTCTCCCTCCCCTCTGCCTTCTCTCTCTCTTTGATCTCCTTGCACCCTACTCTCTCCTCTCCTCTTTCCCCCTCTCTTCTCTCTCATCTCTCTCCTCTTTCCCTTCTCCCTCCCCCTCTCTACCCCTCTCTCTCCTCTCAGTCGCAGCCACACTGTGTTTGTATAAGTATGTGAAACATCTTCTCCTCCCGCGGCTCCTCCGTCTGCAGCAGGACCTCGCAGTCTGAGCCGGACACTTGGATGAACCAGCCGCAGTGCTTAGCCGACTCGAAGGTGGTTTTTCCTGTGGGCTCGCTCTTCATGTAGAACACAAAGGACAGAAGGTGCTGGTCACTGTTGGAGATCTTCTTCAGGTTCTTCTTCTCACAGAACTGCAACACACCACAACAGTAATTGTTTAACGGACCAGACTCCCCGACTACAACCCTCGGCTCACAGTGCACAGAGGGAGTCCGGTTTGGGGATCACATGGCACAGATGGAGTCCGGTTTAGGGATTACTGCTGGCCCTGCGACCCGGCAACGGATAAAGCAGAAGAATATGTATGGGGTCATTTAAATCAGTCACAACGGTTATTGTTATGCTTGTGTTCTGACATTTACCCAGTAAAAAAACAGAACAAGATTTTTTGACCTGGACTTTGAGCAGGACTCTGTCTCCGTCGGCACAGCTCATGAGAAAGCAGTTGGAGTTGGTGAAGTTGAGCACCACCGGGAGACCCCTGGGGTCCAGATTCACTGACCGGTAGTAGTAGATGGTCATCCGCTCTGGAAACAGGCCTTTAGATTAGTGTATTTTTTCAGATCCTTTATATTTAGGTGTAGTAGTCTGTAACAGTTGCTGTTGCAGGAGGCTCTAAGTGACATTTATGAACCTTTATTAACATTCCTGGAGTTTGGTCATCCCGATCCCTTTTGGACCAAAGGCTTTATGTGTTATTTATCATGGCATTTCCTGTGTTAAAACGGTTTGATTTTTGATTTTCTCAACTGTTGTTGGCGAATCAACAACTTTGTAGTGTTCTCCGAGATGACTGCTGTTTTATCTAAGTGAATATAAAAATGAATTGAATCTTTTCTGCTCCAATCTACAACAAGGCAAGTTTAGGTGAGTATATTTGAATAGCATAGTTCATACACAAAGCAACTTTTAACTCTATACAAGTAGAGTAGATTTAGAGTAGGGTAAGGGTGGTGGAAACAGGGCTTTTACAGCAGTGAAATTACAGTCGGTAAGGGCCCTGATGACCATGGGTGACTGCGGTAGACCCGGACCTGGTTTGTGGGACACGTAGGCTCGGCTCTGATCGCACAGGGCGCGCAGGTACATGTGACTGCTGTGCTCCACCTCCACCTCGTTCCCCTTCAGGCACTTGAGCGAACCACTTCCTCTGGAAACTGCAACCAAAGCAGAGGAACATAGAAGAGGGGAATGACTGATCATATGATCAGTCATTTCCCTCTTCTATGTTTGTGACAGTGTCTATGTAAATGATTTTCCCAGATAGGACAATAAAGGTCTATCTATCTGTTTGAGAGCCTCGTGCTCGCCTAACTAGAAGAGGCAAACCAGTAAAATAAAGGATTAGTACACCTCGGAGAAGGACTCACAGAACTCAACCAGAGCCTCAAGAAGAATCAAAGGAGAAGCAGGTAAAAAATTTGAGCAATAGCATTATCTCCAGCACAACCAGAACTTTGTCTCTGGGCAGAAGACAGGGTTTACAGAGGAATTCTTCAAGAAGCAACAAAAAGATCCACAGTGAGGAGGCTGAAACCAATCTTGAGGCAGAGGTGAAACAAGGGGAAGTAGAGACAGATTCAGTACCAAAGTCTCCTGGCCGGGGCAAGACCCCGGTTAATAGGAAATGGCAAAATCGACTCAAAAAGGCTGTTTGAGTTGTCTCTGATCAGCTTCTTCCTACTGCAGTGTATGACAGGTTTCATGAAAATAGTAATGTTACTCATTGGATGCGGTTAGTTCTAAAACCCTGCTTCGATTTCAAAAGGTTTTAATGGTGGGTGTGATCTGACCAAGCGTGATGGTGCTGGACTCCGCCACCACCACCACGTCGTTGTAGTGGCACTGGGCGTCCCTGCACTCGTGGCAAGGCACTTTGGGGTCGCAGCTCCGGCCTTTCACCACAGAGATGGTGGTTTTCTTCATGGTCACAACCAGGAAGTCAGCCTCCCGCTCCTGCTCTTTGCATGTGCCCTCTTCATCTGGAAAAATATCAGAAAACATCATAAGCATTAGGCCTAAAAGTCACTTTATTATGATACTGCCATTTTCAAAATAAACTGGTCCCTGGTTTAACGCTGGGGTGATGTGTTCTAAAAATGAGATATCAAACCTATTGATTGTAGATCTGACTGCTGCTGCAGCTGTCAAAAGCTGTGCATACACTGTCACATAAAGCTACAGAGGACACAGCTCTGAAGGGCAGGAGCAGGTCGGTGGGCTACAGGACAAGAGAGAGACCAGAGAGAGACCAGAGAGAGACCAGTGAGTGAGACCAGAGAGAGACCAGAGAGAGACCAGTGAGTGAGACCAGAGAGAGACTAAAAAGAGAGACCGCACAAAGACCAGAGTGAGAGTCCAGAGAGAGAAATCAGAGAGAGACCGAAGTGATACCAGAGAGCAGTAGGTTTCCTCCAGGTACTCCAGGTTTCCCCTACCACTAAAAACATGTACAATAGGTCTGGTGCCTCCTGTACTGGCGACCCCGCTCCCATCTCTGTGTGAAGTGAGAGACAAATGCCCAAAAATAACAATTGTAAACCTTTGTAGACCTCTGGTCTGTGAAAGGCGGTATATAAATAAAGATTACTTACTTACTTAAATAAAAGATTACTTACAGTGTTGGGTTACTTTAAAATGTAGTTACTTACTTAAAAGTATTTGGTTCTTTTATGCCAGACAATACTAAACTGTTGTTAGTTACAATTACAAGTTATTAGGGACATTACCTACAATACTTTTGGATTACTTTGAGTCACCAAAAAGAGAACAGAATCAAGTTTGTATGTTTGATTAATTAATGACATTTATATAAAGGTCAACTACAAATAAGTTGTTTAAAACTGGTTCAAATGTCAGAACATTTCCATGAGAGTAAATGACTATAGAAGCAGGGCAATTCTGCCTGTAGCACTTCTCCAGAATGTTTTCAGATGTTTTTCTGTTCTTGTTCTTTCCAATTAATCCAATTGTATTTTATGTCAAAAGTTTCTGAAAGACTTCTCCGATGTGGGATGAATAAAGGTTCTCTTATATGATATATGATAAATGAACACAGCACAATATAAGATAATGAACACAGGGTTAAACTCTATACTAAACTCCAAACAAAAACTCCAAATAAAATAACATAACACTGAAACCATTGTGGCATAACGACTCCGTACCTCCCCCTGTGAGCAGGAGGGTTCCCTGTGCAGAGTCACTCTCTCTCCTCATCTCCAGACCGAAGCTCAGGACACGCTTCTCTTTGGAGACAGGAACCATCACGTCTTCATCATCAGCCACCTCTGGCTGTTTCTTACGAATCGTCTTATGCACCGTCTGCAAAAGGGACAAAAACAACAAGAGGAATTAAACATCTGATAGTCTGAGCTGCAGAATCTGAAACGAACAAATAATAATCTGAGGATAGGCAGGAACAGTATCCAGGTCATCATCAGTGAAATGCATGTTGACCTAGCATACCTAAATGTCAGTGGTGCAGAAGGGTTATGCACACAAAAGAGTGCTTCGCTGTAATTGGACAGACAGCTGGCCCCCTTTTCTGGCCTTGACCAATGAAAATAGATGTTTTGTACGTATATGTTTGTTTAGTATCCACTTTTTTCATGTACTGTGGATACAATCTATTATGAAGAGTGATTTGCAACTAGAACAGCAAAAACATGAGGCACCATCCAGCCATTATCTTCCATTTTATTCGTTGCCGTGCCGTGGGTGTAGCTGTCTAGGCAGAGACACCCCGCTCCACACTCACTTCCTCCAGCTCATCCAGGGGAATCGTGAGGCGTTCCCAGGCCAGCTGAGAGACACAGTCCCTGCAGTGTGTCCTGGGTCTCCTCCTGGTGGGACATGCCCAAGAACACCTCCCAAGAGGCATCCAGCCACCTCAACTGGCTCCTCTCCATGAAGAGAAGTGTACTCCTGTGTGACTGAGCTGCTCCCACTCTGGAGGAAACTCATGTGGACCGCTTGTATCCACGATCCCGTTCTTTCGGTCATTGCCCAGAGCTCATGACCAGAGGTGAGGGAGGGGACAAAGAGCTCTGACTTCAGATGCTGCTCCCTCTTCATCACAACAGTCTGATATCTCAGAAAGACCTCAGCACCTAGAAAGGACGAAGCACCATTTTCCGTTCGAGCGTCATGGCCTCACATTTGGTATACCTTTTGATCTCCATTAATAATGCATTAATTTCGGATAAACAGTCTTGTAAAAGTAAATCTTCGTTCATTAAGTATTTTGTGAACAAATCAAAAGTCCAGGTTTGAGCTAGAGCAGATGCAGCCTCCTCACCAGCATGGGAGAGCCCTGGGACAGTACATGTGCAAGCTTCTCTGGAGACACGTCCTGTATGTCAGTGTCATTCACCAGCATCAGCTTATCCCCTCGTCTGAAAGACAAATACATCACACACATATATAAGAACAGGACATTTTGGACCATGCAGGAGGGTCTAAGGACAGTGATGATCCTTTGACATTTAAGGACATTTCTGGACAGTAGTGATCCCAATCCCTATGGACCAATGGCTCCTAGGGGCTTGTTATTGTTGCATTTACTGTTTGATTTTCTGATCTGTTGTTGGGGAATCCACAACTTTGTTTAGTCCGCCGAGACGACTGCTGTTCTGATTTAGGGCAATACACAAATACATTGAATGGATTTGAATACATCCCACTTATAAACAAACACGTTTAAAAGACAGATTTGACCTGAGGAAGTTTTTCTCTCCATCTGGTCTCTGAATCTTCATCACGTTCTTCACTTCATACTGATGTTTTCCGTTCGTGAGCTGGTGATTGAGCAACACACCTCCATCCACTGGGAAATCCTGGAACAGAACAGATGGAGAAAAACTAGGTCCATTCGCACTTCCTTGTTGGGCTTCAATGAGCTAGCGGGTCATCATTATACAGGCTAACAAAAAAATTAGTAAAGTGAATAAACAAAATGTGAAAGCTTTCTGGGACCAAAACTACTAATTTACGATCATTCCAGGCTAATTCTATTTTACGGCTAATTCCAGGTTGGACATAAACCCGTTTATGCTCTACTCTGCTATTCTCTACACAACACTACTCTACCTTAATCTACTCTGACCAGTACCAGGTCCTTCTTTGGTCCCTCTCACCCTTGGTTCTCTCCAGGCGGAGCTGGTATAAAGTGTTCTAACCCAATGATTGGCCAGAGTGCAGCTGGAAGCCATGGTTACCCAGGAATCTCCCCGTGGGTAAGTTGCTGGGAACTGTACCAGACACTAAAGTGAAATGAAATTTGTTTGTAGAGTAGAGTAGAGTAGAGCAGAGCAGAGCAGAGCAGAGTAGAGTAGAGTAGAGTAGAGTAGAGTAGAGTAGAGTAGAGTAGAGCAGAGCAGAGCAGAGCAGAGCAGAGTAGAGTAGAGTAGAGTAGAGTAGAGTAGAGCATGTTTGCGTAGAGTAGAGTAGAGTATGGCAAAACAGAGTAGAGTGGAGTAGAGTAGAGTATGGTAAAACAGAGTAGAGTAGAGTATGGTAAAATAGAGTAGAGTAGAGTAGAGTATGGTAAAACAGAGTAGAGTGGAGTAGAGTAGAGTAGAGTATGGTAAAACAGAGTAGAGTGGAGTAGAGTAGAGTAGAGTATGGTAAAACAGAGTAGAGTGGAGTAGAGTAGAGTATGGTAAAACAGAGTAGAGTATGGTAAAACCGAGTAGAGTGGAGTAGAGTAGAGTATGGTAAAACAGAGTAGAGTGGAGTAGAGTAGAGTATGGTAAAACAGAGTAGAGTAGAGTATGGTAAAACAGAGTAGAGTGGAGTAGAGTAGAGTATGGTAAAACAGAGTAGAGTAGAGCAGAGTATGTTTTCGCAGAGTAGAGTAGAGTAGAGTATGGTAGAGCAGAGTAGAGTATGGTAAAGTAGCTCAGACCAGGACAGAGCTCTTACCTCCATGCTGTTGTCTCTGAGGCTCCGTTCCAAAAAGTGAAGTCTGGATCAGTGTGTTTGAACTTAATTTCTGAGAAAACTTCTGCTTTTGTCTGAAGAAGAGGAACTGGTGTCAGATGAAGAGGAAGATGAGGAGGAGGTAGCACCACAGAGTCACTCACACTAAACAACAGGTAACAGAGAGAGGTGGGGAGCATGGCAACTCCAAGTCCTCTCATCTAACTTTGGGACTGTTTCTATTTCTATATTCACTTTATTTTTTTATCATTTGAAATGTGAGGAGTTCTGCCTTTGATATAGCATTTTTGGTCACTTGGCAACCAATATTCTAAAGCCCCTTTTCTCCAAGGTACTGGTCTGGGACTGGTTCGGAACGGCTAGGTTTGTGCTAGTAACCATAGCAACACACTGTACTATACTTATAACTGGTGGAAAACTAAATAACAGGGCAGGCCCTGGTTAGTCCTGTGATGTGTGTGCGTGTGCGTGTGTGTGTGTGTGTGTGAGAATGATTGATGGTGGTGGGAGGGGCTGATGGCACAGACTGGTTGCTTTGCTTCTGTCAGTGTACCCCAGGGCAGCTGTGGCTACAGTAGTTGTTCATCACCACTCTGTTTGGAGTGATTGAATAATGCTGAGAAGAGACCCTGAGGAGAAGCAAGTACAAAATCCCTAAAAACAGGAAATCTGAAACCAGTTCCTCTGTGTAACTGCCACCTATCTCTCTCTCTCTCTCTCTGTGGGGCAAACAATGTGACAACATGATTTCAACGAGAGATATCAGACCTACTCTGAGCGCCGCCGCAGCTGTTAAAAGCCGTACACACACTGTAATATAAAGCTGAAGAGGACACTGAGGGAGAGAGGGAGAAAATCAGGACTGAGGACTACAGGAAGACCAGAGAGAGACCAAAGAAAGACCAGAGAGGGATCTGAGAGGGACCAGAGAGGGATCAGAGACCAGAGAGGGAACTTGACTTCAAGTTCTCTCAAGAGAAGACGTATCAATTATGTCTTCTCTGTGAAACCATGTCTGAATGTGGGGTTTTCCTGTGAACTCAGGCCAAACAATGCTGTCATACTGGTGTCATACTGGCAACCGGTCATGGATTGTGTTACAAACAAATGTTTGTGGTTTTAACACTAGACTCCTCTCCAAAACGGGAGTCTAAAGACGCTGGGACTTCAAGTGTTAACTTCTGGTGTTAACAATAGAGGTCCCAGCATTTTTAGACTCCCGTTTTGGAGAGGAGAAGCTAACTTGCTACTTTGGTTGCTAAAGAGAGTGGTCTGTGAGACCACAGATACACATGTGGACAATGCATTTCTCAGAACAATTAGTGCACTTTCTAAAAATGAAAAGTTTATTTCTCAAAAGCAAGTCTTCGTGTCAATGAAACTGTGTCTCAGAATAATACGTCCTGACACCAGTGTTTAATAATAATAATAATAATACATTTTATTTGTGGGCGCCTTTCAAAATTCCCAAGGTCACCTTACAGGCAGCATAAAAACAATATACAACACACATTAAAATACAAAAGATACAATACAATACGAGGCCCAGAAGTAAAATACAGTAGAGTGGCAAAGAGATAAGAGAAGTACGGAGGATTATGTGGGATAGGTGCGTCTGAATAGCTCAGTTTTGAGTCGAGATTTAAATGTGGTGATGGAGTCTATTGCACGAGTGTCTTGTGAGAGATTATTCCAGAGTTTGGGGGCAGAGCGGCTGAAGGCTCTGAGGCCCATGGTGGACATTTTGGCTGGAGGGACAGAGAGTAGAGAGGCAGAGGAGGAGCTGAGTGGGCGGGAGGGTGTGTACGTCTGAAGGAGATCAGACAAGTATGGAGGTGCGAGGTTATGAAGTGCTTTGAAGGTGAGAAGAAGAATTTTGTATTCAATACGGGAGAGAATAGGTAACCAATGAAGCTGTTTGAGAATAGGAGTGATGTGCTGGGCAGAAGGAGTTTTGGTGATGATGCGTGCTGCTGTGTTCTGGACCATTTGAAGTTTATGGAGGGATTTGTTTGGTAGACCATAAAGGAGTGAGTTGCAATAATCAAGACGGGATGTGACCAGGGCATGAACCAGTGTAGCTGTGCTGTTAGGGGTGAGAGACGGACGTAGGCGGTTGATGTTGCGAACAACAGTCAAATGGTTTAGTCACGTTTTTATTGTGACTGTTTTTAGTGAGGTATTCTACGTCATGGTGCTACGTCCCTTAGGACTTCGCTAGTGGGATATCACTCGTGACCCCCAGGTCACGCGCCAGAGAGATCAAAATAATTTGCTCCAATCACCAGCGACCCTCCTCTATAAATGCCCCTGCACAAGGCCGCACCCCCCCTTTCACTCTGGCGCCGTTTGAGATCTACTACAGTACTTACTTCATTCTGAGATGTCTTCCTTGTTCGTCCGAGTTCCCTTCGCCCTCCAGCGTCGGACGTCGTTGCTGGATCCAGACGGTGGAGGACTTCACCTCTGTGGGTGCCACCACTCGAGGAAGGAGGAGGATGCAACCCACGTTGTGCCCGCGGATGGACCCGTTCGTCCATTACGCAACACGTGAGTGGCCTAAGCCCCTAGCAGCCAAGAGGCCTGCTCTGGGGTACGACATGTACTGCAGCGGGCAGGACTGGTCCTGGACCGGTGGTGTCCCGGACATCGAGGATTCAGTCCGCATGGCCCTGCAGCCCTCCGCATCCGTGTGGCCCGGCACCAGACCTCACCTTCCCTCCGAGCGGGACAGGATGTCTTGCCGATGCTGGACAGGTGTTATGCCAATGCGGCTCAGGTCGTCACATTGGCTAACAACATGACTTTCATCACGGGGGCCCTGGATAGGTCGCTCTCCTCTGGCCAGGCGCTCAGTGGAGACCTCCTGTCACAGGCGAGGACCACCTCGGCGGCGATCCTGCGCATGTGCCAGACGCTAGCCGTGGATGGTGACCCGGACACCGAGGATTCAGTCCGCATGGCCCTGCAGCCCTCCGCATCCGTGTGGCCCGGCACCAGACCTCTCCTTCCCTCCGAGCGGGACAGGATGTCGTGGCGATGCTGGATAGATGTTATGCCTATGCAGCACAGGTCCTCGCATTGACTAACAACATGGCATTCATCACGGGGGCCCTGGATATGTCGCTCTCTTCTGGCCAGGCGCTCAGTGGAGACCTCCTGTCACAGGCGAGGACCACCTCGGCGGCGACTCTGCGCATGTGCCAGACGCTAGCTGTGGATGGTGGCCGCTCCATGGCAGCAGCCCAAGTCGGGGCCAGGCACCTTGGCTTGGGCTGGCTAATATCAGGGAGGCGGAGAGGAGGCAGCTGCTGGACCTGCCTATCTCCCAGACGTCCCTTTTCGGTCCGGACATGCAGACCCTGGTGGCTAGACTGGAGACCGCAGCCAAGGACTCGGCTAGGCTAGCCCAGCACCTAGCGCCGAGGCGCGAGGCCCGCCCGCCAGCGCGGAGCCAAGACACTACTGTCCCATACTACACAAACACAAACTTCTCACTCTCAATAACATGGTGAAGTTCTCCAATCTCTGTCTGGTCTATAAAATCCTTCATGGTCTTTCATCCCCACCTCTCAGTCAGTTCATCAATACCAGAAACAGCACCCACACCAGGACCAGGGGGGCAGCGAGAGGGGACTGTATCACCCCCCTCAGGAAAAGCACATTTGGTCAATCTTCATTCTCCGTCCGTGCCACCTCAGATTGGAACCTCCTACCCACAACTATCAGAAATGCACCCTCTTACCTCACGTACAAAACACAGTTAAAACACTGGCTCATTGATAATCACACCTGTCAGCACTGACTCCGCCTGCTCTCGCTGCCCCCTGCTGGCCGCATGCTCTGTGTGCGCCTGTATGTGTTCTGTGTCTGTCTCCATGTGATTGTGTATTGTTGTTTGTTGAACGACGTGTGACTGAAGGTTTTCATGTCTTGTCCTTGTAAATATTGTAAATGTCTCACACTATTTTAACTGTGTAGCAAACATGTTTTTATCTTTTCAGGAGACATGGGACTACGGATGAAAAATAGCCGTTTGGCTAATTCTGGCATATTTACAGAAATGTTCATTAATATGCACTGTCCCAGTAATAAATAAATAAATAAATAAATAAATAAATAAAGAGGCAGGGAGCGTTCGCCCGGGAGGCGCCCTGGCCCATATCCACGCTCCATGACCTATGGTCTCCCCTCGACGAGGCCCCCGGGTCCAGACAGACACAAGGGAGGCTCGCGGGACCAACGCACTCACCGCCGACCTCCCTATGGCAGAGGAGGTCGGGGTGGGAAGAATTCTTTCAATAAAAGCCGACCGGCATTTCATCAGTACTCGCTGTCTGAGTCTCATTTGGGGGTATGTAACATGTCAAATGATCTGAATTCTGATTGTGTTACTTATCGAGCACATAACGTGGCTTCGCTAGGCCTGCAGCCCCCAGAGAAGGGTGTGCAGTGTGCTACGCGGGCCACGGGCTCCGATTCACTGGTTCATGCTATGCCCTCCCAGAGAGAGGTCAGGCGGAGGGATCTGGTGAGTAATGATGTGTGTGCTTCGGCCGAACGCGTGTTAGCATCGCTGAGCTACAAGGCTAACACGGGGTTTCCCACTCCAGGGGCTCGCCCCCCCCCGCCATGAGGCAAGAGCCAGGGGGGGGCACAGCAGCCGAGTCACGTGTGGTGAGCAGTCCTGTACTTATGACGTCGGGCCTGCAGAACACGTGACCGCCCCCGGCTGTACTCCCCTTACTTCTTAGTGCCAAAGAAGTCAGGCGGGGTGCGTCCCATTCTGGATCTGCGCGTGTTGAACGAGTGCATTTCCAAACGGCAGTTTCGGATGCTGTCCACAAAGCAGCTCCTCGAGTGTGTCAGGGAGGGAGACTGGATGACATCCATAGACCTGACAGATGCGTACGTCCACGTGCCCATAGTGCCAGAACATAGGAGGTTTCTGCGCTTCGCAGTGGGAGAGAGGAATTACGAGTACTGCCGTCTTGCGGCGGAGGCGGGTCCCGAGTGTGTCGCCTTAAGACGGCCCTCTTGTTGGCGTTGGCGTCTGCTAAGAGGGCGGGCGACTTGTGTGCGCTCTCTGTCCATGCGTCTTGCCTGTCCTTTGGAGAGGGCGACGGCATGGTGGTATGGTGGCCCAATCCGGCTTTTCTCCCCAAGGTCATCACGTCGGCCTTTAGGTCGAGAGTCATCAGGATTAGGGCTTTCTATCCGCCACCGCATGCCTCCCCCGAGGAGGAGCGGCGGCACCTTCTGTGTCCTGTCAGAATGCTGAGGCATTACCTGGCCATGACGTCGTCATTCAGGTTAGGTGGTCAGCTGTTTGTGTGTCTGGGCCCCAAGAACAGGGGCGCCCCGCTGTCGGCTCAGTGGCTGGCGCACTGGGTCGCCACGGCTGTGCGGCGGGCGTATCAGACGCAGGGTCTGGCCCCCCCGGTGGGCTTCAGGTCGCATTCCACGCGTGGGATGGCGGCCTCTACGGCCCTTCTCAGGGGGGCGTCGGTCGAGGACGTCTGCCGTGCGGCTTCTTGGGCGTCGTCCTCCTCTTTCGTCCGGTCTTATCTTTGGATGTGTCGGACCGGTCGGGGGCCCATTCCGTGCTGAGTGCAGCGGACTGAGTTAGACCGTTAGGTCCCTCCTCTGAGGGGGCCTTCGGTTTACTTTCCGCCCTGGTTCAGGAGCTCTTGGGAGAGGCATCCTACAGGTGCGGTACATATATGTGTGTTTGGTCGGTCAGGTAGTCCACGTCAGGAGCCCTTGGGAGAGGCGTCCTGTGACTATGGATGACCTACATCTGTGTTACGTGGGGGTATCCTTGGTAGGAGTGGCCCTGTAACACGCATTGTTTCTTCTGCCCTGAGTCCCCTCACTGTGTGAGGGTCTTGCTCGGGCGGAGCTCCAATCACCCTTCGCTGGCCTGCTGGGAGTACATGTTCCTACGGCCTTCGCGTTGTGTCCCACTAGCGAAGTCCTAAGGGACGTAGCACCATGACGTAGAATTAATAGTTACCTAATGTAACTTAAGTTCTACGAATAGGTGCGTAGTCCCTTAGCTACGAGCCCATCAGGCCAGCCCGGCTTGGCAGAGTTCAAGAGGGGGTGCGGCCTTGTGCAGGGGCATTTATAGAGGAGGGTGGCTGGTGATTGGAGCAAATTATTTTGATCTCTCTGGCGTGTGACCTGGGGGTCACGAGTGATATCCCACTAGCGAAGTCCTAAGGGACTACGCACCTATTCGTAGAACTTAAGTTACATTAGGTAACTATTAATTATGTATGTATGTGTGTATGTGAATGTGAATGTGTATGTACTGTATGCATGTATGCATGTACTGCATGTATGTATGTGTATATGTACTGCATGTGTGTTTGTATGTCTGTATGTGTATATGTACTGCATGTATGTATGTTTGTATGTATGTATGTGTATATGTACTGCATGCATGTTTGTATGTATGTGTATATGTACTGCATGTATATTTGTATGTCTGTGTAGTGTATGTCTTTCACATATTTACTGCACATGCAATTATCAATTCTGCAGCATTGTGCAACAACAATACAGTCACTTACGTGTCTTCACGTAGAACAAACATACAGAATACCTTTATGGTAGAACTGTGACAAATGTAAACAATAAAACATACACACTCCTCATGAGTGAAAGCTGAAATTCACCTGAATGGTTCAATTTAGGAAACATTTTCAGGAAAAACAGATAAAGGAATGAAATTAGCTTGGCAGATTTTGGTTTTGAACTAGTTCAACAATTTTGTATGTGATGACAACTTCCTTCAGCTAAACGCAGACAAAACTGAAATGATTGTCTTTGGTCCCCAGAAACAAAGAGAGAGCGTCATCTGTCACCTACAGTCTCTCTCCCTAAAACCTTCAAACAAGGTCAGAAATCTAGGGGTAATACTGGACTCAGACTTAAATTTTAATAGCCACATCAAATCATCAGCAGCTTTTTACCATCTAAAAAACATTGCCAGGATCAAAAACATAATGTCTAAAGCAGACTTGGAGATTCTTATCCATGCATTTGTCTCCAGTAGGTTAGACTACTGCAATGGCCTGCTCACAGGTCTCTCCAAACAGGCTGTAAAACAGCTGCAGTACATTCAAAATGCAGCAGCTCGAGTCCTGACTAGAACCAGGAAGTACGACCATATTAGTCCAGTTCTCAGGTCTCTGCACTCGCTTCCTGTGGCTCAGAGAATAGACTTTAAAACAGCTCTGCTTGTGTACAAGTCTCTCCATGGCCTCGCACCAAAATATATTAGTGACATGTTAGTCCCATATGAACCAGCCCGGACTCTGAGGAGCACAGGGACTGGACTCCTGTTAGTGCCCAGAGTCAGAACTAAACATGGGGAGGCTGCTTTTCAGATTAATGCTGCTAAAATCTGGAACAATCTTCCTGAAGATGTGAGACAGGCCTTCTTTCTGACAATGTTTAAGACAAGGTTGAAAACAGTTCTATAGCTGTGCATACAACTGAGGGATTGTATATTGTATATTTTTATCTTTATTTTTAATGTACTGTGATTTTTTTATGATTTTAATGCTTTCTTATTTTTGTTCAGCACTTTGAGTTGCCTTGTGTATGAATTGTGCTATACAAATAAACTTGCCTTGCCTTGCCATGACTCAAGCGATGAAATGAGGAAATTTGGTTTGATAGGGAATAACTATTCAGAAGTCCTATGTATGTTTTATTTTGACTGACAATTGTATGAAAGTAACAGGTACATGTTCAAAAGCATTTGAAATGTGTTCATAGGAGAAACTGCTACGATGATGTGCACAAATGACTCCATGTTGTGGAGGTTGAACTAATAGTTATGAGAACTTTCAGTTCAGGAACACTATAGATATAGACAGACGCTTAGACCAAAGTTACAGAACTCGAACCTTTTGTACTGAACCTAAAACACAGTCTAACAATTCCTTAAACAAAAGTACTGCTTTGCACTTTCTTTTTCTGCAACACACTTTCTCCAGCTCACTACACACATACATAAGACACTTTGCACAATCAATAGATCCACGACATGGACCTGGAGTTGTGTGCAGCTGCGCCACAAGAGGGCGTCACTGTTCTGCGGTGACACATGCTCACAAAGAAGAAAATCCGGAAGCGGCAGCTCAGGCACGTGGTGCGGGATTTGTAAACAAACATCTCCCTTTTGAGAATAACTTCCAGACCTCGGCACGCGTTTTATCGGTGATTCTGTGACTTAAGAATGGAGGCGCGAAAAAACGGTGAGCTGACGTGTTATTCAGATCAATGTCTTGGATTCACCAACACCAGATCAGAGAATCAAACGGTTCAAACACAGGAAATGCAATAATAACAAACACATAGGAGCTGTTGGTCCTTAGAGAGCGGGAGGATCACCGCCCAGAAATGTTAATACATGTACAGAAATGTCCCGGATCATCACTGTCCTTAGGGTTAGCATCAGCAACAACCGCTCAATAACCCAGTAGATCCTGGACTGAGGCTGTGGATCCTGGACTGAGGCTGTGGATCCTGGACTGAGGCTGTAGATCCAGGACTGAGGCTGTAGATCCAGGACTGAGGCTGTAGATCCAGGACTGAGGCTGTAGATCCAGGACTGAGGCTGTAGATCCAGGACTGAGGCTGTAGATCCAGGACTGAGGCTGTAGATCCAGGACTGAGGCTGTAGATCTAGGACTGAGCCTCAATCTTAAAGTATTATTACAGTATTATTATAATTAGTTCTCACAAAATCCCAGGACAGAACTTGACTATATCTTCAATGCTTTAAATTCCCGTCATGTCACACTCACTGTTCTCCATTGATTTGTGATAATGTATAATAATAATAATAATGGATGTATAGAACATGAGGTGTGACGTTTGATTGTGACATATAAGGAAATGGCATGGTACGTAACTTTCAAACCACAACAATGATATTCTGTCACTATTTATTTTGACTTATTTATTTATTTCAATAAAAAAAGATAGTGACAGAATCCCATACTGTCACTAGTTCATATGAAAGCTCTTTGTATAACAGAGTATCAAACATTTCTACATTCTCACTTTCAGTCTGCAGCTGTCTTGTGTGTGGGTCCGACCTTGGCCTCAGTTTGATCCTATCTAAAGTCTCAGGTCAGGAGTGGTTCTGTAGATCTTATCTGACCCTGTTTGGCAGAGGAACAATAGTAGTGATGGGTAAATGAAACCTCACGTATCGTTTCGGCACATCCAACGAACTGTGTTGATACTGTGCCGCAACAGTGTTGCTTGTGCTGCTCTATACTGACACCTGGTGGATCTGATAAATCATTGCATCCAACTCACTGATTCAATGAGCTTTACATACTTGTCTGCACACAATATTACGTAACTGCATTGTCTGTGTTATTTTATTTTATGTGAAAATTAAAGTGATAGTTGTGAATGTATTCATTAAGAAAAATGTCATTGAGTGATGTTTTTTTTTGTTTTTGTTTTTTCAAAACAATAAGCATGTCCAAAGTGCACTGTAAACCCTGGCAACTAAAGTATACTTGAAAAAACCTTTGACATTTTCTGCACTTCAATTTCTCAAAATTATTCTTAAAGACTGTGATGTCAACATAAACTTTTCAGGTCCGACAGGGATTCGCACCCGGTTCTCTCAAACGCGAGGCGAGAGCGCTATCCACTCATCCACCATGCCTAACTAGATTTTGCGTTTCAAACTAAACCTTGATTGTAGATAAAGCGTGAAATGTGAAATACAAACATTGCCTTATTTGCTGTTATTTGCAGTATCACACTGCAGAATACTTTCTTTTAGTTGCAGGTTCCATTTTTTATACTGTAAAATGGGGTGCTTTTCCTTTTTGAAAGGGTTATTTTCTTTTTCTGAGAGCGGTTCATCCCGGTGACACTTGCAGATGCGGAACCTTTTAAACACAGTTTTCCGTGTCGGTGACAAGCGACACTGCGGCTGTATCGGTCACGTGGCTTTTTCATAAAGCGACACGCGCGCCGATACGAGGTTTCGCTAAACGAACTCGGCACATGCGCCGGTGTATCAGTGTTGCTGGACCCATCACTAAACAATAGCCTCCTTACACAAGTAGAGAATGTTACATAACTGTTTAAGAAGATGGGAACATTTGTGCATTTATTCTTTCAAAATGCTGCAAGGATAATAATTGGATGTGTGTGTGTGCGTGCGTGTGTGTGTGTGTGTGTGTGTGTGTGTGTGTGTGTGTGTGTGTGTGTTTGCTAATGTATGGTCATGTCTCTACTTTTGTGTTACTGTCTGCGACCTCACCTTCTCGGGGTCTACAGCTAGATGAGCAACCTGGTTTTTGCTGTATAAAATAAAAGTACCAAATACATTTTTCTGTCTGAAAAAGCTGATTAAATGATTTGATTAAGTCCAAAAGCATGTTAAAACTAGTGATGGAAGCAAACAAACAGTTGAGAGAGTGATAAGAAGGTTGTATGCATGTTGTTACCCAGGCCTCCTCCGCAGCTTTCTTCTTTGTGTTGTTGTTAGCGGCAGAGGCCACATGGACTCGGCCTGTGGGACCGGTTCAGTCTGTTCAGTCAGTTCATAGACCATGTAATCATATCAGTTTCCGCAGGGCTCTTCACCGAGGCTTCAATTAGAGCTGTCATGATTTACCACCGCTAAAGCTGAGGCCTCCAGCTCACTGTCCTCGAGGAGCATAAAGACACACACTGTTCTCACCAATGCAAAGTTGTGTCAAGACTGTGTCCTCAGTCCTGTGTAACGTCTGAAAGCTTCATCAAAATCACATTAAAACCAGGAATTATTAGAGCTCCTCATTTCCAGACGATGAGAGGCTTTTGCTGTTGGCCTTAATCGTCAGTGCACCGCAACAATGACTGTTATTATTACTGTCAAATCCTTGTGTTTTAGCTTTGCGAGTAAAGTTTGTGTCCTTCATGTTGGTGCCTGGTGCTGGAGGATGTTCCTCCTCATTATAATAAGTCACAGATACAAATTATGAGCTATAAAACTATTCACAAATATTTGATCCACTGGTGTCCCTGGTCTCTCTCTGGTCTCATGCTGGTCCCTCTCTTTGGGCCAACATGTCTGGACACCTGGCTCCCCATGGACCTCATGTGTCTCTCATGTGTGTTTGTTATTATTCCATCTCCTGTGTTCGAACTGTTTGATTCTTTGATCTGTTGTTGTTAAATCCACAACTTAGTAAAGTCCTTCGAGACGACTGCTGTGATTTTTGGGCGATACACAAATACATAGAAATGTATATTCAGTGTTTTGTTTCTTTGGGGTTTAATTCTTTCTTTTACTTCTCAGAGGCCCCAGTGAATGCGCAAGTCCCTCAGGAGCTGAGCGGAGTGCTGGGGCTGAAGGTTAGTCTCCTGTTTTATCCTCAGAACATTATGAATTTTAGAAGCAAAGTTGTCTCAGCTTTTTGTTTGTGAATATAAAAACATAAGAAACACAGGAATAAGGCTTTATTAAGCTAAATTCATTATTCTTTGTAAATACAATACGTTTTAAATGACTATTGTGTCTGTTCCTTGGTGTCACGCCACCGCATTAGGGCTGGGAAAACGAAATTCGATATTAGAATATAAAAATAAGTTAAAGACATTCGAACGAATTTTAGACAGCCCTTAATATTCGATTATTATGCTAGCATGGGCTTTGATGCTAACGGGGTTAAGCTTAGGGCTTTTTGTGTCAAGTTCTCCACGAATGCAGCTCTGCAGCGTCTCTGTGTTCGAGACCTACCTGAGACTTGATATAACAGCAGGATGTGTTCACGGAGCAAAGCCCGCTGCGCCACGGGTTTATTTTATTATCAGCCAGTACGTCTGTATCGGCGAACACGTTAGCAGCACTTGTTTACAGTCACGGCAGAATGAGAACTCAGGCTGGAGGCATATGTTCACAAGCACTGTGTCCCTCATTGTCAGTCCTGGTTTAGTCCTGGTTTAGCTCCGTTTTGGCTGTTTTCGAGAGTTTTGCTCTGATCGGCTTGTGTCCCCGTAACCTAATTGCGGCTCTCTGATTGGTTGCCGCACATATGGCCAGCGGAAAAAGGGTTTGCTTATTTACACCCAGTGAGTTTACAAGCATTTATTGTTTAAAATAGATATTCTAATATATTTACATTGATATTAATAAAACAATTAAATTTGATGTGAAGTCCCCGCCCTACACCGCATTAGTGTGACCCAAGCTCTCTCTCTCCCTCTTTCTCCCTCTTGAAATTGGAGCTTGAAATTGACAACCTATCGTATTTAAAAAGATCTTTCATTTGTATTTGAGTATTGTGTCTGTTCCTTCGTGTGACATCAATCCATCGCATCAGTCTGACCTGAGCATTGTCTTCCCACAGCCTCTCGTTTGGTCCAAAGCCAAAGTGTTCACGCAGGCGTTTCTGAAAAAGAGCATTCCCAGCGGCTCAAAGTCCGACGTGAAGGAAATCCTTTCTCACAAAGCCCTGGTTCTGGAGTACGGCCGCAAAAATACCAAATGCAAACAGAAGAAAGCCAAAGGACTCAACGCCAAACAGAAGAGGGACCTGAAGATCTTTGACATCAAACCAGAACACCAGAAGTACGTTTGAATTGTATATAATCATAGTATTGATGTTGAGTTATGAGCATTCAAGATGGTTATACAGTGGTCCCTAGTTTATCGCAGAGGTGATGTGTTCTTGAAAAATAGTCCTGCATTTAGTGAAGTCCTTGAAATAGCAGCTATAGACCGGAGAAAGACCGGAGAGAGGCCAGAGAGAGGCAAGAGAGAGAGGCCAGAGAGAGAGGCCAGAGAGAGAGGCCGGAGAGAGAGGCCAGAGAGAGGCCAGAGAGAGAGGCCGGAGAGAGAGGCCGGAGAGAGAGGCCGGGGAGAGAGGCCGGAGAGAGAGGCCAGAGAGAGAGGCCAGAGAGAGAGGCCAGAGAGAGAGGCCGGAGAGAGAGGCCAGAGAGAGAGGCCAGAGAGAGAGGCCGGAGAGAGAGGCCAGAGAGAGAGGCCAGAGAGATGGCAGATTGTTGGAGCAAAATAAGTTCCGTTTCCTGTAACAGTGTGATGTCATTGTTACCATTATGATGTCACTCTCAGTTTTCCGCCTTTTTTAGAATCAAAATGATTAGTTCTAGTATTTCCTGAAGTGAAATTACGTTCTTACAAGTTTTTGCTGCCTCCCTCTGGTGGCGTTACAAAAAGATATAGACAGAAAGCATTTTTTTCGATTCCCATTTTTGATGTACATGACATTTGTTCCTTTATGTGATCTGTGTTTTCATAATCCTGTCTTTCTTCAATTGTAGATACGAGCTGTTCCTTCCTCTTCACGATCTCTGGAAACAGTACATCACTGACCTGTGCAACGGCCTGCAGCCAAACACGTGCGTTTGTCCAGACAATATGAGGGTTTTTGGGGGTTTTTTGGGTGAAATTTTCAGTTTCAGTATAAATCATATTTTGGAATATAGACAAATTACTAGAAAAACTATTCTCATAAACGTCATAATTACGTCAAACAAAAGAAAAAGACTTTGAGGCGTTACATACAGTATGTTTCATATACTGCTCTGCTCTGTGCTCTCAGGGGCGGCTGTAGTGAGTGATGCATCCTGGGAGTCCTCTTGCTGTTGTGTGCACCTGAATCATTTAGAACTCAGACACAAGTCTGGAAACTCACATACATTTAGGAACCAGTCACAGAACGGGGAGGGACCACAGATGTGTGATATTATGTGCAGGCTGTTTCTGCTTAAACCTGTCACCTCATGGACTAGAGGCTACTCGTGGTACTGCGGCCTAAATCCTGTGGTCTGTAAGGAGATTTCCCCTTACAGACCATGTCTCTTGTTCTGAAATCCATCCATTGGTTATCCATAAATCCACACTTTAGTGCCACAAACCTTTCTCGCTCTGATCTGTGTCAGACTGTTTAGTCAGAAAATTCATATGTCCCTCTCTGATCTCTCTGTCTCTCTCTCTGGCTGCTCTCTGGTTTCTCCCTCTCCAGTCTCTCTCTCTAGTCTCTTTCTGCAGTCTCTATCTCTGGTCCCTCTCTAAAGGAACAATATGTCTGGCCAAAAGTGGTACTGCACCCTGGGTCAGGTTGCCAGATATGCAGACAAATCCATCTGGGACCATATTACTTGAATAGACAAGAGTTTTGTTAACAACAAATCTTTAACCAACACCTTTTTCACAAAGACCCTGATAGAAATCCTTGCTTTATTCCTTGTTTTGTCATTAATGATTTGAGAATCATAACAAGACCTTTTTTAGTTCTGCGGCCACATGTTACTTTACTAGTGAGTTTAGCTTGACACGGTGAGTTCTGGCAACCCAGATCGGGGACTTTCTGATTGGTAAAACGGTGGATGGCGGGACATCGAAATGAAAACAAGAACAAGATAAACTCATTTTGAAATGTATATATCCCATGGATCTATTATAATAACTGGATAGGGTATTACTAGCTTGGAGCTGAATAACTCATGTGCTCAGGGGATTCTCTCCGTACTGCAGACTGAACCAGACTAAATTCACGTGGGCTACCCAGAAATGTTCCCCATAGAACTCAATGCATATTAAAACAGCTCAACCTCAGCTGACAGAGAACCTACAGCTTTCATAAAGGTTTGATTTTGTGGGGATTTTAGTGTCCCTTGTCATTCTGAACTTTTTTTCTTCTTAAATCTTTCGGTTTTGTTTAAATCCACACTTAGTGCCACAAACTCTGCTCGTCTGGCTTTTGCTCTAACTCCCGCTCTGATGAACTGCTCTGATTGGTCAGAGCGCGGCAGAGCCCCTCTGTGCACGTGCGTGAGACCCGGTGTGAGACCCACACACGCGTGTTTGGCGCATTATGGGAGATCATCCACTGCGCAGAACCGGGAGGACCAGACGATGCCCAAATACAGGCGAGTTTCACATAGATCTTTGCGAGTTCCAGGCGACTTCCGCTAATCTTTCAGCCCCCATGCTGTCACAAAGCGCCACTGAGCACAACCATTCATTTGAATAGGGCGCCATCTTGGATCGCCGGGGCTTGATATATCCCGGCTGAACTGCTGTTATCAGTTAAAGAAGTATTGGAAAATATCATGGTTTTTTAGGGCCATTTAATGATGACTTGACCTGAAATTCTTACATATTGCTACTTTAAAGGTTGGTGAATCCTGGTCTATGGTACAAACACGTACATTTGTTTTTCACAGAAATCCACAGTTGGTTCAGGGGAAACTTTTAAAGGCGGATCTCCACGGTGCAATCATCAAAGGTGTGTGAGTGTGTGCATGTGTCGTTGTCCCCTCTTTTGGGACTAAAAAAGGCTTCATTCATTCATTTGTTCAAATAAATGATAAGATTTGCTGATCTGAGAGATAAAAAACTAGTAAATTAACTATGATCTGTTTTTTTTGCAGTGGTTCGTTCCAAATGCGCAGCATACGTCGGCCTAACAGGGATTTTGATTCAAGAATTCAAACACATTTTCAAAATCATCACGAAAAAAGACAAATTAAAAGGTTTGAGACATTGTTTTTTACACCTCTCCCTGATTTCTCACAGGGGTGATGTGTTCTAAAAATAACCCACAAGGAGCAGCTTCAGTAGAAAGTGATTCATTCAGGATCATGTGTTATATTCTTGAATCCTTTGGGGAGCTACCTCTAAGGGGGTGGCGAGCTACCGGTAGCTCCCCCGTCACAGTATGATGACCAGAGAGTGGGAGACCAGAGAGTGGTAGACCAGAGAGTGGGAGACCAGAGAGTGGGAGACCAGAGAGTGGGAGACCAGAGAGTGGGAGACCAGAGAGTGGGAGACCAGAGAGTGAGAGACCAGAGAGTGGGAGACCAGAGAGTGGGAGACCAGAGAGTGGGAGACCAGAGAGTGGGAGACCAGAGAGTGGGAGACCAGAGAGTGGGAGACCAGAGAGTGGGAGACCAGAGAGTGGGAGACCAGAGAGTGGGAGACCAGAGAGTGGGAGACCAGAGAGTGGGAGACCAGAGAGTGGGAGACCAGAGAGTGGGAGACCAGAGAGTGGGAGACCAGAGAGTGGGAGACCAGAGAGTGAGAGACCAGAGAGTGAGAGACCAGAGAGTGAGAGACCAGAGAGTGAGAGACCAGAGAGTGAGAGACCAGAGAGTGAGAGACCAGAGAGTGGGAGACCAGAGAGTGGGAGACCAGAGAGTGGGAGACCAGAGAGTGGGAGACCAGAGAGTGGGAGACCAGAGAGTGGGAGACCAGAGAGTGGGAGACCAGAGAGTGGGAGACCAGAGAGTGGGAGACCAGAGAGTGGGAGACCAGAGAGTGGGAGACCAGCTGGTCTGTGGCTAATGTGTGTTTGTGCTCTGGCAGTGATCCCCAAGAGGCTCAGCGTGTTCGAGATCGAGGTCAACGGTTTCGTGTCTCACATTTACGGCAGCGGAATCGAACAGCGAGCGAGCGAGCGGTCGGCCAAGAAGTTCAAATACAAGGGAGCCATCGACCTGTGAGGAGGAGCAGTGAGGAGGAGCAGTGAGGAAGAGCAGTGAGGAAGAGCAGTGAGGAAGAGCAGTGAGGAGGAGCAGTGAGGAGGAGCAGTGAGGAGGAGCAGTGAGGAAGAGCAGTGAGGAAGAGCAGTGAGGAGGAGCAGTGAGGAGGAGCAGTGAGGAGGAGCCATCGACCTGTGAGGAGGAGCTGCCTTTCAAAGCTTCAGTGATCACATGTGAAGGAGAATGTCAGGAAACTGTCTTTTCCTCTAAAGGATTTTTCTTCAAATTTCATTTTGATAGACTCAACTCGACTCCAATTTGGAAAATGTCAGATAACCTTGTTGTTGCTATAAACATATTTTTTGCTTTGAAATAAGTCAAGGACGATCTGCGGCTTTTTTTCCTCTATCACAATGGAACTAAATGCGACATTGCGTAATATTTTAATTACATAGGAATTGTTGTATTTGTTCCCAGATTACAGGTCCACATATACTGTATAACATTTTAAACTGGGGTTATTATCATTTATTAAAAACTCACAGATTTTCCTCATCACAGAGCTGATTGAGTCTCATTTGGGTTGCCAGTTTGTCAGGTGAATTTAGCCAGTTGTGGCTGCATCTTTTGTTGAAATTACAAAAAAAGCAGTACACATTTACAGTTTTTTCCTGTTGCTTGAACACTATAGACCAGGGGTCACCAACGAACGAAGAACTGTGTCTTTATTCACAGCATCACAGTTAAAGGAGTTGAAATAATGAGTCCATAGAACTATCACATAAACCTACAGTAGAAACATGTAATGAGCTCAAACAGCTCGGTTTGTTCATGTTTTTGTTCTGAAGAGGAGAAAGTAGCAGCGTAAATGAGACGGCTTTGGTTTCTAAACTCCTGTGAGATCGCCATCATGTGTGACATGATTTATTTAGAAATTTGAGAGTTGACTTTTGTATTTCCCATGAGTTATTTTTTGTACAAATAATACATTGGTTTTATATAGCGCTTTTCTGGACACTCAAAGACGCTTTACATGTCATTACTCTTTCACTCCATACACGGTGGTGATAAACTACTACTGTAGCCACAGCTGCCCTGGGGCACACTGACAGAAGCGAGGCAACCAGTATGTGCCATCGGCCACTCCCACCACCAACCAGTCACACACACATCAGACTCATTCTAGGCAATGGGGGTGTCTTGCCTAAGGACACAACAGCAGTTTGGTACTTTACAGCCGCAGCCGCCCCACTGTGGCACCTGGTGTTCCCAGAGGTTAAGTGTCTTGCCCAAGGACAAAACGACAGCAGACAGTGGGAGTCGATGGTGAAGGTCGGGCTCGAACCCACGACCCTCTGGCTCAAAGGCTCTACCAACTGAGCTACTGTCGCCTTGATAAAAATTTTAGTGGCTAACTAGTTAAAATGGGATATTGTGATTTCACAAGACTGTCTTAGAAGTGATCATTTGAAAATGTTCAATTTGAAAAATGTGCACTTAGAGAATATATAAAAATAAAGTGTTGCATATTGATATTTATCAGTTTCTTTCTATATATATTTATTGTGAGAAATTATTGTGATTATCAGTGTTTCCACAAAGACAAATATCATTAATTATTAATAATAACAGAGTTAAAGGTAAATTGAGCAAATTGGCTATTTCTGGAAATGTATGTAAGTATGTAACAAATTGGTAGCTCTTCGCTTTAACCCGAGAAGTAGCTCTTGGTTTCAAAAAGGTTGGTGGCCCCCGATGTAGACACACGCTTAAACCAAAGTTACAAAACCTGAAACTTTTGTATACAAAACCTGTGTTTTAGGTTCAGTATACTGAACCTAAAACACAGTCTAACCATTCTTTAAACAAAAGTACTGATTTGCACTCTACTTTCATTTTTGCAACACACTTTCTCCTTCTGCAACACACTTTCTCCTTCTGCAACACACTTTCTCTTTCTGCAACACACTTTCTCCTGCTCACTACACACTGTCATACATAAGACACTTAAATGCAATCCTGAGTTATCATTGGAAAAACACATCTATTCAAAATACCACACATTGGGCCTCATGTATGAAACTTGCGTACGGCCAAATCAGGGTGTAAATGATGCGTACTTTTCCGCATTTATCAATCTGGACGTGAGCGTGGGGCGAGAGTAGCTCAGTTGGTAGAGCATTGGCCTTAAGGCCAGAAGGTCGTGGGTTCATTTCCCACCTCTGCACCTTCTCCACCGACTCCCACTGATGACTGCTGTCGTTGTGTCCTTGGGCAAGACACTTAACCCCACTTTGCCCAAAGCCCACACTGAAAGATCAAGGCTATACTCACACTCAGAGAGCAGCCGCCCTCCTGTGGACTCACCACCTGCAGAGGGTCAGTGAGGGGCTGGTGCTATGAGACTTGGGTGGCATCTCTGATTGCCACCCCCCTGACCCAGAAATGGATTAAAGGGTAGAAAATGGATGGATGGATGGATGGACGTGAGCGTACGGTACGCACAGAATTTACACCAAGTCAATAGGTGGTGTAAATGTGTATGCTCATTTCACCCTTCGTAACAACACGCCAAAACACACATGAAATTCAAGATTTTGACAACAATAAACATATTCCCACTCTGGCAAGATTATAAACTGCGTTTTCATTGCGCATCATGTTTCTAAATTTGAATTTGCGCATCAGAAAAACACTAATGGAAACAGATCATGATGAGGAGCCTCTTCTGTTTCTATGATTTTAAATCTGACTTCTGTGTGTATTATTTTGATCTGTTTTTAAAATGTGAAGCGCTTTGTGATCCTGGACAGTGAAAGGCTCTATACAAATACACTTTACGCGACAGGGACGTGTGACCCATCTATTGCTTTGTAAATCTGTGGCAAGCCTGCATGCGTTGCGTGATTACGCACGGCAATCTGTTTTTCCTCATTCACATCTGGTAAAGCAATGTATTACTTCATAAGATTTGTGTAAGCCTCACACAGACACAGAAAAACGCACCGATGGATGGTATTGCTCACTCCAAATGTCTCACTGCCCTGTCCAGACTCACTGCTCTGTCCAGACTCACTGCTCTGTCCAGACTCACGGCTCTGTCCAGAGTGCGCAGCGGGTCCGTGAGAGGTCGCACCGCAAAACTCCTGTCATTCAGAAGTTTTGGCTCCAGAGTTTCTTTGTAAAATCTGGATCGCAAAAGCTCTCTCAGTGTACAATGCTTCAATGCGCACTTCTACCCCGAGCCAGGCTGCGTCCAAGACGCTGCAGACGCTTCATTGATGAGAGCCACCGCTGCAATATGAATTAATTAATTAATTCATTCATTCATTCTTTATCTATTCACTTCTACAATTCAAGAGAGATTTTTCTAATGTATCAAAACATTTTTGCAAATTTGTTCAAAACGCAGCTGAATATATAGCGTATATTTTTTACATAAACATGAACAAACAAACGTGCCTTTTGAAGCTTTCAAACAATCTTTTTGGCCGGCTTCCGTGCTGACCTGTTGCAAAAACGGGCGTGAAACACGCGATTGCTGCATAATTCTAGGCGTGCCTTTCATGAATACGTTCATTCTACGTCATGGTACTACGTCCCTTAGCGGACTTCGCTAGTGGGATATCACGTGACCCCCAGGTCACAGACGCCAGAGAGATCAAACAAAAAATGCTCCAATCACTAGCGACCCTCCTCTATAAAGGCCCCTGCTCCATAGCCGCGCCCCCTCTTTCACTCTGGCGCCGATTGAGATCTACCACAGTACTTACTTCGTTCTGAGATGTCTTCCATTGTTCGTCCGAGTTCCCCTTCGCCCTCCGGCGTCGGACGTCGTCGCTGCTCTTCGTGTCGGGTCAGGCTCCAGCGCACGGACCAGCATGCCAGCTGCTTCATGTGCCTGGGTTCGGGCCATGCGGCGTTGAGCGCTAGCTGCGCCTCGTGTCTCGCTCTCCCCAGGGAGGAGAGCGAACGCAGGCGCGCGTTCTTCGCCGCTGCAGCGCCCCCTCCGGACTCCTCTCAGGACGAGGAGTCTGAGATTGACTGGGCCCCACTCGACCTCCCGCCCCTGCCCGCGGAATGGGGTGACTGCGAGGTTGGAGAGGCTTCGGAGGACGGCTCTCTCCTCACTCTGGACGAGGTGGTGTCGAACCCGGAGCCGGACCGCTTTCCGCTGGACCACATGCCTGGTCTCTACTCCTCCGCGGCGGCCATCATGGATGCTCCTCTACACCGCAGCCGGTCCAGACGGTGGAGGACTTCACCTCGGTGGGCGCCACCACTCGAGGGAGGAGGAGGAAACAACCCACGTTGTGCCCGCGGATGGACCCAATCCTCCATTACGCGACACGTGAGTGGCCAAAGCCCCTAGCAGCCAAGAGGCCTGCTCTGGGGTACGGCATGTACTGCAGCGTGCAGGACTGGTCCTGGACCGGTGGTGTCCCGGACATAGAGGACGCATGGCCCTGCAGCCCTCCGCATCCGTGTGGCCCGGCGCCAGACCTCTCCTTCCCTCCGAGCGGGACAGGATGTCTTTGGCGATGCTGGACAGGTGTTATGCCAATGCGGCTCAGGTCGTCGCATTGGCTAACAACATGGCGTTCATCACGGGGGCCCTGGATAGGTCGCTCTCCTCTGGCCAGGCGCTCAGTGGAGACCTCCTGTCACAGGCTAGGACCACCTCCGCGGCGATCCTGCGCATGTGCCAGGCGTTGGCCGTGGATGGTCGCCGCTCCATGGCTGCAGCCCAAGTCGGGGCCAGGCACCTTTGGCTTGGGCTGGCTAACATCAGGGAGGCGGAGAAGAGGCAGTTGCTGGACCTGCCCATCTCCCAAACGTCCCTCTTCGGCCCGTATATGCAGGCCCTGGTGGAGAGACTGGAGGCTGCAGCTAAGGACTCGGCTAGGCTAGCCGGGGTGGTAAGAATTCTTTCAATAAAGGCCGACCGGCATTTCATCAGTACTCGTTGTCTGAGTCTCATTTGGGGGTACGTAACATGTCTAATGTGTCTGATTGTGTTACTTCCCGGGCCCATAACGTTGCTCCGCTAGGCCTGCAGCCCCCAGAGCAGGGTGTGCAGTGCGCTACGCGAGCTACGAGCTCCGGTACTCTGATCCATGCTATGCCCTCCCAGAGAGAGGTCAGGCGGAGGGATCTGGTGAGTAGTGATGTGTGTGCTTCGACTGAACACGTGCTAGCCCCTCTGAGCTACCAGGCTAAGCACGGGGTTTCCCACTCCAGGGGCTCGCCCCCCCTCCATGAGGCAAGAGCCAGGGGGGGGCGGAGCAATCGAGTCACATGGCATGAGCAGGCCCGTACTTATGACGTCCGGCCTGCAGGACACGTGACCGCCCCCGGCGCACACGGTATGACGCAGGGGGCCCCCCTGCCCTTTCGTCCACCCCCCCTCCCTGCTAGGAACACCAGGAGAGGGCGGGGCCGTGACGTCTCGTGTTCCAGCTCCCGTTCCGCCCCTCACAGACTTCTACAGCATCTGGAGGGAGCAGGGATTACTGGCGGATCCGTGGCTGGAGAAGACATTGTGCAGGGGTTACGCACTGCAATTCTCCCGAAAGCCACCGCCGTTCTGGGGCATGCGGGCAGCGCGCTCTCAGGTACGGGGATCGCTAGTGGCACTACAAGCGGAGGTCTCCTCTCTGCTAAGTCGAGGCGCAGCAGTAGAGGTGGACCCACAGGACGCCGCCAGGGGGCTCTACTCCCCTTACTTCTTAGTGCCAAAGAAGTCAGGAGGGGTGCTGCGCACTTTGAACGAGTGCATTTCCAAGCGGCAGTTTCGGATGCTGTCCACAAAACAGCTCCTCGAGTGTGTCAGGGAGGGAGACTGGATGTCCTCCATAGACCTGACAGACGCTTACTTTCACGTGCCGATAGTTCCGGAACACAGGAAATTCCTGCGCTTCGCAGTGGGAGAAAGGAGTTACGAGTACTGCCGTCTCCCCTTTGGCTACGCGCTCGCTCCTCGGACCTTCTAAAAGTGCGTGGAGGCGGCACTGGAGCCGCTCAGACGCGCGGGGGTAAGGATATTAACCTATATAGACGATTGGTTAATACTGGCCTCATCCAGGGAAGTGGCCGTGAGTCACACGCACTGGGTCCTTTCCCACATACAGCGTCTGGGCTTTGTGGTGAACAGGGAGAAGAGCAGGCTGCAACCGGCTCAGCGCATGATCTATCTCGGCCTGCAGCTAGACTCTGTGACGTTCCGTGCTGCATTGTCCGAGGACAGACGGAGGAAGATTACCCGTCTAGCCAGGGAGGTTCTAGCTGGCCCCAGGGTCCCCGCTCGGCGCCTCAGGTCCCTGCTGGGGATGATGGCGGCGGCTCATGCTGTGGTGCGGCTAGGCCTTCTCCACATGAGAAATTTTCAGAGATGGTTCTCACGCCTCAGGCTTCACCCCTCCCGGGACGGGGGGATGCTGATCTGGGTTCCCCAAATGGCAGCATCGGACATCAGATTCTGGCTCACTCCGGGTCTATTGCAGGACGGAGTGACTCTGGCCTGCGCCGTGTCTCACGTGGAGGTGTTCACGGCCGGCTGGTTTGGAGCATTTTAACCTCTGTCTTTTAAAAGTTATTCTAAAAACCCACGCTTTTAACATTTGTTTTTATCAAGCGAATCGGTTGGATTACGCGCCTTTTAACAGCTGTGCCCTAAAAGGATTATTGTCACTCTCCCTCGGACTTTTTATTCACGTCTGAATCTGCTGGTAGCAAGCCGGCTAGCAAGCCGGCTAACTTCCGTATACCGTAACCATGGACACAACACAACTCACTAACATTTACAAAGAAATCTTTAAGTCACAACTCACTTCATACAGCTCCACAATCAAAAAACCGGTACATACCATGTCACCCGTAGAACTGCAATTGACTGTCAATAACCTCTCCATCGAATTACTCCTGGAACACTTCATGGACATAGCATTTAGACAATCACAACACCTCTCACTCACCGCTCAACACGACACTGTTCTCTGGGACCCTGTAATCTGCCCGAACCCCTCATCCTGCTCAACCCCACTCCAAAGCAATACCTCATGTATTGTGGTCCAACGAAAGGACCCGCCCGCTCCTGGGCCGAGCTTTGCTTCCGTGCTCTTCCCGGAGCATCCAGCGCGCTGCCCGGTTCCGGATCCTTCGCTGCCTCCTCCAATCCCGGAGCCAACGGTGCCTGACTGTCCAGTCCCAGACCATCATCCCCGGAGCCAGAGCAGCCTGGAGCAGAGGCGGCAAGACCGCAGAGCGTCCATGCCCACCCGCCGCAAGCTGGTCGAGGAGGCAGTCCGCAGGCGCTCCGTGGGCCCTCCAAGCTGTGACCCAGCGCGGAGCCCCAAGAGCCCGGACACTACGCGGGGCTTGGCTGACCCTGAGGCAGCCGTGGAGGGTTCGAAGACGTTCGAAGACAGCGCGGAGTCCTCCCGCGAATGCTGCCTCAGCCCCGGGAGACTCGCTGCGCCATGTAACGGTGAGTAGCCCCACAGACGCACGGTGCACAGCGCAGAGCGTAGCAAACGCCGGGGCAACCGTGGGGGGATCCCCTCGCTCTAGCGCAGTGCGGAGTCCCCCTGTGAACGCTGTCCTGGCTCCGGAGGGGTCACTGCGCTCTGACGCAGCGCAGGACCCCTGCGTGAATGCTACCGCTCCCCCCACGGATAACAACGCGCCGTCTGCTGCTGGAGGCTCTCCCTGCCTTGGCTCGGTGCGATGTCCTCCCACGACACCCCACGCCTCAGCCTCAGTCCCTCCAGAACCACATCGGTCTCCTGCACTCTGCTCCATCCCTCTGCTCTTCCCTCACGGCACCTCCTTAAGCGCTCCTGGCCTCTCTCAGCCCGCTCCAGACCCACCTCAGCGCCCCTCTCCTCCCATCACAGCCACTCCAGCGCCAGTCATAACACCCTCCCCACGACCTCTGTTTGCACCCACAACTCTTCTGGTGGGTGACTCAATTATCAAACACTGCAGATTTTTTAATGCTTCCACTCACTGTTTCCCTGGAGCCACCGTCACCACGCTGCTGGACAAAATACCTGGACTGCTTAAAAACGCCCCATCTACAATAACCCGTCTTATCATTCACATCGGTTCCAATGACGCTTCATCCCGCCAGTCAGAAACCACAAAGCTCCATTTTAAAGATCTTTTTAATCTTTTATCAAGTTCAGGAAAATCTGTTTTTATCTCCGGCCCCCTACCCACTCTAAACCGAGGGGAGGAACGTTTTAGCAGGTTATTAGCTCTACAAACCTGGCTCAAATTCTCTTCAACCCTCCACAATTTTGGTTTTATTGACAATTTTAATTTATTCTGGCACCGCTCCTCCTTCTTCAGACCCGATGGACTCCATATCAACCCCCTTGGTAATCGTTTCCTCACATCCAACATCATCCACTCAGTACAGTCCCACACCACCTTCATCTGACTATCTGCCTCTTCACCCTCCGCATTACCTCCTCTCCCCCCTTGTCATCGACCCAGCCCCTGCTCTTCCCCTCAGTCAATCCCTGTCATCTCCAGACCCCGACCCCACAGGACCTCCTCCAGAGAACTCTCCCTCCCCTGTCTCATCCCGGTTCCCCTTTGCTCCTCTACAGCCCCCACTTTGGACCCCTCACCTACAATCTTTGGACTTTTAAACATCAGATCCATCAACAATAAATCCTTCATCTGTCAGGACTTCGTCACTCACAACAACCTGGACTTCATGATTTTAACAGAAACATGGCAAGTGCAAGGCGACTGCACCCCCCTCATTGAAGCGACCCCCCCGGACTACACCTTCCTCCACCAGCCACGCCTGTCAGGGAAGGGAGGGGGGGTTGCAGCTATTTTTAAGAACACTTTTAAATGCACTCCTGGTATCCAGAATGTTTTTACTTCATTTGAACACCTGTCTTTTATCATTTCTTGTAATATCCCTGTGTCTGTTTTAATTATTTATAGACCCCCTAAACCCAGCCCTTTTTTTATTCAAGAATTCTCCAATCTTTTATCCCAGTGTATGGCCCTCTACAACAAAGTCTTAATCCTAGGTGATTTTAACATTCATGTCTGCTGCCCCCTCAAACCACACCCTTTAACCTCTGATTTTATTGATTTAATCGAGTCTTTTAATCTCCTCCAAATAGTAAATGTCCCCACTCATTCTAAGGGCCATACACTGGACCTGGTTTTAATGTTTGGCCTCAGCGCAGGAAATGTCAACACCAAGGATATCTGTGTGTCGGACCACTTAGCTATTTTATTTGACGTTATTTTAGCCCCCCAGTCTGCCTCCAGCGGGTCATTTTATCACTCTCGTGTTTTTAACTCCACCTCTGCTCTTAAATTTTCCCAACTTTTTACCGCAGCTTCCTTGACTACTTTTAACCAACATTTTAGCCTGGAGGAGCAGGTCTCCTCCTTTTTATCAGACATCACTTAGGATTTTAGACACCATTGCACCTTTTAAACAAAGAAACCCCACCAGAACACCACAACCATGGCTCAATGAAAATACTCGCACACTATTACGCACCTGCCGACAATATGAACGGAAATGGAAAAAGACACAACTCACAGTATTTCACCTCGCCTGGAAAGACAGCCTCAAACAATATCAACACGTAGTCAAGGAAGCAAGAACCTTATTTTATTCAAATACCATCAGTCAAAACATTTCAAATCCTAGAGTTTTATTTCATTTTAATTTTATCAAAAAAATCACTGATATCCGGGCCCAAATATCTGCTTCCAGCCAAGCAATTTTTATAGACAGAGAAACTCTGGATTTTAATTGTTTTACTAATTTTATGCCTTTATCCCTTTCTCTTTTATCTGACATTTTATTCCACATGAAACCAACCACGTGCAGCCTCAATGTCATCCCCACCAAATTTCTCAAAGATGTTTTTAATGTGGTTGGACCCTCCATTTTATCAATCATTAATCAGTCCCTGGACCAAGGTCTTGTCCCATCCAGTTTTAAACATGCTGTGGTCCAGCCACTTTTAAAGAAGCCTAATTTAAGCACTACTGATTTGAACAATTTTAGACCCATTTCAAAACTTCCTTTTTTATCCAAAGTTTTAGAGAAAATTGTTTCAATTCAGATTTTAGATTTTATTAATGAGAACCACATCTTTGAGAAATTCCAATCAGGTTTTAAAGCACAACACAGTACAGAGACAGCCCTCCTTAGAGTTTTAAATAACCTTCTTTTAACCACAGACAGCGGAGGGTGCTCTATTTTAATTCTTTTAGACCTAAGCGCAGCCTTCGACACGATCGACCACAGGATTTTATTGGATCGCCTCAAAACGTGGGTTGGCATCAGAGATACTGCACTTGGTTGGTTTCATTCTTATCTTTTAGACAGAACCTTTGCGGTCACCATGGGTGATTTTACCTCCTCTACAGCCCCCATTACCTGTGGTGTGCCGCAAGGTTCTATTTTAGGTCCCATTTTATTTTCTATTTATATGCTCCCCCTAGGACACGTTATGGCCCGTCATAACGTGTCCTTCCACTGCTATGCGGACGACACACAGATCTACCTCCCGCTGAGACCAAACGACCCTGGAAGTCTGGCTGCTGTGGTCGACTGTTTTAACGATGTGAACCGTTGGATGGCCCACAACTTTTTACAGCTCAACACCTCCAAATCTGAAGTCCTCCTCATCAACCCGCCTCCATCTATATCCCACATCTAAACCCACCTCGGCCCCCTTTCCTCAAACATCACTCCCTCCGCCCGTAACCTTGGTGTCATTTTTGATTCTCACCTCACTTTCCGCTCCTACATCAATAAAACCACCCAAACCTGCTTCTATCACCTCCGCACAATCTCAAAGATTAAAAACATCCTCACTCCTCCCGATCTCCATAAAGTTGTCAACGCCCTTGTGGCAGCCTAGGAGTAGTGGGATATAATGGAGAAAATAAGTGGAATTATAACAGGTTAAAATATGTAAGTAATGAAATAGACCAAGCAACGCCACGACCGGAGTTTCACCGGAAGAGTACTGTATAAAATAAAGACACACAGGTAAGTATTAAAAGATTAAAATGCACCAGGTTCCAAGTTTAACAGGGTTAACAAGTTTATTTTACAGTGTAATCAATGACAGTTCTGTATGTAATGAAATAGATAAAACTCAAATGCTACATTCATACTCTCTCGTGCACCCAAACTCACATCCACTGCCTATTGCACATTCCCACAAGTAGCGTGCGCCCCAGAGCCGGGATGCAGCACTTGCTAAAGTGCGTGAGTGCAATCGAAGCAGCGATGCAAAGCTGCGGAGCCAAGCAGCAGGTTAGAAAGAGCGGAGGCGAAGCAGCTAAAGCGAAGCAGCTGAAGCTGAGCAAAGCAAAGCAGCAGGGGGGCGTGTGCCAGTGCCGCTGGAACGCAGCAATTCGAAGTCACAAACACGCGCGGTCCACAACTTTAGGCCAGAGGAGGAGGCTGCGCTCAGAGCAGCCACTATGAATGGGCGGGCCGACCCGCGCCACTAGTGGTGCGTAATGCTGACCACAACCAGTTTTTTTATACACGCCACAGCGCATGGGACTGCGCAGCTCCTAGGCTTGGGTCAAGCAGCGTGACTACAGAGGGTGGATCACATTACAAACTGTGCCCGGGCGACTTTATGAATGACATTAAAGCCTGCATGGTTGTACCTGTCGCTGCAGTCGAAAGCACGCTACGGGAGCCTATGGTGCATGAGGGTGTAGACCCAGAGGAGTGAAGACACTGAGCTGACGCGCAGAGGTTTTAGATGCTTTGGGGAACCAGACAGCGGCACTGGATGCGTGGAGCCAGTGTTGCCAACTCCTCAGTAAGGAAAGTAGCTATTGGCTGTCCCAAAAGTCGCTAGAAGTCGCTAAATGACGTCATCGCCTAATTTGCATAATTTGCCATTTGCAAATAACTGTAACGGACGCTGTAGGAGAGAGGAATAAGGTCGTGGGAGAGACAAAAGTGAGTAAAAACACCCTAAATATGTTTAGAACTACAAATGTACAAAAATAATTTCAACATTAACAACATTTAATGATTTTAATGCTTTGTCTAGATCCACATTACATACATCAGTTTTGTCCTGTATTGTTAAATGTTATAACAGCAAATGTAATCAAAAAATTGTTATGTAGGGTGAAATTGCTAGCTCTACAACCAACCCTCCTCCTTTATCCGGGCTTGGGACCGGCAAAGTGACCCAAAAGACACACTCTGGCAGAGTTACTTAGGTTTATTTTTGTAAGTTTTTTTTTTTTTTCATAGTTTGGCATAACAAATGATTTAATGTGACCCACTACTGAGAAAAAACAGAGTCACGGACAGAGCTGCCGCGGATGGAGTGGGGGGTAGTGGGGGGTAGCGGTGGTAGGAGTGGCCGGGGAGCTTTGGATGTGTGGTGGTGGTGGAGCTGAAGTTCAGTCTGCAGCAGCCTGAAAACTTCCTGTGCTTTTGAGTCTCCTCTCTCTCTCTCTGCTCCGCCCATAGACTGTAGCTGGGACTGCTGCGCAAGGCTACTGTGAGACTGGCCGCCTGTAAGTGCTTTGGGACGGGGGAGGGGCTCACGTTGAGGACAGCAGAACAATACGTGCTTCACGAGTCTCCAAAACACCAGATAAGTCGCCAAAACACCAGATAAGTCGCCAATAACACCAGAAAAAGTCGCTAGATTTGTCGCTAGTCGCTTTTTTGAAAAAAAGTCGCTATAGGGGTCTGAAAAGTCGCTAAATCTAGCGACAAAGTCGCTAAGTTGGCAACACTGCGTGGAGCTGTGACAAACACACAGCTGCAGAGGCGTGAAGGCAACGAGGGGCAAATGAGAGGAGGAGCGCTTATAAAGCCCACCGGGGCGGCCCGTGGGGATGCAGGCGCATCCTCAACACTGGCCTCAGAGTCGTTTTACCACACCCTCATCTTCTCCCGCCTCGACTACTGCAACTCCCTCCTCTCCAATCTCGACGCTAAATCCCTCTCCCGCCTCCAACTGGTCCAGAACGCAGCAGCCAGACTTCTCACTGGTTTTAACAGAAGGGAGCACATCACCCCTGTTTTAGCGTCTCTCCACTGGCTCCCTGTGCGTTTTAGAATTGATTTTAAGATTTTACTGATTACTTTTAAAGCTCGTTTAGGTCTGGCACCAAGCTATATTTCTGAACTTTTTGCCCCCCCCCCGCAGCCTTAGATCCTCGGGCAGGTCCCTGTTTAGGGCTGCACAATATATCGAAAAAATATCGTTATCGTGATATTGGTGCGTGCAATATGCATATCAAAAAGTTGCGCGATAATTTCTAATAATTTTAATGTCTAAATCATGCATTTTCTCATATGCGCATCTTGACCAATCCGCTGTGACCTTACATGGGTGTTTAGCAGCCGTCTTTAGTAGCCGCCTCTCTATTGGCCAGAAGGAGCACAAGCGCGGGGGAGGGCGTACAGTCAGAATAACAAGCATGGCGGGTGAGGAAGATAATGAGAACGAAAGCTGGGAGCAACTTATTCCAAAAAGACATTCTACCTCAAGAATATGGGACTACTTTGGTTTTACGGTACAGGACAAAACACAAAAGCAAGTCATGCAGAAAAAGAGTGGCTACGTCGAGGGGAAACACGACCAATCTCCACAGCCACCTTCAACACAACCACAAGGAACTATATGCTGCATATAAAACGCCACAGCCAACTACGGTTAGGTCAGTGAAAAGAAAGGCAAACTCGTTGGTCACCATTACTGAAAGTTTCGCCACTGTCACTCCTTATGAGAAAACATCAAAGAGACACAAAGCATTAACTGCAGCCATCACACGATAAACAGCGAAATGCACACTCTCCGTGAATGAGGTGTGTAAAGAGGGCTTTATAGAAATGGTAAAGGAGTTCGACAAAAGATATAAAGTGCCATCCCGGACCTATTTCTCCCAAGTCGCAATTCCGGAGATGTACAAATCATGTGTAAAGTCTGTGAAGTGGACTTTTACGCTAGCACCACGGACTTTTGCACTTTAAGTTTAAAGATTTTATTTTTCTAGGTACAAAAACAGAATGTTGTTTTGGTGAAGCTTTTTCTTCAAAATGATTGCCAATTTGCATGAAAAATACATACGCACACAATGTGTTATAATGCAAATAAATACAATCTTTGAAATTGAGTTCTACGTCATGGTGCTACGTCCCTTAGGACTTCGCTAGTGGGATATCACTCGTGACCCCCAAGTCACACGCCAGAGAGATCAAAATAATTTGCTCCAATCACCAGCCACCGTCCTCTATAAATGCCCCTGCACAAGGCCGCACCCCCTCTTTCACTCTGGCGCCGTTTGAGATCTACTACAGTACTTACTTCATTCTGAGATGTCTTCCTTGTTCGTCCGAGTTCCCTTCGCCCTCCGGCGTCGGACGTCATCGCTGGATCCAGACGGTGGAGGACTTCACCTCGGTGGGCGCCACCACTCGAGGGAGGAGGAGGATACAACCCACGTTGTGCCCGCGGATGGACCCGTTCGTCCATTACGCGACACGTGAGTGGCCTAAGCCCCTAGCAGCCAAGAGGCCTGCTCTGGGGCACGACATGTACTGCAGCGGGCAGGACTGGTCCTGGACCGGTGATCGAGGATTCAGTCCGCATGGCCCTGCAGCCCTCCGCATCCGTGTGGCCCGGCACCAGACCTCTCCTTCCCTCCGAGCGGGACAGGATGTCTTGCCGATGCTGGATAAATATTATGCCAATGCGGCACAGGTCGTCACATTGGCTAACAACATGACTTTCATCACGGGGGCCCTGGATAGGTCGGTCTCCTCTGGCCAGGCGCTCAGTGGAGACCTCCTGTCACAGGCGAGGACCACCTCGGCGGCGATCCTGCGCATGTGCCAGACGCTAGCCGTGGATGGTGGCCCGGACACCGAGGATCCAGTCCGCATGGCCCTGCAGCCCTCCGCATCCGTGTGGCCCGGCACCAGACCTCTCCTTCCCTCCGAGCGGGACAGGATGTCTTGGCGATGCTGGATAGATGTTATGCCAATGCGGCACAGGTCGTCACTTTGGCTAACAACATGGCATTCATCACGGGGGCCCTGGATATGTCGCTCTCTTCTGGCCAGGCGCTCAGTGGAGACCTCCTGTCACAGGCGAGGACCACCTCGGCGGCGACTCTGCGCATGTGCCAGACGCCAGCTGTGGTGGTGGCCGCTCCAGGGCAGCAGCCCAAGTCGGGGCCAGGCACCTTTGGCTTGGGCTGGTTAATATCAGGGAGGCGGAGAGGAGGCAGCTGCTGGACCTGCCCATCTCTCAGATGTCCCTCTTCGGCCCGGACATGCAGGCCTTGGTGGCGAGACTGGAGTCTGCAGCTAAAGACTCGGCTAGGCTAGCCCCGCACCTAGCACCGGGGCGCGAGGCCCACCAGCCATCACGGAGCCGGGACAGAGGTCGAGAGCGTTCGCCCGGGAGGCATCCTGACTCGTATCCGCGCTCGGTTGTCCATCGTCCCCCCTCGACGAGGCCCCCGGGTCCAGACAGACCCTTGGGTGGCTCGCGGGAGCAACGCACCCACCGCCGACCTCCCTATGGCAGAGGAGGTTGGGGTGGAAAGTTTTCCTTCAATAAAGGCCGACCGGCATTTCATCATTACTCGTTTCTGAGTCTCATTTGGGGGTATGTAACATGTCAAATAATGTGAATTCTGATTGTGTTACTTCCCGAGCACATAACGTTGCTTCGCTAGGCCTGCAGCCCCCGGAGCAGGGTGTGCAGTGCGCTACGCGAGCTACGAGCTCCGGTTCTCTGGTTCATGCTATGCCCTCCCAGAGAGAGGTCAGGCGGAGGGATCTGGTGAGTAATGATGTGTGTGCTTCGGCCGAACGCGTGTTAGCATCTCTGAGCTACAAGGCTAACACGGGGTCTCCCACTCCAGGGGCTCGCCCCCCCCTCCATGAGGCAAGAGCCAGGGGGGGGCACAGCAGCCGAGTCACGTGGGATGAGCAGTCCCGTACTTATGACGTCGGGCCTGCAGGACACGTGACCGCCCCCGGCGCTCACGGTGTGACGCAGGGGGCCCCCCCCGGCCCTTTCGTCCACCCCCCCTCCCTGCTAGGAACACCAGAAGAGGGCGGGGCCGTGACGTCTCGTGTTCCAGCTCCCGTTCCGCCCCTCACAGACTTCTACAGCATCTGGAGGGAGCAAGGTTGCTGACGGATCTGTGGCTGGAGAAAACATTGCGCAGGGGTTGCGCACTGCAATTCTCCCGGAAGCCACCACCATTCCGAGGCGTACGGGCAGCACGCTCTCAGGTACGGGGATCATTAGAGGCACTGCAAGCGGAGGTCTCCTCCCTGCTGAGTCGAGGCGCAGCAGTGGAGGTAGACCCGCAGGACGCCACCAGGGGGCTGTACTCCCCTTACCAAAGAAGTCAGGCGGGGTGCGTCCCATTTTGGATCTGCGCGTGTTGAACGAGTGCATTTCCAAACGGCAGTTTCGGATGCTGCCCACAAAGCAGCTCCTCGAGTGTGTCAGGCAGGGAGATTGGATATCCTCCATAGACCTGACAGATGCGTACTTCCACGTGCCGATAGTGCCGGAACACAATAATTCTGCGCTTCGCAGTGGGAGAGAGGAATTACGGTTACTGCCGTCTCCCCTTGGGCTACGCACTCGCGCCTCGCACTTTTTCCAAGTGCGTGGAGGCAGCACTGGAGCCGCTCAGACGCGCAGGGGTAAGAATTTTAACCTACATAGATGACGGGTTAATTCTGGTCTCATCCAGGGAAGTGGCCGTGAGTCATACGCACTGGGTCCTGTCCCACATACAGCGTCTGGGCTTTGTGGTAAACAGGGAGAAATGCAAGCTGCAGCCCGCTCAACGCATGATTTATCTCAGTCTGCAGTTAGACTCTGTGACATTCCGTGCTGCATTGTCCGTGGACAGACGGATGAACACTACCCGTCTGCCCAGGGAGGTTCTGGCGGGCCCCAGAGTCCCCGCTCGGCGCCTCAGGATCCTGCTGGGAATGATGGCGGCGGCTCATGCTGTGGTGTCTCACGTGGAGGTGTTCACGGACGCGTCGCCCGAAGGATGGGGCGGGGTCCTCGGCCAGAGCTCTGTAGGAGGCTGCTGGTCGGACTCAGCCGTCACATCAACCTGCTGGAGTTGGAGGCAGTGCACAGAGTACTGCTGCACTTTGCTCCTCAGCTGCAGGGGAGACACGTGATGGTGCGCTCAGACAACACCACAGGGGTCTCCTATCTGAACAGGCAGGGGGGCACCAGATCCCCCGCCCTCATTTATGTGCATTTATAGAGGAAGGTGGCTGGTGATTGGAGCAAATTATTTTGATCTCTCTGGCGTGTGACCTGGGGGTCACGAGTGATATCCCACTAGCGAAGTCCTAAGGGACTACGCACCTATTCGTAGAACTTAAGTTACATTAGGTAACTATTAATTATTCTTTTATCTGTAGAATGATGCAATATGCAACTTTAGGCAAGACTTGTGATCTTAATTGCAATGTTGGATTTTTTAAACCGTAGTACCTCTAACAATTCCTGCAGATAGCCTTTTTTAGGTGACAGAATAATATCGCAGTAATATCGTTATCGAAGTTCTAGACACCCATATCGCATATCGCACTAATTTCCAATATCGTGCAGCCCTATCCCTGTTGACTGTTCCAAGGTCGACGCTCCGGACGAAAGGTGACCGAGCCTTCTTTGTCCGGGCTCCTCGGCTTTGGAACGACCTGCCCGAGGAGATAAGGCTAGCACCATCAGTATCCTCTTTTAAATCTCTTCTTAAAACCCACTTTTATCAAACAGCTTTTAACTGTTAGTTTTAAACTTCCGATGCTGTATTTTATTGTCTGCTTTGTCTTTGTTGAGTCTCTTTTGTGTTTTGCTCTGTTTGCTTTGTGTTTCTGTATCTAATTATTTTGACCTTGCATTATGACGCAATGCATGATGATTATCATGCTGACTATGCAGCGCTTTGTAAACACTGTTTTTAAAAGTGCTATACAAATAAAGATTATTATTATTACTCGAGGGTTGGGGCGGGGTCCTCGGCCAGAGCTCTGTAGGAGGCTGCTGGTCGGACTCAGCCCGCCACATCAACCTTCTGGAGATGGAGGCAGTGCACAGGGTACTGCTGCACTTTGCTTCTCAGCTGCAGGGGAGACACGTGATGGTTCGCTCAGACAACACCACGGTGGTGTCTTATCTGAACAGGCAGGGGGGCACCAGATCCCCCGCCCTCCATCGCATGGCGACGGTGACGCTGCTGCGGGCGGCGCTTCACCTCCTGTCCCTGAGGGCGCGCCACGTCTCGGGTGCCCGGAATGTGGGGGCCGACAGGATGTCCAGGGGGGGCCCACTCCAGGACGAGTGGGGCCTGGCCCCACGGATAGCTGCGGAAGTCTGGCGGAGATTCGGTCATCCAGTGGTCGACCTTTTCGCCATTGCAGAGAACGCACAGTGCCCGTCCTGGTTCGCCTTAAGGGCCGCGGACGAGCCGCCCTTAGGGGTGGACGCCCTGGCTCACTACCCCTGGCCAGCAGGCCTACTGTATGCTTTTCCGCCAGTTCGTCTCCTGCCGGTCCTGCTGCGGAGGATCGAACAGGAGGGGAGGTCGGTGATCCTGGTGGCCCCAGACAGTGCACTTGCCCGGTGGTTCCCCTTCCTGAGGGGCATGGCGGTGATGGAGCCCTGGGCCCTCCCTGTTTTCACGCCCGATAATCGGCCGCAGGCTTTGGGTTTGGAGGCTGAGAGGCGGAGCCTCGTAGACCTGGGTCTTCCCCCGGCGGTGGTGGAGACTATTCTGGGGGCGAGGGCGCCGTCCACTGTGAGGGCCTACGCCAAAAGATGGAGGCTCTTCAGCGACTGGTGCGGTTCTCGCTCCTGGGATCCCAGGCGTTGCCCGTTGGAGGGAGTCCTGGGATTCCTGCAGGAACTATTTGACAAAGGGAGGGCTGTCGCCACCCTGGCGGTGTTTGCGGCAGCCATTACCTCCGGTCACGACGGTTTCGGGGGGTTCACAGCCCGCTCTCATCCGTTGGTCAAGCGTTTTCTGCGGGGGGCACGCAGGAGGAGGCCCCCGCTTCAGAGAACGCCCCCGGTTTGGGACCTCATGGTTGTCCTTAGGGGTCTTTCGGGCCCGCCTTTTGAACCGGTGGTGGAGGCGAGTCCCGAGTGTGTTGCTTTTAAGACTGCCCTCTTGCTGGCGTTGGCGTCTGCTAAGAGGGCGGGCGACTTGTGTGTGCTCTCCGTCCATGCGTCTTGCCTGTCCTTTGGAGAGGGTGACGGCATGGTGGAGTTGTGGCCCAATCCGGCTTTTCTCCCTAAGGTCATCACGTCGGCCTTCAGGTTGAGAGTGATCAGGATTAGGGCCTTCCATCCGCCGCCGCATGCCTCCCCCGAGGAGGAGCGGCGGCACCTTCTGTGTCCTGTCAGAATGCTTAGGCGTTACCTGGCCATGACATCTTCATTCAGGTTGGTTGATCAGCTGTTTGTGTGTCTGGGCCCCAAGAACAGGGGCTCCCCGCTGTCGGCTCAGCGGCTGGCGCACTGGGTCGCCACGGCTGTGCGGCAGGCGTATTAGGCTCAGGGTCTGGCCCCCCCGGTGGGCTTCAGGTCGCACTCCACGCGTGGGGTGGCGGCCTCTACGGCCCTCCTCAGGGGGGCTTTGGTCGAGGACGTGTGCCGTGCGGCTTCTTGGGCGTCGTCCTCTTCTTTCGTCCGGTCTTACCTTTTGGATGTGTCGGACCGGTCGGTGGCCCATTCCGTGCTTAGTGCAGCGGACTGAGTTGAAACCTTATGTTCCCCCCTTAGGGGCCGACGGTTGTCTTTCCGCCCTGGTTCAGGAGCTCTTGGGAGTGGCATCCTGCAGGTGCGATGTATGTGTGTGCTTTGGTCAGTCAGGTAGTCCACGTCAGGAGCTCTTGGGAGAGGCGTCCTGGGACTACGGGTGGCCTTCGGTCTGTTTTTTTTATTTTTTTATTTTTTTATTAAATCAACATAAAAACACAAGATACACTTACAATTAGTCTGTGTTACTTGGGGGTGTCCTTGGGAGGAGTGGCCCTGTAACACGCAGTTGCTTCTTCTGCCCTGAGTCCTCTCACTGTGTGAGGGTCTTGCTCGGGCAGAGCTCCAATCACTCTTCGCTGGCCTGCTGGGAGTACATGTTCCTACGGCCTCCGCGTTGTGTCCCACTAGGGAAGTCCGCTAAGGGATGTAGCACCATGACGTAGAATTAATAGTTACCTAATGTAACTTAAGTTCTACGAATAGGTGCGTAGTCCCTTAGCTACGAGCCCATCAGGCCAGCCCGGCTTGGCAGAGTTCAAGAGGGGGCGCAGCCTTGTGCAGGGGCCTTTATAGAGGAGGGTCGCTAGTGATCGGAGCATTTTTTGTTTGATCTCTCTGGCGTCTGTGACTTGGGGGTCACGTGATATCCCACTAGCGAAGTCCGCTAAGGGACTACGCACCTATTCGTAGTTACATTAGGTAACTATTAATTTTCAGCCGTGGCATTTATCAACACCCGCAGGTGCGTACGCACAGATCTGGGTGTATCTCACACGTTCATAAATCCAACGTTGGATTTTGCGTAAATGGAATATACACCCAAAATGTACACCTTTTTCTACGCAAGTGTCAAACATGAGGCCCACTGAGAGAAGCAGAGAGTCCAGACACAGCTGCATCATCAGGACCTTCAGATGGAAACATGTCTCCAACTCTCTACTGCAGACTGTAGCTACAGTATTTACAGTACTGTACAGTAACACATGTACTGTATTGCTAGTTGGCAATTGCTCCTTTTGAAAAATGGTAGTTTTGTGAAACATACAATACAGTACAGTACTATTGAGATGTCACAGTGCTGTGTACAGTATAAAGTGCTGTAAAACCGAACTAAACCAAAAGTAACATTGGGCCTCATGTATGAAAATTGCGCAGAAAAAGGTGTACATTTTGGGTGTAGATCTCAGATACGCAAGATCTGACGTGGCATTTATGAACGTGTGAGATACGCACAGATCTGAGCGTACGCACAGATCTGAGCGTACGCACCTGCGGCTGTTGATAAATGCCTCAAAACCAGCGTATTTATGAAAGTCACGCCTAGAAATGTTCAGAATCTGCCTGTTCCACGCCCTGTTTTTGCGACAGGTCAGCAGGAAGTCGGCTAAGAAGCCGCAAAAAGCACTCACTTTTGAGTTTATTCACGTTTTAAAAAATATATATAAGCTCTATTATATATACACTTTTTTCCCTAGTGTCTAGACCAGGGGTGCGCAATACGTCGATCGCGATCTACCAGTCGATCGCAAAGGTAGTATTGGTAGATCGCATTAAATAAATAAAAAATTACACATTCTAAACGAATATATACAAAAAACTCGGGGCAAAGTGGAGATTTTTGAAAACTCCGTTAATGCATTTGTGTGTAGACAGAGATAACCGGAGTTTTGCGTTCTCGCACGCCACAGTACCCCCCTAAATTCCTCTGATCATTGAAGCATGGATCATACTACCTTAAAAATTGTCCGCTGTGAGATGCTCGCAGCAGCAAACATCCTCCACATCAGAGAGCAGCAAAGTGATCGCGGGGACTCACGCTCGAAAACAACCAAACCAGGACTAAACCAGGACTAAACCAGGGCTGAGGACGGGGTCAGTGCTTGTAAACATACGTCTTTACTCTGAGTGTCTTCTATGACTGTAAAAGTGCCGTTACCGGCGTCTGCATCAAAGCTCCGCCCACTTCTGTGTTTTTCCCCAACGCAAGACAGGACGTAAGAGACGCACATGTTTGGAATGTTACGAACGTGATTGATAACGCAGATGTATGGTTATGTGTGGATGCAAATTATTTTATAAACGGAGGGGAAATATTTTGATTTAAAAAAAACAGGCATGGCACATGGACATGGCACCACAGTCAAATGACATCTGTGTTTTACTCAGTAATGTTTTACTGACACTTAGGTGACTGCACATGCGCAAACAACCGCGCTCAGTGCAGGAAAGCTAAACCACGACAAACTTGTCAGCGAGTTACCACCAATTTTCCGGACTATGCATCCCTGGCCGATTCAATTCAGTGAAAGTCATAAGAGTAAACTCGGGTAATGACAAAAAATGTACATAGGTAATTGTGTTGTGTTGTGCTATATTGGCTCATGCGGTTTTGCATGTACATAAACATACATTGTAGATATAAAGAATATTTTTTGAAATATATGATTTGCATTTTTGTAGTAGGTAGATCATTTTGACTTGATCCTTTTATAAGTAGCTCGCATGCTGAAAAAGTGTGAGCACCCCTGATCTAGACCCACTGCAGCACTCATCTCTCCTGAAATGTTGACGTAAATGAATAAATAATAAATGACCTGAATGAATGAATGAACTATATGCGTAATTACGTGTACGTAAAATAAATATACGCTATATACTACACTATTTATTCAGCTGCGTTTTGAACAAATTTTCAGAAATGTTTTGATAAATTATAAAAATCTCTCTTGGATTGTAGATTTGAATAAATAATGAATGAAAGAATGAATTCATATTGTGCAGCGTGGCTCTCATCAATGAAGCGTCTGCAGCGTCTTGTGAATGCACTGAAGCGCTGTGCACTTGCGAGAGCGTTTGCGGTCAAGATTTTACAGAGAAACTCTGGAGCCAAAACTTCTGAATGACTGCATTTGAGGAGTTATGTGGCGCGTCTCTCACGGCACCTGCTGTGGATGCACTCCCAAGAGTGCGCAGGGGGTGGACAGTGGGCAATACCATAGTCCATCGGTCCATGCGTTAATGGGGTGTGTATCTGTGTGAGGCTTACACATATCTAATGAAAACACACATTTCTTTACCAGATGTGAGAAATACAAATAGCCGTGCGTAATTACGCAGCTCAGAGCCTGTCACAGCAATAGCTGGGTCACACATCCCTGTCGAGTAAAGTTTATCTGTATAGAGCCTTTCACTGTCCTGGATCACAAAGCGCTTCACATTTTAAAAACATACAGATCAAAATAATACACACAGAAGTCAGATTTCCTCATCATGATCTGTGATTTATTCGAAGTTTGCGTGTTTCCAGAGTGTTAGACTTTTTCTGATGCTGTTGTTGTCCAAATCTTGAATTTTATGCCTGTTTTTGCGTGTTGTGACGAAGGGTGAAATGAGCGTACACATTTACACCACCTATTGACTTGGTGTAAACGGGTGTAACAGTTTACAAAAACATTCCAAATTGCAGTTAAGTTGTGATCATTTTTTCACTATAACAGAGTGCCTCAGACTTCTTTTCTTTTTGACATTCTAAATCTGCTTAGATTGCCCTGTCTTTGAAGAGCACCTGTTATTTATGCCTTCTACTCCTCTGCAGCATTCACCTTCCTTGCTTTAAACATTTACAGTAATGTTCATTTGTGTACACTGTCTGTCAAACGACTACATGGAAGTTGCTCTTATTTGCTCTTGAAAAATCGTGACCTGTGCCTGCTCACTGCCTCCTTTTTGTCAGGCCTTTCATACTGGCCAGAGTGGTTAAGGCACATGTATTTTGTCCAAGTGCTCTTAATACGGCACTGTATCCTGCACCACACACTCCAACAGTAGAGCCATCAGCTTATCAATGTAGACTGGGGTAAAATACAACATGAATATTATAACAGCCCTCATTCATAACAGTTAAGTTTGTTTCATGACATACATGTGGTGGATATGGTCTTCAGAGGTCTCACAGTACAGTCGCCATGTTTATATTTTGGATACACTATGGAGTACCTCAGCTCACCAGCAGCAGTTCTGGCGTGTGTGCGTGTCGCGTTCTCATTATAGTGCAGACCTGAGATTTGTAACGGTGATATTATTTGGTTCAGTTTCAAATAAATATATAATGAGGGAATAAAAATAAATACTTTGATAAGGTTTTGGTATTCATTACCTGGCCATCATTCCTTTAAAGGAAAAGTTTTCAGAGAGAACCTGATGATGAGGCTGTGAAATGCCTCAATGTCGGACGTGTAGTACAGTGGGCTGATTTTCTCCACGTCCTTGAGAAACCTCGACGCCAGTAAAATGGTCGTGAGTCTTTCACGTGATGTTGTGCCTACACACAAAATGATCAATGGGAATAAGATAAGATAAGATAAGATAAGATGTGCTTTATTTATCTCACAGAGGAGAAATTTACATGTCACATTTGGCATGGATAGAGACACTCAGATTGTGCAAAAGGAGGAAATGTGCAAACATGTTACATGCAGGATATATGTACAATAAAAGTGACAATAATTATGTACAACAAAAGTGACAAGTGTGAAAAATTGGAAACAGTGTCAATAGTAGTGCAGGTTTTCACACAGTGATCATTAAAAGTGACTTATTGTAGAGTCTGACAGCGGTGGGGATAAAGGCCCTGCGGTAGCGCTCCTTCCTACACTGAGGGTGCCTCAGTCTTCCACTGAAGGAGCTCCTCAGCTCCTCTACAGTCCTGTGCAGTGGGAGGTATTGTTCATGATGGAGGTGGCTTTGACTAGCACCCTCCTGTCCCACACCTCCTCCACAGAGTCCAGGGAGCAGCCCAGAGTGGAGCTGGCCCTCCTGACCAGCTTGTTCAGTCTATTTCTGTCCCGCTCTGTGCTGCCCGGGGCCCAGCACACGGCAGCGTAGTAGATGGCAGAAGCTACCACAGAGTCATAAAAAATCCTGAGCAGAGGCCTGCTCACTCCGAAGGACCTCAGCCTCCTCAGAAGGAAGAGGCGACTTTGGCCCTTCTTGTGCAGGGCGTTTGTATTATGGGACCAGTCCAGTTTATTGTTAATGTGAACACCCAGGTACTTGAAGCTGTCCACCAGCTCAATGTCCTCCCCCTGGATGTTCAGCAGCGTGTGGGAAAGTGGTTTTCTCCTGAAGTCGATGATCATCTCCTTGGTCTTACTGGTGTTCAAGCACAAGTGGTTGCGCTCACACCAGTCGACAAAGTCCTTGATAACCGACCGATATTCCAGATCGTTCCCCTCAGACACACAGCCCACGATGGCGGAGTCAATATATTTTTGTTTAGAAAGATAATGCAAAACGTCCAAGATAACTATATATATAATCAAAGAAAAACCTTGCTCTTTCCCCAACCAGTGGCTCGTGTTGGCAGCATGGGCACAGGGCATTATCGTGAGCTTGAAGATTCTATTTGTGGTTGGATACAGAGGTCCACTTGGTCACAGCTTCTTCTCCTGAGGAGGAAGTAGAGGGTGACCAGTAGAGGTCACCACGCTCTTCCACCATTGGCCCACATCCTGAGTGCTCTTTTTCTCTGCCAGTTCATCTATTTTCTTCCCCATTCCTATGATATTTTTTTTAATCCCATAATTTTTTACCTTGAACAGTTCAGAGAACTGTCGTTCAGATGGAAGCTGGGGTCAGCTGCAGACACCTCACACCTTTTTCTTTTCAGGGGTGTAGAGGCTGCACTGGGACTTTCAGGAAGTGGGATTTCCATGAAGGTCCCTGTATCACAGGAAACGCTGACACTCTTATGTGGAGCCTGCACCTGCAAGCCTGTTTAAAAGAACACAGATGAACACATCATCGCTAGCACTAATCAATCAATCAATCAATCAAATTTTATTTATAAAGCGCTTTTCATACAAAAAGTGTAACGCAAAGTGCTTTACAGTATAGTTAAAAACAATCCAACATGCCCAGCCCTAAACCCTCCTCCCCACAGACCCCCCAAAACCACATTTATAATTATATATATAATAGCACTAATAGCACTAATAAATGGTTACAGTAGCATCTAACAACAAATCCAACTTAAGATTAAACACTCCTAAAAGTGCACTATACAGACAATGCTATAAAAGACAAATAACCTTTGCTGCGCCTGCTAGGCTTAACATTGGCCTGGACACAAGCGTGCCTGCTGATGATTGGATCCGTCTGACAGCAGACAGCTGAAAACATCAGTAATAATATTAGTAATAAGCAGTGATGGGAATAACGGCGTTAGTAACGCCGTTACTTTTTTCAGTAACGAGTAATCTAACTAATTACTTTGACTGTAACTATAACGCCGTTATCATTTCCGACATCCCGTTACTGCGCGTTACTCAAGACGCACAATGAACTTCTCTTTTACTTCGTGATAGGACTCGTGCGCGTGTTGCCATGGGAGAAGGGAGGATGAGAAAACCTCTCAGCAATTATTGGCTGATGTAAAACATATTTCCTTTACAATCCACATGTCTACAGTTGAGAGGGTGGTCATAAATTGTGTTTTTGAAACAAATATGGGTCTTAGTCGCGCTCAACCACGGCTTGTATCACCGTGAGGGCTCAGAGGAGCGCATGTGAGCCATGGATGTAGAGCGCAGAAGTCGGCTGCATACAATTCCATCAGAAAGCTCCTTTCTCTTCCTGGTTTATCTGCTAAGGGCTGCAACAAGTTTGGCTAACATACATATAACACATTTTAAGATAATTTAAAATGCACTTACGGTAATTTTTCAATTACTATAGGAAAGAAAGAGAGGTGAAGTGTAAGACGGTTGATTTTAGAAATTGGATGCACCCGGCTGCACTTAGCAAAACAGAGGAGTTTATGGAGGAGACACGCGTTTTGTTTTACTTTTTAAAACTCATTTCCAAATGGAGGATTACATATCTACAGTGATGGGAATAACGGCGTTACTAGTAACGGCGTTACTAACGCCGTTACTTTTTTCAGTAACGAGTAATCTAACTAATTACTTTGTCAGTAACTATAACGCCGTTATCATTTCCGACATCCCGTTACTGCGCGTTACTCAAGACGCACAATGAACGTGTTGTCATGAGAGAAGGGAGGATGAGAAAACCTCTCAGCAATTATTGGCTGATGTAAATCATATTTCCTTTACAATCTACATGTCTACAGTTGAGAGGATGGCTCATAAATTGTGTTTTTGAAACAAATATGGGTCTCAATCGCACTCAACCACGGCTTGTATCACCGTGAGGTCAGCCACAGAGGAGCGCATGTGAGCGCAGAAGTCGGCTGCATACAATTCCATCGATAAGCTCCTTGCTCTTCCTGGTTTATCTGCTAAGGACAGCAACAGGTTTGGCTAACATACATATAACACATTTTTACATAATCTAAAATGCACATAGGGTAATTTTTCAATTACTATAGGAATGATAAGAAAGAGAGGTGAAGTGTAAGACGGTTGATTTTAGAAATTGGATGCGGCCGGCTGCAGCAAAACAGAGGAGTTTACGGAGGACACACGCGTTTTGTTTTACTTTTTAAAACTCATTGGACTCATTTCCAAATGGAGGATTACATATCTACGCTCAAACCATTAACTGGATTTAAACAAGGAACTGGTCTGAACCGAAGTGGACTGTGCAGGTCATTTATAAGGTATAGCTATAAGGTAAGACCCATAACTCATAGTTTTGCGTTTTGTATGAACAAACAATGCGGGCATAAAACATATTTTGCTGTAGCCAAACAAATTGTCCACTTGATTTATATGATGTATATGTTCATCTGATTGGACTGAAGTCAGTGCTTCACCAGCCTCACCGCTCGTCACTGGTGTTTCCACATTCACAGTGGCGGGTGTTGGTGTTTAGTGCTTACAGCACAGTGAGAGATGAAGAGTGAACAGGACTTCAGCAGCAAAACAGCCTTTTCTAGATGGAAATATTGGCACTGTTAAAGGTAAAAATGCGCACGTCGGGTGCACATTATGTTCCAGAACAAAACGAAAAAGTAACGCAATAGTTACTTTTACTGGTAACTAGTTACTTTTATAGTGGAGTAACTCCGTTAGTAACTCAGTTACTTTTTGGGAGAAGTAACTAGTAACTATAACTAATTACTTTTTCAAAGTAACGTGCCCAACACTGCATATCTATGCTTAAACTATTATCTGGACTTAAACACGGAACTGGTCTGAACTGAAGTGGTCTGTGCAGGTCATTTATAAGGTAAGACCCATGACTCATAGTTTTGCGTTTTGTATGAACAAACAATGCGGCCATGAAACATATTTTGCTGTAGCCAAACAAATTGTCCACTTGATTTATATGATAAATATGTCCATCTGATTGGTCAGAAGTCAGTGCTTCACCGGTGTTTCCACATTCACAGTGGCGGGTGTTGGTGTTTAGTGCTTACAGCACAGAGAGAGATGAAGAGTGAACAGGACTTCAGCAGCAAAACAGCCTTTTCTAGATGGAAATATTGGCACTATTTCAGACTCACTGAGGTTAAAGGCAAAAATGCGCACCTCGAGTGCACATTATGTTCCAGAACAAAACGAAAAAGTAACGCAATAGTTACTTTTACTGGTAACTAGTTACTTTTATAGTGGAGTAACTCCGTTAGTAACTCAGTTACTTTTTGGGAGAAGTAACTAGTAACTATAACTAATTACTTTTTCAAAGTAACGTGCCCAACACTGGTAATAAGTAATAGTAGTAAGGGAGGAAAGACTTATTTGTATAGTAAGACTAATAGTAAGACTAATTTCTACAGTGTGGAAGTTTTTTTTGTAGTTTTGATCAGCGTAGTTTATGATCCCAGAACTACCTTGAAGGTTGTGCGCCAAGACCCATGTCTATTGGGGGCGGCACGGTGGCTGAGTGGATAGCACTCTCGCCTCTCAGCAAGAAGGTCCTGGGTTCAAATCCCGGCCGGACCAGGGCCTTTCTGCGTAGGTTTCCTCCGGGTACTCCGGTTTCCCCTATCACTAAAAATATGTCCAATAGTTCTGGCATGCGCCTCCTGTACTGGCCCCGCTCCCATCTCTGTGTGGAGTGAGAGACAAATGCCCAAAATTAACAATTGTAAACCGCTTTGAGACTCAGATCTGCAGTGAAAAGGCGGTATATAAATAAAAACTTACTACTTACTTACTTACTATTGTACATCTATTAAACAGGCTCTCTGCTAAATATTATGGTACATGACATGTGGAGTATTGGGGTAAAATGTAAACTTCATACTAGGACTTAGATTTATACGGTTTGTATTTACCCGTTTTTGTGTTCAGTTTCACAATACAGTGATCAGTGACTGCAAAAACACAGGATAAAATACTAATCCTGACGTTATATTTGTATTACTTCTAATATGTTGAAAGGTTAGCTAACTACAGAGCTTCAGGAGATGCAACTTTAGCTTACTGTAACCACGGAGACTATAGATCTGCAGTTAATGTTTTATTAATTAACACTGTTATTGTAAGGGGTTTTATGTTTGATTTAGTTTTGTTTAGTTTTGCGTATGCCCTGTTGTTATTATTACCTGACTAGGACCTATTGTGAGTGCTTTTTTTATTTTTATTTTTTTTTATTTATTCATTTCGAGCAAGTAAGCGGGCATAGAAATAATTAGTTCAAGCAACTTAGGTACATGTACAAAATATAACAAAGGAGTAATAACAAAAAGAGTGAGTGATACTAACATAACACTTATGGATGCTCGAAAAGGAGTGGGAAGAAGTGAACACTTATTTAATCCCACCCCTAAGTACTTCAGTCATTACAAGGGTAAAGTAAAGTAAAGGCTCCGGTTTTAGCTCCAACGTAAATTTAGCACAGATATCAAAATCTTAAACATATTGTTCATAAGCAAAATGAGTTATTGAACAGTGTAAAAAATAATAATAATAAAAATAAAAAAATAAAAACTACATGCAAAAACAATTTAAAAAATAAATACCAACAATGGTAACGAATAGCAAATACCAGCAATGGTAATGCTTATTGATATGACGGTGATGAGGTCACGTGCGCAGCAGGGTTGCCAACCGTCCCTTGAAATACGGAATTGTCCCGTATTGAATGGATACGGGACGGCTTTTGTCCCGTATTTTCAGAGCCACCTTAAATGCATCACTCACTCACTGTATGTCACACGCGCAACACACGCACACACACAGTAATGGAGCTTCGCGAAGGTTCACTCTGGTAGACTGATTTCCAAAGCTATCCCCTCCAAGCCTGCCTCTCATCCTCGGCCTATCGCACAGCAAACGCCCATTCCCAGCCAACCTATGCAGGCCAGGCAAGCAGCTTAAAAGCGGAGACTCCCACTTCACAGCCTTCTCAAGCCTCGCAAACATTATTTATGAATGTTACAGTAAAGACCAATAACTGTTAAAGAAAATAAAAAAATAAAAACATGTATTCATTAAAAAAACTCACAAATCAAAGTCTGTAGCAGTTAGATATGGTCATTATTTATATTGTCTGAGAGTTTCGTGCGTGTACATGGCTTCAGTAAAAGCTATTGTTCGTTTACAAAGCTGGTATTGTTTTTTTAATGAATACATATGTTTCTTTACTGTAACATTCATAAATAATGTATGTTACAGCATTTGTCTTTTTTATATATCTTATTACTAATAAGAATTCATGAAGTCCTTAACCAGCCAAAGAGTTCCACCTATTTATTCAATTTAATTTTTGACTAAGGATTTGTTTTTTTTATATGTAGTCAATAAATTACATTCTAAAAACTGTGATTATGAAATTCTATGATTACCGTGTAGATTGAAATTAGGACTAAAAAGTGCTCAACCCGATCCACCGAAATGGTGTCCCTTATATTTTTGTTCTCAAGTTGGCAACCCTCTGTGCGCTATAAAAATGTCCTAGCCAGGTAATAACAACAGGGCATAACCAAAACAAAACATCAATACAAATCTCCTTACACTATTACACCTACGTGGACGTGAGGAAGATCAAAACAAACCCAAGTGGCAGTCATGTCCTGGGGATCGCGTTGTTACAGTATAAACTCCTTACAAAAGCTAGCCCCTCCGCTAACACACTGGACAACAAAACCATGTGAGCTAATATACCGCTCTAACTACAGTTTCTTCTCTGTGACAAGTCCATCACCAAATGTCTCCAACTCAGACACAACATTATTATTATTATTTTTACTCATTGTTTTTACCCACTCACCTCAGAGTGGCGCCCGAAGTCTCCGTGTTGGCTGGGCAGCAACATCGGGAGCTCCTTCCTCGGTCGTGGAAGACCAAGAGTGGGAATAGCCTCGCACTTCAAACGGAGCTTTGTGGTGAACCCCAGCTCAAACTGCATCAAGTTGGCGAAGGAATCACGCGCAAAATAGTGGTTGCAAACTCCAGCATGAGGCAGGAGTTCGCAGCTATCCCCCAGGCCAATTACACGGTACCACTGGCGCCTAAAGTCTAAGTCCTGTGGAAAGTAATGTAATCTGTTGTAGAATTAAAATGTTGTACACTAATGATTATCCTTAAGTGTTTGCATAAAACGTCTTTGTGTAATATTTAGCCTGAGTTTAGTGAAATTCAGGGATGACTCAAGGACAAGGTTCTGTGATAACAGTATCATTTTCAGGAACAGCGTGTCTCTTATCGGAACAAGGCCTGAGACACAAAACCAGACTAGACCAGACCGGGACCAGGACTTCAGTCTGCCATATTACGTCATCGGACATTTTCATAAAACTATTGGTAGGACATGTTGTTAGTAGTCTGAGCAGGGATAGATAGACAGAGAGGATCGGAGAACGCCTGGATGTTCTCTGCACATTTTCAGGCCTGGAGCGACAGTTAAAATGGCTCAGCATAGGGTTAGTTATAGGGAATTAATAGCTCCAAGAGTTTTGTATCAATGTTTAATTGTAAAGAGAATTAAGTGTTTTTTAACTCTTGAATGCTTGATCTTGTTTCTTTATCAAGTTTGAACACGTTCATCATATTTGTTTGACAATAAATGGCGAGCGTCCGACGTGATTTGATACAGAAAAAAGAGGCAAGATGAGCTCGGATAGGGAAACCGGGTATGTGGGACTGGAGACTCTCTTCTCTACCAAACAGTCGCTTCTTGAAGGTAAGCAGATAACATTTCTAAAATCTGCACATTGTTCTGTCAAAATGAAACAGGTTAGAGTCCTGTCTGAAATCTAAGTTTGAGTCTTAGTCTGGGGTTCGAGTCCCTGGTTGAAGAGAGAGAGGTCTTGATGTTTTGACCTTGAGGGAAGATTGGGTCCCCTCTAAAAAAAGAGAAAAGAGTGTCCACAAGAGTTTAATGTGCAAATAAGAATAGACAGGGGTCGAGGCCCATAGATATAGGGGTTCGAGTCCCCACAGATAGAGGCACAAGTGTTCAGTGAAAATAGAAATAGACATAGGGACAGCTATTAGGGTCAGAAGTTACTGGATAAAATAACCATCTATATCCCCGGGGGCGAAGGGGAAATTTTAATTTAAACAAAAAAGCCAAGCATTTATATTGTCGGATTCTGACTATTGAATAATAATGATCGGATTTATCAGGGTCAGAGAGCCACTTGGCTGTAGACACAAGTTTCATGTGGAGAAATGAAAATGATAAGTTGTGAGGGTTTCTCTTGTATTGTGATTTAATGTTTTACTGGTTACAGAGGTACTATAATGAAGAAAAAAAGAGGAATACATTTATTAAGAAAGGGATTAAAGGAGAAACTCAAATTCTAACATGTAAGTAGTAAGTAAGTAATCTTTATTTATATACCGCCTTTTCACTGCACATCGGAGTCTCAAAGCAGTTTACAATTGTTATTTTTTGGGAGTGGGGGTGCCAGTACAGGAGGCACATGCCAGACCTATTGTACATATTTTTAGTGGTAGGGGAAACCGGAGCACCCGGAGGAAACCTACGCAGACACAGGGAGAACATGCAAACTCCACTCAGAAAGGCCCTGGTCCAACCGGGATTCGAACCCAGGACCTTCTTGCTGAGAGGCGAGAGTGCTATCCACTCAGCCACCGTGCCGCCCATTCAATGTTTGATTGAATCCTGCTGTAACTAGTGATACATTATTCATTTAAGCAAATCGTTATGTTTTCCATTATTGACGTATTTAATAATAAGACAGATAGTTTAAAGTGTTGTTTGACGTGAGAAACTCTGACCACTGATTGAAAAATTGTCACGTTAAAAAACGAGGAAAGTGTAGCAAACTTTAAGTTTGGGACTATGAGCAAAATTTAGCAAAGTGCGTTCAAGCAACAGGAAAAAACTGTAAGTGCTATGACTTTATGAGAGAGACCAGAGCAGATCACACACTTAACACGAGGAAAGATTATTTTATTTTATTTATGTTTTTACTAGAAGTTTCTTTTATTAAAATTTTTATTGGAATACATCTTTGAGTTTTGTGCTCAATTTCCATTTGCTGAACCGAGTAACCCTTTTGCAGAGAGCTCGGGTTTCAGCTCCTGCTCCTTTGTCATTTTGTTATACAACATTTCTCTGTGGGTTTTGGCTCTGGCTCTGAACGACTGATGGGCTCAGTTCCAGATGTTTGAGATAGTTGACTTGAAGGAACAAAATCCACCACTGCCAACATGTGACATCACAGAGGCCAACCCCGAGGACCAAATGCGGATGGTGAAGTTCATATGAGCTACCGTGGTTATTTAAACCTTTCTCAAGAAAAAAACAGATAATGTGTTTCATTCTAAAGTTTGAACCTAACTCTAAACGTATTGGAACAATTTATTATTATTAAAATATAAATCATTGGCCATTAACATTGACCCAGTTTTTGTTCAGTTCAAAAACAGACACCTGAACTCGTTTTGTTCACGAACAAAACGAGTTCAGTTTCTGCAGAAAAAAAATCTCGGGTTAAATTGAAGTCATAAAGATGAGCTTTGAACACTTTTCTACTTTCAGCCCATGAGGAGATATTATTGTTTAAATCTGGCACCCGACTAGAATAAGTTTGACAGCATAGAACATGTGCCTCTAAAAGCAGGATTTTACATTTTTTGCTGCACTGTAATTTATGCTGTATTTTAGTTTATTATTTGAATCCCCATTAGCAGCTGCTTTTTCTGCTTTGAAGACACTGGTCCATTGACTCGATCAGAACAAAACTGCATAAATTATGACATCAACCTGCACAACCCTGCGAGCTAAGACCAGTGTTGGGCACGTTACTTTGAAAAAGTAATTAGTTATAGTTACTAGTTACTTCTCCCAAAAAGTAACTGAGTTACTAACGGAGTTACTCCACTATAAAAGTAACTAGTTACCAGTAAAAGTAACTATTGCGTTACTTTTTCGTTTTGTTCTGGAACATAATGTGCACCCGACGTGCGCATTTTTACCTTTAACAGTGCCAATATTTCCATCTAGAAAAGGCTGTTTTGCTGCTGAAGTCCTGTTCACTCTTCATCTCTCACTGTGCTGTAAGCACTAAACACAAACACGCTCCACTGTGAATGTGGAAACACCGGTGACGAGCGGTGAGGCTGGTGAAGCACTGACTTCAGTCCAATCAGATGAACATATACATCATATAAATCAAGTGGACAATTTGTTTGGCTACAGCAAAATATGTTTTATGCCCGCATTGTTTGTTCATACAAAACGCAAAACTATGAGTTATGGGTCTTACCTTATAGCTATACCTTATAAATGACCTGCACAGACCACTTCGGTTCAGACCAGTTCCTTGTTTAAATCCAGTTAATGGTTTGAGCGTAGATATGTAATCCTCCATTTGGAAATGAGTCCAATGAGTTTTAAAAAGTAAAACAAAACGCGTGTGTCCTCTGTAAACTCCTCTGTTTTGCTGCAGCCGGCCGCATCCAATTTCTAAAATCAACCGTCTTACACTTCACCTCTCTTTCTTATCATTCCTATAGTAATTGAAAAATTACCCTATGTGCATTTTAGATTATGTAAAAATGTGTTATATGTATGTTAGCCAAACCTGTTGCTGTCCTTAGCAGATAAACCAGGAAGAGCAAGGAGCTTATCGATGGAATTGTATGCAGCCGACTTCTGCGCTCACATGCGCTCCTCTGTGGCTGACCTCACGGTGATACAAGCCGTGGTTGAGTGCGATTGAGACCCATATTTGTTTCAAAAACACAATTTATGAGCCATCCTCTCAACTGTAGACATGTAGATTGTAAAGGAAATATGATTTACATCAGCCAATAATTGCTGAGAGGTTTTCTCATCCTCCCTTCTCTCATGACAACACGTTCATTGTGCGTCTTGAGTAACGCGCAGTAACGGGATGTCGGAAATGATAACGGCGTTATAGTTACTGACAAAGTAATTAGTTAGATTACTCGTTACTGAAAAAAGTAACGGCGTTAGTAACGCCGTTACTAGTAACGCCGTTATTCCCATCACTGGCTAAGACCAAGTAAAGAACTGGAATCACATAACAAAGCCAAACTCCTGTGTCTAATTTGTAAAGGATAGGACATATCTACTGTATTTTGATTTATCTTTGCACTTGCTGTAGCTCTAGATGTAGGAGGTGATTAGCATGGATTAGGGCTGGGATAAACGATTATTTTTTAAACGATTAATCTAGCGATTATTTTTTCGATGCATCGATTAATCTAACGATTATTTTTTTCGCCTCGATTCGATTTCGATTCGATTCGATTCGATTCTCGATTATCACCCCATTAATTGACTAATATTGATGTATACATGTTGATTTAAATATTTTAATGAAAAAAACATGAATTCCTTCACAAAAAATATTTATTGCTTGCTCTTAAAATTAAAAAATAAGACATTCTTAGAGGTAGCATAAAACCTTAAAGCCTTGAAAACACAGCTTACTGAAAAAAGTGCATCTTATCATTCTTGAAACAAACATTTGATGCTTAGCATTCAATAAAAATATGAAAAAGTTCAGCCAAATACTTGTGTAGAGCAACTAAAAGAAAACAGTAACCAATGTAAACTTGAAGGCTTTAAGCTAAACAAAGAGTGCTTTTCCAGCAAAAACAGTGGGAGCCATCAGCCTGTCATGGCGTCCTTCCTGAACCAACAGAGTTTAACATTTAAGTTGAAGACACATAGGCCTATATTACTGAAGTCCATTAATTAAAGTGCATCTCTTAAATTCTTCATTCATATAAAAATAACAGTCAAAACTCTGCCACTCACCTTTTTCTTAAACTCAAAATTCAAAAATAAAATTCAAGTAAGAGTGTACAAGAGAAAAACAATGCATTGTGTAGCAAATAAAAAGGTCAACCAGTCATCCTTTCTTTTAGAGTTACTGAAAGAATACAGTAGAAGTCATCTCAGAGGACTTAAAACAACATTGAAGTCACCAACACAGATCAGAGAATCAATCAACAGTTAAACACATTAAGGATATTGAACACATGTTGAAAAATGTCCATATACGGCGGGCATGACAGTGAATAATACATGTAGGGGCTATTACGGGCGCCAATATTCCGTTTGATACAAAGAAAGACAGACTAGCGTAAGAGTGTAGAGTTGCCACAGGACGCGTCATCAGCCTACGTCAGCAGCCGCGGACTGCTATGAAAACATTAGCTTTGTGGTTTCACAGGCGCAGTTGACTGCTTAAACTAAACGAAACTTTGACTCTTAAAACCCACATGTGACAAAACGGAACCATCAACATCTCGCCTCAAATTGCATTAAAAGTGACATTCGTGTCTGAATTTGTTCGTATTTTAACTTTTAAAGAAATTCACGGTCCGCCATCTTGGTTTGCTTCGGCTGCCGTGAGACGCGCATGCGCAGGTTTGCATTACATGATAAACAGCTGAGGCAGTGCATCTCTTCAAGGCAGTGTATCTCAGCGTTACACCGGCTTGCACTTCTCTAACACGGCACTCGCATTGCTACCTCTCGCCGCCATCTTTGTTTTGTGTGTGACGCACCGACGCGCATATTATACGTCGGTGTATTTTTTGCGTCGACGTCACCGATTACGTCGACGCGTTGTCCCAGCCCTAGCATGGATGTATGATATTATGAGTGGAGGCTGTTTCTGCCATTGGGGGCAAGTCTGGCTTCTTGCCGGCGGTGGTGCCCCGGAAACATAATTATCCAGAGCGTTCTAACAACACCTTCTGGGTCAATGCTGAGGGAAATATATTTTTTTTGGACCAGCTGAGTTTAGCAGCTGTGGACTTCTGAATGCTGAATGAATGGGGCTAGTGCTGGCATGCGCAAATGCGTTTAATCTTTTTAATATTTGTCTGCGGGAGGAGCTGCCAATGGCCATTTTGAATCTGCCCATGTCTGTGGCACATGAATTTCAACAGAGGTGTCAATACGTCCGATAATATTTGTGGTTGCTGCTTAAACCTGCCTCCACATGGATAGAGGCCACCTGCGACTTAAACACACACACACAATGTAATCAATCAAAAAAAATGATAAAAGACTCTTTCGAGATCTGACCCTTTGGTTTTACACTTATACCTTAGCTTGAATTGATTAATCATATGGGAGCAGAAGGACCACTGTCTATAAATGTTTATAAATTTGCATAAATGTCCCGTATCTGCAAGGCACCATTCAGAAACTCAGTGGGAAAAAAAAAGAAACTTCTGGGATGCCCATATTGATCAGAGAGATCCACTCCCACGGACGGGCAGGCTGTAGATCCAGGACTGAGGCCGTTCAGTGCAGGAGTAAAGAGGCTCCCATGCAGGGACGGGTGCAGCTCAGGTCCGGGCAGGGGGAGACCAGATAACGATGTGACCACAGAAAAACTCCTGTTGGATCCTAGTGATAGAATTTGTGCGAATAAAAGTACAGAGTATGGTTTGATCCACTTAAAACTATCCATGTATTTAGTTCAGGAGTGGGTAACTTTGGCACAAGATATACTGTAATTATTGCACAAACATTTAATGATAGACATAGATTTATGAAACAGGGTGAGGCACAGAGGTGTGACACACTATAAGAAAAGATAAACTTTATTTGTCCCTCTGTGGGAGAATGTCATTGTTTAAAATTACAGGATAAATAAACTCTCAAAATAATAGATAAAGACAGACAGACGGTTCTGCAGCTTGTCATTCCTGCACGATCCAGTAGGGGGAGCTAAAAGGACTTGTTTCAGTTTTCCTGCGGGAGGGGCCACTCTGCAGCTCTGAGTGTGAGTCTGTTAGTTTAGATTTAGTTGAGATGGACCATGAGCAGACCATGTTCTTTTTGTGGCTGAGTGGTTAGCTCTCTCCTTTTGCAGCAATAAATGTCCGATTCCACCTCCTGACAGGGCATTGGACATAGACAAGTTGGAGATAATTTTGGTTAATGGGCATTTGTTCTGTTCAAGAGCGTGACACGAATGAATACTGAGCTAGAGGAGTTAACCTTTGCATGCAAGTCAATAAGAGAAAAACTTTATCCATGAGTACTTCCCTATTGGGTGTCATTGAGCTTGTGGGTTAGTATTGTCCATCTTCAGTTATAATGTTATGGTGTCTGCAAAGGTTTCCTCTGAGTGCTGTCTATGTTCAAAGTGCATCAATATAGGACCAGAGAGACAGGAGAGAGAGACCAGCGAAAGAGCAGAGAAAGAGCAGATTCAGAATCAGATTTCATTTATTTATGACCTTACGCTAAAATAATCAATGTTTGGTGGTTATTTGGAAAAGGGTATTAGGCTGTAATACGCACACTACAGTGTATTAAATAAAACATGTTTACCTGTGTGATACTTCGCCTTGCTGCAGTCTGAGTGGTAGGACTCCGGCGAATCTTCTTCACTGCTCTTGGTGTTTTAGATGGAGTACAACGTTCTCGTTTGTCACCTGATTCAGATCATAATTAGAATGATGGTCAACAAAAGGTCTCACAATATAGGAATTTTCATCTGTGCAGTACTAGTGTTGGGGAGTAAGTAGAATACTCATTTCGTGTAACTGTATTTGGGTAAAGTTACACTATAATTTGTAAATAAATATGCGCCATTTTTACACATAAATACAATGACAATCAACGTGAAAGTATTCTAAAAACCCACTCTTGACGTATTCAAAGTATTAAGAATACAGAACTCTGATTAGCATTTTTTTTCCAAAGTACTCTCCCCAACAAGTGATAAATAATAAAACTGTAAGGGCACTCAATTAAAAAAACAAATGAATAAAACATTACAAATGACACTCAATATATACATGTACCCTGTCCGGCAGAAGATGACCCTTCGGCTGGTGGTGGTTCGGTTGTCAGAGTGTCCTCCTCTTGTTGCCATTTCCGAAAAATAGACGAGTCCCGTTCCAAGCGTCCGATAAGTGTTACGCAAAGTTTGCACAGTCTTTTTGATCTGTTTTTGTCTGGCGTTAACGCAAGACCCAAGCCAGCAAGTCGCTGCAAAATAGATGAGTCTCGTGATGTATTATTCTGTTGAAAAATAACTAATAACTCCATGTATCCTCAAGTTTTTCCCGCAACAACGACACAAGTCATCGACAACACTCTCTCTTGCGCTAGCCATGTTGAATTAACTTCTTCGGTCATGTCAACTCCGTTTATTTTCTTACCAAGCCCCGGCGATCCAAGATGGCGCCCTATTCAAATGAATGGTTGTGCTCAGTGGCGCTTTGTGACGGCATGGGGGCTGAAAGATTAGCGGAAGTCGCCTGGAACTCGCAAAGATCTATGGGAAACTCGCCTGTATTTGGGCATCGTCTGGTCCTCCCGGTTCTGCGCAGTGTATTATCTCCCATAATGCGTTGCGCTAAACACGCGTGTGTGGGTCTCACACCGGGTCTCACGCACGTGCACAGAGGGGCTCGGCCGCGCTCTGACCAATCAGAGCAGTTCATCAGAGCGGGAGTTAGAGCGAGAGCCAGACGAGCAGAGTTTGTGGCACTAAAGTGTGAATTTAAACAAAACCGAAGGATTTAAGAAGAAAAAAAGTTCAGGATGACAAGGGACACTAAAATCCCCACAAAATCCGACCTTTATGAAAGCTGTAGGTTCTCTTTCAGCTGAGGTTGAGCTGTTTTAATATGCATTGAGTCCTATGGTGAAAATTTCTGGGTGGCCCACGTGAATTTAGTCTGGTTTAGTCTGCAGTACCGCGAGAATCCCCCGAGCACATGAGTTATTCAGCTACAAGCTAGCAATACCCTATCCAGTTAATATAATACATCCATGGTTCTTACTCACTGTAGAGTGTGTGTCGCTTTACTGACGTCATGTCCGCCCTTTGCTGATTGGCTCACTCCGCTGTCTGTTTTCTCAGGTTTTCTCCGCCTTGGAAATTTGTTTGACGCCACGGTGACCAGACTAACCCCCCGACTCCACCGGGCGCGTCTCCGTTGACGCGCGTTGGCTGCTGTCCGTCAGACGTCCGTAAAACGGACCAGTGGTCAAACCGGCTGCAGCAGCATGCAACTCTGGCTGTGCGTTTATCAGCCTGCTTTATTTTTGTAGGAGACATGTTTGGGCATTGTGTGAATGAATGAATGTTTGGCTGATGGAGGAGTTATGTATTGTCGGCGTGCATGTGTGCGTGAGAGCGCCCGTGTGTGTGTGTGTGTGTGTGGTGGGAGGCGTGTGCGTGCATGTGTGTTTGGGTCTGTGACTGCAGCGTTTATTATGATCCAGCCTCTTCGTTTGTTTTCTACTTATTTAGCGCATGATACACTTTTATCGGAGCCAACTCGCCTCTCTGCGGCTTTAGGCAACAGGCAGCCGCTATAGTTTTAAATAGAAGAAGCGGTGTGTGATGTGCATGAGCTGTGGATATGATCAGTGCAAAGCACAGCATATTGAAGCATTGAGGACGTCGCGATGGATGAGGCAAAACTTATTGAAAGCAATTGGAAAAAGGGGAGAGAGAAAAGAACTCCAACATATCCAGTGTTGTGAGATCGTCTCTCATAAGTGCAGCTCTGTGTGTGTATGTGTGTGTCTCTGTCTGTCTGTCTGTCTGTCTGTCTGTCTGGGAGCGCGCGGCGGTGAGGAGAGAGCGCCTCGGAGGTAGACGGGACAGAGCGAGAGAAAAAAGAGCGAGGTGTATGTAAAGATTAGCGTATTGACATTACGCGAAAAATAAATGGTAGATTTACGATCAGGAAACAATTATTTAAATTAATACATGAAAAACATTACACACGTTTGTTAATAATCATTGTCATTAACAAATACTTATAACCAAGGACTACAGCATATCAATACATGTTTAACAATGTTATTCCATTGCATTTTCAATGGAAAACGGACCCGACACGCGTCGACGGACGGAACAAATAGGATTGTTTCTATTTCGTCCGTCCACGTCTTTTGCACCCTCCGTTGACGGAATAGGTCCGACGTACGTTGGACGGACGCATGCGGAGGCAGTGGAGCCACTTCCATTCACTCTCATGGAGATAACGGAGACGGAGATGAAACGGACATGTTTGGACGGATCCGTCGTCCGTTTTACGCACCCGGTGGAGTCGGGGCCTCACCGGCTGGTACAGCGGTGAGCCTGGATTTTTCCAGGCTAATTGTCTAGAGTTTGTCAGAAAGAGAGACAGAGAGGTACTTGATTTGAACAAAAACAACCCAAGCTCCTCCCCCTTCCTTTCTGATTGGTCTACACGCTCTTACCGGAAGTATAGCATGCGCCTCGCTCAGTCTTTGCCTAGCGTCTGAGGAGGTGGGTCACGTTTTTACACTCTGCATGATTTCCGTTTTAAATGTTATTTATGTTGTTACAAATGCAAATGTACAAGTCAGAGCCTTTTGAATCCATGTTTTAAGTCTGTAGTTTACAGTGATGGGCAGTAGCGACGCTACTAGCTTAACTCGCTACGTTTTTCAGTAGCTTGAGGGTAGCGTCACTATTTACAAATCCAAGTAACTTTTCTGTAGCTAAGCTATTTTTTTGAGCAAGTAGCGCGGTAGGGTCCTCCAAAGCTGTTTTCTCACGGACATTTCTGATGTTCATATACTACAGCATTTTCCCGCTGCCAAAAACAAAGTAGGAAGACGGAATGTTTAAGTGTGCAGGCCTTAAGCCTAGTGTTTCTACTGTAGGTTTATGTGATAGTTTTATGGATTCATTATTTTATAAGTCATTTCAACTGTGATGCTGTGAATAAAGACACAGTTCTGTTGGAAACATAGTTATTATTAAATAGTTTTCAGCACAAACAGCAAAACAATAATAGTGGTAAATATCTGAGCCAAACATGAACGATTTTACGAGTGTATATATGTTAGATATAAGTTATATATATGTTAGATATAAGTTATATATATGTTAGATATAAGTTATATATATGTTAGATATATAGTTATATATATGTTAATATAAGTTATATATATGTTAGATATAAGTTTATATATATGTTAGATATAAGTTTATATATATGTTAGATATAAGTTATATATATGTTAGATATAAGTTATATATATGTTAGATATAAGTTATATATATGTTAGATATAAGTTATATATATGTTAGATATAAGTTATATATATATGTTAGATATAAGTTATATATATGTTAGATATAAGTTATATATATGTTAGATATAAGTTATATATATGTTAGGTATACGTTATATATATACGTTAGATATAAGTTATATATATGTTAGATATAAGTTATGGTTGATGTTATAATAGGACATAAGCCTTCCCCTTGATAACCAGGCTGAAAGGCGTGGAGCTCAGGACAAATGACAAATGGGACTCAATTTGGGCTTTGGTTACACCAGTTGCCCCTGCCTAAAGACGTTGCCTAAACCCGTTCCGTGATCCAACCGATTTTTCAGGGGTTCAGCCTCTTAAAAACTCAGCCGACAACTAGCTTGCTTGGACAACCATGGGTACTTCAAGTGACTCCCGCCAGCCATCATCAACCAAGGCAGACCCTCTCCCAGCCCTTTCCCTTATCTCTTATACAGTAAGTATAGAGGATCGGTAAACTCCGCTTGGGTGTGCTTTTCAAACTAAGTTAGTTCACCGACCTAGGAAAACAAATGAGAGTTCAGTTTGTTCCCCGTCCCAACTGTAAACCACTTCGGGCTCAAAACCAGAGATGAAAACTGTGACAATTCCTGCACCACGAGTTGCTGTAACAGAAAGCAAAAGGTACACAACAGGATAGCACTTGCTTTGACACAGTCAGTAATCCTGTAATGGTATGTGACTTTTATTTAGACTCCTTGATAAATGAGGTCCTTAATCTCAATGGACGTTCCTGGTTTATATAAAGTAAAAAAAATACATTAATATATATAGGTATATATATATATATATTATATATATTAGGGCTGTCCAAATTATGCGTTAATTCACGTTAAATTAACGTGTTCATTAACGCGTAAAAAAATAATTTTTAAATGCATTAATGCATTGACGTGTCAACTCTTGTTGGTTGTACCCAATAAAGTAGAAGGTTGTGAGCAATGTCAAAAACAGACTTTTAGCAGAGGCCGGGAAGACCTGCGTCCCAACAGAAAACTAGGGGAACTCAAGAGCCAATGAGAGTCAGGAAACAAATTCAAATGTAGTGACACGGAAAACATAGATGAGGGGCGCCACACAGACGGTTAGGCTCAAAAGTGAGAATTTTAACTAATTTGGATTAATATGGTAAATATATGGCCAGGACATGTAGGAGCATATAGGAAAAATATTTAGGCTGTGATTTAAGTAAAAAAAGTTGATTTGGTGTGTAGTTACTCTTAAGTACATTTCGTATGAATAAAAATGTGTCTATTACATTTGAAATCTGCATTTAACTTCAATTGGAGTGGATTTGAAATAGTAATGTTAACAAATGCGATTAATCGTGAGTTTTTCACCATTACTATGCGATTAATCAACTAAAAAAATTAATCGTTTGCCAGCCTCATATATATATACTATAGTCATATATTATACTTTAATATTTAATATTATATTATATTTATTTTTCTCATTTTTGGCATACACTAGGGGGAGCCCCGCGTACCAGTGATTTACGCTTACCACCACTTTGAGAATCACTGAACTACGTCAATACAGAAGACAGACTGACATATACAGTACAGACCAAAAGTTTGGATGCTTTGTCATTCAATGAGTTTTAGATTCACTCTCAGCTGTGTAAGGGCTAGTTGACCAGGGCCTCCACAGTCACAGACTGTGGAGGCAATCAGTGGTTTTGTGATGAGTTGGACCACAGAGTGAAGGTGAAAGGGCCAACAAATGCTATGCATCTCAGGGATCTCCTTCAGACGTTGGAAGACTTTTCAATCACGACCCTCTTGAAGCTCATCAAGAGAATGCCAAGAGTGTGCGAAGCAGTAATCAGACGCAAAAGTGCTACTTTGAACGAACTTAGCATATAAGCATATTTTCAGTTGTTTCATACTTTTTTACTTAAGTACATACATAATTTCCACATGAGTTAATTCAAGTTGATGCCGTCCAGTGTGAAACTACAATTTTTCATCGTGAAAATAATGAAAAAATATGAATATATAACAAATCTTGATTGAGAAGGTGTGTCCAAACTTTTTTTATTACAGTGGGTATATGGCTTTCATTATTACTTTCACCTTCAGTGGCACGTGGAGAACGTAATATGTTATACACTTCTAGAACTACCCACCTTTATCACAGCTACTACAAAGATCTTTAAGCATTATAGCTTAAACATACTTGTAAAAAAAAAACTTAAAATGTTTGTTTTTTTATATTTTTTTTTTCTATTTTTTAGGGTGTGTATGTCTTACATCTCTGGTATTGCAATAGACTTCAGAAAGTTTAATTTGTCCAATCACATTGATTAAAAACCATTGTACTCTTAATAAAAGTGTTGTGAGACACCGTCCTATTCCTGAACACAACACACAGACAACAAGCAGCAATCCAAGCTACAAATCATTTTCACATTAGTCTGAGAAGTAAATTATAATTCTTTTTTAAATATCTTTTATATATTCATTCTTTAAATAATTTTCCCCAGGTTCCAGAACGGAGGTGCCAAGTTTCCCAGTACCACTCAAACTCAGCCAGAAAGCATCCCTTTACTCTACCCTCACAGACAAGGGCATCCCACCAGCACTGTGCTCCCCAAAGTGGGCACCCAAAGGAGAACGCCCAACCCACCCAGTCAGCAGCAGCACAGCAAATGGACTTTATGAACGTCCGGACCAGGGCATGTCACAGGGTGAGCACTGAGTCACAGAGACAGCGGGACATGATCCAAAGTGTAGCAAGACTGACCACATGATGTGGGTTATGTCGATGGACTAGTAAACAATGAGTGGGAATGTCACGGAGTTACTGTTGGATTTTTTGTGTATTGTCTAAAGACTAACAAGATACCAAATAAAAGTGATCCTAATAAATAATAAAACTAAAATATCCTACCTTGGAAAACCACAAAATTTAATAAATCCATAGATTATTGTTTTTCTCTCTCAAAACTCTTTACTTCCAATGTTAGTTTTCAACATGTAAGTAGTTTTGGCCTCTTTCCACCTTTAACTTTGCTTTTTCAGTGAAAAGAGGAGTACTCTCTAAGCCAATCAGCTCTCCCCCAGTATGTAAAAGACAGCATTGTTTTTCTAGATGAAGACAGCATGGTTGGTTCTGATATGTTCACAAAATGTTACTTAAACAAGAATGATTGGACCTTTTTAATAAAGGTTTTGGGGCAAAAGAAGTATAGAGACAATCACAATAAATATGTTGCCTTTATGTTTTGTGTGACAGAAAGCAGAGGAAGCGCAGATCAGGCCAGTGGCCTCCTCCAGCCCCAAACCCAGCCTCCCCCTGTGGCACCGCGCTGCAAGCTCTCGTACCAGTCATTGGTCAGGCACCGATGAGATCAGCTTCCGAAATCAATGACGTCTTTGAATGCTCAAAAGAAGGTAAGTACGACATAAGTAAAAAATTAAAAATAATAAAAGGTTGAAAAAAATGTTGACTACCATGGATTGAAATCATTGTCATTAAGTGTTCTCACCCCACGTCCTCGGAGCTTAAGTCATTCACAGTTCCTGTTCATATCTTCCTCTAAGATGGGCGTAGCCTGGAGGACTAAAGGGGGGTGGAACGAGACTGGGCCGTTTACATTGCTTGGGCGGGGGCGGCTGGACGTCAGGTCCAACTCTGTGCCATGTTGCGCCAGATTTAAATTCAATGTGTAATACAGGTCGCAGCAGATGGGCCTCACAGACCGGTTTTAGGCAGAAAGTCAGACTCTATCTCTATCTTTTCCTCCTCTCCTCCTTTTTTGTTGTTGTTGAGAGAGATTAGGTCAGACTTTTGCCTCTAAAACGTTCTGCTGTGAGGCGCATCTGCTGGCGACCTGTATTTTCTCTCCTTTGAATTTTGAATCTGGCGCCAACACTGGCACAGAAGTTGGACCTGACGTCAGGCCGCCCCCGCCAGAAGCAATGTAAACGGGCCCGTCTCGTTCACGCCCTTTTAGTCCTCCAGGGCTACGCCATTTAGAGGAAGATTTGAACAGGAATGTGAGTGGATGTTAAGTCCGAGGAGCGGCGGGTGAGAACCACTTAATGAAATTGATTTCAATCCATGGTTGTCTACCTTACTTACCTTCTTTGAGCAGTTCAAAGGACGTCTTTGACTTCGAAGCTGAATCTCATCGGTTGTCTGACCAATGTACTGGTACAGAGCTCTGCTTAGCGCGAGCCACAGGGGGAGGCTGGTTGTGTTGGGGGCCTGGAGGAGGACTCTGCTGGATGCTGACGCTTCCTGGCTTTTCTGCCACACAAAACATAAAGGCAACATATTTTATGGTGTTGTCTCTATTTTTCTTACTTTGCCCAAAACCTTTATTAATAGGTCCAATCATTTTGTTTAAGTAACATTTTGTGGAACAAATCAGAACCCAACTGCTGTCTTCATCTATGAAAACAACTGTGTCTTTACATTACTGAGAGCTGATTGGCTTGAGAGTACTCTCTTTTTTCACTGAAAAGCATAAGTTAAAGGTGTGAAGAGGCAAAACATACTTACATGTGATAAAACTATCAATGGAAGGTAAAGAGTTTTGAGAGAGAGAAACAACTAACTATGGATATATAATTTTTGTGGTTTCGAAAGTTAGGTTATTTTAGTTTTATTAATTATTTAGGATCACTATTATTGGGATTCTTGTTTCGATCTAGATACAAAATCCAACCAGTAAATCCTTGAGTCATTCCCACTCATTGTTATTAGCGCCATTCGACATAAACCCAATCATGTGTCAGTCTGCTTTCACTTTGGACCTTGTCCCGGCTGGTGTCTGTGATCAGTGCTACCCTGACATGCCATGGTCCGGGGACGTTATAAAGTCCATGTTGCTGTGCTGCTGCTGATGCTGGGTGTGGTTGGGGTTCTCCTTTGGGTGCCAGCCTTTGGGAGCACATCAGTGCTTGGCGGGATGGGCCTTGTCTGTGAGGGGGTAGAGTAAGTGATGCTTTCTGGCATGAGTGTGGATCGTAGGGCACTGGGAACAACTTGGCACTCCGTTCTGGTAACCTGGGGAAAATTATTTAGAAAGAATATATAAAGAGATTTATAAAGAATTATAATTTTCTTCTCAAATAAATGTGAAAATGATTTGTAGACTTGGATGCTGCTTGGCGTCTGTGTTGTGTTGTTCGGAATAGGGACGGGTGTTCACCAAACACTTTATTTAGAGTTCAAAGTTTAATCAATGTGTTTGGACATTAAACTTTTGAAGTGATTGCATAAGAGATGTTACATACATACACACACTAACAAATGAAAAAAAAAATTATAAAAATACAAACATATACGTTTTTTTTTCAACAAGTTATGTTTAAGCTATATAGCTAAAGACTTTGTAGTAGCTGTGATATTGGTGGGTGTTCTAGAAGTGTATAATCATATAGTTCTCCTCTGCCCTTCTGAGGTGAGAAGGGAAAGTAATAATGAAAGCATTTGACAATGTATAAAAAAGTTGCGCACTCCTTTTTCATCAAAGTTTTGTTTTTTATTTCATATTTTCCATTATTTGCACTATGAAATATTGTAGTTTCACACTGAAGGGCTATCAACACTATGAATAAACTCATTGTGGAATTATGTCTGTACGTAGTAAAACGTTATGAAACAACTGAAAATTATGTCTTATATTCTACAGTTCTTCAAAGTAGCACCTTTTGCTCTGATTACTGCCTTCGCACACTTCTTGGCATTCTCTTGATGTGCTTCTAAGACGGTAGTGATTGAACAGGTCTTCACACATGTCTTGAAGGAGATCCATGATGATGACTTAGCATTTGTTTGCCCTCTTCACTTCACTCTGTGGTCCAAATCATCACAAAACCATCTGGATTGCCTCCACAGTCAGGTGACTGTGGAGGCCTGCGTCAAATAGCCCTTACACAGGCTGAGAAGTGAATCTACAACTAATTTGAATGACATGCATCCTACTTTTGGTTCTGTACTGTATATGTCAGTCTGTTGTCCTGTATTGACGTAGGTACAGTGATTTCTCTAAGTGTGGTACGCGTTAAACACTGGTACGCGCGGCCCTCCCTCTAGTGTATGCCAAATGATAAAAAAAAATAAAAAAAAAAAAAAATATAAAAAAAAAAAAAAAATAAATATATATTATATATTATATATTTTTATACGTATTTATATATATATATATATTTTAGGGCTGTCAAACGATTAATTTTTTTAGTTGAGTAATAGCATGTACTGGTGTGTTAACTCGACGATTAATCGCATTTTAACATTCTATTCTCAAATCCACTCAATTGAAGTTAAATGAGATTTCAAAAAGTAATGAAACATGTTTATTCAACCAAATGTACTTAAAGAGTATAATAAACACCAATCAACTTTTTTTTAACTTATACACTGCCTAAATTTTTGTTTTCTATAGTGACTCCATACATGTCCTGGCCCTATATTTTGACATTTGAATCACAAGTAGTTAAAATCTCTCATTTTGAGCCTAACCGGTCTGTGTTGGCGCCCTTCTTCTATGGTTTTCCGTGTCATACCACTTAGCATTTTTTTCCTGGGACTCTCATTGGCTCTTGAGTTCCCTTGTTTTCTGGTGACGCAGGTCTTCCCGCGCTTGCTATAAGTCTGTTTGACTTGCTCAAAACCTTCTACTTTTGGGTACAACCTAACAAGAGTTGACACGTCAATGGCAGGTAATGCGTTAATTATTTTTTTAGCGTTATATGAAAACGGTAATTACGTGAATTAACGCGAAAATTGGGACAGCCCTAAAATAGAGTATATATATAGTATATAATATATATATATTATTATTTTTTTTACTTTTTTTTAACCAGGAAAGGCAACATTGAGATTATAGGACTCCTTTTTCAAGGGAGTCCTAAATAAAAGTCACATACAATTCAGAGTTACTTAGACTGTTGTCAAAGGCAAGTGCTATCATGTTTGTTGTATCCCTTTGCTTTTGTTACAAGCTAACTCGGTGGTTGCGGTTGTACAGTTTCATCTCTGGTTTTGGAGACCGGAAGTGGTTCAGTTGGGTACGGGGGGGGGAACAAACTTGCACTTCATTTGTTTTTTCTTAGGTCTGAAATAATTAGTTGAAAGCAATCCCAAGCGGATGATAACGATTCTCTCTACTTACTGTATAGAGGATAGTAAGGGCTGGCGAGGAGGGTCTGCCTTTGGTTGATGTTGGCTGCGAGGAGGTCTCTTGAAGTACCAGGGTTGTCCAAGCTAGCTAGGGGCTGTGCTGAGTTTAAAAGAGTCTGATAACGCCTGCAAAAATCGTGGATCACGGTAAGGTAACGGGTTTAGGCAACGTCTTTATGCACGGGGGAAACGGGTGTAACCAAAGCCACCAATTGAGTCGCCATTTGGCAGTATGTCCTGAAGCTCCACTCCTTTCAGCATGGTGATCAGAGTGATGGCTTTATGTCCTATCTATAACTAGTAACATTACAAGCAAAATATTACGGTTCACGGTTCTTGAAAAAAACATTTCTGAACTAAACTATTTGATCTGATGCCGATGCGCAGGTAGGAAGAGGACACTGTTGTGTCATGTCAACTTTTTTGAACATTTTCAAGGTCCGTTTCCAAGTTCAGTTACCGGATCCAAAAGTTAAATCGTTAATGCGCAATCATTGCTGGTAGGCGTTCTTCCCTTCTTCCTACTTGCCTATCAACTTTGCAGGTGGCTAGCACGCTGTGTCAGCATGCAGGATAACCCTGGCAGAGAAGGATACCTCACCATCCACCGTGCTAAGCCACACCGGACAGCACGGTGGAGAGCTATGTCCCTGGGCCGTATAGACGGCTAAGGTGCCCTGTAAGGTGGCATGGATGCCAGTCCTTGTCGGCTTCAAGGGTGGGGGACCGAGCGGTACAAAGCAGCTAAATATCAGTTCAGGGACCGATACTGAACGCAAGCAGTCACGGGCCCGAGATATTAAACACTCTTCTTGAGGCTGCACCCCGCATAGCTCCTGGCCGGACCCCAAGTGTCTCCCAACCACTCTGAGACAACTGCGCGAGTGAGCTAACTCTGTGTTAACTGACCCATTTTCAACTCCTTCTGCTAGTCTGCCATTTGTCCCGGCCAGCTTCCAAATCTTCCATCATTGCCCCCGTCTTCCGAAAGAAGCCAGGTTCACAGACTCATATGACTACTGACCTGTAGCATTGTCTGTCGTCATGAAGTCATGTTGATACGCTGGGGTCCTCTCCCATCTCAAGTCCCTCACCTCCCCCCTCCTGGACCCCCTGCAGTTCGCCCTACAGGAGCAAAGATCTGTAGACAACGCCATCAACGGCCTCCACCACATCCTACAGCACTTGGGACTCCCAGGGGACCTACGCCAGGGTTTCCTGTTCGTGACTTTGCTCTGCTTCCAACCCGATCCTGCCTCCCTGCTCCAGGACAAGCTCTCCCCAGCTCAACGTGCCTCGTTTCCCACATGCCAGGTGTATCACTGACTTCTCTGGACAGACACGGAAGCAGCGAGGTGCGTCTGGGGAATGATTGTCTCGGACTCTCGGATTATAAATACAGGAGCCCCACAGGGCTGTGGTCTTTCTCCCCTGTCTTCTTTTTCCCTGTACACCTACCATGCCCGCCAGCCACGACTCTGTGAAGTGCTCAAGTTCGCGGTCTCGACACCTCCCTCATTGGACTTCATGCTCCACGAACGTTGAGTGCCGCCTACAGGAGGAGGTTGGACCGGCTGAGTTTTGGATCTGGTGCAGTGGTAACAACTGGAGCTGACGCCCAGAAGACAGTGGAAGATGATTGTGGACTTCAGGAAAAGAGCACTGTCCCCCGCCCACTTCCGTGATGGGCTCTCCCTTCCGTCCGGGGCACCACATCACAGAGACGCAAGTGGGAGTGACCATCAGCTCCTCATCAAGAAGGCCCAGCAGAGGATGTTACTTCCTGCAGCAGTCAGGTAAAGCCAAGCTGCCTGCCTGCACAGATGTCTGGTGCAGTTCTACACGGCCCATCATCGAGTCCATTCTCACTCCTCGTCACCGTTGTGGTTCGCTGGAGCCACAGTCAGGGACAAACAGAGACTACAGCGCATTGTGCGCTCTGCAGAGGAAGGATGGCGCAGCCTTCCATCGCTGCAGGACCTGTACGTCGCCCCGGAGCTCGAGCGTGGTGGTCGTATCAACAGCCGACCCCTCTCACCCTGCCAATGGACTATTCCAAACCACTCCCTTCGGCAGGAACGCGGTCCATCAGGACTAGAACCACCCGTCACAAGAACGTTTCTTCCCGCTGCTGTTGGACTCTTGACACTTCTTACCTGTTCCCCGCCCTTTAATAAAGTCACTTTTCTGACCATCATACTGTCACTTTTACTTCAGGTACTGCTGTCATCTTACATTGTGGGCACCTCTTGTGCACTTGTAATATTGTATAAATTAGTAACGTTAACTCTATTCTAAATTTAATGGATTCCTTAGAAGTGTTTTTATTCTTTATTTTTATTTTTTATTATTACTCTCTGACTGTTGCACTGGTCGATAGCATTTTCCAAGTCTGATGACATCCTGTTACTAGTGGGCAATAAAAGGATGCTGTTATGATATTAGTTATGCAATAATGCCCCTACGAGGGTGCTGAACATTGGCCGATGGTCTCTTCCCTTCTGTATATGTTACGGCCTAGAGCGGGTAGGTCGTAACAGATATACAAAGTTATATTTCCCAGTTCTGTGCCGGGGCTAACGGGAACAGAGAACAACAAAGATCCATTTGATCGCAAACCATATGAAACAAACATCTCTTTGTTGAGAAAATGGCAGATGTACTGTAAAGTTGCCAGCAGACCAAGCCTAATAAACAAAAGTGCACCCTGTCAAACCTCTGAGTGGACCAAAGCAAGGCCAGCACAATCGAGTTATAATTTCACAGTGGGGAGTCAAGGCTTTTACAGTTTGTACTGAATTGAAAATTTAACTTGACTCATTATTTAAGTGACAGTTTTTTAGTTTTTTCTTTCTCCTATATTTAAGCACAGTAGTACTGTTGTAAAATGAGTAATTGTTAAATGGACTCACAATATTAAATATTCTTCTTAGGAATGAAAACTCTGCTTGTCTTGATGAATACTAGGCTTATACGCAACTGTATAGTGTTGGTCTTTTTGGTGGTAGTGGAGAGGAAAGTATTTCTGAGGTTGGTACTGGTGCAAAACGTTTGAGAACTCACTGACGTAGTTGATGCCAGCGGCCAAAAGCTGTCAGAATGTGAATTTCACATATTCTTTGTGTGTGTTAAAAATGATGGTCCTGTACGTGGGGGTGTGGTTGCGTGTTGTTAGTGTTGATATGATTCTGAGGTTGTCATTCTCAAGAGGAGGAGTTTACAGTCTCTAGGTTCTTGTTTCTCAGTGAGAGGAAGGATGGATCATGAAGTGAGGATATCAGACGGATTTGTGCAGCATGGTGGTAATGCGGGTCACTGTATCAGACTATTGTCTTATCGTGAAGAGGAAGCAAAGCTCAATATATGTACCACCCTTAGCTAATGATTCATTTTTGCAAATGCAAGTATTTAATAGTTACTATGTAACTTAAGTTTACGACAGGTGCGTAGTCCCTTAGGACTTCGTTGTGGGATAGCGCTCGTGACCCACAGGTCACGCCAGAGAGCGGATCAACATAATTGCTCAATCACCAGCCCTCCTCTATAAAGGCCCGCCCTCTGTCACCGCGCACCCCCTCTTGAACTCTGCCAAGCCGGGTGGCTGATCTGGGCTCGTAGCTAAGGGACTACGACCCTATTGTAGTAACTTAAGTTACATTAGGTAACTATTATTCAACGTTCATGGTGCGTACGTCCATTAGGATCTTCGATAGTAGGGACACAGACGTGGACTACCTGAACCGACCAAACAACAAACCACGTACCGCTCCTCGTAGGATGCTCTCCCAGAGCTCTGAACCAGGGCGGAAAGTCAAGCGAAGGGCCCCCTCAGAGGAGGGATACTAAGGTTTTACTCAGTACGCTGCACATCAGCACGGCATGGGCACCGACGGTCGCCACATCCAAAGTAAGAACCGGACGAGAAGAGGACGACGCCCAAGAAGCCGCACGGCAGACCTGTCCTGACGGACGCCCCCTGAGGAGGGGCGTAGAGGCCGCCACCACGTGTGGAATGCGACCTGAAGCCCACCGGGGGGGCCAGACCTGCGTCTTGATACGCACCGGCGCACGCCGTGGGCCACACCAGTGCGGCCAGCCGCTGATCCGACAGCGGGGCGCCCCTGTTCTTGGGGCCCAGACCCACAAACCCTTGAATGACGACCGTCATGGCCAGTAATGCCCTAGCAATTCTGACAGGGACCCAGAAGGTGACGCCGCTCCTCCTCGGGGAGGCATGCCGGGGGCGGACTAGGAAAAGCACTAATCCTGATGACTCTCGAAACTAAGGCGACGTGAGGAACTTGGGGGAGAAAGGCCGGATTGGGCCACACTACCACCATGCCGTCGCCCTCTCACAAAGGACAGGCAAGACCGCATGGGACAGAGGAGCGCACACAAGTCGCCCGCCCTCTTAGCAGACGCCAACGGCAGCGAAGAGGGCCGTTCAAAAAGCGACAAATCGGGACTCGCTGCCGCCGCCGGTTCAAAAGGCGGACCCGACAGCCCCCTTAAAGGACCACCCGCGATGGAGGTCCAAACGGGGCGGTCTCTGGAGCGGGGGCCTCATCCGCGCGCCCCCGAAGAAAAACGTATAACCAAAACGGATGAGAGGGCTAGTGAACCCCCCGAATCCGTAGTGACCCGATGTAATGGCTGCCGCGGAACACCGCAAGGTGGCGACAGCCCTCCTTTTATGGTCAAAAAAGCTTCGGTAGGAAGCCAGGACCACACCAAGGCGGGCAACGCTGAGGATCTCAGGAACGAAACCACACCAGTCGCTGAAGAGCTCCACTGTGGCGTAGGCCCTCACAGTGGACGGCGCCCTCGCCCCTGAATGGTCTCCACCACCGCAGGGGGAAGACACCAGTTACGAGGTACCGCCTCTCTCTGCTCCAAACCCAGAGCCTGCGGCCGATTATCGGCGGTGAAAACAGGGTTCCCCCCCTGGACTAGAGCCCCGGCTCGGTCCGGGTGGGCCCCAGGGCTCCATTCACCGCCATGCCCTCAGGATAGCGGGAACCAGCGGACTGGTCCGGGGAGCCACCAGGATCACCGACCTTCCTCTCTGTTCGATCCTCCGCAGGAGGACCGGGAGGAGAAGCCACTGGTGGGAAAGCGCACAGCAGGCCCTCTGGCCAGGGGGGTAATGAGCCAGAGGCGCCCAATGCCTAGAGGGGCTGGTCCGCGGCCTGAAGGCAACAGGACGGGCACTGTGCGTTTTTGCAATGGCGAAAAGGTCAACCACTGGCCGGCCGAACCTCCGCCAGCATCTCCGCAGATACCGGGGGGCCAGGCCCCACTGTCATGCGCGTGGGCCCCCCTGGACATACCTGTCGGCCCCACTTTCCGGCAGACCCCGGGACGTTGCGCGCGCCCTTGAGTAGACAGAGGTGAAGCGCTGCCCACTGCCAGAGTTCACCGTCGCCATGCGATGGTGGTGGCTTTTCGGGAGAATTGCAGGAGAGTACCCGCTGCGCCATGTTTCTCACAGGCCATAGATATTGTCAGCAACCTAGCTTCCCTCAGTGCTGTGAAAGTCTGTGATGGGGCGGAACGGCGAGCTGGAACACTGAGACGCACGGCCCCGCCCTCTCTGGTGTTCCTCGCAGGGGAGGGGGGGGTGGAGAAAGGGCCGGGGGCCCCTGCGTCACACGTGGAGCGCCGGGGGCGGTCTAATGTCCTGCAGGGCCTCCCGACGTTCATGAAGTACGGGGGACTGCCTCATCCCACGTGACTTCGGCTTGCTGTGCCCCCCCATGGCTCTTGCCTCAAGTAGGGGGGGGCGAGGCCCTGGAGTGGGAACCCCGTATTAGCTTGTAGCTCCGAGATGCTAACACGCGTTCGGCCGAAGCATCACACACCACTACTCACCAGATCCTCCGCCTGACCTCTCTCTGGGCGGCATAGTATGGATCAGAGGGCCCGGAGCTCGTAGCTCGCGTAGCGCATGCAAACCCTGCTCTGGGGGGGCTGCCGGCCTGAGCGAGTAGCAACGTTATGTGCTCGAGAAGTAACACAATCTGAATTACAATTTATTTGATTGTTACATACCCATTGAGAACTAGAAAACAAGTAATGATGAATGCGGTCGGCTTTATGAAGGAAACTTTACACCCGACCTCCTCTGCCATTGGGGAGGTCCGGCGGTGGGGGCGTTGCTCCGCGAGCCACCACGTGGGTCTGTCTGACCGAGGGGCCTCGTCGTGGGGGGGACGGATGGACAACAGAGCGCGGATTACGGTGTCAGGTTGCCTCCCGGGCGAAAGCTCTCTGGCTCAAGTCCGGCTCCGTGATGGTTGTGGGCCTCCGGCGCACCTCGGTGGCTAAGTGCGGGGCTAGCCTAGCCGTAGGTCGTTTGGCTGCAGACACAGTCTCGCCACCAAGGGCCTGCATGTCCGGGCCGAAGAGGGAACGTCCTGAGAGATGGGCATGTCCAGCAGCTGCCTTTCTCCGCTCCTGGGATATTAGCCCAGCCCAAGCCAAAGGTGCATGGCCCGATTGGGCTGCAGCCATGGGAGCGGCCACGTCCACGGCTTAGCGTCTGGCACATGGCGCTGAATTCGCCGCGACGGTGGTCTCGCCTGTGACAGGTGGGTCTCCAAGAGCACAACCATTTCATTTGAATAGGGGCGCCATCTGATCGCGGGGATTGGGCACACTGAGTCCAACACCAAGCATTAGATACAGCACTGGTCACACCAAAGGATGTATTATATGTAACGCTCCACGCGGAGTCAGGGAGGTGTGCTGTTCACGACGGGGGAAAAACCGTGGGAATTTTTAGCTTTTGGCGGGAAACAGTGCCGGAAAGAATCTCAAGATTAACATTATTACATTGCCGTCTCTTCGAGGGGGGCACTGGGGTGGCAAGGATAGTTTTAGAGGTGGCGTGGCCACCCTGGCTGACCCCTCGGCTCCGCCACTGCCGGCACCAGACCTCTCCTTCCCTCCGAGCGGGAAGGATGTCTTGCCGATGCTTGGATAGTATGTTATGCCCAATGCGGCAAGGGCTGTCGCATTGGCTAACAACATGGCATTCATACGCGGGGCCCTGAATCTGTCGCTCTTTTGGCCATGTGAGCTCAGGGAGAACCTCCTGTCAACAGCGAGGACCTCTCGGCGGCCGATTCTGCGCATTGCCAGTCGCTAGACGTGGACGGTGGCGCTCCCATGGCGACGCCCAAGTCGGGGCCAGCACCTTTGGCTTGGGTGGCTAAATATCAGGTGAGGCGGAGATGAGGCAGCTGCTCGGACCTGCCCTTCTCTCAGACGTCCCTCCTTCGGCCCGGACATGCAGGCCTTGTGGCGAGACTGGAGTCTGCAGCCAACGGACTCGGCTAGGGGCCTAGCCCCGCACTTAGCCGAGCCGCGAGGCCCTCCAACCATACGGAGCCGGGACAGAGGCAGAAGAGCGTTCGCCCGGGCGGCATCCTTACCCGTACCGCGCTCTGTTGGTCATCGTCCCCCCTCGACGAGGCCCCCGGGTCCAGACGACCCACGGTGGCTTCGCGGGAGCACGCACCCCACGCGACCTCCCTATGCAGAGGAGGTCGGGTCGGAAACGTTTTCCTTCAATAAAGGCCGACCGGCATTTCATCATTTATTGTTTCTAGAGTCTCCATTGGGGTATGTAACAAGTCAAATAATGTGAATTCTGAATTGGCGTTACTTCTCGAGCACATAACGTTGCTTCGCAGGCCTGGCAGCCCCCCGAGCAGGGTTTGCAGGTGCGCTACGCGAGCTACGAGCTCCGGCCCTCTGATCCATACTATGCCCTCCCAGAAGAGAGGTCAGGCGGAGGGATTGGTGAGTAGTGGTGTGTGGCTTCGGCCGCAGCGTGTTAGCATCCTCTGGAGCTACATGGCTTTTAATACGGGGTTTCCCTCTCCAGGGGCTCGCCCCCACCTCCTTGAGGCAAGAGCCAGGGGGGACTGCAGCCGAAGTCACGTGGGATGAGCAGTCCCGTATTATGGACGTCGGGCCTGCAGGGACATCGTGGACCGCCCCGTCGCTCCGGTGTGACGCAGGGGGCCCCCCTGGCCCTTTCGTCACCCCCCCTCCCTGCGAGGAACACCCCAGGAGAGGGCTGGGGCCGTGAGTCTCGTGTTCCAGCTCCCGTTCGCCCCTCACAGGACTTCTACAGCATATGGTGGGGAGCAAGGTTTGTGCCGGTTCTATGGCTGGAGTCAACATTGCGCCGGGGTTACGCTCTGCATTCTCCCGAAAAGCACACCATCGCAATGGCGACGGTGACGCTCGCTGTGGGCAGAGCTTCACCTCCTGTCTTCAGGGCGCGCCACGTCCCGGGGTCCGGAACGTGGGGGTGGACAGGATGTCCAGGGGGGGCCCACATCCAGGACGAGTGGGGCCTGGCCCACGGTAGGCGGAGATCTGGCGGAGGTTCGGCCGTCCAGTGGTTGACTGTTCGCCAGTGCAGAAAACGCACAGTGCCCGTCCGGTTCGCTTAAGGGGCCGCGGACGAGGCCGCCTATAGGCATGGGGCTTGGTCATTAACCCCTGGCCAGAGGGCTGCTTGTGCGCCTTGCCCACCAGTGCGTCTCCTGCAGGTCCTGCTGCGGAGGATCGAACTAGGAGAGGAGGTCGGTGATCCTGGAGGCTCCCGGACAGTCCCGCTGGTTCCCCTTCCTGAGGGGCATGAGCGGTGATGGAGCCCTGGGCCCTCCCGGACGAGCAGGGGGCTCTAGTCCAGGGGGGGTGTACCTGTTTTCACGCCCGATAATCAGGCAGCAGGCTTGGGTTTGGAGGTGAGGAGGCGGAACCTCGTAGACCTGGGTGTCGGTTGTCTTTCTTCCACCTGCGGTGGTGGAGACCATTCAGGGGGCGAGGGCGCCGTCCACTGTGAGGGGCCTACGCCACGAGGTGGAGGCCCTTCAGCGATGTGTGGTTCTGTTCTGGGATCCCAGGCGTTGCCGCGGGAGGGGTCCTGGGATTCCTACAGAAGCTTTTGACAAAGGGAGGGCTGTCGCCACATTGGCGGTGTTCACGGCAGCCATTACATCTGGGTTCACGACTGATACGGGGGGGTTCACAGCCGTTTCTCATGTGGGTTAAACGTTTTCTGCGGGGACGGGCGGCAGGAGGGAGGCCCCGCTCAGAGAACGCCCCGGTTTGGGACTCAGGGGTGGTCCTTAAGGGGGCTGTCGGGTGCCTTTGGACCGGGCGGCGGAGGCGAGTCCGAGTTTGTCGCTTTGTAGACGGCCCCTCTTGTGAGTTGGCGTCTGATAAAGAGGGCGGGAGCGACTTGTGTGCGTCTCATTGGTCCATGCGTCTTGCCTGTCCTTTGGGAGAGGGCGACGGCATGGTGGTATTGTGGCCAATCCGGCCTTTCTCCCTAGTTCATCACGTCGGCCTTTAGGTCGAGAGTCATCTGGATAAGGCTTTCTATCCGCCCACGCATGCTCCCCCGAGGAGGAGCGGCGGCCACTTCTGTGTCCTGTCAGTTTGCTGAGGCATTACTAGGCACCCCCCCCCCATGACGTCGTCATTCAGGTTGTGTGTCTGGGCAAAGAACAGGGGGCCCCGCTGTCGCTCGCGGCTGGCGCACTGGGTTTGCCACGGCTGTGCGGCGGGCGTATCAGACGCAGGGTCTGGCCCCCCCGGTGGGCTTCAGGTCGCATTCCAACCCGTGGGGTGGCGGCCTCTACGGGCCCTCCCGCAGGGGGGCGTCGTCGTGGAGTCTGCCGTGCGGCTTCTTGGGAGTCGTCCTCTTCTTTCGTACGGTCTTATCGTTTGGATGTGTGGAGCCGGTCGGTGGCCCATTCCGTGCTGAGTGCAAGCGGACTGAGTTAAACCGTTAGGTCCCTCCTTGAGGGGGCCTTTCGGTTGGACTTTCCGCCTGGTTTCAGTAGCTCTTGGGGAGGCATTCCTACAGGTGCGGTACTTGGTTTTGTGGTTGGTCGGTCAGGATAGTCCACGTCTGGTCCCATATCGAAGTCCTAAGTGCCGTAGCACATGACGTTGAAAATTATTAGTTACCTAAATGTAAAATTAAGTTCTACGATAGGTGCGTAGTCCCTTAGCTACGGAGCCCATCAGGCCAGCCGGCTGGCAGAGTTCAAGAGGGGGTTTGCGGCTGTGTGCAGGGCGGGCCTATATAGAGGAGGGTGGCTGGTGATTGGCGCAAATTATTTTGATCCTCTCTGGCGTGTGAACTTGCGGTCACGGAGCGAATCCCACTAGCGAAGTCCTAGGGACTACGCACGCTATTCGTAGAAACTCTAAGTTACATAGGAACTATTTAAATAATTGCATTTGCTTAAAATGATCATTAGCTAAGGGTGGTACCCTATATTGAGCTTTGCCTGTCTCTTCACGCCAATGTCTGATACACGTGACCGCATTACCACACATGCTGCCACAAATCCGTCTGAAATTCACTTCATGCTCCTCCTTCCCTCACTGAGAAAAAAGACCTAAGAGACGTACTCCTCCCACTTGAGGAAAGGGGACACCTCCGAATCAGAATCATCACGTACAACACGAAACCACGTAACCAGGTCATCTTTTTATAACACACACAAAGAATTATTGAAATTACATTTGTACAGCTTCTTGGCCAGCTGGGCATCAAACTACGTCAGTGGTTCATCCAAACTTTTAGCACCAAGCTACACTCAGAAACTAACTTTCCTCTCCAAGATACCACAAAAAAGACCATACACTTTACAGTTGCGTAGTCGCCTAAGTAATCATCAAGAACAAGCGAGTTTCATTCTAAAGAAGATATTTAATATTGTGAGCCAGTGTACTTTACTCATTTTCAAACAGTCCAACTCGTGCTTAAATTATAGGAGAAAGAAAAACTAAAAAAACTGTACTTAAATATGAGTCAATTTAAATTTCACTTCTTGACAAAACTGTAAAGCCTTGACTCACACTGTGAATTATATTCCTCGGTGGGATGGGCCTTCTTTTGTACAACCAGAGGGTTTGGACACGGGTGCACTTTTTGTTTATTAGCTTGGTCCTGCTGGCCTCTTACAAGTTACATCCTGCCATTTATCCACACAAGAGATGTTGGTTCATATGGTTTGCGATCAAAATGATCGTTTGTTGTTCTCTGTTCCCTTTGCCCGCACAGGAACCTGGGAAAAATAACTTTGTTTATTGTTACGATCCCAGCTCTTAGGCCGTAACATAACAAAGGGAAGAGGACAACGGCAATGTTCAGAAATCCCTCGTAGTGAGGCCATTTATTGCTATAATATCAGATTCAGAATCTTTTTATGGCCACGTAGTACACAGGAAGTCCCCAGACTTGGAAATTGATTCGGCTCAGTGACATGTCAGAGAGATATAATAAAAAATAAAAATAAAGAATAAAAACACTTCTAAGGAATACATTTAACTTTAGAATAGAGTTAACGTTACTAATTTCCATTATACAAGTTTGGCCAAAAAAACATGTGCACACGATGTAAGGTGACAGCAGTACACGTGAAGTAAAGTGAGTATGTGGCAGTTAAGTGACTTTATAAAGGGCGGGGGGACAGGTTATGAAGTGTTAAGAGTCCAACAGCTAGAGGGGACAGAAAACTGTTTGTGAGGGAGGTTATAGTTCTGATGGCGCAGTCTCTGCCTAAGGGGAGTGGTTGGAATAGTCCATGTGCAGGTGAGGAGGGGTCGGCTGTGATCCGACAGCCGGCCTCGAGATCGGGGACAGTACAGTCCTAGCAGCGATGAAGGCGGCGGACATTCACTTCCTCTGCCGAGCGCACAATGCGCTGTAGTCTCTGTTTGTCCCTGAATGTGGCTCCAGCGAACCACGGTGACGGAGGAGGTGAGGATGGACTCGATGATGGCCGTGTAGAACTGCACCAAACATCTGTGCAGGCAGCTCTGGCTTTCCTGAGCTGCTGCAGGAAGTACATCCTTGCTGGGCCTTCTTGATGAGGGAGCTGATGGTCAGCTCCCACTTGAGGGGGCTCCAGGGGATGGTGGTGCCAGGAAACGGAAGGGGAGAGTCCATCACGGAAGGTGGGGGCGGGGGGGACAGTGCTCTTCCTGAAGTCACAATCATCTCAACTGTCTTTGGGCGTTCCAGCTCCAGGTTGTTACCACTTCACCAGGACACCAGCCGGTCCCTCCTCCTGTAGGCGGATACTCATCGTTCCTTGGTGATGAGTCCAATGAGGGAGGTGTCACTCACGCGTAACTTGAGCAGCTTCACAGAGTCGAGGATGGAGGGTGCAGGGTGTGTACAGGGAAAGAGCATGGGAGAAAGAACACAGCCCTGTGGGCTTCCTGTATTTTTAATCGAGAGGTCCGAGACATTCTTCCCCAGACCGCACTCGCTGCTCCTGTTGTCAGGAACGTCAGTGATCCACCGGCAGGTGGAAACGGGCACGTTGTGCTGGGAGAGCTTGTCCTGGTCGCAGGGATGGCAGGTTCGTGTTGAAGGCAGAGCTAAGTCCACGAACAGGACCCTGGGTAGGTCCCCGGGGAGTTCCAAGTGCTGTGGATGTGGTGGAGGGCCAGGTGATGGCGTTGTCTAAGATCTGTTGGCTCTATAGGCGAACTGCTGGGTGTCAGGAGGGGGGAGGTGAGGGACGTGGGTTGGGAGAGGACCAGGCGTTCAAATGACTTCATGACGACAGACGTAAGTGATCCAGTCTGTAGTATTGAGTCCTGTGATACCTGGGCTTCTTCGGGACGGGGGCAATGATGGAGGATTTGAAGCAGGCCGGGACATGGAGGACTGCAGAGAGGAGTTGAAAATGTCGTGAACATCAGGAGTAGCTCACTCGCGCAGTGTCTCAGAGTGGCTGGGACACTTGGTCCGGGCAGGAGCTTTGCGGGGGTTGCAGCCTCAAGAAGAGTTGTTTAATATCTCTGTGCCGGGACTGTGCTTTCAGTTCGGTCCCTGAACTGATATTTAGCTGCTTTGTAGCCGCTGCGGTCCCCCTCCCTGAACGCCGATCAAGTAAAAGGCTCCAGCCACCTTACCAGGGCATCTTAGACGTCTATACGGACAGGGGACATAGGCTCTCCACCGTGCTGTCCCGGTGTGGTTAGCACGGTGGGTGGTGTGGCTCCTTCCTCTGCCAGGTTATTCCTGCATGCTGGACACGCCACCTGCTAAGTGATAGGCTAGAGGAAGAAGGGATGAACGCCCCTTACAGCATAGATTTGCATTCGATTTAACTGAACTTGAATCTGACATTGAAAATGTTCCAAAAGTTGACATGACACAACTGTCGTCCTCTTCGCGCTTCGGCATCATGATCAAATAGTTTTGTTCAGATGTTTTTTCAAGAACGTAACCTTATTAATTTTGCTTGTAAGTTGATGGTATATTGGACATAAAGCCATCACTTGCTCACCAGACTTGAAAGGAGTGGAGTCTAAGGACAACTGACCAAATGGCGACTATTTTTGGCTATGGTTTACACCAGTTACCCCCGGCATAAAGACGTTGCTAAACCGTTACCGTGAATCACGTATTTTCAGGCGGGTTCAGACTCTTTCAACTCAGCAGCCACTAGGCTTGCTTGGACAACCCTGGTACTTCAAGTGACCTCCTCGCTGCCAACATCATCCAAGGGCAGCCCTCTCCAGCCCTTACCTATCTCTATACAGATAAGTATAGAGATCGGTAACTCCGCTTGGGAGTGCTTCAACTAAGTATTTCACGACCTAATGAAAAACAATGAGAGTTCAAGGTTTGGTCCCCGTCCAAATGAACCACTTCCGGTCTCCCAAAAACCGAGATGAACTGTGCATTTCCTGCACACCGCGTTAGCTGTTACAGAAAGCCAGGATACACAAACAGGATAGCTCTGCTTTGACAACCGTCGTAATCTGTAATTGTCGTGACTTTTATTTAGATCCTTGTAAAGAGGTCCTTACATTCATGGGACTTTCCTGGTAATAAATGGTAAAAAAAATAATAATATATATATATATATATATATAATATATGTTTATTTGGGATGTCAAATTATCGCGTTAATGCACGTTTAATTACGTTTTCATTAACGCGTAAAAAATAATTAACGCAATTAACTGCCATGGACGTGTCAACTTTGTTGGTTGTACCCAAAGTAGAAGGTTGTGAGCAAGTCATACAGACCTTATAGCAGAGGCTCGGGGACCTGGTCCAGAAATCTAGGGACTCAAGAGCCAATGGAGAGTCAGGAACAAAATTCCAAATGTAGTGAACGGAAAACCATAGAGAGGGCGCCCACACAGACGGTTTAGGCTCAAATGTGAGTTTTAACTAATTTGGAATAAATGTCAAAAAATCTATGGCAGGGACATGTAGGAGCACTATAGGAAACATATTTAGGCAGTGTATAGTAAAAAAAAGTTGTTTTGTGGTGTTTAGTTACTCTTTCAAGTACATTTGTATTGTATAAATATGTGTCATTACATTTGAAAATTCTCATTTAACTTCAATTGGAGTGGATTTTGAAATAGAAAGTTAATAAAATGCCCGATTATCGAGAGTTAACTTCCACCATTAAATATTGCGATTATATAATAACAAATTAACGTTTGACAGCCCTAATATATATATATATATATTATATATTATTATATTTATAATATATATATATATTTATTTTTTCATTTTGGCCATACAATAGAGGGAGCCCCGCGTACCTGTGATTTACGCGTACACACTTTTGCGGAATCACTGACAAACTACGTCAATACAGGACAGCCGACTGACAGTACATACAGGGACCAAAAGTTAGGATGCTTTGGTCATGCAATGAGTTGTCGAGTCACTCTCAGCTGTGGTATGGGTCTGTTGACAGGCTCCCAGTCACCAGACTGTGGAGGCAATCCAGATGGTTTTTGATGAGTGGGGACCACAGAGTGAAGGTGAAAGGGCCACAAATGCTAAGCTCTCAGGGATTCTCCTTCAAGACGTTGGAAGACCTTTGTCACTCACTACCTCTTGAAGCTCATCAAGAGAATGCCAGAGTGTGCGAGCAGTAATCAGAGCAAAAGGTCTACTTTGAAGAACTTAGAACTTATAAGACATATTTTCAGTTGTTTCATACTTTTTTATTAAGTACATACTAATTCCACATGCGTTAATACATAGTGTAGTTGCCTTCAGTGTGAATCTACAATTTTCATAGTGAATCATGCACTATGAAATAAAAAACAAATCTTTGAATGAGAAGTGTGTCAAACTTTATTTTATTAAAGTTGTCAAACGGTTTCATTATTACTTCTCACCTTCAGATGGACGGAGGAGAAACGTATATGTTATTACACTTTAGATCTACCCACCATTATCAAGCTATACAAAGTCTTTAGCATATAGCTTAAACATACATGTTAAAAAAAAAACATAAAATGTTGTATTTTTATATTTTATTTTCATTTTTTTAGTGTGTGTATGTATGTAACATCTCTGTATTGCATTCTCTTCAAAAGATTTAATTTGTCCAACACATTGATTAAAACATTGTACTTAAATAAAGTGTTGTGCGACACCGTCCCTTATCCGAACCAAAAACAAACTACAGACAAACAATGCAGAATCAAGCTACAAAATCATTTTCTACATTTATTGAGAAGTAAAATTATAATTCTTTTTGTAAAGCTTATTTATATTCTTACCTTAAATAATTTTCCACTGGTTACCAGAACGGAGGTGCCAGTTTCCCAGTGCACTCCACATCAGCAGAAGCATCACTTACTACCCCTCACAGACAAGGCCCATCCCCCCAGCCACCTGTGCTCCCAAAGAGGGCACCAAGGAGAGCGCCAACCCACACCCTGCATCAAGCAGCAGACAGGCAACATGGACTTTATGACCGTCCGGACCAGGGCAGTCAGGGTGAGCACTGAGTCACAGAGCACCAGCCGGGTCATGTCCAAAGTGAAGCAGGACTGACAAATGAGGTGGTTTGACGATGGACTTGTAAACAATGAGGGGAATGACTCAAGGAGTTTCTGTTGGATTTTTTGTATTCTTAAAGTCTAACAAGATCCCAATAAAAGTGATCCTCAATAAATAATAAACTAAATATTCCAACTTTGAAACCACAAAAATTTATAACACCATAGATATTAGTTTCTCTCTTCAAAACTCTTTATTCTTGATTGTTTACACATGTAAGTATTTTTGGCCTCTTTCACAACTTGAAATTAGCTTTTCAGTGAACAAAGAGAGTACTCTCTAAGCCAACAGCTCTCAGTATGTAAAAGACGGCATTGTTTTCTATAGATGAGACAGCATGTTGTGTTCTGATTTGTCACAAAATGTTACTTAAAACAAGAATGATTGGACATACGAATAAAGGTTTTGGGGGCAAAAGAAGAAATAGAGAAAACACAATAAATATGTTGCCTTTATGTTTTGTGTGGCAGAATGCAGGGAAGCGCAGCATCAGCAGATCGGCGCTCCAGCCCCCAAACCCCAGCCTCCCCCTGTGGCACCGCGCTGCAGAGCTCTGTACCAAGTACATTGGTCAGGACACGATGTGATCAGCTTCGAAGTCAATGACGTCTTTGAATGCTCACGAGGTAAGTAGGTTTGACTACCATGGATTGAAAATCATTTTCATTTAAAGGGGTTCTCACCCCGCTCCTCGGAGCTTACGTCCACTCACTATTTCCTGTTCAAATCTGCCTCTAAAGGGCGTTGCCGGAGGACTAAAGGGGGCGTGAACGAGCCTGGGCGTTTACTTTGCTCTGGGCGGGGGCGGCTTGAGCGTAGGTCCATACTTCGGTGCCAGTGTTGCGCCAGATTCAAATATTCATAATGTAGTATACAGGTCGCAGCAGATGGCGCCGCACAGGACGGTTTTAGGCTGAAAGGTCTATGATCTATCTCTCTCTTGTCCCTCTCCCCTCCTGTCATTGCTTTGTGTCGTTTGTGGGTTTCGATGTTCTGTCGGTGTTATGTTGCTGTGGCACATTTGGTTTTGGGTTGGTTTGTTATTGAGGTGTTTCACTGTTTTGGTGTTTGTTTACCTTTGGGGAGGTCTTATATACGCGGATTGCTGCTTTTGTTCTTTTGTTTTGTTGTTGTTGTTGAGAGAGATCGTCCGACTTTCTGCCTAAAACCGGTCTGTGAGGGCATCTGCTGGCGACCTGTATTACTACATTTGATGTGAATTGCGCAACACTGGCACAGAAGTTGGGACCGCGTCAGCCGCCCCGCCCCAGAGCAATGGAAACGGCCCAGTATCGTTCACGCCCCCCTTTAGTCCTTCCAGGCTACGCCCATTTCGAGGAAAGATTTGAACCAGGAATTGTGAGTGACGTAAGCTACCGAGGAGCGGGGGTGGAGAACCACTTAATGAAAATGATTTCAATCATGGTAGTCAAACCTTACTTACCTTCTTTGAGCAGTTCTAAGACGGTCATTGGACTTCGAAGCTGATCTATCGGTTGTGTCTTCTGACCATTGTACTCGGGACGAGCTCAGCAGCGCGGTTATGCACAGGGGGGGCTGGGGTTTGGGGGGCTGGAGGATGGCCTCTGTCTGATTCTGCGCTTCCTCTGCTTTTCTGCCACACAAAACATAAAGGCATCATATTTATTGTGTCTGTCTCTTATTTCTTCTTTTGCCCCAAAACCTTTATGAATTGTCCAATTCATTCTTGTTTAAGTAACATTTTGGTGACAAATCTAACCACATACATGCTGTCTTCATCTATAGAAAACAATGCTGTCTTTTACCATACTGAGAGCTGATTGGCTAGAGAGTACTCTCTTTTTTCACTGAAAAAGCTTCTATTAAAGGTGTGAATGAGGCCCAAAAATCCCTTACTGTGAAAACGATCAATGGAAGTAAAGAGTTTTGAGAGAGAGAAACAATAACTATGGATTATTAAATTTTTTGTGGTTAAAAGTTTGGATATTTTAGTTTTATTATTTATTAGGATCACTTTTATTTGGGATTCTTGTTAACTTTAGCATACAATAAATCCAACAGTAACTCCATGAGTCATTCCCACTCATTGTTACTAAGTCCATCGACATAACCCACATCATGTGTCAGTCTGCCTTCACTTTGGGACATGTCCGGCTGGTGCTCCTGGGACTCAGTGCTACCCTGACAATGGCCCTTGGTCCGGGGACGCACCCAGAAGACCATGTTGCTGTGCTGCTGCTGATGTGGGTGAGGTTGGGCGTTCTCACTTGGTGCCTGCTTTTGGGAGCACGGGCTGGGGGGATGGCCTTGTCTGTGAGGGGGTAGAGTAATGTGATGCTTTCGGGGCTGAGTGTGTGTGGGCACTGGGAAACTTGGCACTCGTTCTGGTATACCTGGGGTGGAAAAATTAATTTAGAAAGAATATTAAAGAGATCTAAAAAAAAAGAATTATAATTTACTTCTCTAATTAAATGTGAAAATGATTTGTAGTTGGATTGCCTGTTGTTGTCTTGTGTTGTGTTGTTCGGAATAGGGACGGGAGTCTCACAACCACTTTATGTAGAGTACAATGTTAATCAATGTGATGGACAAATTAACTTTTGAAGAGATTGCAATACAGAGATGGTACTACATACACACACTAAATAAATGAAAAAAAAATATAAAAAAATACAAACATTTTATGAAGGGGGGTTTTTTTACAAGTATGTTTTAGCTATCTGCTTAAAGACTTTGTATAGTAGCTGTGATAAATGGGGGATAGTTTAGAAGGGTAGAACATATTACGTTTCCTACTTTCCATCTGAAGGTGAGAAGTATTAATGAAAGCCATTTGACACAATGTATAAAAAAAGTCTTGGACACACCTTCTCATTCAAAGATTTTGTTTTTATTTTCATATTTTCATTATTTTCACTATGATAATTGTTTTGTAGATTCACACTGGAACGCATTCAAACACTATGAATTAATCATGTGGAATTATGTATGTACTTAAGAAAAAAGTTTGAAAAGAACTGAAAATATGTTTACTATTCTAGTTCTTCAAAGTAGGCCCTTTTGCTCTGATGACTGCTTCGCTCACTCTTGGCATTCTCTTGGATGAGCTCTCAAGTGTAGTGATGAAAAAGGTCTCTCAATGTCTGAAGGAGAGCCCTGAGAGGCTTAGCATTTGTTGGCACTTTCACTCTTCCATCTGGGTCCACTCATCACAAACCATTGGATTGCCTCCACAGTCTGGGAATGTGGCGGACTGGTCAACTAGCCTTAACGGGCTGAGAGTGAATCTACAACTATTGAATGACAAAGCATCCAAACTTTTTCTGGTCTGTACTGTATATGTCTGTCTGTCTGTCTGGTCTTGGACGTAGTTCAGTGATTCTCAAAGTGTGGTACGCGTAAATCACTTGTCACGCGGCGGCTCCCTCTAGTGGGTATGCCAAAATGATAAAATTTAAATATATATTTATATTATATATATATAAATATTATATATTATATATTAATCTTAGGGCTGTCAAACGATTATTTTTGTGTTGATTAATCGGCATTGTAATGGTGAGTTAACTCACGATTAATCGCATTTTTAACTTCTATTTCAAATCCACTCCATTGAAGTTAATGAGATTTTCACTGTAATGGACACAGTTTTTAGTCATACCCCAAATGTAATTAAAGATAACTAAACACCAAAATCAACTTTTTTTTACTTATACACTGGCCTAAATATGTTTCCTATAGTGCTCACCTAATGTCTCTGGCCATATATTTGACATTTTAATCCAAAATAGTTAAAATCTCACTTTTGAGCCTAAAACCGTCTGTGTGGCGCCTCTCTATGGTTTTCCGTGTCACTACAATTTGGGAATTTTGTTCCTGGACTCTCATTGGCTCTTGAGTTCCCTAGTTTTCTGTGACGCAGGGTCTTCCCGAGCCTCTGCTATAAGTCTGTTTTGACTTGTCACAACCTTCTACTTTTGGGCTACAACCAACAAGGAGTTGACACGTAAATGGCAGTTAATGCGTTAATTATTTTTATTTACGGCCGTTATGAAAACGGTTAGTAACGTGAAAATAACGCTGTTTAATTTGAAAGCCTAATATATAGAGTATATATATTTTTTATATTATATATTATGATTGTTTTACTTTATTTAACCAGGAATGTCCATTGAGATTAAGGACCTCTTTTTCAAGGGATCTAAATAAAAGTCAATACTATTACATATTACTTGACTGTTGTCCAATAGAAGGCTATCCTGTTGTGTATTTCTTTGGTTTCTGTTACAGCTAACTCGGTGGTGCAGGAATAGTACAGTTTCATCTCTGGTTTTGGGAGACCGGAAGTGGCTCAGTTATGGGGACGGGGGACAATCTGAGATCTCATTTGGTTTTCTTTGGGTCGTGATAAATTAGTTGAAGCACTCCAAGCGGAGTTACCGATCTCTATACTACTGCTATAGAGATAGGTATGGGCTGGGGAGAGGAGGTCTGCCTTGGTTGATGGATGGCTGCGAGGGGAGGTCACTGGAGTACCAGGGGTTCGTCCAAGCAAGTGTGGCTGCTGCGTTTAAAGAGTCTGAACCGCCTGAAAAATCGTTTGGATCTCAGGTAACGGGTTTAGGCAACGTCTTTATGCAGGGGTAAAATGGTGTTAACCAAAGCATAATTGAGCGCCTTTTGGCAGTTGTCTGAGCTCCACTCCTTTCAGCCTGGTGATCAAGTGATGGCCTTTATGTCCTATTTATAATCATCAACATTACACGCAAAATATTACGGTTACGGTTCTTGAAAAACATCTGAACAAACTATTTGATTTGATGCCGAAGCGCAGGAAGAGGACACAGAGGTTGGTGGTCATGTCAACTATTGGAACATTTTCAATGTCAGTTTCAGTTCAGTTAAATAGTATGCCATTTTGCGCAATCATTGCGGCTAGGGCGTTTTCCTTCTTCTTGCTTGCCTATCACTTAGCGGTGTTGGCGTGTCCAGCATGCCGAATAACACGGGCAGAGGGTAAGGATCCTCACCACCACCGTGCTAAGCCACACCGGACAGCACATGGTAGAGAGCCTTTGGTCCCTGGGAGCGTATTAGACGGCTGGACACTAAAATCCCCACAAAATCCGATCTTTAATAAAGCTGTAGGTTCTCTGTCAGCTGAGGTCCCGCTGTTTTAATTTACATTGAGTTCTATGGGGAAAATTTCTGGGTAGCCCACGTGAATTTAGTCTGGTTCAGTCTGCAGTACGGAGAGAATCCCCCGAGCACATGAGTTATTCAGCTACAAGCTAGTAATACCCTATCCAGTTATTATAATAGATCCATGGTTTGGATAGGGAAGTCTCTGCTTAGACTGCTGCCCCCGCGACCCGGCAACGGATGAAGCGGAAGAAAATGGATGGATGAATGGTTATCTAACAGGAAGTGACAAACTGGAATTGGGTTTTGCTCAATGTGCAAACATACAAGTAACAAAAATAGAAATAAAGGCATCAACAATCTGAATAAAATCCTATAATGTAATGAGGGTCATACCACACGTGTTGCTAAGATGGTTGCTAAGGCTAGCGGGAGTTTCCCGGTGCGAATGAAGGTATCTGATTGGTCAGTCCCTTTTTGGCTTATATCTGGATTTACAAAGACAACATCACAATATAAACACCAGGATCACAGAGAGAGCTAAACCACAGATTTAAGCCCAAAATGGTGAGTGTAACACAAACGGTTACTGAGCTAGCTACCTGATTGTCTTTGGTCCCCAGAAACAAAGAGAGAGCGTCATCTGTCACCTACAGTCTCTCTCCCTAAAACCATCAAACAAGGTCAGAAATCTAGGAGTAATACTGGACTCAGACTTACATTTTAATGGCCACATTAAATCAGTAACATCAGCAGCTTTTTATCACCTAAAAAACATCGCCAGGATCAAAAACATAGTGTCTAAAGCAGACTTGGAGATTCTTATTGTTATGTATTGATTACAACAGTAGGGACTACTTTCTGCGCACAGCGCATATGTAATGAGCACGTGGGTAGCGTACTGATATCTTGTACTTTGAATGACACCTGTCAAGTAAAGACGTTACTGAAGTCACCGGAGTTTCTGTATGTTCTTCTTAAAAGTTATGTAAGAGACAAACATAACAAAACTGGCGACGAGGATTTACAAGAACCCATAAAGGCCTCTGGATGAATAACGGCAAGTAAAAAGGGTAAAAATCTACTTGGTTTGGTGAGAGAAATTTTCGTTGGCTCACTCCGAAGACAAACTAACGGGAGGTGGGGACGAAGTACCGTTACAGTAATCGGACGCAATAAAGTGACAGAATGTCGGCATTTGTTGGACATATGGACACATTTGACAGTTCCGTGGAGGACCGGTCAATTTATGTTGAAAGATTTGACCAGTACTGCCTTGCTAACGGGATAGAGGATGAGAGGAAAGTCGCGGTTCTTCTGAGTCTCAAGGGAGCGAAGACGTATAATTAATAGTTACTTAATGTAACTTAAGTTCTACGAATAGGTGCGTAGTCCCTTAGGACTTCGCTAGTGGGATATCACTCGTGACCCCCAGGTCACACGCCAGAGAGATCAAAATAATTTGCTCCAATCACCAGCCACCTTCCTCTATAAATGCCCCTGCACAAGGCCGCACCCCCTCTTGAACTCTGCCAAGCCGGGCTGGCCTGATGGGCTCGTAGCTAAGGGACTACGCACCTATTCGTAGAACTTAAGTTACATTAAGTAACTATTAATTCTACGTCATGGTGCTACGTCCCTTAGGACTTCGCTAGTGGGACACAACGCGGAGGCCGTAGGAAAATGTACTCCCAGCAGGCCAGCGAAGGGTGATTGGAGCTCCGCCCGAGCAAGACCCTCACAACGTGAGAGGACTCAGGGCAGAAGAAACAAGCGTGTTACGGGGCCACTCCTACCAAGGATACCCCCACGTAACACAAGCCGTAGGTCATCCGTAGTCACAGGACGCCTCTACCAAGAGCTCCTGACGTGGACTACCAGACCGACCAAACACACAAAATGTACCGCACCTGTAGGATGCCTCTCCCAAGAGCTCCTGCACCAGGGCGGAAATAGGCCGAAGGCCCCCTCAGGGGAGGGACCCAACGGTCTAACTCAGTCCGCTGCACTCAGCACGGAATGGGCCACCGACCGGTCCGACACATCCGAAAGATAAGACCGGACGAAAGAGGAGGACGACGCCCAAGAAGCCGCACGGCGGACGTCCTCGACCGACGCCCCCCTGAGAAGGGCCGTAGAGGCCGCCATCCCACGCGTGGAATGCGACCTGAAACCCACCGGGGGGCACAGACCCTGCGCCTGATACGCCCGCCGCACCGCCGTGGCAACCCAATGCGCCAGCCGCTGAGCCAACAGCGGGGCGCCCCTGTTCTTGGGGCCCAGACACACAAACAGCTGATCACCCGACCTGAATGACGACGTCATGGCCAGGTAATGCCTCAGCATTCTGACAGGACACAGAAGGTGCTGCCGCTCCTCCTCGGGGGAGGCATGCGGCGGCGGATGGAAAGCCCTAATCCTGATGACTCTCGACCTAAAGGCCGACGTGATGACCTTGGGGAGAAAAGCCGGATTGGGCCACAATTCCACCATGCCGTCGTCCTCTCCAAAGGACAGGCACGACGCATGGACGGAGAGCGCACACAATTTGCCCGTCCTCTTAGCAGACGCCAACGCCAGCAAGAGGGCCGTCTTAAAGGCGATACACTCGGGACTCGCCTCCGCCGCCGGTTCAAAAGGCGGACCCGACAGCCCCCTAAGGACCACCCTGAGGTCCCAAACCGGAGGCGTTCTCTGGAGCGGGGGCCTCCTCCTGCGCGCCCCCCGCAGAAAACGTTTAACCAACGGATGAGAACGGGCTGTGAACCCCCCGAATCCGTCGTGACCCGAAGTAATGGCTGCCGCGAACACCGCCAAGGTAGCGACAGCCCTCCCCTTGTCGAAGAGCTCCTGTAAGAATCCCAGGACCCCCTCCAGCGGGCAACACCTGGGATCCCAGGAACGGGAATCGCACCAGACACTGAATAGCCTCCACCTCGTGGCGTAGGCCCTCACAGTGGACGGCGCCCTCGCTCCCTGAATGGTCTCCACCACCGCAGGGGGAAGACCCAGGTCTACGAGGCTCCGCCTCTCAGCCTCCAAGCCCAGAGCCTGCGGCCGATTATCGGGCGTGAAAACAGGGCTCCTGCCCCCTGGACTAGAGCCCCCGGCTCGTCCGGGAGGGCCCAGGGCTCCATTCACCGCCATGCCCCTCAGGAAGGGGAACCACCGGGCATGCGGACTGTCCGGAGCCACCAGGATCACCGATCTCCTCTCCTGTTCGATCCTCCGCAGCAGGACCGGCAGGAGACGCACCGGTGGGAAAGCGTACAACAGGCCCCCTGGCCAGGGGTAAGGAGCCAGAGCGTCCACGCCTAAAGGCGGCTCGTCCGCGGCCCTTAAGGCGAACCAGGACGGGCACTGTGCGTTCTCTGCACTGGCGAAAAGGTCGACCACTGGACGGCCGAACCTTAGCCAGATCTCCGCAGCTACCCGTGGGGCCAGGCCCCACTCGTCCTGGAGTGGGCCCCCCCTGGACATCCTGTCGGCTCCCACGTTCCGGACCCCCGGGACGTGGCGCGCCCTGAGAGACAGGAGGGGAAGCGCCGCCCACAGCAGCGTCACCGTCGCCATGCGATGGAGAGCGGGGGACCTGGTGCCCCCCTGCCTGTTCAGATAGGAGACCACTGTGGTGTTGTCTGAGCGCACCATCACGTGTCTCCCCTGCAGCTGAGGAGCAAAGTGCAGCAGTACTCTGTGCACTGCCTCCATCTCCAGCAGGTTGATGTGACGGGCTGAGTCCGACCAGCAGCCTCCTACAGAGCTCTGGCCGAGGACCCCGCCCCATCCTTCGAGCGACGCGTCCGTGAACACCTCGACGTAAGACACGGCGCAGGCCAGAGTCACTCCGTCCCGCAATAGACCCGGAGTGAGCCAGAACCGGATGTCCGATGCTGCCCCTTGGGGAACCCAGATCAGCCTCCCCCCGTCCCGGGAGGGGTGAAGCCTGAGGCGCGAGAACCACCTCTGAAAATTTCTCATGTGGAGCAGGCCTAGCCGCACCACAGCATGAGCCGCCGCCATCATTCCCAGCAGGGACCTGAGGCGCCGAGCGGGGACTCTGGGGCCCGCCAGAACCTCCCGGGCCAGACGGGTAATATTCATCCGTCTGTCCACGGACAATGCAGCACGGAATGTCACAGAGTCTAGCTGCAGGCCGAGATAAATCATGCGTTGGGCTGGCTGCAGCTTGCTCTTCTCCCTGTTCACCACAAAGCCCAGACGCTGTATGTGGGACAGGACCCAGTGCGTGTGGCTCACGGCCACTTCCCTGGATGAGGCCAGTATTAACCAATCGTCTATATAGGTTAATATTCTTACCCCTGCGCGTCTGATCGGCTCCAGAGCTGCTTCCACACATTTGGAAAAAGTCCGAGGCGCGAGTGCGTACCCGAAGGGTAGACGGCAGTACTCGTAATTCCTCTCTCCCACTGCGAAGCGCAGAAACCTCCTGTGTTCTGGTACTATGGGCACGTGGAAGTACGCATCTGTCAGGTCTATGGATGTCATCCAGTCTCCCTCCCTGACACACTCGAGGAGCTGCCTTGTGGACAGCATCCGAAACTGCCGTTTGGAAATGCACTCGTTCAACACGCGCAGATCCAGAATGGGACGCACCCCGCCTGACTTCTTTGGCACTAAGAAGTAAGGGGAGTACAGCCCCCTGGTGGCGTCCTGCGGGTCTACCTCCACTGCTGCGCCTCAACTCAGCAGAGAGGAGACCTCCGCTTGTAGTGCCTCTATCGATCCCCGTACCTGAGAGCGTGCTGCCCGTACGCCTCGGAGTGGTGGTGGCTTTTGGAAAAATTGCAGTGCGTAACCCCTGCGCAAAGTTTTCTCCAGCCAAATATCTGTCAGTAGGCCCTGCTCCCTCCAGATGCTGTAGAAGTCTGTGAGGGGCGGAACGGGAGCTGGAACACGAGACGTCACGGCCCCGCCCTCTCCTGGTGTTCCTAGCAGGGAGGGGGGGGTGGCTGAAAGGGCCGGGGGGGCCCCTGCGTCACACCGTGAGCGCCGGGGGCTGGCACGTGTTCTGCAGGCCCGACGTCATAAGTACGGGACTGCTCACCACACATGACTCGGCTGTTGTTGCCTCATGGAGGGGGGGGCGAGCCCCTGGAGTGGGAAACCCCGTGTTAGCCTTGTAGCTCAGCGATGCTAACACGCGTTCGGCCGAAGCACACACATTATTACTCACCAGATCCCTCCGCCTGCCCTCTCTCCGGGAGGGCAAAGCATGAACCCGTGAATCGGAGCTCGTGGCCCGCGTAGCACGCTGCACGCCCTTCTCTGGGGGCTGCAGGCCTAGCAAAGCCACGTTATGTGCTCGAGAAGTAACACAATCAGAATTCAGATCATTTGACATGTTACATACCCCCAAATGAGACTCAGACAACGAGTACTGATGAAATGCCGGACGGCTTTTATTGAAAGAATTCTTCCCACCCCGACCTCCTCTGCCATAGGGAGGTCGTCGGTGGGTGCGTTGGTCCCGCGAGCCTCCCGTGTGCCTGTCTGGGCCCGGGGGCCTCGTCGCTGGGGAACGATGAGCCCCGGAGCGTGGATATGGCCCGGGGCGCCTGCCGGGCGAGCGCTCCCTGCCTCTGTCTCGGCTCCGCGCTGGTGGGCGGGCCTCGCGCCTCGTTGCTAAGTGCTGGGCTAGGCTAGCAGAGTCCTTAGCTGCGGTGTCCAGCCTCGTCATCAGAGTCTGCATCTCCGGACCGAAGAGCGACGTCTGGGAGATAGGCAGGTCCAGCAGCTGCCTCTTCTCCGCCTCCCTGATGTTCGCCAGCCCCAGCCAGAGGTGCCTGGCCCCGACTTGTGCTGCCGCCATAGTGCGGCCGCCATCGACAGCTAGCGCCTGGCACATGCGCAGGATCGCCGCTGAAGTGGTCCTCGCCTGAGATAAGGTGTCTCCACTGAGCGCCTGGCCAGAAGAGAGCGACCTATCCAGGGCCCCGGTGATGAAGGCCATGTTGTTCGCCACGGCGACGACCTGTGCCGCATTGGCGTAACATCTGTCGTGCATCGCCAAAGACATCCTGTCCCGCTCGGAGGGAAGGAGAGGTCTGGTGCCGGGCCACACGGATGCGGAGGGGTGCAGGGCCACTCGAACCGAATCCTCGATGTCCGGGACCCCGCCGGTCCAGGACCAGTCCTGCACGTTGCAGTACATGCCGTACCCCAAAGCGGGCCTCTTGGCCGCTAGGGGCTTTGGCCACTCACGTGTCGCGTAATGGACGATCGGGTCCATCTGCGGGCACAACGTGGGCTGCGTCCTCCTCCTCCCTCGAGTGGTGGCGTAACCAGAGGTGAAGTCCTCCACCCTCTGGTTCAGTTGCGGTGGCAGGGGGGCATCCATGATGGCCGCCGCCGGGGAGTAGAGCCCAGGCATGTGGTCCAGCGGGAAGCGGTCCGGCTCCGGGTTGGACACCACCTCGTCCAGCGTGAGGAGAGAGCCGACCTACGAAACCTCTCCGTCCTCGCAGTCACCCCACTCCGCGGGCACGGTGGAAGGTCGAGAGGGGCCCAGTCAATCACAGACTCCTCGTCCTGAGAGGAGTCCGGACGGGGCGCTGTAGCGGCGAAGAACGCGCGCCTGCGTTCACTCTCCTCCCTGGGGAGAGCGAGACACGAGGCGCAGGTGGCGCTCAACGCCGCATGGCCCGAACCCAGGCACACGAAGCAGCTGGAGTGCTGGTCCTTGCGCTGGAGCTTGACCTGACAAGTCGAGCAACGACGACGTCCGACGCCGGATGGCGAAGGGGAACTCGGACGAGCATCAGAAGACATCTTTTCCTCAGGTAAATTGAACGGTAGATCTCAATCGGCGCCAGAGTGAAAGAGGGGGTGCGGCCTTGTGCAGGGGCATTTATAGAGGAAGGTGGCTGGTGATTGGAGCAAATTATTTTGATCTCTCTGGCGTGTGACCTGGGGGTCACGAGTGATATCCCACTAGCGAAGTCCTAAGGGACGTAGCACCATGACGTAGAACCTCCTCCGCAGCCTCATCGCACCAGCCAAACCCGCAGACAAAACTATTGAGGAGATTACCAGAACACTCAAAAATCATTTGAATCCAGCACCGCTAGTGATCGCGGAGCGCTTCAGATTCCATAAGAGAAACCATGCAAAGACTGAGACAGTGTCAGAGTACACTGGCGGAACATTGTCAGTTCGGAGAGGGACTCTCTGACGCATTGAGAGACCGGTTCGTCTGTGGTCTGCATAACGAGAGTACGCAAAAACGCCTTTTAACAGAAGAAAGGCTCACCTTACGATGTGCGGTGGATATCGCTGTGTCAGTGGAAACCGCAGCAAGAGACGCCACTGAACTACAAGGTAAACAGCCCGCTGCATGCTCCGTGTACAAACTGCACTCAAAGCAGCGAAGTGTCAAATCTAAGCCTTGCTTCAGATGCGGTAAACAGTCACATGACCCAGCTGAATGTTGGTTTAAAGATAAAGATTGTAGACAATGCAACAAAAGAGGGCATATACAGAAAATGTGTAAAGCGAAATACAGCAACATTAAAGACAACTCTAGTGCAAAAAGGGGACAAAAACTTCATAAAGTAACGGAAACTAAGTCAGATAGCTCAAGTGAAGAGGAACTGTCTTGTCTTGGACTGTATGCCACTAAAGAGGATGACAGTGATATAATATGGTTGACACCGAAAGTCAATGGTGTGCTATTAAAAATGGAACTGGACACGGGATCAGCACTGTCACTAATATCCAAGAAAGATTACATTAAACATTTTCCAGAAATGAAGTTGTCTCGCACAAATGTGAAACTTAAGACATACACAGGTGAAAGAGTTGAGCCTCTGGGAAAACTGAATGTTAAGGTGAAATATAAAAAACAAACAAGTAACCTTGAACTGTTCGTTCTCAAAGAGGGAGGTGCGCCACTGTTCGGACGTCAATGGCTAAGACAAATTAAACTGAACTGGCCAGAAATAAAGACCATGAGCCTTGTTTCCAAACAACACAAAGAGTAACAACTCTCAGTGACTAGTGCACAAATAAACAAAGAAACAAGAAATGACCCACTGCTATCTAAACTGTATGACTTAACTGTAAGTGGTTGGCCCACTCATACAGACACTGAACTGTCAGATTACTTTACAAGGAAAGATCAACTCACTGTGTGCCACGGTTGTGTAATGTGGGGTTCTCGTGTCATTGTACCACCCAAACTGCGCTCAAAAGTGCTTAGCTCACTGCATGATGGACACATGGGGGTTGTTAAAATGAAAAGCCTTGCGAGAAGTTATGTGTGGTGGCCTGGCCTTGATAACCAAATAGAGACTCTTGTGAAAACATGCACAGGTTGCCAACAAACCCATCAACAACCTCAGCTTGCTCCTGTCCACACTTGGGAATGGCCAACAGCTCCATGGCAACGCCAACATGTGGACTATGCTGGACCTTTTATGGAATTGATGTTCCTTATTGTGGTTGATGCAAATGGCCTGAAGTTTTTACAGTAAACAAGGCAACTACAACTAAAACAGTGGCCCAACTGCAAATGCTTTTTGCACATACTGGTTACCCGCTTCAACTGGTCAGCAATAATGGAACACAGTTTACCAGTGAAGACTTTCAAATGTTCCTGAAAAACAATGGAATAAAACACATCACTTCTGCTCCTCACCATCCAGCAACCAATGGACTGGCTGAGCGTTTCGTACAGACTTTTAAACAGTCCATGAAAGCAAGTAGGAAAGAGGAAGTGTCGCTGCAGCAGAAAATTGCCAACTTTCTACTGGCATACCGAAACACACCACACACAACAACTGGACAATCACCTGCAATGTTGTTTATGGGAAGAAACTTAAGGTCTCGTTTGGATCTATTAAAACCTGACATCCGTCAACATGTTACAAACAAACAAAGTTCTTCCACTCAACAACAACGAAAACTACGATCATTTGATATTGGACAAAAAGTGCTGGCTAGAGACTATCGCAACCAAAGTGACAAGTGGCATCATGCTGAGATTTTTTCACAAACTGGACCACTCTCTTACACTGTAGGTGTGGAACCTAATGTCGTCTGGCGCAGACATGTCGATCAACTTTTGGATGCATCACCTGGAAAAGACGCAAACCCACCAGTGACACCAACTGTCCCAAGTCAAAAGGACAGTACACTACCAGCAGACATGACAGTGGAAACCAACTCCACACCAGAAACTATTGACTGTCCCAGACCTGTCACAAACCTGTCTGATCCTCCGGGACGCAGATATCCTGAGAGGCACCGCAAACCTCCTGACAGACTTGGTTCATAGACTAAAAGTGTTGTATAAACCAAGTGTTGTAACAAAACAAAAATGTAAATGTAAATTTGTTATTGAAGTTGTTATTGAAGTTGTTATTCAAGTAACCATTTATCTCACTTTTGATTTTTGTTTGATAAGAGCATAAAAGCTGGAAGGGAGGAATTGTTATGTATTGATTACAACAGTAGGGACTACTTTCTCTCGAGTATACGCATAGCGCATATGTAATGAGCACGCGGGTAGCGTACTGATATCTTGTACTTTGAATGACACCTGTCAAGTAAAGACGTTACTGAAGTCACCGGAGTTTCTGTATGTTCTTCTTAAAAGTTATGTAAGAGACAAACATAACACTTATCCATGCATTTGTCTCCAGTAGGTTAGACTACTGCAATGGCCTGCTCACAGGTCTGTCCAAACAGGCTGTAAAACAGCTGCAGTACATTCAAAATGCAGCAGCTCAGTCCTGACTAGAACCAGGAAGTACGACCACATTAGTCCAGTTCTCAGGTCTCTGCACTGGCTTCCTGTGGCTCAGAGAATAGACTTTAAAACAGCTCTGCTTGTGTACAAGTCTCTCCATGGCCTCGCACCAAAATATATTAGTGACATGTTAGTCCCATATGAACCAGCCCGGACTCTGAGGAGCACAGGGACTGGACTCCTGTTAGTGCCCAGAGTCAGAACTAAACATGGGGAGGTTGCTTTTCAGATTCATGCCGCAAAAATCTGGAACAATCTTCCTGAAGATGTGAGACAGGCCTCCTCTCTGACAATGTTTAAAACGAGGTTAAAAACAGTTCTGTTTAGCTGTGCATACAACTGAGGGATTTTATATTTTATATTTTTATCTTTCTTTTTAATGTACTGTGATTTTTTATGATTTTAATGCTTTCTTATTTTTGTTCAGCACTTTGAGTTGCCTTGTGTATGAATTGTGCTATACAAATAAACTTGCCTTGCCTGTAAGTCAATAGGAGTCAGGGCAAGTTGGAGATAGATCTTTATCCAGTTCCCTTTTGGGCGCATTTGATTTAGTAGGTCAGTGATATCCATCTGTTTACAGTCTACACAAAGAACAGAAAGTACAGTAGATTGAAACAAAGCGCTAACGCTTCTCCGTCTCCAACTTGTGGCCAGGGAACTATAAGTCGCTTGCCATGCTCTTTCAGGTAGCTCCCCAAAGGAATCAGGAATTAGACACTAAATGATTGCATTTTGAGTCATTGCATATTTAATTTATTGGAATATAGAAGGATTTCAGTCTGGGTGGATAATCAACACTATTGGTCCTCTTAACTGTCAAATAAGACGAGAGGGTTTTGTTGAAAAAATGGAGAGGGTGGTTCTTTCCTAAAATTTGGGGAAATCCTCCTAAATACCTTTAACTATACGTGTTTTCATTATTAAATTTTCTGTAATGTAGGGTTGAACAGTAATATGGTACATGTTACTGTAAACAAAGTTTGCAATTTTCCTATGTTTTTACATACAGTAGACTACAGTTTTATTACAATTGCAAAAAAAGAGTAGCCCTCTGTCATTTCTATTGCGCTAAAGTAGAGCTCCAATTAATAAAAAGTTGGAGACCTCTGTCATCATGATAAGCATTTCTCGTCTCAAAATGCAATGTTCTTTCATTGACAGCTCGTCCACAAAGAGCTGAGTCACGGCCCTCGTCTCGCCTGCGATTGTGAGCAAAAAAGCAAAACGCCTTGAAACTAAACGCTCCTTTCCTGTTATGCAAGAGTGAATCGGTGGGTCTAAAAATGTGTGCATGTAGTTCAAATGGACTTATGCATGGTAGACGTCGTTGTGCAGGCAAAGAAACTTGAGCTGAGAAATGCCAAAGTTGTTGTACACCCCGGCCCTAAGAAATAAGAAAGTATTTAAGTATACAGCACATTTGGGAGTAGCAATATGTTTACATTTACTCACACAGACTGTATATGGATGGACAAAGCTGAAGACTGCGGTAGTCCAAAGAGAGGGACCAGAGAGAGAGACCAGAGAGAGAGCAGAGAGAAAGACAACAAAGAGACCAGAGAGATATGAGTGACCAGAAAGAGAGAGCAGAGAGAGACCACAAATAGACGAGTGAGAGCAGAGAGACTACAGAGAGAAAGACTAGAGAGACGAGAGGAACCAGAGAGAGACCAGAGATAGGGACCAGAGTGAGAGAGAGCAGAGAGAGACAACAAAGAGAAAGACCAGAGAGACGAGAGAGGGACCGGAGGGAGGGACCTAACCAGAGATAAAGACCAGAGAGAGGGACAAGAGTGAGAGAGAGCAGAGAGAGACAACAGAGACCAGAGAGATATTAGTGACCAGAAAGAGAGAGCAGAGAGAGACCACAAATAGACGAGAGAGAGCAGAGAGATCACATAGAGAAAGACCAGAGAGACAAGAGGGACCTAACCAGTGAGAGACCAGAGAGAGAAGAGTGACCAGAAAGAGAAAGAGAGAGAAAGACCAGAGGGACCGGAGGGGGGGACCAAACCAAAGAGAGAGACCAGAGAGGGACAAGAGTGAGAGAGAGCAGAGAAAAACAACAGAGACCAGAGAGATATTAGTGACCAGAAAGAGAGAGCAGAGAGAGACACACACACACACACACACACACAGACCTGTCAGACCAGTCCTACTATAAACACAGGAAACGTGAGAGCTCAACTTTTGAGTCACTGGACAGTTTTATGATGCGCAAGAAGAGAGTTGTTAATAGCCGGTGTAATTTCCCGGCCCTTTCTTCTGTGGAGTGTCTTACAAACATTTGACTGATGCAGCTATAGAAAAAAAGAACAATCGACCTGCATTTCTTTTTAGGTGGAGTGGGCGATTGTAGAGATTTTTAACACAATGTTAGATTTCAAGATGCAAAACCAGAGATATTAGACCAGTCCAAACAAAATAGTAATGACAGAGACCAAAGAGAGAGAGAGAGAGAGAGCAGAGAGAGACCTGTAAAAGAGACAGATAGAGACCAGAACAATACATTTGGCATCTGGGAGATATTGAGATCAGCATTTTCAACAGAAAAGAGAAACGGACATGACCATCCTCACTCAGCCAATCAGCTCTCTGCCCAGTGATTCAAATTGTAAACCAAAAAATATACCCTAGCTTTAACCTTTTACCAAGTAAAAGTGTAGATCTAGGACTGAGGCTGTAGATCTAGGACTGAGGCTGTAGATCCAGGACTGAGGCTGTAGATCCAGGACTGAGGCTGTAGATCCTGGACTGAGGCTGTAGATCCAGGACTGAGACTGTAGATCCAGGACTGAGGCTGTAGATCCAGGACTGAGGCTGTAAATCCAGGAATGAAGCTGTAGATCCAGGACTGAGGCTGTAGATCCAGGACTGAGGCTGTAGATCCAGGACTGAGGCTGTAGATCCAGGACTGAGGCTGTAGATCTAGGACTGAGGCTGTAGATCCAGGACTGAGGCTGTAGATCCAGGACTGAGGCTGTAGATTCAAACAATAGAAATGCAATAACAAACACATTGTTTGGCACGGGATGAGCACTGTCCATAGATGTTAGTGAATGTTTAATTCATAATCAAAGTTAATAACTAAACTTGCACACTCATTAGATTCATATATTTCTCACACTTGGAAATTACCCATTTTAATTTCCTGTATGTTCAAAACTTGCAAACCTGTCATTTACCTGGAACATCCTCCATAATTGCCACCTTCTTCCTTGTGATTTTTCGAACAGCGCTCCTCCCCTGCTCTTCTCACCAGACCAGTTCAGTGCATGTTGTGGACGTTGGAATTCCCAGTTGCATCACAGAACACGCTCCTTTAAAACCAGCTGCAGCACTCAGATGTCCACAAACGCACAGAGAGACACCTGGAACTGAGCCCAAACCAAACCACATCCACCATGGGAGACACACTCCTCTTCCCGGACGATAACCAGAGGCGCATCGAGGCCGTGCAGAAGTCGTTTGGACCGGTCGGGACCCGTCTGCTGGAGCCCCACAGGGTCCTGATCGGAGAGGGCCGTCTGGTGAAGCAGAGCCGCAGAGGAGCTCAGCCCAAAGCCTTTTTCCTGTTTAACGACATGTTGGTGTACGGCAGCATCGTCATCAACGGACGCCTGTTCAAGAAGCAGAAGGTCATCCCTCTCGGTAAGAAACGGGCTATGAATCTTCTTAAACTGACTAATAATATTATTGTTTTGCATTTTGTCTCTGGTTTCTTTCTCTGTTCTCTTTATGGTCCATGGATGGTCTCTCTCGTTTCTCTCTGTTCTCACACTGTTCTGGGTTGTACATATTTCCTTAATTTGAAATTGTATTTAATTTTTTTCCTGTTGACAAACGGACAATACGTTTTCTGTTCGCTGAATGCGCTGCAAAAACTGAAACAATAGATGAGAATCGAGTACAGACCGACTTTCTAATAAGCAGGTTATTTATATATGATTTGAAATAGTGTTGCAATTTCTCATTCCAAGACAGAGTACTCTTTGCTTGTCTCATTGGCAGAGCTTGAACAAAATGGCAAATTGTATCTCTATCTGAAATGTTCCCACTGTGGGACGAATAAAGAAGAAAAAGACATTCTCCCTTGGAATGAGACTAAAGTGCTCTATGTGGCACGTGTGTGTGTATGTGTGTCTCCATGTCTCTCTCTGTTTGTGTCTCCGCCTCTGTGTGCGTCTGTGTGTGTGTGTGTTTGTATTTGTCTCTGTGTGGGTGTCCGTGTGCTTGAGTGCAATAATAATATTTTGACTGTATTTTAAATTGAAAATGGCTGAGAACTGTTTTCTTACGGACTCTATCCGTCCAGGACTACAGCTGGACAAAAGTATTTTTGCTAAAACTTTGCACTTGATCAGTTTGTGTAAACTCTCAGTCGTACAGGGATTAGTTTAAGCAAAGGAAGGTTTCCCACCCATCATCTTCTTTCCTGACGTTTCGTCCTTAATCCAAATAACCGTTTTTTTTCTGCTCCCTACCACATCTGAACAGACCTTAGATGTGTTTATGAGTTAGCCTCAGGATTAGGGTGTGTCCAACCACACCCATAGGTTATAAATCTCCAACACGTCTGAGATTTCATTCCCTTGTAAAAGTTTTTTGGATTAAGTACAAAACATCTGGAAAACCTGCTAAGAAGTACAGATGATGGGTGAGAATCCTTCCTTTGCCTTGCACTTGGTCGTCTTTTTATAAGACTAATGTTGATTTGCACTGTCCCTGATCCCATGACTTTGATTTTAAACATTTCGTGCTCTGACATTTCAGGGGACATAAAGCTGGAGGACCTGGAGGACGGCTTCATGAGGCACCAGTGGCTGATCCAGACGCCAGGGAAGTCATTTTACGTGTCAGCAGCGTCCCGTGAGGAGAAGCTCGCCTGGATGGAGCACATCACCGTGTGCCAGACCGCCCTCCCGAGCAGCGGCCTGCCCCTCGCCATGACCTGGGTACCTGACCACGCCTCCGCCATCTGCATGCGCTGCACCCGGAGCTTCAACGCGGCCCACCGCCGCCACCATTGCAGGAAGTGCGGGTTCCTGGTCTGCGGCAACTGCTCCCGAAAGCGCGCGGTGGTCCGGAACATCCACCCGACCAAGAGGGTGAGGGTGTGTCTGCAGTGTCATGTGGGGCTGAGGGGGAAGGAGGAAAAGGAGGAAAAGGAGGAGAGAAGGAGAAAGAGAGGGGACAGCTCCGGCTTGCGCTCTGATGAAGAGGAGCAGGCCAGCTTTGAAGACCATCTCTACGAGGACTATATAGAGGAGGATTACGAGCCGCAGGACTGAGCTGACAACAACATGGACTCCTTCTCTGCGTACGTCTACCTCAAACCTGAACACGTGTGGCCCTCGCAGTGAAGAACTGTTCACAAAGACCACAAGCACTCAGAAATATCTGTATTACCATGTTTTGTTGCCGTCCAGAAAGTCGAGAGCGAATCTCTCTCCCGTCTCTCTCTGGTCTCTCTTTGGTCTCTCTCTGGTCTTACTCTCTCGCTCTGGTCTTTCTCCAGTCTCTCTCTGGTCTCCCTCTGGCTCTCTCTCCCTGGTATCTCTCTCTCTCTGATCTTTCTCCGGTCTCTGTCTCTTGTCTCTCTCTGATCTCTCTCTCTCTCTCTGGTCTACCTCAAGCACGAGCAAGTCTGGTTATCACTGTGAAAATATAATGGTTGTATAGCCATACAGATGGACAATGCTAACCTGGTACCTTCTTGGAGATGATACAGTATTTAGAAAGCAGATTGTCGACGGAGGAAAGGCAAGTTTATTTGTATAGCACAGTTCATACACAAGGGAAAAGTCATATAAATAATCACAGTGAAGAAATGCAGGCCTCAAACCTGAGAGTGAATTATTTGTGTAGGTTTTGTTTCTTACACAATAACCGCTAACCCTAGTTTGATATATACTTGTTTTTTCAGAAATATCTTACAAAGGACCGGTTGTTTTCTGTCCAAAAATCTGTTCAGTAATCTGGAACATATATTTTACAGTATTTCAGAGCCAGATTTAGCAACGATGTAGTTGTGGTTATTATCCACTAGATCCTTTCAACATATGGTTCTGGTAAAAAGTTCAATATAATTTGTGAATAAGGTTTTTTTAAATACAGTTTATAATCATTCTATAACTGATGTTTCATATGATTTTGTACGTAGCTCATGTGTTTGTTTTAACATACTAATATTTGAAATGATTGACCCTCTGTCACAACAGCAGATCAACCGTTCCATTGTTGTATCATTTATGAAGGACTTTACATTTTTCTGTAAATATGTATTTATTTTTATACTGTTTAATGTGATGTGGCTCTTTGTTCCAGAATCTGCCTCATTTTGTATTTTCAATAAAATTAAATAAAACAAAATATGTTATTTGACCATGTTGATTGTTTGTCTATGAACTACTTATTATTTATAGATGTAGGGAAATGTCTATTCCAAAGGCAGTACAACTTTAGTGAGTTAAAGTTGAACAGGTCCATGGTTGTGTGTTAGTGGCAGTCGGTCGGCCATATTGGTAAAACCTGTCAGTTCAGTCTGTGGCCTCGGTTACATGTTCTTTTCTCAAGAGAAGATTTCCTCAGCGTCTGCCATCACATCAATTACAGCTTGTCTTTGTGTGTGTTTTTCTCCCTCCAGCACAGTCTGTTCTTAAGCACTGGGTTTTATGTGGGCTTACACCGCGGCTTGTGCACATTTAGGCTTGTGCAAAAGTGTAATAATGAACAATTGACATTTGAAGTTGCGCTTCCACACACCAATAATTTAAATGCATTATAGTGAAAAAAGGATGACACCCGCACATTGTCTAACTTGCAAACACCAGTGGTTTATTAGCAACGTTTCGGCCACAGGCCTTCCTCAGGCAAAATATACAAATAGAGGTTGGGAGCCATCTTAAATAGGGAGGGGCTGACAACGCCCCTGGATGTAATCAACTATACCAGATGACCAAAAAAAAAAAAAACTCCTACGCACCTGTCATAGAAGAGATGTGCGAAGTCTACCTCTTTTAAATGCATTATAGTAAAATTATAAATCTAACAGTCTATAAAAACACACACATAAATAGGCTCATGATAGTTCTTACCCCAATCCTGAATTGTCTTACTTCTGCACAATCAAACAGGATTTTGCTGTTTCAAAAGTGATCTTAGAAACTGAAATTGTAGTGGTGTGTGTCAGAGCCAGAAGAGTTTATCTGATGGCCTAAACCTCATCACGCTATACATGTTCAATTGTTGTTTTTAGGATTGTATTTCCACTCTTTTTAATCCACTGTGAATATTTATGTTTTGAATGTATTGCATAGTGCTATCTTATATTGTTAAGTTCTTTGAGTTGCCTTTTGTATTGGCTAAACAAATGAGCTTGTCATATATTTCCACAAGTATGTTTCCTATTTTTTCTACTTAAACTCTTCATGTTGCTTCTCTCTTTGTTGCGTCTCAAGGCGAGGTGTTAGGGCTGGTCTTTTTGTCAGAGCTTTCATCCAATCATATTCAGCCTTCATGTGTGGTACCACTTCAACTCCGCCTTCTCGGCTTCAGAACCAACTCTGCAGGCCTCATGTGGTAGGACAGGTTCTGGAGACCTGTGCTGGGTAAAGCAGCCGTTTGATTTCTAATCTCTGTATAGATATATTCTATTTATTTATTTATTTAGAGCAGTGTCTCCCAAAGTGGGGTCCGCGGCCCCCTGGTGGGCCGCGAGGGTACTGCAGGGGGGCCGCGGGAGGTCATAAAAAAATATATATATATATATATAATTATTTAATGTTAAATTTATAATGTTTTGTTTGTAATATTAAAATATTTGTGTTCATTATTTGACTTGAATAATCCACTGTAATTATTTTTGTATAACAATGTTTGTAGCAGAGGCTATTTCCCCAAAATAAAATAACCAGAAGAGCCTATTCTTAATGTTGTCTTCTTGGTTATTATTTTGGGGGGCCACGCAGACCCGTCAGATTTTTAAGGGGGCCTCGGTGTTACTGAGTTTGGGAAAGGCTGATTTAGAGGATAAGCCCCTTGAGATGAACCATCTCATTTTCGAGGGGGTCCTCAAGATTTCACAAAGTGACAGATACAGCAAAACAGATGCAAACAAAACAAAAATACAAGATTTTTTTTTTTTTTTTTATAATAAAAAAACATGCACACACATAAACCCTCAATCACTCACACACATACACACACACATACACACACACACACACGCTGTGACTGTACTGTAATTACACTATAAGGATAATACTATTAATAATAGTAATAACAATAATTAGGAGACAGTAAAGACAAGATTAGGTCTCATAACCTAAGATCAAAAACATTGACATGAATTCTGGAGATATTGTAGCAGAGCAGATTTAAACAGAGGCAGAGAAGTTAGAGAGCGAATAGACAACGGCAAACTGTTCCAGTCAGACGAAGCTTTATATTCAAATGCATGTTTTCCAGCTTCTTTTTTCACTCTTGGGACGACAAAAAAAGACTGATTTGCACGACGCAAACTGTTCGAGGATTGGAAAGGAATCATATATTGTTTGAAATATTCCGTAAAACTGAGATAAATACATTTGAAAATAAACAATAGCCAATGTAGCTGACGTCTGGAGGACAGAGAGTATGAACCTACACAGGCTGTTGTAAGAGACAGTCAGAGGCTGGAGAACAGAGGCAGAGGTGTTTAGATAAATTATATCACAGTAGTCAAGAATGGGGAGAATCAGTTGAGAAATGATCCTCTTCCTTACTGATAAACTAAAACAGTTAATCGATTGATAAAGTAATTTTAAACGATGGAAATTTTGCTTGTAAATGTTTGTATATGAATATTAAATGACAGAGAAGGACTGAGCCATAAGCCGAGATATTTAAACCGATCATTTCATTTGTGGAAACAGGACACACTCTCTTCTGGAATAGTAAAAAATCTGTTTTTGATTTGTTAAGTAATAATTTGTTAGATTGTAGCCATAAATTAACTGAATTGAAGTCATTTTGAATAGAGTGTTGATGATGATACAGTAATCTATTCATCCAAAGCTAACATTGCTGATATATAATTAAACCAGAGGAGTGAGGGCCGATCCAGGCCAATGGAGTGAAGCTTGTCTAAAAGCAAATAATGATCGACCAAATCAAAAGCTTTGGTGAGGTCAATAAATAAAGCACGAGTGAGTAAGTTATGAAATGATGACCTGTGACCCATGATGATCTATCTAGCTATATTACAAAAAAGGTAAAACTTATTTGCTCTGTTTGCACAGTTTACTGACACCTATTGGTTATTTACTGTTACTACTGTCAACAATGACACTCCCAATAAAACACTTATTTTGGCAAACAAACAACAAACTTGTAACCAAATATGTACTATATGTAAAAAGTGAATTCACTTTTATTAGTAACTTTGGTAAGTTTCAGATTTCAATTCATAGATAACATCGATGGAGGGGGACCCAAAATTTACAGCCTGTCTAGTGTAGTCCATTTATTTAATCCAGCTCTGCACATTCCTAATTCCATGCCTAATCTACAGTCTAGACGCCACAGTATATGCACTCTTTTACTTCATTCCGACCGGAACAGCAGGCTCCTGAACTAAGCGTCTTCATGCTTCAGACTTAACATCCCAGCCTAGTGCAGGTCTACAATTTGATCCCTGATGACCTTGCACAGTTCTCTGGTCTTGCCAAGCCCCGGTGATCCAAGATGGCGCGCTATTCAAATGAATGGCTTGTGCTCAATAGTGCATGGGACATCACGGGCGCTGACATATTTGAAGAACCTGCCTATATTTGGACATCGTCTGCTCCTCCCGGTTTTGCGCAGTGGACGAGCTCCCATGATGCGATGCACCAAATACACGTGTGTGGCTCTCATGCACATGCACAGAGGGGCTCGGCCACACTCTGACCAATCAGCGCTGCTCATCAGAGCATCAGCGCTGGAGAGACTTGTTTATGGGAGAGACCTGCGGGACCGCCTCGGACTATCTGTGCTCGGACTACATTCGGACGTGAAACTAGCGGTAATCTTTCAGTTATATATTTTGTTAGCAGTGCGTTGCTTTTGTACCATTTCATCAGTGATTTTTGAACAGCTTACAAGAAGTTGTGCTCATGCTAATGTTTGCATATAGATCGCAATTAAAACTAGATTGCTCCGTGGAATGAGAGCGTAGGGGAAATGAGAAGCCTGTGAGCGACATTGTGCTAAACATTCAAACCTTGCGGAAACGGGGTAGCTCCTTTAACTGCTGTCTGAAGAATGAAATGCCTTATCTTTAGCATTCCAGTTTCTTCTCTGCAAAAAATACAAATATTCAAGCATCATATGATATCTAAAAATATTTTTGCTGTTGATTATTTGTTCATGGAAGGTAGAATTACTGCATAACGCTAACAGTTAAAAAGTCAAACCATTTGCAACCCACAGCTACAACAGATTTCCAATCTCTCAGAGTAGAAGCCTGTCTCATTTTTTCAGGAAGACTGTTCCAGATTTTTGGTGCATAATTCAGAAATGCTGCCGCCCCATGGTGTGACCTATAACAATAGGGTTGACTGGTGTGAGTGTGGACTCTAGCTGTAAAAATAGAACTCCCTCCACTCCCTTTTCTAATTTTGTCAGGGGAAGTTTCTGTCTTTAAGCCCTTATTTTTTTTTCTATGTGCCCTATGAATGACTTTGACTTTTGAATGCGCTGGACTCGGATTCCTAAGTAGCTCTGAAACAGTTGTTATTTTGTGTCATACAGTTGTTAGTTTTATTGCTTTTTTCTACCTGTAAATGTTACTGCAGTACAGTGTTCATAGTTTAACACTGATCCAGAGCAGAGAGGATTCACGGACCGAACCAAGCAGATCAAGCAGAAACCAACTGGAAGATGTTATTTTTTTATTTTTTTTTTTTAAACATGCTATCAAAGCATTTTGCATTCTATCCTGGACCAGAGCAGAGAAAATGGTCCAAACCAAGCGGCCACTCCACCTCTGCTGCTATGAACTAAAGCGCTGTTGCATTTTAATACTACGGCTATTGTTAGCTTCTTCTAGAATGATCTATTTGTTTGTTTGTTTGTATGAATGGATATTTCTGTTGCTACTGGACACCTGAACAATAAAGTATATCTATCTATCTATCTATGACAGATTATCTGCCTTCAGCTCAAGTAACTATTAATACTGTACTTTGTCTTCTTTGTCTCCTACTATGCTGTACTGTGCCAGTTAAATCCAGGACTGCTGTGATCAAATTAGGCCCAAACAAACCTAATTTTGATCTCTTTTGTAAATATTACCAGCAAGATGCATCTGATTGGTATTACATATATGGCTCATATACGAAGACAACATCACAATATAAACACCAGATCCAAGACTGAGGCTGTAGACCCATCCTTGAGACTGTAGAGCCAAGACAGAGGCTGTAGATCCAGGACTGAGGCTGTAGATCCAGGACTGAGGCTGTAAATTCCGGGACTGACACTGAAGATCCAGGACTCAGACTGTAGATCCAGGACTGATGCTGTAGATCCAGGACTGAAGCTGTAGATCCAGGACTGAGACTGTAGATCCAGGACTGAGACTGTAGATCCAGGACTGAGGCTGTAGATCCAGGACTGAGGCTGTAGAGCCAAGACTGAGGCTGTAGACCCAGGACTGAGGCTGTAAATTCCAGTACTGACACTGAAGATCCAGGACTCAGACTGTAGATCCAGGACTGATGCTGTAGATCCAGGACTGAAGCTGTAGATCCAGGACTCAGGCTGTAGATCCAGGACTCAGGCTGTAGATCCAGGACTGAAGCTGTAGATCCAGGACTCAGGCTGTAGATCCAGGACTGACACTGAAGATCCAGGATTGAGGCTGTAGATCCAGGACTGAAGCTGTAGATCCAGGACTCAGGCTGGACAGTCCAGATAAAGAAGCAGAGAGAGGATAGTGCTATTTCTATACGTACTTTTTCTCCACATGCAACTTGACAATCTGTGTTTATTTGACTACTGGGCCATATGTTGATTTAAAGCGGAATTTTTGACACATTTGGAACAACTAGAAGTCTGGCATTTCGTGAGCGTTGTGAGAGTTTGGTTGATATGATTCTAATGTCTCCTCAAGGACGGAGGGAGCCATACCAGTCTTTGATTTTAAGTTTTTTTTCATTCAATTAACATAGCACAGGTTTCTTTTTTATGGTGTATCTAAAAGGCTTTGAATGACACAACATAGTACTAGATGCAAATTTTGTTGCTAAAATTAGTTGTCATTCCTTTGTACACTTCTTTTGTGTTATGTATAGGTGCACATTTTGAAAGGTGAACAATAAGAACAGGTTATATTATTACGTCAGAGTCAGAGATTCAACAGTAGCAGACAAAAGGTTTAAGAAAACAAGGGAAAATCTGTTATCTGAAGGTTTCCATTCAAATCTATTAATTCTTCTGGGGATGTGGGAATACTGCTGTGCAATTTCTGATGCCGGGGGTCAGCAGTGTGTGTCCCATCAGTGCGTTCATTCAACAAACAGAGGAACAGCGGGTGAATAGCAATGCACGGACTAAATTTACAACGTCAAATGTAAAAAGTCCATTATGTCTTCTTATGTTTAATGCTTAGAAGATTTTTTTAATACGACAAAATTGTGTGAAGAAGAATTGTTTTCATCCTGCAGCTGTGGATGTGACGAGATAAATGCTGTTGAAATAAAGTCTGGTGCATCAGGGAGACATTTAACGTACATTTACAACAGACTTGGATGTATGCACTAAAACAGTTTATTTGGTGCATTATGGGGAGCAAATGATCCCACTGCCATCTGACACCTGTAGATTGACCCCGGACATATTTGAAAGACTTTAGTCAGAATGATGTACGGGGCTAAAAAAACCCCTCAAACTGTAGATCATAAGTGATTATAATGGTGTCTCTGCAAAGGACAATACATGACTGGGAACTAACCAGAAAATAGTCAACCTTTTGTCAGACCGAATCACAGCGACTTCCTGCAAAAATTCCCTCAAAAACCCATAACAACTTCCACTTGTTTTTAGCCGTGGGCCTGCTGTCACTTTAATAACTGCTTGCATCTTTTGAATCTTGCAAAACCAGTTCTTCTGTAAAAGGAAAAAAAAAAAAACTTCACAGGCGATATAAAAGCCGCTGTTCTCACTCCGCTCTCAGGTGGTGTGTTCAGTTTGCTGCCACAATGACGCAGCACATCTCCTTCATTTCGGAGAACCAGAGGCGCATCGAGGCCGTGCAGAAGTCGTTTGGACCGGTCGGGACCCGTCTGCTGGAGCCCCACAGGGTCCTGATCGGAGAGGGCCGTCTGGTGAAGCAGAGCCGCAGAGGAGCTCAGCCCAAAGCCTTTTTCCTGTTTAACGACATGTTGGTGTACGGCAGCATCGTCATCAACGGACGCCTGTTCAAGAAGCAGAAGGTCATCCCTCTCGGTGAGAAACGGGCTATGAATCTTTTTAAACTTACTAATAATAATAATATTCTATTTTTTTACATGAAACAGGCTTCTCTCTCTCTTCTGTCTGGTCACTGTCTCTCTATAGTCTCCCTGGTCTCTATAGTCTCTGCCTCAGTTTTCTCTGTGATCTCTTCTTTCTTTCTCTGAGTTCTTGATCATAGTAACATATATTTTTACTTTTTAACCTGTTTCCTATCCTACCCGACAGTGATTAAAAGTTTTTGGTATTTTTCTAATCACTGTGGTTGACCCAAGAATTTCAAAAGGGTTAAATTGCATCTCTGATTTTTTTAGGGGGAACCTATTTTTTTAAACGTATATTCAATATATATTTACTGTTGAGCTTGCAGACAGATTATGGGGTAAGGTGGCAACATCTGTGCAAAATGTGAGTTCTATGTTCTATGCACGATTTCGTCTCAATCCAAGTGGGAAACTGCCTTTATTCGCTTGTTCCAACTTCCAATCAAATTGCTCAAATAATCTGCTTTGCCTTCTTCAATATTTCACTAGTGTTTTATAATTTGTTCACAGTATAACTGAGGACCACGATGCAAAATGCCCAACAATTTTCTTGGGTCAAAACAGTCAATCTCCTCTATGTGAGTTTGAGTTGTCGTGACAACAGCAGGTGATCTGATATTGAACAATCTCTAAGTTAAGCACAGTCATAGCCTACAACAGTAATTTGATTGTATTTTTTCTGGTAGGCTGATTTTCAGGAGCATTCTTGAACTTGTTGCCCTTCCCTCATTATGAGCGAGTTTTTCGAGTTCTGCAGTCGCTCTATGGTCCATTAACTTTCCTTGGTCGGAGAAAGGTGGTTGATTGAACAGTGTTTTTGTAGATAATTCTTTCCATCTCATACGTCATACAAGATGTGGCGCCAACTGTATATGCAACCTCCCGACAGACCTCTGCGGCTAAGCAGGGCAGGGCAGGGTCACTGCTGTGATAGGAGACCTCTAGGTACATACAGTAAGCAGACCAGGGACACTGTGAAAGAATGAGATTTCAAAGCAATGAAGTGCTGGATAAACCTATTAATATGCTGTGTTAAGGCACAAGAGACAAGCGCCACAGTGGGGCATGCAGCAGTGGCTGTAACGTGCCAAACTGTCGCTGTGCCCTTAAGCAAGACACTTCACCCACATTAGTTTATCATCACCGTGTTTGGACTGAATTAATAATGGTGTGAATCTTCATTGAATGTCCAGAAAAGCGCTGTTTCAAACACATGCATTATTATTATTACTAAGACAGAACTATAGTGACATTAGCAAAGTCATTTTCTTTCCGTCAGACCTGTCCTTCAGATGAGATGTTGAAACTTTGTCAAAAACATTGTCCAGGTGCCTTCCTCAACCTTATCTGTCTAAACCACAGATGTCAAACTGGTTTCAGAAAGGGCCAATGTTGCCACAGGATATCATTCCAACCAAGCAGGGGAATACAAAACTCCACCCATTTCCTGTGAGTCCAGTCTTTACCTGAGAAAATTGGTCTGATCTGCTTCTGCTTGGTTGGAATGAAATCCTGCAGCCTCTCGTCCTTTAACCCCTCTAATCTAAACTATATATAGTAATTTTTTTTATATATATATCAACTGTCTGGTCTGCGTCTCTCACTGGTCTCTTTCCCTAGTCTCCTTCTCATCTCTCATAGTCTCTCTGGTCCCTCTCTGTCAATGGTCTTTGTCTAACTATATGTAGTCTTCTTTTTATTGATTTATGTCTGTTGGTTTTTCCAGAGGACATTGAGCTGGAGGACATGGAGAACGGTCACCAGATGAAGCACCAGTGGTTGCTCAAAACTCCCCGTAAGTCCTTCTACGTGTCAGCAGACTCTCCTGACGAGAAACAGGCCTGGATGGAACACATCGCGCTGTGCAAGGCTCGCCTCCTGAAGGACAGCGGCCGCAAAGCCGGCTCCACCTTCGCCGTGACCTGGATCCCAGACCCGGCCTCTGCCATCTGCATGCGCTGCTCCCGAAAGTTCACCTTGATCCATCGGCGCCACCACTGCAGGAAGTGCGGATTCTTGGTCTGTGGCGTGTGCTCTCAGAAGAGCGCAGTGATCAGGAACATCCACCCGACCAAGAGGGTAAGGGTGTGTAAGCAGTGTCACGTGGGGCTGAAGGGGAGGGAGGAGGCGGACGAGGAGGGGAGAAAGAGAGGGGACAGCGCCGGCCTTCGCTCTGATGAAGAGGAGCAGGTTAGCTTTGAAGACCAACTGTATGAAGACAATGTGGAGGATGACTATCAACCCCTGAACTGGGCTGACATGGACTCCTTCTCACCGTACGTCTACCTCAAGCCTGAGCACGTGTGGCCCTCTCTGTGAAGACCTGGTCACAGAGACAAGCAAGGTTCCAGAAAATAACTGTATTATAGCTGGACGATTCTCACAAACTTTGAGCCAAAATCACATGAACTTTTCTCTGATCACTTCACTGGAGGTATGCGCGTGTAAACACCACGTATATCTCTGCAGTCATAATTATGTTGATGTAATCGTTTTGCAAAGCTGCTAAAACCCGAAGCCGATGCTAATTGAAAACAGCAAGCGTTTGTGACCACGGTACAGTGGGCCGCGACTGAACATCTGTTGCACAATTTCTTTGAGACATTTAGAAATTAGCAGCTAAAACAAGTTACCCTTTGTTAATTCTTGATCATGGTCTCTCTCCCTGGTCTCTCTAGTCTCGCTTTGGTCTCTCTCGCCCTAATCCTCTCAGGTCTCTCTCTCTAGTCTCTCTTTTCTCTCTATGGTCTCTCTCTAGTCTCTCTGGTCTCTCTCTCCTTTCTCTCTATGGTCTCCCTCTAGTCTCTCTGGTCTCTCTCTCCTTTCTCTCTATGGTCTCTCTCTAGTCTCTCTGGTCTCTCTCTTGTCTCAATCATAGTAACACAGCCTCATACCTCTGATCGTCTGACCTGGTGACAGTGGCCTGTTTTGGTTTCTTCATCTTGGTAATTCCTCTGCTGCAAGATAGTATATTTCTTGTGGCCTAGTGTGCTTCACTTGCATGACAGTGTTGAATTATAAGCCGACAGATCGGTTTCAGCACTTTCTCAGTCTCTGTCTTACCTCAGGCCATTGCATGTTTTTACTTTATGGATGGACATGACATCAGAGTGAATATACAGTATACATAATTGCACATATGAGTGGTTCTTTATGATGAAGAAACATTTAGAATCACTCCTCTCTCTCAGTGTTTAGTTCAATGATTCTGCACAATTCCACCATGATGGACAGACGGTGAAATACTTTTTTTTTTCTCACAAGTAGCCATCTCTGTTTCGAGTCTGACCTACGTGAGGCCATGTTTGTGTCTGAACTTGAGATGCTGTTGTTGGACACAGTCAAGTCTCAGAGGAAAGACACCGTTGAGCCAGTTGCACTTTCAGGAGCATTCCTCTAAAGCTGCTGAGAACCTGATGCCTTGTCTTCCTGCTGAGTCCAGGAAAAAAAACATTTGAAGGAAGTCGCTATTTTACCTTGTGCAATATTGTCTGTGGTATTAAAGAGAGATTATATAAACTCAAGCCTAATTCGACTGTAAATAGTTTATTTATTGTCTTTTGTATAACGTGAATTTTTGTATTTGTTTTTCAAGCTGCTTTTAAAAATGTGAAGATTTCTGTTGATAATGATGTCCACTCTGAACGTCCACATGTACGAACCGTAGAATAAGGCTTCTCTAATGTTTTATAATCTGAATAAAAATTACCATTAAAACTGTGTGCATGGACTGCTATAGTAAAACCATAAATATTTATTATTTATTTATTTATTTCAAAACCTGCACAAAAACAAGTACAAATATCAGTTATCAAATAAAAAGAGTCACAAGTTTTGAAAAGGGGGTTGGGTGAAGCAGACGCTTATACATTTCCAACCCCCTCACACTTCCAGCAAAACAGCAAATACAAATTACACTAACACTGTACAGTTATATCATTGCATCAAATACAAAATACAAAATAATAATAAAAAAACAAGACACACAGAGACAAGACGCACACTCATTCTCTCACTCACACAGACACTGGCCCAAACACTCCCTGACCACACACCTCTCTCCCACCGCTCTGTCCAGGCCCAGGGCATCACTCTCTGTCCTCCATGTATTTCTTCAATATGTCTCTTTTAAATTTCTTTTTAAAAGCAGTCATAGTTGAGCATGTTTTTAATTCTTCTTTTAATCCATTCCAAATGTGGACGCCTCGGACCGAGATACACATAGATTTTAATGTCGTCCTAAATCTAGGTACATATAAAAGTTTGTTTCCTCTTAATCTGTAATTATGATGAGCATCTCTATCGTTGAAAAGATGACTTATATTGGACGGTAGAGAGTTTTCAGACGCCCTGAACATTATCTGAGCAGTTTTTAGGACAATCAAGTCCTGCAGTTTCAGTTGCTGGTTTTGAATGAACAGAGGATTGGAAGGATGTCTGTAGTGGACGTTGGACACAATCCTTATAGCCTTCTTTTGCAAGATAATCAGAGGCTGTAAGTGAGATTTGTAGCAATTACCCCCACACTTCCACACAGTAATTTAAATATGACATTATAAATGAATGATACAGTAACATAAGAGCATTGGTATTGATCAGGTGACATGCTCTCCTCATTATTCCCACACACTTAGCAACTTTTGTCCTCAAGTAACTTATGTGAGGTTTCCAGCTCAGATCTTCATCTATTATCACTCCCAAGAATACGTTTTGTGGAACTTTGTGAATCGGTGTGTCATCAATTGTAATTCTAACTGGAATTTTACTTTTGCGATTACTAAAAAGCATGATTTTGGTCTTTTTTAGGTTAAGGGACAGTTTGTTATTATCAAACCATAATTTTAGTCTGTTCATCTCCATTGTTACAAGGGATAGAAGTTGCTCCAAGTCGTCTCCTGAACATGTGATGGTGGTGTCATCGGCAAAGAGTATAAACTTCATGACTGTTGATATTTTGCATATTTCATTGATGTACATAAGGAAAAGCGTGGGTCCCAGTATCGATCCTTGTGGAACTCCACAAGTTATGTCCCTAAAACCTGACCTGTGCATATCAAACTGAACAAGTTGTTTCCTCCCCTTGAGATAACTTTCCAACCATTTTTTTGATGTCCCCCTTATGCCATAGTTTTCCATTTTATTTATGAGAATGTGGTGGTCGATTGTATCGAAGGCTTTTTGGAGATCGATAAAGATTCCTATTACAAATTTATTATTATCTATACCATTCGTTATATCTTCAATTTACTCATATTTATACCGGACTGCATGGTGGCTGAGTGGTTAGTGCTCTCAGCAATAAGGTTCTGGGTTCGATTCCACCTCGTTTAAGATTGGAATGTGCATGTTTCAATCAATGCATCGCGCCAAATCACAACCGCAATAGGAGGACTTTACAAAGTTGTGGATTGGCACCATCAACAGATCAGAGAATCAAACAGCTCTAACTCAGGAAATGCAATAATAACGAACACGAGCCATTGGTCCATAGGGAGCGGGACGTTCCGGTGTCCTCTACCACTAAAGCCATAAACTATAGTTCCTCTCTCTCTGGGGCCAGGACTCTGTTGGACTTCAGTGGGACTTTCCAGGTTAAATAAAGGTCAATGAATAAATATATGTATACTATGTTATTAAATGTAAACGTTAAATTTCCAATCAATACAAAACATACACAAATAATAATTCATACATTAAGATTCAGATTCAGATTCATTTATTAGCCATGTGCAGTATAAAAACTACATTGGAATACATTTGCAAAAAAAAAGGTACTCTGTGTGCACCGACAGAATAAAAAGCATGATACAATGTAATATAAAATACACATACACTGAATATAAAATAATAAAAAAACAGCTGACACTGCGGCACCGATCAACAAAACAATACAAGGAGTAAAAGCAGGAATTAAAGTGCTATGTTTAGGCACCTAACAGCCTGTGGAAAGAAGCTGTTAGCATAGCGAGATGTCTTGCATCTCAGCGACCGATATCTTCTGCCAGAAGGAAGAAGCTGGAACATGGCTTTCCCAGGGTGGCCAGAAGAGTCATTGATGATTTTAAGAGCTTTGTTTAAAAGTCTGGATTTGTAAAGAACCTCCAGAACAGGAAGCTCACAGCCCACGGTTCTCTTTGCAGAGAGGAGCGCCTTGTTTAAAGATCTCTTTTCTTTATCTGTGATGTTTCCAAACCACACAGACACAGAACCAACAAGTAAACTCTCAATGGTGCAGCGATAAAAGTTAAGCACAATCTTAGAGTTAGTGGTAAATTCTCTAAGTTTCCGCAAAAATAAGAGCCGCTGACGTACTTTCTTAACAACCCGGTTAGTATTTTTGTCCCATTTCAGGTCGTTAGACAGAGTTAAACCCAGGAACTTGCACTCCTCTACAATCTGCACCTGGGAGTTGTCAATAACTACAGGAGTGCGAGAACTGCTACGACTGAAGTCAAAGACAAGTTCACATGTTTTTGCGGTGTTCAGCTGGAGATTATTTACTTTACTCCACTGAAAAACATGTTCGATCTCTGCTCTATAAGAGGAATCATCATTGTCACTGATGAGACCGATGATGGTGGTGTCATCAGCATATTTGATGATCAAGTTTGAGTCAGAGGAGGACACACAATCGTGAGTGTACAAAGTAAAGAGCAGAGGACTCAAAATACATCCCTGAGGAGAACCAGTGCTCACAGAAACAACATCAGAAAAACCGTCGTTGATTTTCACTCTCTGAGATCTGTCAGTTAAAAAGCTAAAAATCCATTTACACATGGCAACACTTAAACCGAGAGACATGAGCTTTTCAATCAGTTTACCTGGGACAAGGCAGTTAAAAGCAGAGCTATAATTGATGAAAAGCATTCTCGCGACAGATTTACCAGTGTCCAAGTGACTGTAGACAGAGTTCAGAGCAAAGGAGATGGCATCCTCCACACTCCTGTTCTGTCTGTAAGCAAACTGGAGCGGGTCAACGCTCACAGGGATCTGGCTCTTAATGAAGTCCAGCACAAGCCGCTCAAAAGTTTTCATAAGAACAGACGTGAGGGCCACAGGACGATAGTCATTCAGGCATGTCACAGGAGTTTTCTTAGGAACTGGAATAATGGTGGACCTTTTAAAGCTCACCGGCACCGTACAGCTCCTGAGTGACAAGTTAAAGATGTCCGTTAAAACAGGGGCAAGTTGCTCGGAGCACAGTTTCAGGACGCGGGGAGGAATGCAGTCCGGGCCTGCGGCTTTCCGAGCTGTGGTCCTGGACAAGACCCGCCGTACTTCATCCTGAGTCACTGTGAAGGCACCCTGACATTCGGGGAAGACAAAAGGCAGGGGATCAGCAGATTCAAAGCGGCAGTAAAAGTCGTTGAGCTCGTTTGGCAGAGTTTGGCCAGCAGCAATTTTCCCTGCACTTGGTTTCCTCCACGTGCGTCGAGGGTCCTCTTCCCCAAAGAAGCCCTCTAACCTGTCCCCATAGGAACGCTTAGCAGCTTTTATAGAGCGTTCCACAGCGTAGCAGGACAGCTTGTAAGCACCCTCATCACCGGATTGAAACGCCAGTGTCCGCTCATTAATTCTCAATTTGACATCAGTGTTCATCCAAGGTTTTTGGCCGGAGTGTTCTTTGATAACTTTATAGGGGACACAACAGTCAATGCAAAATTGTATGTATCCTGTCACAGCCTCACAGAATTCATCAACATTCTCAGAGTTAAAAACAGACCAGTCTGTGGCATCAAAGCAGCCCTGCAGCTTCATGTTAGCCTCCTCAGACCAGCACTGCACAGTGCGGGAAGTAGGTTTGTGCTGTTTGTTCCTCTGTGTATAAGAAGGAAGAAGGAGAACAGAGGAGTGGTCAGACTTCCCAAAAGCAGGTCTGAGACTGGACCTGTAAGCTCCCTTCACGTTACTATAGCAGTGATCCAGGATGTGCGCTCCCCTGGTAGGCTGACTCACATGCTGATAAAAGTTCGGTAATACAGACTTTAAGTTACATTTATTAAAATCACCACCAACTATAATCACAGCATTGGGGTGAGCAGCTTCATGTTTATGCAAAATGTCACTTAAGTCATTCAGTGCAGCTGTACAGTCAGCCCGAGGATGAATATATACAGCACATAAGAAAATCACTGAGAATTCTCGGGGAAGATAGAACGGGCGGCATCTCAAAACCAGACACTCCAGGTTAGCAGAGCATGTTTTGTTTACAATACAACTGTCCATGCACCAGCGCTGGTTAATTAAAAGACACACACCTCCACCTTTCGATTTCCCCGTGCTCTCCTTCTCTCTGTCCGAGCGGAAAATGGCGAATCCCGGCGGCTGAACAGCTGAGTCCGGGACATTCGGATGCAGCCACGTCTCGCTGAGGCAGTACACTGCGCAGTCCCGAGCCTCGCGCTGGTACTGGATTCGGCTCAGGAGATCATCCGACTTGTTCGGGAGAGACTGAACGTTTGCAAGGTAGATATGTGGCAGTGGGACCCTGGGGGCGCGACTCCGCACGAGAAGCCCGCCACGCTTTTCCCGGTGTCTGCGCTTCCTCCGTCGGCGAGAGACACGCGGCTCCGCACGGTGGTGAACACGGGGGAGGCGCCCGGCCTCATCGCCCTGTTCCCAGTCTCTTTCGCGGTCCGCACGCCGCTCTCCTCGAGCTGGGCACTCGTCAAAGCCATCACACCTCAGAGCAGGCAACACTGGCTCACAGGCCAAGTCCCGTATGTCCAGGAGAGTCTGTCGATCATATACCACAGTGGCAAGTGTTTTGTGAAAGGATAAAAACAGTATAAAAATCACGGTGCACAACGGAGCTCTTGCAGCCGCGCCCTGGCACGGCGCCATCTTAGACCAATCAGCCAACCTTATTTTCATACATAAAAGCATTCAGAATACAGGTAATACATTTTTCCAAAGTATTTTTACAAAATACCATACAAAATACACTTTAAGTAATATATTCAGTATCCTGTAACGGAATACATTTTCAAAGTATTCTACCCAACACTGGGGACGGCTGCAGCTGTAAAGTGCCAAACTGTTTCTGTGTCCTTAGACAAGACACTTCAGAGTTATACAACAGACACAGTTATACAATGGTCCTATCATTATAATTAGGTCATATTTTGTAAAGACACAAACGTTTGGCAGACTGTCAATGGCTCAGCGCTGAGGTTGTGGTTTGAGCATTCCTCAAATAATTGCAGACCAGAAAATTGGCATGGTTCGTTGATTTACAAGTTCATCTTTGTGGTTTGGCCTGAAATAAAAAAAAATAACTGCATAACTTTGCTTTAATGTTTGCTTTAATGTATTCATTGCACGGCCAGGATATTCATATTGGAGTCCATTTCTATGTCCAAGATTGTCTCTTTATTGATTTTAAAAATAAAGTCTGGTCAAACCATAGAAAGAGTATTAGGGTTGTGACATCACCATAGTGTTTGCTTTATTGCAGAGGAAGCTGATTTGTTTTCCCAATTACCAACATGTTGAGTACAAAAGTAGTAAATTGTGCACAAATCAGACATAACATGCTTGTTATCTTTTGCATATTTGTAAGAAAGAGCTCTGTGAGTCACTAATGGACTACTTGAGGAGACCAGAGTGAGAAACCAGAGACAGACCAGGGAGAGAGACCAGAGAGATCCACAAAAGTTTTCTTCTGACTTAAAGGTAACTGTCACGCTATACTAATGGTCATATGATGTTGTAAATGGTGCTGCACACATGAGAAGAACACATAAACCAGAGGAACAGCAAAAGGTGAACCGTGCTGTAGTGAGGGACCACTGTATGAGATTTCCATAACAGTATTAAAATTAACCAGGCCAAAGGTTGGACCCTGTGGAACACCTAACTTACACAAAATAAAAAGGTATTCATCATTTTTTAAGTTATTATTGTTTAGACTGCTTCATACAAGGTTGTATGAGTTAATCATATGTATTTACAAGGGCTGGGACTTTGATCGATCAATTAATTATGAATTATTTATCGCACTAAGCACCTTTGTCCTGTTTACGTGTTTCTAGTCTATATTTTTTGCCTCTAACATGTTTGATTCTGTCTTTTGCACAAATCTGAGTAATTCTATTAATGCCAAATGTGACATGTAAATGTCTCCTGCGTGAGATCAATATAATCTATTTTATCTTATCTTATCTTGGTTCACCTTTATACATAACGCACAACCTACATCCGCTGGATCACAAAAACAGTGATGGACGACGAACAAGACGCTTCGAAAAGCCCGCTGTGGGATGTGTTTTACTTTAACAAACTTCTTGATAGAACGGAGGAAAATAAAAGAGTTATATGCAAACTGTGCAAAAAGGAATTTGCATATCACAGAAGTAATTCAAGCCAATTACATATTGAAAGTTAATGTTACTCGCGGCATAAATAAAAGTGTTCTAACCCGGGGCAGCTGCGGCCGCTCTGGACAATGGTTCTCGCCTCCAGCAGCTGTGAGCGTGGGCCGCTTTGACAACAACACGGCAAACGGCGCCGCTGTAACGTGATCATATCCGCCACAGACCTATTCTATGGTTGTTGTGTGCATGTCTTTGTGTAACCTGTGCACGTAATATTATATACACCACTGAAGCTGGACTGAAGTGTCCATGTCTCCTGCGTGTCTCCTCCCGAAGCGCAAATAAACTTGCTAAATTAAAGCTGGGGTTCGTACATTTTCCCTTGCATTAAGAGCTCATGTTGGTTGTGCCCAAAATAAAATGCTGTGAACTTATCAAACAGATGTAATGACATTCTGAATTTCAGACTATTTTGAAATGTCCCTCATCCCTGTAACAAACAATAGTTTTGGTCTGAGTCTAAACAGAAAAACAGAAAATAATGTTAATGCCATTATATTTACAACCATTTACAGAAAAAATATGGCATAATTTTTCTGATAGTTCGAAATGTGATTAATAAGGATTAATTAATTTTTAAGCTGTAATTAACTTATGAAAATATACTGTACTGTGTAGAGATAAAGCAAAATTGTTGATTGTGGCTCATGAAGCTGTTGGAAGGCTGTAGTGATATATATATATATATATATATATATATGTATGTGTGTGTATATAGATACATAATTTATATATAAATTAACAACTTCAGTATGTGTGTATGAATATTGTATACATATGTATGGTTATGTCTGTATATTTGTGTGTGGGCGGGTATGTGCAACCGTATAAAGTGAATATAGGTATAGGGGGTGGGAGTTTATTAGCTTGACTTCTTCCCACTCCTTTTTGAGCTTTAACAGGAGTGAAAAAAAAAAAATTATAAAAAAGAGAATAATAATAATATATATTTATGTATGTACGTATGTGTATGTATGTAAATTTGTATCATGTGAATTTCTTATATGTAATTGCTGTTAAATCTAAAATTGACTCCTGTTTATAAGCTTGAAATAAAATACAATCAATCAATCAATCAAATCAAACTTGATCAAAAATTTTAATCTTTTCACAGCCCTATTATAGTTAGTTATAAGAGCACATTTACCAATCAGTTTAATTAAGATTAACAACAACAAATATTTTTTGTTGCAAAAAAGTAAAATTGCAATCACTAAGTTGTGAATGTTTTGTTGTTGTATGGTTTATGATTAAATTACAATTATTTTTTATCAATAAAAACAGTAGGCGACAGTAGCTCAGTTGGTAGAGCATTGCCCTTTGAGCCTGAAGGTTGTGGGTTCAAGCCCACCATGAGAACTTCTCCACCGACTCTCACTGATGACTGCTGTCATTGTGTCCTTGGCAAGACACTTAACCCCACTTTGCCTGAAACCCCCACTGAAACATCAAGGCTATGCCATGCTGCAGGAGGATCAGTGAGGGGCTGGTGCCACCCCGCCCCCTCCCCGACCCAGAACTGGATTAAGTGGTATAAAATGGATGGATGGATAACATGCAGTATTTTGTGTGCTTTGTTTTTTACAATGTTATCTCAGAGAATGTTTTACTTAGTCATCTTCCTCTTATCTACCAGAAGTCGAAGGGTGTGGTTTTTCATAACATATCTGATTTATTGCTTTGATAGAAGGGCTGGGTTTTTCCACTGAGGTTAAGGCAATGATGATGCAAATAATGTTACCAGTAATCCTTCAACTAATCGTTATTTTTACCATAAGGCCAGTGTCACACATGCCATAGTCCTTTATCAGATTTTGTCTCATTGTCTCTTCCATTGTTGGACAAAAGACATACTGTATTCCAGGAAATAGTTTGACATTAACAAGCATTTAGATATGTCATACAACAAAGTCTGTATAAAGCAAGGCAGGTTTATTTGTAAAGCACAATGTATAAACAAGGCCTCAGAGTCCCATCGGGGAGGCCAGTCCCTGTGACAGAGACCTGAGACCTGGACTAATGTGATGGTTCTTAGTTCTAGTCACGGACGGTTGTGTCCTCCAGAAGTTCTCTGACGACTCTGCTATCATCGGACTCAGCTCCGAGGACGATGACGCAGAGTACAGAGGAATAATACAGGACTTTGTGGACTGGTGTCAGCGGAACCACCTCCTCATCAACGCGGGGAAGACCAAGGAGATGGTGGTGGATTTCCACAGACGTCACTCTGCCGCCCCAGCCCCAGTGAACATCCAGGGAAAGAGAGTGGACTCTTACAAGTATCTGGGTGTTCATCTTAACCACAAACTGGACTGGACTCATAACACACACGCCCTCTTCAAGAAGGGCCAGAGCCGACTTTACCTCCTGAGGAGGCTCAGGTCTTTTGGAGTGCAGGGGCCACTCCTGAAGACCTTCTCTGACTCTGAAGGTCAGAGAAGGCTGATGCCATCTGTGATGGCATCAGCCATCTTGTGGAGCACTGGAGCAGCAGCATCAGAGGTAAGTAGTAAGTAAGTAATCTTTATTCATATACCGCCTTTCACAGACCAGAGTCTCAAAGTGGTTTACAATTGTTATTTTTTTGGGCACTTGTCCTCTCACTCCACACAGAGATGGGAGCGGGGTCGCCGAACAGGAGGCGCATGCCAGACCTATTGTACATATTTTTAGTGGTAGGGGAAACCGGAGAGGAAACCTACACAGACACGGGGAGAACATGCAAACTCCACTCAGAAAGGCCCTGGTCCGACCGGGATTCGAACCCAGGACCTTCTTGCTGAGAGGCGAGAGTGCTATCCACTCAGCCACCGTGTACAGGAAGAAGCTGGACAAGGTCATCAGGAAGTCCAGCTCTGTCCTGGGCTGTTCCCTGGACACAGTGCAGCAGGTGGGGGACAGGAGGGTCCTGGACAAACTAACATCTATGCTGGACCATGACTGTCACCCCCTGCAGGACACTCTCTGCTCTGGAGAGCAGCTCCAGTAACAGACTTATTCATCCTCGCTGTGTGAAGGAGAGGTTCCGCAGGTCTTTCCTTCCTGCTGCTGTCCGACTGTACAACAAACAATAAGGACTAATGAACACTGCCAACTTGATCCCATGTGTCATGCATCATTGCAATATCCTTAACTTATACTGTAGCAGAATGTGTAATATACTGCTGCTAATGTACAGATGTAAACATACTGCTGCTAATGTACAGATGTAAACATACTGCTGCTAATGTATGTACAGGTGTAAACATATTGCTGCTAACATGTACAGATGCTAACATATAACTACACTTTGCTTACACTAGAATACACAGTACTTTATACTTGCCTCTTATTTTGCCAAATGTAAAACTTTTACACTTCTTTTTATTATTATTTTCAAGAGAGATTTTATACTTTATTGACGCTAGAGATAGAGATTTTGTTTTATTTGTATTAGTTTAGCTATTGTTCTCTTGACTTGTGCCGTGTGCTCCTCTTAAACTTGTGATGCAACACTGAAATTTCCCCACTGTGGGACAAATAAAGGATCTCTTCATCTTAATCTTTCTCTGGTCTCTGTTTTTTCTCTGGTCTCTGTCTCTCTGTCTCTCTGATCTTTATCTCTCTCTCTGGTCTCTTTAAAATGTCTATGGTCTCTCTCTGGTCTCTCTTTGATCTCTCTCTGCTCTTCCTGCCCTGCCCTCAGTCCTGCTCCTACTCCTCACCTTGGGGTCCTCTGGAGCTTTGTTTTAGTCTATGCACGGCTTGAAAGCTGCAGCAGTACTGAGACTTACAACCAACAGGTTTGATATCTCTGATCTCTCTCTCTTCAGCAGTCATGAGTTCAGTTGGTTAGAAAAGTGAATAATGTGTATGTGTGGATTTCACTTTATTATTAGAACACATGACCCCTGCCATAAAACAGGGACAGCTGTATATCCTTCTTAAAATACAGGTACTCACTGTAGGGTCACGTTAGTTCAAGGAGAGAAGTGTTTCATCTGCAGAAACCCAGAGAAGTAAACAAGACTCTGTAATGAGGTTTACGGTTTCTGTTGAGGGAGCAGCTGGACCGGTTTTTCTGACAATACAACATGTGCTTTCTCTTTAAGGCAGTCACAAATGTCAACACTCATCAAAGGTTGATGACTTTGATTAAGGACATTTACCGTCAGGACATTCTGGAACATAAAAGAATGTTAGCAACACTGACCAGGGTCGATCTGCCAGGGCCGAGCCTCAGAGGTGTGGACAACAAACTGGAGTCACTGTTTTTAACGCTTTACTGAATGACTAAGAGGGACTAAGAGGGAGTCCAGTCTACTCAAGACAAGTTTATTTATAAAGCACTGATCATACACAAGGCAACAAAACAAGAAAATAAACTATAAATACATAAATAATGACAATGCATTAAAAAGAGAGAAGGAAGATAAAATCCTTCTGTTGTATGCGCAGAGAAACAGAATGGTCTTTAACTTGGACTTGAACATTGTAGAAGCCTCTCTTACATTTTCAGGAAGACAGTTGATTGTAGCAGCATAAATCTGAAACACGGTGACAGTGGTTTAGTTGGTAGAGCTTTGGCCTTGGAGCCTGAAGGGGGTTCCCACTGATGTCTGCTGTCATTGTGTCCTTGGGCAAGACACTTAACCCCACTTTGCCTGAAGCCCCTGTTGAACGATCAAAGCTGTGTTGTCACTGACAGAGTAACCTGTGGACTCACCACCTGCAGGAGGATCAGTGAAGGGCTGGTGCTCTGTGAATTGTGTGTATATATATAAAAATTGAAAAATTGTCCACTCACCTTTGGCCCTCCGCGGGCGGTTATCCCTCTCTAAGTTTGGGTCCTCTACCGGAGGCCTGGGATCTTGAGGGTTCTGCGCAGTATCTTTGCTGTTCCTAGCACTGCACATTTCTGGACCGAGATGTCCGAGGTTGTTCCAGGGATCCGCTGTAACCACTCTTCTAGCTTCGGGGTCACTGCCCCAAGTGCATGATCACCACGGGCACTACTGTCACCTTTACCCTCCAGGCCCTCTCCAGCTCCTCTCTGAGACCTTGGTATTTCTCAAGCTTTTCATGTTCCTTTTTCCGGATGTTACCATCGCTTGGAATTGCCACGTCCACCTTTGTGGAGAGGGTTAGGGTGCAGAGTTTGGGCTGGAAACTCCAAGGTATACTGTAAGTGGGAAACTCCTCCAAAGGTGGTGGAGAATGAGCGTGCGAATATCCTGTTGGACTTCCAGATACAGACCGACCGAATGGTAATGGAGAACCAACCTGACATTGTGGTGGTAGACAAAGGGCAGAGGACAGCCGTGGTGGTGGACGTGGCAATTCCAAGCAATGGCAACATCAGGAAAAAAGAACATGAAAAGCTTGAGAAAAACCAAGAGCTCAGAGAGGAGCTGGAGAGGGCCTGGAGGGTAAAGGTGACAGTAGTGCCCGTGGTGATCGGTGCACTCGGGGCCGTGACCCCGAAGCTGGAGGAGTGGTTACAGCGGATCTCTGGAACAACCTCTGACATCTCGGTCCAGAAATGTGCAGTGCTAGGAACAGCAAAGATACTGCGCAGAACCCTCAAGCTCCCAGGCCTCAGGTAGAGGACCCAAGCTTAGAGAGGGATAACCGCCCGCGGAGGGCCAAAGGTGAGTGGACAATTTTTATATATATGATATACTGCAGCTGTTTCACAGCCCTTTTTTATGCCAACTGCTGTTGTGATTTCAGGTGATACACAAATACATTGAATTGAACCCTGTAAACATACAAATGTGAGGTTGAGGCCAGCAGGGGGAGTACAGGGAGTGTAGTGGCCCTCAGAGCACATTGCTTGGAGGATAAAGGCGTTAGTCTGGTCCTGAGGAGGATTAGCTGCTAACAAGGTTAAGTCCAGCGTCAGCGAAACAGAGGATAGAAACCAGTCTTGCTCCTGAGCTGATCCGCATTCAAGCCGGAGAGACACTGACCTGGCCTCGGCTTCCTGTCTTTGCTGTTTTTTTTGGAGATGTCCTATTATTGACATGGAAAACCCTAACACTTTCAAACCACAATACAATAAAGTATGTCATAAAATCCTGAAATAAAGTAAACTCGCAATCACTAAGTTGAGAACAAAAAACTTCATTTATAGAGCATATTTCACAATTTTCAATTCTATTTCATGTATTTGTATACAGCCTTAAACCACAGATGTCGTCTTTGAGGACTTTACAAAGTTGTGAATTCACCATTGATACAATAATAACAAACACACAGGAGCCAGTGTAGGGAGCGGGGTGATCACTGTCCATGTTAAGGAATGTCCTTAAAGACTTTTTTATTGGCAAGGACCAACCATTACCCAGTGGGAAAAAAAAACCTTGCTGACACAGGGAGAACATGCAAACTCCATGCAGAAAGGCCCTGTCTGGTGGTGGAATCAAACGCTTGCTGTGTGCGTGGGTAATGACAGACTGAAACACAAATATTTCCTTGCTATAAAAAAACTTTGCACATGTGCACTTCCTTATTGGGCTTTGTTGATCTAGCAATGTTCATCTGTAAACTGTCTATGGTCACATTTATTATTATTTCTTGCACTAGAACAGCCATTCCCAAAGTCAGTAACACCGCGGCCCCTTAAAAATCTGACGGGTCTGCGCAGCCCCCAAAATATTAACCAAGAAGACAACGTTAAAAATAGGCTTTTCTTGTTATTTTATTTGGGGGAAATAGCCTCTGCTACAAACATGTAAATGACGCACGCCATTTTGTAATACAAAAATGATTACAATTTGATTATTCAAGTCAAATAATGAACACAAATATTTTAATATTACAAACAAAAAATATTATTAATTCAAAATACAATAATTATATATAATGTTTTTTTTATTTTATGACCACTCGCTGCCCCCCGGACCCCACTTTGGGAGTCACTGATCTAGCGGGTTAGCAATGTCCATCTGTATACAGTCTATGGTCACATCTTTAAATCGGCTTTGAAGAAAAGTGAAAAGGAGAGAGGATTACCTTCATTCAAAGTTTTAAAAGTGACTCAGAGGGCTCTTTCTTCCACAAAATATAACACGTTTTCCAATAACTCAATGGCAGGATGTTGTGGTCTGATTTGTTCATTTGTTTTACTTTCGCAAGACTCTGTTGGGACAAACTACACGGATTATTCAGGGCGTGGGAGAAAGTTAAATTCCCCATCTTTAAAAATAAAATAAAAAAAGAATGTTAAAAAGTGCAACATAACCCCAATGATTAATGTCTACTATGTGGGGACCATTATCTTGTCTTTCCCGCTCCTGTCCCTAGTGTCCCTCCCTGTCCTCCCTCACTCCTTCAACCCTGCTATAATCCAGTTATAGTCCTGGTTAATCCCGGCCTCAGCGACGCCTGGTCTTCTCCTCTGCTCTGTTTGAGGCACCGGACCCTCTGCTCTCAGGTAGGACCCCCCACAGAGACCACACCCACCTCCAACACCACAGCATTTCAATACAACCCGAAATTAGGATTTTTACTAATCTGTGTGTTTCAAAATGAGATGTGAAAAGATTGTTGCTGTAAAGTGGAGAACTAAATATTGTATGTATTTGTATGGGTCTATGCACAAATGAGTCTATGTATCTTTGTTTGGCAAAGTCTATGAATATCTGTACAGGAGACCATTATTTAACCAAGAAAATCCCATTAAGATTAAGAACCTATTTTTCAAGTTACATACACTTACATATAATTACAGATTAGAAAAACAGTTACATTTCAATGAGCATGTCTCAAGTGCTCTCAATCTGGATCTAAAAGCATTCAATGAAATAAATTCAGATGATTTTCAGTCTTTTTGCAACACATTCCATATAGAAGGAGCAGCACATACAAAAGCTTTTTCCCCCAGTTCTGTGCAAGAGGAACAGAGAGCAACAAAAGAGAAACAAAATATATTGGTTCATATGGTTTGCGTATAAACCAACATCTCTGTGTGAGATGTAATGGCAGATATTTGTTCGGCAGAGTCAATGTATATTTTTGGAGGAGAGAATTATGTATCTTTGTATGGGAGAGTCTATGTATATTTGAACAGGAGAGAATATATATATATGTATGGAAGACATCGTACTTTTTGACTTATTTATATGACTACAATTCTCCCACAAACAGTAGCTGTCACTATATCTTGGTCAGGAGTCGGACTTGCACCAGTGGCAACAGGTCTAATTGTCTATCACCACTTTAGTATACTTTTTTCAAGTATACTATTTAGCGTTTGCTTTTACATGTAAGTCAATAGGAGCCAGAGCGAGGTAGAGCCAATCTTCATCCATGAGCACTTCCCTATTGGGCTTCATTGAGCTAGCGGGTTTGCATTGTCCAGCCAAAAACATGTCTATGATAACTACTGACCCGATATGATTGAAAATTATTAACCATACACAAACTGAAATGGGGAATGAGAATGACAAGCACATGGGGATAGAATTTTGAGACGGAGGAAATCCTTTGGTCTTTAATAAACAGTTTAAAGACTTCTTGGATTAGCGTCAATCTGTAAACGAGCTCAGGCTGAACCTGAACAACTTCCTGTTTACACACTGTCTGCACATGGACGGTAGAGTGGTCTATCGTTTTTAAGATAAACCTCTATTCCTCCCTGAGTGGGGTTCGTGGTTGTGCAGATTACAGCAGAATAGAAGGATAAATAAGAACACTGAGATTAGGCACATTCAAACAGCTTCTATCATCTATGGATTTTAAATAATTTCTCATTTTCAGTGTTCAGAAAAAAAAAAAAAAAAGAGTTTGAATGTAAGTGCGTATGGCAGGTCAGGTAAATGCTGTTTTAAAAGAAGTAGCTAATAATATTATTAATACAGTTGATTATTAATTACAGCCAAATTCTTATATTGAAAATACAGGAATTACAATAATAACAAACGAGCCATATACAGCCTTATACAGCAGAATGATGACATCACACCAGGAAAGTTGTTGTAGTTACTTGACAACCATTCACAAATGCACCAGACTCATTCTAGTGTGGGTGAAGTGTCTTGCCCAAGCCACAGCCGCCCCACTCTGGCTCCTCATGTCACCTAGAACCACAGTAGGTCTCCCATCCCGGCACTAACCAAGGCCTGTAGAGTTGCAGCATGTATCCAAATTCAATTGATCAAGTGATCAAGTGATTCAAACCCGCTAGCTCATCCTGCAGGTGAAAGCCACATCCTGTCAGATCTCTGAAGCTAAGCAGGGCAGGGGCTGGTTAGTACTGTGATGGGAGACCTCTGGGGACACCAGGCTGGGTACTTTATTTTAACAAGGACAGTGAACAATTAAACATTAACAAAAGAGAGGGATGCATTGTACCAGGTTATAGCAAAGATGCTAATTTGAGTGTGCCTCAGGGCAGCTGTTTCAGACAAATAAGCACAACTAAAAGTGAAATGTTGCATAACCTTTGGTATATACAGTACCTTAATATTATTGTCGGTCTTGTGGTAATTTGCAACCCCAAACTTTCCCCAGTTTTTTATGGGGACTTTTACAAAACTATATGGTCCTCTCTTTGGAGCTCCATGTACTGTAGATGCAGCTGTAGTTTATCTTGATTCTTCACCAGTGTTGGGCACGTTACTTTGAAAAAGTAATTAGTTATAGTTACTAGTTACTTCTCCCAAAAAGTAACTGAGTTACTAACGGAGTTACTCCACTATAAAAGTAACTAGTTACCAGTAAAAGTAACTATTGCGTTACTTTTTCGTTTTGTTCTGGAACATAATGTGCACCCGACGTGCGCATTTTTACCTTTAATAGTGCCAATATTTCCATCTAGAAAAGGCTGTTTTGCTGCTGAAGTCCTGTTCACTCTTCATCTCTCACTGTGCTGTAAAGCCCGCCACTGTGAATGTGGAAACACCGGTGAAGCACTGACTTCAGCCCAATCAGATGAACATATATATCATATAAATCAAGTGGACAGTTTGTTTGGCTACAGCAAAATATGTTTCATGCCCGCATTGTTTGTTCATACAAAACGCAAAACTGTGAGTTATGGGTCTTACCTTATAAATGACCTGCACAAGCCACTTCGGTTCGACCAGTTCCATGTTTAAGTCCAGATAATAGTTTGAGCGTAGATACGTAATCCTCCATTTGGAAATGAGTCCAATGAGTTTTAAAAAGTAAAACAAAACGCGTGTGTCCTCCATAAACTCCTGTGTTTTGCTAGCGGCAGCCGAGTGCATCCAATTTCTAAAATCAACCGTCTTACACTTCACCTCTCTTTCTTATCATTCCTATAGTCATTGAAAAATTACCCTATGGGCATTTTACATTATGTAAAAATGTGTTATATGTATGTTAGCCAAACCTGTTGCTGTCCTTAGGAGATAAACCAGGAAGAGCAAGGAGCTTATCGATGGAATTGTATGCAGTCGACTTCTGCGCTCACATGCGCTCCTCTGTGGCTGACCTCACGGTGATACAAGCCGTGGTTGAGCGCAATTAAGACCCATATTTGTTTCAAAAACACAATTTATGAGCCATCCTCTCAACTGTAGACATGTAGATTGTAAAGGAAATATGATTTACATCAGCCAATAATTGCTGAGAGGTTTTCTCATCCTCCCTTCTCTCATGACAACACGTTCATTGTGCGTCTTGAGTAACGCGCAGTAACGGGATGTCGGAAATGATAACGGCGTTATAGTTACTGTCAAAGTAATTAGTTAGATTACTCGTTACTGAAAAAAGTAACGCCGTTAGTAACGCCGTTACTAGTAACGCCGTTATTCCCATCACTGTTCTTCACCAGATTGATTTCAAATCAATTAGAATTAAGGTTAGGGTTAGGGTATATCTATTTATATGATCCATACTCCTCTCGGGCCTCTGTTAAAAGCAGTGGTCGCCGTAGTAACAGAGACCATCTCCAGATGCTGATTCTCTTCAGGACCAGAGCTGGAGGATTTTACCTACTGTGCATGTTTTTAGGGGAAACTTCAGCACCTGGAGGAAACCTACTGTACACAGATACAGGGAGAACAAGCAAACTACACAAATAAACTTGCCTTGCCTGTGTTCATCCCTTCAGTCAAAAGTGAGAGTGCAGATTAAAGTCCTGGACTGTGATCTGAGGGAGCAGACTGGACTTGGCCTTAAAGACTTGACCTTTGTGTCTGGATCAGCAGGAGTCTGGCTGCAGCACCAAGAACCATTATATTTCTCTATAGGTTGTGTTCATGTGACATCACAACATTCCAAATATTTTGGGGAGAGCAGCTGGGAAATCTTTCCCGATAAGAAAAGCTAATCTTATTTGTCTGCATATCTCAACTATGGTCTAGTTATTTGCTCATCAATGTGTCAAGAAGTGGTCTCTCTCTCTCTATCTCTCGCTCTTTCTCTCTGGTCTCTCTCTCTCTGGTCTCTCTGGTCTTTCTCTTTCTCTCTCTCTCTCTCTCTCTTTCTCTCTCTCTCTGAACTTTCCTTATGGTCTTTTCTCTCTGTTCTATCTCTGTGCTCTCTCTCTGCCTCCCTCTCTGGTCTCCCTCTCTGGTCTCTCTCTCTCTGTAGGTCCCTGTTATTGCTGGATATTGTTGTAAAAGTTAGGATATTTTGTTACTCATGTTTGTAACCGTGTGAGAGCTTTATTTTTTTATTTCTCATGATTAAAAGCGACATCCTGTTTATATGTTTGGGCCCTGACGTGTGTCCAAACATGTGGTCCCTGTTCTCAGCCGTGTTCCTGTCTGTGTTCAGGATGTTGAGTTGGGTGGTGAAAGTGGTGCCTCAGCCTCCAGAGCTTCCCTCGAGCCAGGAAGGGAAAGAGACCTCCTCCCGGCCAGTCACCGCGGTCAGCCTTAACTCTACTCACACACTTTCAACTTTCCCTCTCTTTCTCTCTGGTCTCTCCCTGGTCTCTTTCTAGTCTCAGCCGAGTCTCTCTCTGGTCTCTTCTCCCTGTCGCGCTCTCTGTCACTCCATCTGGTCACTTCCTTCTGGTCTCTCTCTCCCTCTCTCTCTCACTCTCTGGTTACTCTGTCTATTGTCTCTCTCTTTCTGGTCTCTGTCTAGTAATCTATCACTGGTCTCTTTCTGGTCTCTCTCTGGTCTCTATCTCGCTCACCCTCTGGTCACACGCTCTAGAGTCTCTTTCTGGTCTCTCTCTAATCTCTCTCTCCCTCTCTCTCACCCTCTGGTTCCTTACTCTTGTTTCTCTCTCTTTCTTGTCTCAGTCTAGTATCTTTCTGGTTTCAGTCTAGTCTCTCTCTGGCATCGTTCTTGTCTCTGTTTATGGTTTCTCTCTGGTCTCTAGCAAAAAGTCAGTTGCATTTATGACACATATTTGACAATAATTCCTACTTATTAGAGCTCCCAATATAGGGTTATACGACACAACAAAGCAAAAATTCAGTTGTTGCAGTTTTGAACCTGGAAGAGAGTGTGATGAAACGGCTCGATGGGCATATTTAACAATCATTTTGTCTTTCCTCCTTTTTCTTCAACAGGAGAAAAAAGTGACGTTCAAAGATGAAGGTGAGAAATGCAGAGACAGATTTCCAGAGTAAAGTCAACTTCTTTTAAACTGTCTATCTCTGCAGCAGTTCCAACCGCAGACAAAAACCATGACACTGCAGCAGCTGAAGGAAGCAGGTGCGTGACTTTTATGAACAGGAAGGGGTCACATTCAGGTGCTGTTTACACGGGGACGCTGCGACAGTAAACCAGTAGAGTTGGGTATCGTTGTCTCATGGGCCTCCAGAACCAGCCTACAGAGTGGAACAGGGCAGATACGCTGTTCAGAAAATGGTGTGAATTCTCTGCCTGCTATGACCTCAACACTTCCCCGTACGCCCATTTGGACATGCGCAGTAGCCGAGAACAAACGTTAACAACATGGCGGCGGGTCGACCAATGTCCTTTGAACGCAACACAGAGGAGAATTCTACTCCTTCGTCCAAACAAAACCACGAAACGCTGTAGTTTCACCAGATATACCATAAAGCGTCTGCTAATAGTGGACTGAGGGGAATGTCGATTTGAACATAAGCAAGCTGGACCCAATTTCCTTATATGGGCATTTGTTAGTTTTCACAACTGAGTAGAGTAAAGTAGAGTAGAGTAGGGCAGTAAAGACTGTTATAAAAAGATGGTTTTGAGCTTTTTAAATTGACCTGTTCCTGCTTTTCTCATGACAAAAAGCTCACATAGGTCCAAACAACACGCCAACTTTTCCACTAGTTTCTTGGGGTGCCGTAGGTCAAAAAACATGGGTCTTTAGCATAAAAAAACAGAATGATTTGCTCTTGTCTGTAGATGATGATCTACGACCCATGTGTCATCATCAACAGTTTATTTAAAGATGCAAGTCCACTTTCTTTGTGTTATTTCTCAATTCCAAATCCTGCTCTGTTCTCAGGCCTGGGACCGCGGTGCTGTCGTGGCTCAGTGGTGCCATTCCTCAACCGGTGAACGCCAACCACTCTGCCAAAAAGGTCAAAACCTTGAATACAAATGTATGTAATTTAAATGTATAAACCTCATTTTAAAAGTATGTTTTCTTAAAAACAGGAAGACAGCCCACCACTGAGGTAAATATGAGACACGCTCCACTCCACATGGTCCTCTATGGTCTATGATCAAGGAGACATCTTGGGCCCAAGTATACATTTGTCTATGTAAAGTCAGAGCACCAAGTTCACATCAAAATAGAGTTAGAGGTCGCCAGTAAACATACAACAATTGTTATATAGTAGGTATCACAATTGGAGTTAGAGGCTGTTGTGTAAGAAAAAGAAAACATTAAATGAAAGTAAGCAGTCTGATTATAATATGTCATTTAAACCATGGCCCTCTTCTACTTTAGCTATTGAAAATTAAACTATGTAATGTATAGTATAACGCAAGGTGGAATCACACTATTGGACCAGACTTGAAGGTGCCATGTTGTAAAAATGGATTAGTGACCATACTTGTGTCTGTTTGTTCCCGGAAACAGCAACAATCCTGAAGACGAGTGAGTAATGAGAGGGGGGTGCATCCTGCTGTATAGTGAGCTGCTGCCGATAAACACATTCAAACAGATTTTTGATCATTACCAATGTTCTTCTGGCAGCACAGAAGGACCATCAAGACCATAGACCACACACAGATGGACATTACTAGCTCAATGAAGTCTGATAGGGAAGTGCTCATGGATAAAGTTTTGCTCCAATTCTAGTTCAGGAACCGTTTGTGTCACTCTTACCATTTTGGGCTAAGAAATCTGTGGATTATTGCTCTTTGTAATCCTGGTGTCTATGTTGTTATATTTTCTTTGGAAATCCAAATATGAGCCATATAAGGATTGACCAATCAGAGTTGGATAGAGATGGGCTGAAGCCACCAGAGACTTTTACACATTTCTTGATTATTTTTTGCGCCCATCCATGTCGTTTGTGGGGGAAACTCCAGCTTGCCTTAGCAACCATGATAACAACACGTCGTCACAAATGCCCATATAAGAACAATGGTTCCAGCTAGCTTATGTTCAAATCAGCCTCCTCCGCATTAAGGCTAACTCTACAGTGATGTCACACTCAATCAGTCCACTCCTCAAATACAGTCCATGGTCAAGACAAAGTCAGAAACTGCAGTTTTTTCTTATGTTCATATTCACTTTCATTAAAGCTTATACTTGTCTGTTCTGCCAAACTTTACTCTGGATGCTGTCGCGTTGTGTAGTCTCAAAGACCCTCACCATCTCCCAGAAATAGCAGCTTGCTGAAAATGCCAAATGCAGGGGTTAGCCATGCTGCTATTACATCTGCTTGCTTTCCACAAAAATATGGAGCATGTTTCTGTTGTTAAAGTATTATTTCTGTCTCCTTCAGCAAAGGGATGATAGCCTGGATCTCACAGGGTTTGGATAAAGTGGTTCCTCATCCTGAACTGAAGAGCAAAGAGTCTCCCCCAGAGAAGCTGGCGGTGAGACCGGCCACTGCACCAGGTGACACACTATGGAGACACACTGATACCTTTTACAGTGATAGAACACACACACTGCTGTGGGGTCTGTTTGTTTTACTACAGTGACTTAACACTGGTAAGGCTGGTGCTATGAGACTTGGGTGGCATCTCTGACTGCCACCCCCCTGACCCAGAAATGGATTAAAGGGTAGAAAATGGATGGATGGATGGATGGACTTAACACTAGAACTCCCAGAGCAGTCATTATGACAGCTATTCATTTTGGAAGCATAATTATCATTGTATCAAATACAATGATCTTCAATGTACAGTGACTTTTTCTGGGTCTACATTTATTTTGTTTCTACATCATTATTTTTATGAAATTATTAGGAAATGTGAGTATTTCTACCTGTAACTCCCAGAACAGTCATTTTGAAAACTTTATGCATTTGAATGTAAAACTTATATGATGCCATGTGTGGGCACTTGGCAAACAACATTCTATGGCAATTAAAGCAACTTTTCAAGGTGCTGGTTTTGGACTGGTCCTGGTCCTGAGCTGAGGCAGCACTGGTTTTCAAGAGAAAGTACTAAGTACTAAGTACTAGTACTACTGTCAGCAGTTAGCATCATCCTTTGAACAAGCCATTTCAGCTGTACTTATGTCATATTCACCTTTTTTAGCACTTATTACAAGTGAATAAAGATTTTTTTATTTTTTTTACTTGTCTTAGATTTTAAATTCTGGTGGAACACACATTTTTGGGGGGAATTTCCCAGAATTTTAATGGTTTGAATGGGAGCAAAATGACGGCTCTGGGAGTCTTACAGTTAACAGAATATATTTTGTGTTCTTGGGGGCATGAACCATGAAGCTGCTCCAGTGTCGGTGGAAGTCAGAACAAGTCCTGAAGAGAAATCTGAAAACCATAACCACAGGTACAGCCGCCTCCTCCTCACTCAGACACCACAGCTGCCCCTTCACACAGGCACACAGACAAAAACACACACACACACACAGACTATGACACAGATGTCCTGCGTTGCAGTATGATGGAGTGGTTAAAGTCGGGCATCGTGAAGGTGGTCCCTCAGCCAGAGCACCTGAAGAACTCAAAGAACGAGAATCCTCCTGCACCGAAGGGTGTGTGTGTGTGTGTGTGTGTGTGTGTGTGTGTGTGTGTGTGTGTGTGTGTGTGTGTGTAATAATTAAATCATTGTTCCACAAAAGTTAAAGGTTTTGCACTGTCTGTGTGTGTGTATGTGTGTATAACTGTGCGTGTTTGTGTTTTTTTAGTTGAAGCTCCGCCCCCTCAGCCTCCTCCAGCTGCAGAAGAAGCGTAAGTGCAACAGCTACACACATTATACACTTTCCAACATTTAATGTGAACTGGTCTCTTTTGAGAATGTATCTCTGGGTTTAAGTTTAAAAGAGTTTGAGAATTACTCATTAGCCCTGTTTCCACCAGCCCTCCTCTACTTTACCCTACCCTACTCTACATTACTCTTCTCTACACTACTCTACCTTATTCCACCTTGCTCTACCCTGCTCTAGTATACTCTTCTCTACTCTAGCCTGCTCTACTCTACTCTTTTCTACACTACGCTACCTGGTTGTGCTTCCATTATGCTTTATTATCTGGTATCGTAACCTAATTAACTATCCCCACCAAACCAGTATGTGGGGAAATTCCTGGGTAACCATGGCTTCCATCAGCACTCTGGCTAATCACTGTTTGTTTGAACACTTATGTGCCATCTCTGGGTCTAGATAGAACCAGGGGCAAGAGGGACTAAATAAGGACCTAGTACTGGTAAAAACGGGTAGAGTAGAGTAGAGTAGAGTAGGGCAATGTAAGGCTGGTTGAAACTGAGCTGTCATATATACTATTCTATAAAAATGATTACACTTTCATACTTTGAATTGTAATGTATAGTTTCAAAACTTACACATATTTTCTCCCGCAGGCCTTCAGCAGAACAGACAAAGTAGGTGTTGATTAAAACCTCTTTTGCTTCATAATCTTTTGAAGTCTGACTTATTCTCATGTGCCTCAGTGTGGTGGGGTGGATCGTCAATGGGTTTGGAAAGATGCTGCCTCAACCTGTTCTCAAAGCCGTGAGTCCAAATGATCATAATCTAAGTGAATTGTTCTGATGTAAATACAGTTTAAACTCCTCGGCAGAGATTTAGAACGGTTTCACTCATTGTCACTCAGTGTCTGTGGGAAGACATTTATGGTCAAATAATGACAATAACAGAGACTTATTTTAATGAGAGAAAGATTCAAGATTCAATAATTTATTATCATTGTCACAAAAACAACAAAATCACATTTAGAGCATGATTGTGATAATAGAATGTAAAAAGTGCAGAAGTTAGCAGGATGTAAACAGCACAGGGCTATAGGAGGTAGATTAGCAGAACAGTAACAGGATGAAAGTGAGTATGTTGCTACAATACACGACCAGTTCAGTTATGACAGATATGTAAAAGTGGAGGATAATGGGAGTCTGTGCGGGTGAGGAGGGGGGAAGTGTTCATTGAGCAGTCTGACAGCCTGGGGGTAAAGGCTGTTGGGCATTCTGCTTGTTCGGGCAGGGAGTGACCTGTGCCCCCGGCCTGAGGGCAGCAGGTGGAACAGTCGGTGTGCTAAATGGGAGCGGTTTTTGAGGATCTTGTGACACCGGCGCCTAAAGATATGCTAGTCCTGCTTTATTATGATTACAAGTGCAAGGCATCCTTATTATTATATAAAACTCATGTATTTGACAATAAATGGCTTCACATAACCACTGGCAAAAAGTTGTTTAAACTGTTGTCAAAACATGGCCAAAACAATGGAACCTATGGCTGGGTGTGTAGACTGTATAAAACATTGAAAATACACACGTAGAACCTTAAATGTCTGATTTCACCTTTTATTTTTTACAGGAAAATGGTGACAGTGCGCAAAATCGTAAGTAGCAAACACATATATACCAACACATTATCACCATAGACTGTTTACAGATGGACAATGCAAATTCAAAATTAGTTTGTCGCAGAAACCCAAGTCACAGAGCACCAGCCCCTCTCTGATCCTCTGCAGGTGGTGAGTCCACAGGAAGATGGCTGCTCTGTAAGTGTGAGCATAGCCTTGATCTTTCAGTGGGGGCTTTGGGCAAAGTGGGGTTAAGTGTCTTGCCCAAGGACACAACGACAGCAGACATCAGTGGGAGTCGGTGGAGAAGGTGTCGGGGTGGGAATTTAAACTAAAATCTTATTATTATTGTTATTGTTTTAATTTCGATGTCCCGCCCTCCACCGTTTCACCAATCAGAAAGTAGTGATCCGGGTTGCCAGAACTCACCACGTTGAGCTAATCTCACTGGTAAAGTACCATGTGGCCAAAGCACAAAAAAGGGTCTCATTATGGTTCTCAAATCATTAATAATAAAACAGGATAAACCTTGGTTGCTAATAGAATAGTTGCTGACAAAAACTCTCAGCTGGATTCGTCTGCATATCTGTCAACCTGAGTCAAGGAAAGGTGGAGAGGTTGCAGTACCACTTTTTCCAGATGTTTACATACTACTTTATGAACAAATCGGACCACAACATGCTGGTTTCCTCTTGTTGGAAAAAGTCACCTTTGCGTGAGGAAGAGCTCTGTGACTATTGGACTTTTTGGGCTGTGAGCTGATTGGTCTCTCAGGTTTCTCTTTGACGTCTCTCTTGTTGCTTTCTGGTATCTCTCTCGGTAACAGAGGCCAAAAATACTCAAATATGAAAACTGTTTGAGAACCAGGAACTTGTTGATTTTTCACTTGGTCTAAATACGTTGTGTATTGAAAGGTAAATACCCCAGCTTTAATGTGCGGCTAGTCCAGTACTGACATTTGCTAATTTCCTTAGTTTGGTTGTGGATTTTTCTGATTGGTTTTCCAGGTGGGTAGTCTGCAGCTGATAGGCTGGTGTGTGCGTCAGTCGGAGGCGGGCTCTAACCCTCTTCTCTCTGTTACAGGGGGAACTGGATAGAGCCCCTCCCACTGGCGCCACCCTGAGGCCCGGCTCAGTGACTGCAAGACTTTTAGTCTTTTTAGAGTGGAGAGTTTCAAATAATATTCGCCACTTGAGTCATCAATCTTCTGCACACAATATAAAAGTGCTATATTCAGTAGGAGCCTAATACTAGACTGTTGATTTTGAAAAGTCAAACAGGCTTTCTATTGTGCAGTTCTTCAAGCGGCCTGCAGATGGCGAGTGTTGCAATGGGTTTAGCATTGTCCATCTGTGTACAGTCAGTTGTTGTACCGACCGACAGAAAATGATTGTATTTGTTTTTTTATCCAAATGTTTTATTATGCATTTTGATTACTACTGTGCAATTTGGTGGAGCGTGGACACTGTACGTTCTTGCATTTTATTGTGGATAAAATGTAAAATTTGTGTATTATATTTTTAAAAAACAGTTCACTATTAGTATCATATTTGTACCAACAGTTAAACAAATCAATTGCTGTTTTTTTAAGTCAACTAAAGATAGCTTTAGATTGAAAGAATGATAAGATTACATCATAAAATGGTCCATTCATCATTGTCTACTCTTGGTGCTGTTTCCTCTGGATTAAAAAAATAATGATGTTACAAATCATTTGCAAATCAATCTTAAAACTCACCGTTTTGCTTTAAATTTTAATAAACATTTCTTACTAAACATTGTACTTTCTGTCTGGTGGAAACCGTGTTACTGGTAGTGTATTCTGGAGTGTATTCTGGAGTGGGTTCTGACCGGTCCCAAACACAGCTCTGGAGCCACTGCTAAAGATCTAACGAGGCCAAAAATACATGCAACCATTTTATAGCCAGGAACAAGTAACATTGTCTCTCTCCCTTGTCTCTTTCTGGTCTCTCTCTGGTCTCTTTTCCTGGTCAGCTTTAGAACCCTCTCCCAACCACAAACCGATAGAGCATTATTTGTCCATATACCATACATACTTCCAATGGTCTCTCCCAGTGTCGGGGTGGGTTTCCTCCGAGCTCTCCTGATTCCCCACCATATGCCGCAGTATTAGTCTGGTGAATGAGTGAGTGGTGGTAGACTTTTATTTTCTTCACTTAAAAGTCATGTGCAAATGCGCAAAGTACAATTGGAGGAGAAGCAATGTCCAAATGAATCGCTAATTATTTGAAAATGTCTGTTGTAAGACCATTTGATATGACTCAGCTCAGCTAAATGATAAGTTCACAAAAAACATATTGGGAAAAATACAAATGGACAAATACACAGGGGGAAACAAGACAAAAAAGCTAACACTATCTCTAGACTACACAGCATTAACATAGTTGTGACAAAACTGCAGCTCTAACAAAAGCAAACAGTCATAAAATAGCCTAAACACAACCTGGTGAGGGGACTCCAGGTGATGATTCGGGGTTGGCCAGGTGTAGAGCCGCTCCTCCAATCAGTGAGTAGAGCAGCCGACTTCCATGATTTCAGAGGGCTGGGTGGTTTTGCAATCACAGGCCAGGGATCCAGAAACATGAGAGGGACATCCAGACATGGGAGGGAAATGCCACATACACATGCACACATTCACACTAACACACCATTTTAACAAGGAGCAAAACAAAGGCTTCGATTTTGTGATTTTAAGTGATCAAAATTTGGACATTTGTGCGTTTGTGTTGTAAAATTGTATTATTGCAGATGGAGTGAACAACAGCCACACCAAACACGACCTGGTGTTGGAGGATCTCGAGCAGAATGATGGAAAACAGGAGCCAAAGAAAAAGGTAAAAAGCAAATCCTCATCGTCAAAGGCTGAAAGCAAAGAGCATTCTGAATACAGCTCGGTGAATAAGAGCGTTTGTCCTGAGGGAGGCGCTAGTGAGCTCTTCAGCACCAAATCAACAGATACTTTTTTTTTTTGTTCCAGCATTCCTCACTCTGCTCCATAAAAGTAGATCAGGTTTACAACCACAAACATAAACATTTAATTTTTTAGTTCACACACAAGTAACAGAAAACTGTGAAGAGAAAGTAAAAGATGAATTATTCTGTTGTCATTTAAAACATTGAAAAGTTGGGCGTGCACAAGTATTCCTACAGCTTTTTTCTCCAATAGAAAATCTGTGGAAAGACCTGTAAACGGATGTTCACAATCAAAGCTTGAGTTGTTTTGTACAGAGGAATGGTTGAAACTTTCTGTCTCTAGATGTGCAAATCAAACCCCAAAAGACTTGCTGCTGTTACTGCAACAAAAAGAGGTTATTATCTCATGCTGTATGAATACTTGTGAGGCCCCAACTTTTCGGTTTTGTTGTTGTGTTCAGTATGAAGATGCAGAGGCCAAAACGCAGCCGCTGGATTCTGTGAAGGATGATGTGAAGACAGAGAAGGCTGTGGAGCAGAAAGTCGACAGGTGAGAGAGCAGTTTTCAGTCTTAGCTTTCAGTCTCTGGTCTTCATTAAAGTGCCACAGCTTTGCTTCACAAACATCACACAGAATTGGTCATATACTTGTGTAATTAGCAGATGACTTTACTATTAATAACTGTTTCTAAGTACTGTAATTACTGCGGCTGATACTTCTCTATACAGTGAAAGAGAAATCTTTTGTCCTAACGGCTTTGGTTTAAATGTGAATCTGTATAATCTCCCTGAAGGCACGTGTTGAGACAGTGACTGAAGATTGCCCTCTGGTGATGAAAAGATGACATTTCTCCGTGAAGTATGTCATCACCAGCCTCTATTAGAAATATGACATGTCACTGTTTTAGGCTTTTTATTACCAATTTATTACCAGGTACCGTGTGGAAAAGATCGAATGCATTCACTTTAAAAGTAAAATTATGAAACTATAAAAAGTAATGTCAGTGTTTATGTGCCTGCTCCAGAGTGAAGAGATTACATTGTCCATGTCAGATATGTCTGGGGCAAAGGCCGTAGATCCAGAACTGAGGATTTAGATCCAGGACTGAGGCTGTACATCCAGGACTGAAGCCGTAGACCCAGGACTGAGGCAGTGAGGCTGTAGATCCAGGCCTGAGGCTATAGATCCAAGACTGGAGCTGTAGATCCATGACTGAGGCTGTAGATCCAGGACTGAGGCTATAGATCCAAGACTGGAGCTGTAGATCCATGACTGAGGCTGTAGATCCAGGAATGAGGCTGTAGATCCAGGACTGAGGCTGTAGATCCAGGACTGAGGCTGTAGATCCATGACTGAGGCTGAAGATCCAGGACTGAGGCTGTAAATCCAGGACTGAGGCTATAGATCCAGGACTGAGGCTGTAGATCCAGGACTGAGGCTGTAGATCCAGGACTGAGGCTGTAGATCCAGGACTGAGGCTGTAGATCCAGGATTGAGGCTGTAGATCCAGGATTGAGGCTGTCTGTGCTGATTTTTGTGGTTGTTCCTGATGACCAGGCCTCCAGTAGACGGTCTGGCCGCGGCCCGAGCGGCTGAAGAGCTGGCCATGAGAGCAGCTCAGGAGGCGGTGCGACAGCTGGAACAGGAGCAAGCAGCGAAGATTGTCCTGGACTCCATTCCCGACACAACAGAACAGTGAGTGTTCTAACGACTGGTTGTTTTCACGCCACAGTTAAAGCTGGAGTACCTTTTTTTTTGTTTTCTCACCAAAATGTATCTTTGTGGACTGGACAGACACTTAACTTGTTCAAAGGAGACATATATTATGCTTTTAATTCTGCTACAACAGCTGTATTTTGATCTATTCAAGCCAAAATAAGCATTGCCCATACATTTGTTTTGGTCAATTCTCAGGTGAAATTATGTTCTCTTTTCAAATAAAAACATTTTTCAGTTTCCCTCTGGTGGCAGACTATAGAGTTACAGGTAGAATGCATTCTTAGCCTGTATACTGGTTTACCATTCTCATGATAATATTTGACATTCTGAAACATGACATTACAACAAACACAGTCTAATTATTCTAAATGGCCAACAATAATGCTTGGTATTTATGTAAATGAGACCACAACATGCTGTCTAATGAGAAAACCTATCACTCAGCCAATCATATACTTAGATATGATTGGCTGAGTGATGGCACTATCTTCCACTGAACAAGAGAATCAAAATGGGTGAAAGAGTTTAGATTCATACTCTTACATGAGAGTTCAAAATCATACTAGAAATATTTCGACCTACAACCTATGTTAACACCACCATACAGTATGGCTTCATGCAAAAATGTATTCAAGGCTCAAATATCAGTGAAGGAATCTTACGTGTCTGAAACTATAGTTTACTTTGACGATTTCTGCTGCTACTATCTATTCTTTTGCAACAGCAACAAACTACCACAACATAAAGCCTGTGTTTTGTCCAGTCTGCCCAACATCCAGGAGGAGGAGAATGAGGAGGACCCTGAGTAAGTGTGAGACAGAACATAGCGCTTGATTTGCTCCCCAATGCTTTAGTACAGTGTGTATTTGCCCATGAATAAAGTGCTTCTATTTGGAAACACAGTAGTTTAATGCCTTGTTCGTCCGGAAGTGATCCATGAAAGAAGAATTTTGGCCTGGATTTGAATCCTATCCAGAAGTCTTTTCCCTGCCGGATAGGGGAAAGATTTGGATGGGACTCAAAACACTATGGTGTAAACTTGACCCAGAGCTGACTGTTCAGCAATGTCTTATCTAAATATAATAAGAACCTGTCAGATGATTGGTCCATCGAAGCATTCCCCCCACCAAAAAAGGGTCCTGTGTTCCCTTGATTAACAGAATATATAGGGTCTAGGGAGCTGAGTTAGTACTGTTTCTAGGGCTGGCCCGATTCTACCAGTAGGGCTGGTGGAACCGGGGCTGTAATACACAAATCAGCTTCTCCCGCATTAAATCATAGCAACAATGAGTCAAAATGTCCACTTTAAATCCATTTCATTTAGAAAAAAAAAGTTAAATAATTCCAGAGTTGATTAACGATTATCTATTTCAATTACACAGGCTGCAAAAACTGAAGGAGGACAGCGACGAGGATTTAACCAAAGAGCAGAAGGCCGTGCATCAGTAAGAGACATTTCAGCTTCAGAAATAGAAGAAAATGTACAAGCTGCTGCTGCAGAGGATCTGACAGAGACTAGAGAGACCAGAGAGAGACCAGAGAGAGACCAGAGCGAGACCAGAGAGAGACCAGAGAGAGACCAGAAACAGACCAGAAACAGACCAGAGAGAGAGTCCAGAGAGAGACCAGAGAGAGACCAGAAACAGACCAGAGAGAGAGTCCAGAGAGAGACCAGAGAGAGACCAGAAACAGACCAGAGAGAGACCAGAGAGAGACCAGAGAGAGAGTCCAGAGAGAGTCCAGAGAGAGACCAGAGAGAGACCAGAAACAGACCAGAGAGAGACCAGAGAGAGAGTCCAGAGAGAGACCAGAGAGAGACCAGAAACAGACCAGAGAGAGACCAGAGAGAGACCAGAGAGAGTCCAGAGAGAGACGAGAGAGAGACCAGAGAGAGACCAGAGAGAGACCAGAGAGAGACCAGAGAGAGACCAGAGAGAGACCAGAAAGAGACCAAAGCTTTTATTCTACTCAGGTCGTTATGCTTTATGCTTTCGTCTTGCTAAAGCTGGGGTACCTAATTTTCTAGCTTCAGACAATTGAAGCTATGGAATAAACTCTGTGTCTCTGGTCCTTTACTCCCTCTGTTTCTGAGAGCAAGGGACTAGTGCTTGGGAGGCACGGTGGCTGAGTGGTTAGCGTTCTCCCTTCTCAGAGTGTGTGGTATTTGCAAACACCCCAAAATACATGCATGTGAAAACTAGACCAAGATCAAGACCCTGGACTCAGACCAAGACCAGTGAAAACTAGTGATCAAAGCTAACTGTTTTAGAGCCAGGAACTAGAGACATGGATTGTATTACAGTGCATCTATTCATAGCGGTTTGAAAGTTAGGTACGCAAGCTTTGACTCAGATCCATTTTTATTAATATCACCAATGCTGATATCGGTATAATTCCCGTCGCTAATTTATAAAATACTGTATTATTAAATAAATAATCTAATTTTTGGCACATACAGTATTGCCATTGTAACCATATTACCAATTTCAAGGTAATTGAGTAATCTTTATTTAAATAGTGCATTTCATAGACCAAGATCACACAAAGCACTTGGTGTACCACATAGATTGTAAAGACCTCTTGTTTTTCTCCCAAGTTTTCTAAAAATATTTGTTATTTTGTTAAATTTGTTGTTTGTGTTGCCTGTTCTCTGCTTCAATCATAAAAATCTTTCTTCTGAACACATTGAATCAGTCGTACGTTTTGTTCCATCACTTCTGAACGAGTTTCTTTTCCCCCAGAACATTAAATCAGTCTCGTTTTTGGAGATACATCAATTGTTAGGTTTATATTATTTATTTGGAACCTGCACAACACATATTTTCACCTACAGTATATCAATATAACAGACAAATAACACGTACAAAAAGGATTGGACAAACATATACAAACTTACGCACACAAACACACACATGGCACACAGACACACACATACACACAGCACAGAAAATACGCACAGACACACACACACACACACACACACTCACATTAATGGCCCACATACTCACACACCCATGCAGAAGAATCCAATCCAGACAAAACAACACACACACACACAAATAGAGACACACTCACAGAGAGAGAGACATACACACATAGAGACACAGATAGACACATAAGAACACAGGCACACACACAGAGACAAACTCACACACAGAGAGAGACATACAAACGTAGAGACACACACACAAAGACACGCACACAGACACACAAAAACACAGATTTAAAATTAGTCCTACATTAAGCTACGTACTCTTTATTGCTTCCTCTATCATAAAGACGAGCATCTCTGTCATGGCGTACAGTTCCCCATGTACTCCATCTGCATTATTATTATTTCTTATCGGTTTAGTTTATTCCCACTTTTTTGCCCACTTCTGTAGGTAGAGCTGCTTTGGCTTAGAGTTTAGAAATAGCTCTAACTTTTAAAACGTTTCAATCATTTAAATTGTATGTGTTTCTTTTTCTAAACGTTTTACTGTCAGAACGGGCATAAAGAGGTAGGTAAAGGGAGGCCGTGGTCATTCAGGACAATGTATTTTGTGTGTATCGCCATAAATCCCAACAGCAGCTGTCTTAGAGGACTTTACAAAGTTTTCCAACAACAGATCAGAGAATCAAACAGTTCACACACAGGAAATGCAATGATAACAAACCTCATAGGAGCCATTGGTCCATAGCAGAGATTGTATACTGAAGGACGCTAACATGGACTATATACTGATGGACGACGCTAACATAAATACCAGCATAGACTGTAAATATTAACCAGCGTAGTCATGTCTATCTTTGCCGTTGAAACTAATGTGCCACCTTTGCATTTGCATTATTTGTGCGGTGCAGGAATATGGGAAAAAATGCATGCGTTAGCCGGCATGAGCCCCATTTGTTTAACGAGTGTATTCCAAAGTCTGCAGAGGCTAAACTAGAGTGGTCCCCAAAAAAATACTCCCCTCAGCATTGACACACATCTGGAACATAGCTCCCTGCCAAGAGCTGACTTTTAGACCATCCTGTAAAGTCGTTTTTTGAGAGGAAAGAAGACGGCATTCAAAGGCATTGGGTAATTCTCTCTCTGGGTCTACCCTGACTGGCTAGGAGTGAGATTGTAAGCATGTCAGCGCACATGCTCATGGATCTTTTTGAGCTGGGACCTGCTCCCACTAATTAATACATGATATAGCCCTCTTGAACATAATATTAAATTATTCCCTACTTACAGGAGAGTACCCAGAGCTTACTGTCGAATCTCAATACTTCCCAAGCTTCCAGTTAGTTTCACTGATAAACACGACCTAATCAGTGATAGCCAATATACAGTAGCCCGAGGAAAAATAGGCATGGGTTAAAGTTGAAAAAATTCCTGAGCCTGAACCATCTATATGAATCATAGAATGATCACTAATAAGCGTTTTTTATAAGCGGCCAGGGGTTAAAGCAAAAAAAAAAGATTTGACTGAAAATGTTCTCATGGAAATATAATGAATTACAGATCAAACGAATTCTTCAAAGATATACATTTAAACTGGTGTATTTTGATGTGAAATTACAACCAGTGGATCAAGCAACTTGTCAACTCTTTGACAGAATATTAGTGAGAGTAGTTCATCTGCATCATTGGCTTTACTTGAGGCGAGATGAGGCGTTGTCCTTTGGCTCTGTCCTCGTCAAAATATCGCAAAAGGACATTCAAAATTCTGTCCACATTTGTTTGTGGACACTCAATGTTTAAGAAAAAGGTTTCCCTATCAACTTGGTGCTAGTGCACAGCGCAGTTTTATCAACTGCAAATGATTAATGATAATTAAATCTACCAGCGGTAGTGATGGTTCTGAACGACAGGTTATTTTCTGCGATAAAGCCACAGATAGTTTTAGGTCACAGACACAGTCCACCAGAGCAAGCCTAGTCTCAGTTGTCGCTAAATCTGATGCACCAGGTAAAGAAGTGTGGGAAAGTGCACGGACAGCTGCCAAGTGCGCAGTTTTGAGCTGGTGGTGAATCCAAAGCTGTTTTATCATTACTCCCATATAAAAAAATAATAATAGCGAAGTACGAACAAGCACCGGACACCTTCATCTTTTTGCACCAGGAAGCAACAGAATCCCATCGTCTCCACCTCATCCAGCCATGCCCACCTCCATTTATTTTTCACTGATCAACAGCAACTTATACTGCTCCTTCTTCCATAAACAACGATCCATGATTGTGATTGTGCGTGCATGCTAGGCTAGCTTTGATGAATGAATATAAGACCTGCTAACACACACCTTTCTTCAGCGAGTTTCTTCCGTTCGCTCTCGTTGATTGGCTCTTTTTATCACGCAGTTTTGCATGGGGATCGCCACCAAGATATTATCAAAAGCTCACCAAGACATGCTTGTCCCCATTCCCAGTCACAGCAAAGTACATATTGTACATTCCGTTAAATAAAAAAGCATTGCGTTTGGTAAACGTTAATTATGTCCTACCTTTCCTCTGATAACGCGCCTAGCTTACCGGTCCGCGGGCTGCTGGCTGTTATTGCTCCGTTCGGGATTAAATTTTCCTTGTCCTCTTCTCCTTTTCAAAAGCTCCGTGCACTTTTCAGAAACTTTCACCTCCGTGTTATCATCGCTAACTTGGCTACGTCCCATTGCCTTGAATCATTTACGGAGCGCTCATGTAGCTAGCCACGGCACGTTCAAGGCCCACTCGTGATTATATTACTTTTTATTTCTATATACATATAAATACAATTATATTCAAATTATTAATATATATCTAGATATATACAACAGATTCACACGTATTACTATATATTTTGTTATAATTAACCATTTCATTGTGTGTATTATATTATTATTATATATTTTGTTTTTTTTTTCAGACCAATTTCATTTGACGGAAATCCGTCACTTAGACGGAACTCTTTAATCCCTGCGCTATACACATGCAATCCTTTCATACAATTGGTAGAACACACTTGAACCTTTTTCAAATGACAGCAATCATTATTTATTTATATATATATTAAAAAAAAAAAAAAAAAAAAAAAAGTGTTGGAAAACTTTAAGCCCTGAATAGGTCAACCTCACTTGCACTCAACGATCTCCTGGAAGAAATTAACAGACAGAATTGACAAGATGCACTCATTAGGCATATTGATTGATCTCTAGAAGGCATTTGATACAATTGACCATTGTATACATCGTAAAAAATCAAATTAGGGCTGTCAAAATGATCGCGTTAACTCACGTTAATAAAAATTTTCATTAACACGTTAAAAAAAAATTAACGCATGTCCGAAAGACCCGTCCATTTATCCATAGTAACACTCAGAATGCTGCGTGTGAGATGCATCAGAGCAGGTAGGCCCTCTGGGAATTCAAGTTTTAAAAGAATACACGTGTGACCGCGGGGCTGTTGTTTGCTGTGAACTGTGGTCCGCCTCCTCCGCGGCCGCTCTGGCTGTGAGCCGCAACAACAACACGGCTGTGAGCGGCTGTGATTGAGTGGCGCCGTGGTAACATGGTCATATAAGACCAAACACGCCATAGAACTATTGTCTGCATGTTGTGTTTGTGTCTTTGCAACCTCTGCGTAATCTATGCACGCAAATACACCGCAAAAGTGTCCGTGTCTCCTCCTGAAACTAAAGTTGCTGAATTAAAGGCGCTACACCCGTTTCTGCAATGTTTGAATGTTTATTAATTTAAACATTAGAATATATTCTAATATTTAATTATAATTTGTTATAGAGCTCCTCAAAGCAGCAGCACTCCATTGACTTGAATGCAATTCTTCCGATCATTTTTTCTTGATAACAGAACTCTCAAATCAATAATGACCGCAGCCCCAATGCAATCTCTGTTTGTAATTCAGGTGTGTAAAATACTGCCATTACTCAAGTACAACAAGCTATCAGCGCCTGTCACTACACTGTGCAGTTTCTCTGCACACTTGTCTGTGTAGAGAAGCTAGCGGAGCTAGCCACGCTCAATAAACAACTACATATCTATCAATCAACACCATTAACTGTTAATCGGACAATACAGTATACATATACATCCTTAACACACATGCATGGACGATTTCAGAATTTGCTGTCAACGAAAAACCCGGAAGTTACCATGAAACAGCTAGCTGGCTTAGCTGCAAGCCCCGGCGATCCAAGATGGCGCCCTATTCAAATGAATGGTTGTGCTCAGTGGCGCTTTGCGACGGCATGGGGGCTGAAAGATTAGCGGAAGTCGCCTGAAACTTGCAAAGATCTATGTGAAACTTGCCTGTATTTGGGGCATCGTCTGGTCCTCCCGGTTCTGCGCAGTGGATGATCTCCCATAATGCGTTGCGCCAAACACGCGTGTGTGGGTCTCACACCGGGTCTCACGCACGTGCACAGAGGGGCTCGGCCGCGCTCTGACCAATCAGAGCAGTTCATCAGAGCGGGAGTTAGAGCGAGAGCCAGACGAGGAGAGTTTGTGGCACTAAAGTGTGGATTTAAACAAAACCGAAGGATTTAAGAAGAAAAAAAGTTCAGGATGACAAGGGACACTAACATCCCCACAAAATCCGATCTTTATTAAAGCTGTAGGTTCTCTGTCAGCTGAGGTTGAGCTGTTTTAATATGCATTGAGTTCTATGGGGAAAAATTCTGGGTAGCCCACGTGAATTTAGTCTGGTTCAGTCTGCAGTACCAAGAGAATCCCCCACGTGAGTTATTCAGCTACAAGCTAGTAATACCCTATCCAGTTATTATAATAGATCCATGCTTAGCTGTTACCTGCCTAGCACGTCCCGGTGAAACCTTTGGGAGCTAACTATTTTATTTGCAGTCATTAAATACATTTCGAATTATAAGGGTTGTCTAATATTTGTTCAAATATGTATATATGTATATGTATATTTTTTATTTTAGAATTATATTCGAATTTTGAAGTCGAAGCCCTGGTGTTAAGCAGCGCAGTAGAGGCTAGAGGACGCAGGCTGCTCGCTGCTCGTTCTGTGAGGGGAGGAGAACGAGCGGCCCGCTCAGACTCTACTCAGCACTTTTCACTGCTTGTAATTCTTACACAGCTGAATCAATGACCTCAAGTTTTCAATTAAATTATGTATTATGATACAACTTGTATGTAGTAAAAAGCATTTTTATGAACTACTTAGAAAAAAAATCGTTATAGCTTCTTTAAAGCTGGAGTACGTAAATTTCCCCCTTTCATTAACAGCTCATTTTGGTTGTGCCCAAAAGCAAAATGTTGTGAATCAAACAGATTTCAGTACATTTGGTATGAATGATAATGTGCGATTACATTTGATAATCTCATTTGACTTCAATTGGAGTGGATTTGAAATAGAATGTAAAAAATGCGAGTTAATTCACCATTACTGTGCGATTAATCAACTAAAAAAATGTAATCGTTTGACAGCCCTAAATTAAATAGATATGGAATCTGGGAAATAGTACAAAAATGGGTGAAATCATATCATATTTGAATGAATAACAGACAACAGTATGTACAGGTATGTACACATCAAGAAGAAGAACTATAGTGTGTGGAGTACCCCAAGGATCTTTTTTGGGACCAAAACTATTCCTATTGTGCATAAATGGCATTTATATGACTGAAATTACAACAGAACTATGCAAAAATGCAAATTGGTTTCAGGAAAAACAAACTGTCATTAAAATTAGTAAAAACAAAAACAATGATATTTGGAAAACAAAAAAAGAAACAAACTTTTTGAACCAATCAAAATGTATAAAATAGTATAGAAATGAATTATGTGAAGCACTTTTCTTGGTGTAGCCACAATATCAGCTGGAAACCTCAAATATGAAAACCATGTATTATCATAATTATTTCAATACCTCCTAATACCTGCTGGTGATAACCATCATAACAGATTTCTGCATGTTAGTCTTTAGATGAATTCAAAGGCATTTCTTGACGTTCTTGTTCCCTCAGTTCTCTCGTTGACGTGTGTCCTGCTGATGGCGCCGTGGAGCAAACAGACAAAGTGGAGCCGGCCCCTGACAAAACTGTGGCTCCAGAGAAAGACCCAACGCCAATCACAGAGCAGAAAGAGGAGTCCAAACCAATCACACAACAACCACAGACCGCAGAAGCCCCGCCCACCTGCACAGAAGCCCCGCCCACCTGCGCAGACACTGTGAGGAGATACACTTTCATTGCTTTTCAGAAGTTAGATTCTTGTAACGTCCTTGTACAAGGGTATTCTTATCATCAATTAGTTCACAATATATATATTTTGATAGTGAGTCCAGTGATCCCTCAATATAACATGGTTCACCTTTCCCCTCCTTGCTGTTTTTAATTTTTGGTCTTCTTCTTGCTCTGTGTGTATACTCCCAACAACTTCAAATATAATATCATTTAAGTTAACCATCTCTGGTCTCACTCTGGTCTCTCTCTGGTCTCTCTCAGGTCTCTCTCAGGTCTCTCTCAGGTCTCTCTCAGGTCTCTCTCAGGTCTCTCTCTGGTCTCTCTCTGGTCTCTCTCTGGTCTCTCTCAGGTCCCTCTCTGGTCTCTCTCTGGTCTCTCTCAGGTCTCTCTCTGGTCTCTCTCTGGTCTCTCTCTGGACTCTCTCTGACATCGATGACGTGGCACGAGCGAGAGTAGCCTGCCTCCAGGAGGTGATTGACAGGGGAGAAATCAAAACAGCAAATAAGCGCGCACAGCTTCTCCACATCATGCTACTGATTTTCTGCTTTTTTCCGCGACTAAAAGTGTTCGCATTAAGTAAACTTAGAGAAAATTTGTTTTTGGGGGTAAATATGTGACGACACTATTTGGTTTTCCCAAAGACAAAGAATGAGGCAAATGTAGCTGGACTTTCTATTCACTGGAACTGACTTTGAAATCCATGAAACTGCTTATTTACCTTGAAACTGGACTTACTCAAAAGCTGGTCCTGAAACATGGTGTTATTCCCACAATAAAAGACACAAACGAGGAGTATGGATCTGTAAGTACAGTCCTACTAACTGGTGGTACACGACTGTTGACTAAATAATTAAGGTCCATGTGACGGGACGCCATTGTTGGAAAATACATGTTCTCAGGTCTGATGTGCCACTTTGTACCGAAAGATGAACAGTTAGCTTTGGAGGTAAACAAGACAGGACGTCACCGCGTGGTTGGGGGAGGGGGGCTCACAGGGGGAGGAGCACAGATCCATGCGTTTCAATTCAGGTGACATCACCTCTATGCAAGAAAGTTTTATCTTTTCTTCTTTTCTGTCTTTATTTTTAGGTCCTGACTGGAGCCACAGAGGAAAGTGGATGTGGATGTAAGATTTTCAATGTTTTGTGACATCACAAGATGTAAATTTACCAGAGTGAGCAGCGGGCTTTTTATTGCTGCTATTTTAAAGCTGGGGTCCGTCACTTTTTAGCACATATAATGTTGTTTATCCCAAGGGAATACAAACGTAAAATATTGTGAATTAATCATATCACAACATTGTCTATGCTGCCTTTGACACACCCAGACTTTTCTCTCCACACACACATCCTCCAGCTCATCTGGGAAAATCATGAGGTGTTCCCAGGCTAACTGAGAGACACAGTCCCTCCAGTGTGTCCTGGGTCTTCCTCTAGTCCCAGGACACACTAGGACATGCCCAGGGAGGAGGCCAGGAGGCATTCCAAACAGATGCGCGAGCCACCTTAATAGGCTCTTCTCCAAGTGGACGAGAACCGCCTCTACTTCAAGTAAGGGAATGTCCAGCGACTCTGCTGTGTTTATCACAACTTGATTGGAGAGCTGATTTGCTGAGTTGACGGGGGTCCGCTCTTTTTAACTTTTCTGGAGGACAGAAATGCCTGTGATAACGAGTGATAGAAGCAACTATTTTGAGAACAAGGAACTATGGATTCATTTTTATAACATAGTTCCATTGCTGTGCTTTGAAAGTCAGGTACTCCAGCTTTAATGCTTACTACTGTACTTCACTCGCAGCTTTCTCACCGGTGCTGCTCTGTCCTTCAGCCCCCACTATCTGCTCGCCTCTGCAGACCTTCATGCTTCGCTTTCCGCTGGCCGCTCAGTACCTGGAGAGCTGCAAGAAGATGATGCACGACCAGTACCTGAGCCCCCCCAGCCTCTCCCTGCCCGCTCCCCCTGCGGAGCTGGCCCTGCTTGCACAGGAGATAGCAGATTTGCCCAAACAGGCCCAGCAATACTGCCTGAGCCTTGTCAGCAGAATAAGACAGTTTAACCCATGCTATCAGGCCGAGGAAAACCACACAGAGGCAAATGAACAGTCGCAACCTGAGACATCAACCCAGCCCACGCAAAAGTAGCCTTCAAGTAGCTTTTAAATTAGCCTCAACTCAACTCAAGAGCGTATAGTTTGGGGTCCAAAAATATTAACCAAAATGATGCGATATCCTTCATTAACAAGTCAAATTTCATCCATAGAAACACAGTTACAATAAGACAAATATTTGGCCAAAAAGAGAGTTTAATTAGTTATAGGTTTATATTGGGGCAATTGTAACCTACCTCTCCCCCTGTATTTTACACCCCTGGATCAAGCCCCAGTGATCCAAGATGGCGCCCTATTCAAATGAATGGCTTGTGCTCAGTAGCGCATGGGACTTCACGGAGACAGAGAGATTAGCAGAACTCGCCTATATTTGGGCATCGTCTGGTCCTCTTGGTTCTGCGCAGTGGACGAGCTCCCATGATGCGTTGCGCCAAATACGCGTGTGTGGCTTTCATGCACGCGCACGGCTGCGCTCTGACCAATCAGAGCTACTGATCAGAGCAGAGCCAGAGCAGGAAGGACAGGAGCAAAGTTTGTGGCAGTAAAGTGTGGATTTAAAGAAAACCGAAGGATTTAAGAAGAAAAAAGTTCAGGATGACAAGGGACACAAAAATCCCCCCAAATCCGATATTTCTGAAAGCTGTAGGTTCTCTGTCAGCTGAGGTTGAGCTGTTTTAATTTACATTGAGTTCTATGGGATTTTATTCTGAGTAGCCCGCATGAATTTAGTTTGCAGTACCACGGGCGCCCCCTGTGCCCATAGGTGGGACAGCTTTAAGCTAGTAATACCCTATCCAGTTATTATTATAGATCCATGCCTTGGATGCACTAATAATTAGGCAACTGATACAGCCTGGCTTATGTGAGATCTCCTCTTGTTTGAGTGTCTTCCCTACACAACCAGAGCAGATTACTCTCTGCTTAAGCATATAAAAATCCAAAATACTGCCTTAATAGCCTGCGATACCGATGACCAAATTTATAGGAGGAGATGACGTAATGAAAAGTGAATCCATACATTTGTTTACTACCAGATGTGTCCCTTGCCGTTCCTTGTTTTGTGATTGGTTCTCAAATCTATGTAAAAATATTCTCGAATGAAAATGATTTGGAAACTCCAAGATGATTTGCGCCGATTCCCAAGCTACGTCTAATAAGTTTGAGTTGCATTTTAAAGTTTACAAATGAAAGTGCCAAAGGATATCCATATATACATCTACATTTGTCTGGAATAGCTCCTGCAAAATTTGTAAAGAATTCTTACACCAAATATTATGCAAATGAGTTTTACATATTTACAATGTAGTACTCTGATTGAACCATGTGGCAAAATACATAATCATTTTCAAAGTACTCTGCCCACAACACTGCACACCGCTGCTTTCCATCCTCTCCTCACCCTGTAACTGATCAGTGCTGCTTCCATCCTGCAAGTGACTGCCCACCATGGCTCAGGTGAACTTCACCATCGCTGCTGTTGTAGTAGTAGTAGTAGTAATAGTAATAACAGTAGTAGTGGCAGACATAGCAGTAGCAGCAGTAGTAGTAGTAGTAGTAGTAATAGTAATAACAGTAGTAGTGGCAGACATAGCAAAGGCAGCAGTAGTAATATAATAGTAGTAGCAATAGCAGTAGCAGTAGTAACAGCAGTAAGCAGTAGTAGTAGTAATATAATAGCAGTAGTAGTAGTAGTAGTAGTAGTAGCAGTAGTAGTAGTAGCAATAGTAGTAGTAATATAATAGCAGTAGTAGTAGTAGAAGTAGCAGTAGTATTAATAATATAATAGCAGTAGTAGTAGTAGTAGTAGTCGTAGCAGTAGTAGAAGTAATATAATAGCAGTAGTAGTAGTAGTAGTAGCAGTAGCACTAGTAGTAGTGATATGGTAGTGGTAGTAGCAGTAGTAGTAGTAGTAGTAGTAACAGCAGTATTGGTAGTAATAGCAGTAGTAGTAGTAGTAGTAACAGCAGTAGCAATAGTAGTAATAGCAGTAGTAGTAGTAGTAGTAGTAGTAGTAGTAGTAGTAGTAGTAGTAGTAATAGTATCTTCATCTGTATCCCAGTGAACCCTCCGCAGCTGAAGGTGGAGCAGGTGGATCCAGACTCAGCCCAGACCAGATCTCTGCAGATCCCTCTGATCCTGACCACAGCAGACAATGAGGGCAGCACCCTCTCTGTTCCTGGGTCCATCAGGCTCAGGTACCACACTAGGAACACACACTAGGACCATCAGGCTCAGGTACCACACTAGGAACACACACTAGGACCATCAGGCTCAGGTACTACGCTAGGAACACACACTAGGGCCATCAAGCTCAGATACCACACTGGGATCATCAGGCTCAGGTACCACACTGGGACCATCAGGCTCAGGTACTACGCTAGGAACACACACTAGGGCCATCAGGCTCAGGTACCACACTGGGATCATCAGGCTCAGGTACCACACTAGGATCATCAGGCTCAGGTACCACACTAGGGCCATCAGGCTCAGGTACCACACTGGGATCATCAGGCTCAGGTACCACACTGGGATCATCAGGCTCAGGTACCACACTAGGATCATCAGGCTCAGGTACCACACTGGGATCATCAGGCTCAGGTACCACACTGGGATCATCAGGGTCAGGTACCACACTGGGATCATCAGGCTCAGGTACCACACTAGGATCATCAGGCTCAGGTACCACACTGGGATCATCAGGCTCAGGTACCACACTGGGATCATCAGGCTCAGGTACCACATTAGGGCCATCAGGCTCAGGTACCACACTAGGATCATCAGGCTCAGGTACCACACTGGGATCATCAGGCTCAGGTACCACATTAGGGCCATCAGGCTCAGGTACCACACTAGGATCATCAGGCTCAGGTACCACACTAGGATCATCAGGCTCAGGTACCACACTGGGATCATCAGGCTCAGGTACCACACTGGGATCATCAGGCTCAGGTACCACACTGGGATCATCAGGCTCAGGCACCACAATGGGATCATCAGGCTCAGGTACCACACTGGGATCATCAGGCTCAGGTACCACACTAGGATCATCAGGCTCGGGTACCACACTAGGATCATCAGGCTCAGGTACCACACTAGGATCATCAGGCTCAGGTGCCACACTAGGGATATGATTTTCTTGAATAAGACTTGGATATTAAAAGATGATAACTGTATCGTTTCAATTGTGGATCCTTGCACGTGATTGGGTGTTACAAACTGAACTTGCCACCTTTGTAAGTAACAACCAAAAACACATAATTTCACAAGAACCATGGATAAATGATATTAGTACCACTATAAAGTAAGATATTTAAAATATACTTATAAACTATAAGACATTTTGTGTATGAAGTACATCAAGCAAATGTAGTAAAGTTTGATTGAAAAAGGCCGACATCACAGTGTTTATGTTCATGTTTGTAATTTGTGCAAAGAAACGTCCTAGATTCCTCATTTTCTGTTTGTTTTTCTTTTGTCTTTAGTCCGACCGGTGAACAGTTATTCTCTGAAGAATCAGAGGAACCTCTGAAGACCTGGGGAAGCCAAGCAGACCTGCTCAGTGCGGAGGAAGAGTAAGATCCACAAGTCTGTTCAGTTAGGACTCTGAAAGTCATGGCCCAAACCAGGACATTGCAGGGTCAAACACAGTATTAATATTATTACTACTTATTATTAACGTAGTAGTAAGTTTGAAAAGTCTTATTGTAAAAATAGATCGACAATAAACATTTCATAACCACCACTGCAAAGTGATAGGAGTGTGGTTTTCTGCTTTAATCCACTGCCTGAGTTTGAGCCCCACAGTTTGGGAAGCACTGCAGGTAAAGCTTGTGTGTGCGTGTCTGTGTGTGGGTACGTGTGTGTGTGTGTCTGTGCGTGTGCGTGTGCGTGTGTGTGTGTGTGTGTGTGTGTGTGTGTGTGTGTGTGTGTGTGCGCGCGTGTGTGTGCGTGTCTGTGTGTTTCGGTGTGTGTGTGTGTGTGTGTGTGTGTGTTGTCCTATAGGGGGCGCCCTGCCTCTGCAGCCAGTGTGGGCTCTGTGGTGGTGCAGGATCGACTCAATGAACTGGTGCGACTCTTCAAAGGACGAACTGAGACCAAGAAAGACAAACTGGTGGATCCTGACGACTCGGAGGAGGATAGCCCCAAAGCCTGTGAGTGGGACCTCCACCGGGGGAAGACTGTGCTGTGCAAAACACTAGAGTTGTAGAGTTCTGAGCACAGGGACACAGTTCAGGTCGAGATAAGGCTGCACTGTGCAACTTTTTTCTTTGAGCTGCTATCACAATAATTCAATATAATTCAGTATGGACTTATGCAGTGTATGGAGTGAACCCAGTGAGCACACTGACAGAAGTGAGGTAACCCATCCGTGCCATTGGCCCCTCGCCCACCACCACCAACCTTTCACACACACCAGACTCATTCAGTGTCTTGCCAAAGGACGCAGCCACAATTTGGTACTTTAGAGCCAAAAGTGCAATAGTGCAAGTATACAATGCAACATTAATGATTTAATAAAAGTGTATCTAACGTGCTAACAAGGTGAGATTCAGTAAGTTCAGGAACTTTTGCAGTGGTAAGCCATCCTGATCGTCCTGTTAAAAAGGATATTAATAAGTGACTATTCATGATTGTAAATGATGACCTAGAGATCATTAGAACACATTGTGAAATTGAGTCCCCCAGCTTTAATTCTGTGTCTTTTTGTTTTTTCCAGCTCCAGCTAAAGCCCCACCCCCTCCTCCCCCTCCTCCCCCCGGAGACGAGAAGAAGGATGCGCCACCTGCTGGTGAGGAGGAGAAGGAGGAGGGCATTTGGATGGAGTTTGAAATTGAAATTTTGGGGCAGCCGCTGAAGCTCCCCATCCCCAAACCTCCTCCGATGCCCGACTGGGTGTGGGCCATTCTCCAGTACCGCTTCCCTTCCAGCATCGACCCTTTCACTGGTACGTGATGGAGCTGGTGCCTGGGGTCCGATCCACTTTATATCAGTAACTTTTTTCTGGTCTCTCCTACTGGTCTCTCTGGTACCTCTCTCTGGTCTCTCTCCGGTCACTGTTTCTACCTCTCAGGTGACTGTTTCTGGTCTCTCTCCCTGGTCTCTCTGTTCTCTCTCTTTGCTCTCTCTATATCTATCTCTCTGATCTCTAACTGGTATCTCTCTGCTCTTTCTGGTCTCTCTTCTCTCTCTCTGTTTTCTCTCTTTCTGGTCTCTATCTGGTATCTCCCTGGTATCAGGTGTGTCTCTTTCACTCTCTCTTTCTGGTCTCTCCCTCTCTGATTTCTCTGCTCTCTCTGTGGTATCTCTATCTGATAATCTGGTATCTCCCTGGTCTCCAGGTCTCCCTCTCTTCCTTTCTCTCTCTCTCTGGTCTCTATCTGATCTCTCACTGGCTTTCTATGTTCTTTCTCTGGTCTCTCTCTGGCTTTCTATGTTCTTTCTCTGGTCTCTCTCTCTCTCAGCACTTTTCATTAGTCTCCATAGAGCTAGCATAGGGTTAGCATTGTCCATCCCATGTCAGATAACCACTATAACATCTTCCCCCTTATACAGTCTATGCTTTGGATACATTGGATAATTATTGCAATTTTTCTTCTGTTTGTTCCCCTTCAGACCTGATCTACGTGTTCTGGCTCTTCCTGGTGGTGGCGGCGTGGAACTGGAACGTGTGGCTGATCCCGGTGCGCTGGGCCTTCCCGTACCAGACCCCTGAGAACATCCACCTGTGGCTCATGATGGACTACAGCTGCGACCTCATCTACATCCTGGACATCCTGGTGTTCCAGCCCAGACTGCAGTTTGTGCGCGGCGGAGACATAGTGGTCAGTGCAGGGATGGGGCGCTTCGAATAGGTTGGAAAAACGGAACATAAAGTTCCACATCTGCTTTTTCAGCACATATCAACTATTGTCTAGTTATTTATAAAGGTGTCAAGAAGAGAGATCTCTCTCTCTCTTTCTCTCTGTCCGGTCTCTCTCTTATCTCTCCGATCTCTCTCTGGTCTCTCTCTCAGGTCTCTCTCTTTGATCTTTCCCTGGTCTCTCTTTCTGGCCTCCCTCTCTGGTCTATCTCTGGTCTCCCTCTGGTCTCTCTAGTACAGGCATGTCAAAGTCAAATACATCAGAGGGCCAAAAAAACATATTTGCTGCGAGCCGAGGGCCCGCGCAGTTGTCACCTGCTGGCTCAATAAACTATGTTCAAAGGCTAATCCCCATACATATTAGATCTATTAGACATCTGAGAACATGAAAATAGTGAAAAACGCTATTGACGTATTCATGCGTCAATGGCAAGTAACAATCGAATATCATCCAGGGGGCCATAGATAATTCATTCAAAACTATTTCAAAAAAACCAAACTGTTTTGAGAGAAAGAGGAACCAGTTTTTGTGGTTTGATGAAAGGTACCTCAGCTCTGAGGTCCTCAACTACATCTACAACCTGAGCATCAGCCAGGAGAGAGTCCCTGTCCTGTGGAAGACCTCCTGTGCAATCCCGGTTCCTAAAATAGCGCACGCCAAGGAACCGGCTCACTACAGACCAGTCGCACTGACCTCCCACCTGATGAAGACCATGGAGCGGCTCATCCTCACCCATCTCTGCTCTGTGGTCAGCCCCACCCTGGACCCGCTGCAGTTCTCCTACAGGCCCAACATCGGAGTAGAGGATGCCGTCATCTACTTCCTGCAGTGGACGCTCTCCCTCTTGGAGCCCGCCGGGAGCGCTGTGAGAGTCATGTTTTTCGACTTCTCCAGCGCTTTCAATACCATCAGGCCGGCACTGCTGCAGGGGAAGATGGAGGACGCGGGAGTGGACAGTAGCCTCACTGCATGGACCATCAACTACCTCTCAGACCGACCACAGTACGTGCGGCTGCGCAGCTGTGAGTCTGAGGTGGTCGTCTGCAGCACTGGGGCCCCTCAGGGCACTGTCCTCTCACCGTTTCTCTTCACCATCTACACTTCAGACTTCACACACGACACACACAGCTGTCACCTGCAGAAGTTCTCCGACGACTCCGCCATCGTGGGCTGTGTGTCTGAGGGGAACAAACTGGAATATCGGTCGGTTATCACGGACTTTGTCGACTGGTGTGAGCGCAACCACTTGTGCTTGAACACCAGTAAGACCAAGGAGATGATCATCGACTTCAGGAGAAAACCACTTTCCCACACGCTGCTGAACATCCAGAGGGAGGACATTGAGCTGGTGGACAGCTTCAAGTACCTGGGTGTTCACATTTAAAAAAACTGTACTGGTTCCATAAAACCAACGCCCTGTACAAGAAGGGCCAAAGTCGCCTCTTCCTTCTGAGGAGGCTGAGGTCCTTCGGAGTGAGAAGGTCTCTGCTCAGGACTTTTTATGACTCTGTGGTAGCTTCTGCCATTTACTACGCTGCCGTGTGCTGGGCCCCGGGCAGCACAGAGAGGGACAGGAGCAGACTGAACAAGCTGAAGGCAGAAAGTTTAACTTTCAACTAATTTGCACCAAAGTGACAAAATTATGACCAGGATATGTAGACAACACTATTGGACACTCATTTATATCGTTTATCAGCAAAAAAAAGTGGATTTGAGGGTGAGTTGTCCTTTAAGTCCCTTGCACTTAGAATGAAAAAAAATAAAATAAAACTGCACTACTATGGCCACTGTTTCTTCATTGCCACTTTTATTGTGCATAATATATCCTGCATTAAACATGTTTGCACAATTCTTTCTTTGCACAATTAGTTTTTTCTTCTTGAGTGTTTCTATCCATGGCAGATGTAAATTTCTCCTCTGTGAGATCAATAAAGTCTATCTTATTTTATCTTATCTTAGCTTAGCTTTAATATATGCTCCCTGTATAGTTTTGAATGTGTTTTAATACATGAATGAATGCATATAATCTTTTTTTTTTACAGAGTGACAAAAAGGAGATGAGAGAGCACTACATGACTACGGAGCGGTTCAAGGTAAAACTTATATATTTCATGACAGTGTTTGTGTTTTATGCGCGCCTGCGTGTTAGGGGTGTGTGTGTGTGTGCGTGTGTGCGTTTTAGGTGTGTGTGTGTATGTCTCCTGCTTTATGGTCTGCTTGTGTGTCTTCCAGATGGATGTGATGAGCTTGTTTCCGATGGAGATCTTATACTATTTCACTGGAGTCAACTCTCTGCTGCGGTTCCCTCGCCTCCTGAAGGTCAGAGCCCCATCCTCACAACATCACAACAGTCACAGACCTACAGCTGTTTTTAGATCCTCGCTGATATCAGGACCTTCTGCCTTTTTGTCTGCCTTTTTAGCCAACTAATGACATAATTTATTTTATCCCACATTGTTTCAACACATTTATTCACGTTCTAAATCATAGAATAACAAACTAACTATTCTCAACCGGTTTGTGAATCCAAATCTCTGTGTCTGTGATTTAGTACACCGTTTTCAGTGAGTTCAACGACAGAATGGAGGCAGTGATGAAGAAGGCCTACATCTACAGGTAAAAGCTTTGTTCCCAAAAACCTATATATCATGGTCCCAAAAGCATCCTTCCCACAAAGCGAAAAACCACAGATCGTCACCATAGTGTTACAGTAGCATTAATACGGAAGAGGCTGATCTCTATCTGCTCTCTCTCGCTGTGGTGTCTCTCTCACTGGTCTCTATCGCTCTCTGGTCTCTCTCTTGTCTTTCTCTGGTCTCTCTCTGGTCGCTCACCCGTCCTGGGGGCACTGCGCTGTGACTTTAGGAGACTTATTTTGAAAGCTTATAGCCAACACGGGTCCAAATAAACCTTTCCTGCTATTTTCTGGGATCGATGTGGCGGTTTCCCCTTCAGTCTTTAGGATCCACAGAGTTTGGTCTTGTTTTCAGAGTGATCCGGACCTCGTCATACCTGCTCTACTCGCTGCACATAAACGCCTGCCTGTTCTATGTGGGCTCTGACTACGAAGGACTGGGATCCACCAAGTGGGTTTACAATGGGAAAGGAAACGCGTAAGTCTCTGGAATGTGGAATTTATGTAGTGCTTTGATTGCTCTTGTCTGAAAATCCAAAATGATTCTGGATATTCCATGAGATTCTATATTGAAATGTTATATGTGTAACGGCCACCGTTTTACGAGGCCGAGACAATTCCCAAAGACTATGAGCAGAAGTGAAGGAGAGAACGTGTACTGAGCAGTAAATCAACTGCTGTGACAGCAGACACTGCTCTCTCTTCACTACCAATACAGCGACCGTATCACTGCACACGCTGCTCCAATCCGTCAGTCTCAGCTCCTTCCTTCCCTAAAGGACTTCCTTGCCTATAACTTCTCCACTTGATGGTCGAGCTCCATGGCCTCGGGGTGGAACTGGTCTTCAGTCGCTTCACTCTCGGCTACAGACTGTCCCAGTGCTGAAGGTCCTGATTTGTTGAAGCCAAGAGGATAAAATTGTCCGCAAACAGTAGAGATGAAACCTGTGGTCCCAAAACCGTACTCCCTCTGGCCCTTGTGGTCCACAAACCACTGCCTTTGGACTCTGTCTGTGCCTAGAAATGTTGTTCTTGAAAAACAAGAACAGTGAACAGAAGCTGTGACAAAGGGCAGCCCGGGGGGAGTCCAACACTGGGAACAGATTTGACTTCGGTCATACAGGGACCGGACGGCCCCCAGCAAAGGACCCTGGACGCTGTACTCCTGGAGAACCCCCTAAAGGACCAAAGGAAACATGGTCCAACGCCTTCCCTAGATCCACAAAGCAGACTTAGGCGAACCCCCATGATCCCTTGAGTCCCTGATGAAGAGATATAGAGCTGATCCAGTGTTTTAGATGTGTTTTTGGTTTTTCTTGTATGTCTGTCTTGCCACTGTGTGTCCTTGTTTAGTGAATTTCAAAAGAAAGAACCCTATTTTAAACTGTGTTCTGTATTTCCTGCAGGTACATTCGCTGTTATTACTTTGCTGTGAAAACCCTGATCACAATCGGGGGCTTGCCAGACCCCACCACTGTCTTCGAGATCTGCTTTCAGCTCATCAACTACTTTGTGGGCGTGTTTGCCTTCTCCATCATGATCGGACAGGTCAGAAACTCCATTACACTAACTGCATTAGCGCAATCTAATAAAGTAAACTCCAATCAGATCTGGGATTAGATACGGTGTGTTTGGTCAACGATTCAATACAGGATAAGGACATAAGATTTACAGTACAAGAATTTTAGGTCAAGTAATATACAGTTGGTACAAAAGTAAGAATTTCTACTGTATATGTTGAGCAGTGAATCGCGAGAAAAATGTCTGTCTGTCTTTTGTTTTTAAATTTGAGACCCATTCAGTTGGTCTCTCTGTTCTCTCTCGGGTCTCTCTCTGGTCTTGCTCTGGTCTCTCTCTGATCTCTCCCTTTGGTCTCTCACACTGGTCTCTCTTTCTGGTTCTGTGGCTCAGATGAGGGACGTGGTGGGGGCAGCGACCGCGGGGGAGAACTACTACCGCGCTTGTATGGACAGCACCGTCAAATACATGACGTCGTACCACATCCCCCGTGACGTGCAGAACCGGATCAAGACCTGGTACGACTACACCTGGATGAGCCAGGGCATGCTGGGTAAGCACGAGACACTATTCTCAGAGGCATGTGTTTTGGGTGCAATCCTGGGTTTGATTCCAGGACCCTGTTTCTGTGAAGTTTGCATGTTCTCCCTGTGTCTGTGTACAGCCAAACAGGATGTGTCTCTTCGCCAACAAGGGATTAGAGAATCAAACAATTAGAAGCCAGGAAATGCAATAATAAGAAACACAAAGGAAAGGAGCAATTGGTCTAGAGGCCATGACTCATGTCTGTAAATGTACTTAATAATCAATGATAAAAAAAATGGCACATTGCAACATGACAAAATACACAAAAGTTCAAGCTGTAATAAAACTTTAGCAACCGTCTATGGTCTTCGCACCAGTATACACAGCCCAGTCCTATGCGGTTTTCAATAGCCTCAGTCTTGGATCTACAGCCGCAGTCCTGGATCTACAGCCTCAGTCCTGGATCTACAGCCTCAGTCCTGGATCTACAGCCTCAGTCCTGGATCTACAGCCTCAGTCCTGGATCTACAGCCTCAGTCCTGGATCTACAGCCTCAGTCCTGGATTTACAGCCGCAGTCCTGGATCTACAGCCTCAGTCCTGGATCCACAGCTTCAGTCCTGGATCTACAGCCTCAGTCCTGGATCTACAGCCTCAGTCCTGGATCTACAGCCTCAGTCCTGGATCTAAAGCCTCAGTCCTGGATCTACAGCCTCAGTCCTGGATCTACAGCCTCAGTCCTGGATCTACAGCCTCAGTCCTGGATCTAAAGCCTCAGTCCTGGATCTGCAGTCTCAGTCCTGGATCTAAAGCCTCAGTCCTGCATCTGCAGTCTCAGTCCTGGATCTACAGCCTCAGTCCTGGATAGTTATTAACTTTTCTGGACAGTGGTCATCCCAGTCCCTGTAGACCAATGGCTTTTTATTGCATTTCCTGCGTTTGAACTGTTTGATTCTCTGATCTGTTATTGAGGAATTGACAACTTTGTAAAGTCAGCTGTTGTGATTTAGGGCAATACATAAATACATTGAATGGAGTTGAATGTCTTCACAGATGAGCAGGAGTTATTGATCCAGCTTCCGGAGAAAATGAGGATGGACATCGCTGTAGATGTGAACTACAGCATTGTCAGTAAAGTTGCTTTGTTTCAGGTCAGTCACATCATAATTCATTATCCTATTCATCACCTGTATACAGACGGACAACGCTAACCCGCTAGCTCAATGAAGCACAATAGGGAAGTGCTCATGGATGAAGTTTGGCTCCAACTCTCTCTGGCTCCTAATGACTTAAACCCCACTAGCTCAGTAACTGTTTGTCACATTCACCATTTTAGGCTTAAATCTGTGGTTTAGTACTCTCTGTGATCTTGGTGTTTACATTGTGATATTGTCTGTAAATCCAGATATAAGTCAAATAAGGCTGATGAATCAGATGCCTTCATTCATGAGCGGAACTCGAGCTTGCTTAGCAATTGTTTTAGCAACAATTGCCCATACATTTGTTTTGGTAATTGAAATTACATTCTCTACATCGCATGACTGTGTTTTTTGTACACTTTATTCTTGTGTTACCATACATTTTCTACTAAATATATAAAAATACATTATTAATATAGAGACTAGAGAGAGACCAGAGAAAGAGACCAGAAAGAGAGATTTCAAAGAGAGCCCAGAGAGAGAGACCAGAAAGAGAGAGCTGAGCGATCAGAGAGAGAGGACCGAGAGAGGCCAAAGAGAAAGACAGAGAAAGAGCAGAGAGCAACAAGACTGACCAGAGAGAGACCAAAGAGACCAGAGAGACCAAAGAGAGAGACCAGAGAGAGACTAGAGAGACCAGAGAGAAACCAAAGAGAGAGACCGGAGAGAGACTAGAGAGACCAGAGAGAAACCAAAGAGAGAGACCAGAGAGACCAAAGAGAGAGACCAGAGAGAAACCAAAGAGAGAGACCGGAGAGAGACTAGAGAGACCAGAGAGAGAGGCCAAAGAGAGAGAGCAGAGAGAGAGACTAAAGAGAGAGCAGAAATAGACAAGACTGACCAGAGAGAGACCATAGAGAGACCAATGTCACTTCTTAAAGATGCATATAACATCAGTACACAGTGGCAGATGAACTGATCTGACATGTTTGAAGTGGGGACCATGTGCTGACCCACTTCTTAAATACTTATGTTATTTACGGGGCTAATAGGTGCAGTATGACGGAACCAGGACACGCTCCACATGACCATAACCACCCCCTGCTCCTGTCTCCTGTAGGGCTGCGACCGGCAGATGGTTTTCGACATGCTCACCAGGCTCAAGTCTGTGGTCTTCCTGCCCGGAGACTTTGTGTGTAAGAAGGTAAATGTCAAGAGTTTTAAATGGAAATATATTAGTAAACTGGTTTTATTGAAATAAAAGAACATGCATTTTTACTGCGAGCTGGTTTCCTGGGTAATAGGTTGCATGTGACATCACAACATTCCAAAGAGTCTTTAGTTGTGGTGGAGGGCCTTCATGGTAACTACGGTCAGGGTCAAAAGTCAGATTAGTAGTGTAATCTGTAATTCCTGGAACAATCCACTTGAAACAAAAACTGTCACAAAGTTTTTCTCTTTCTAGTCTCTCTCTCTACTGTCTCTCTCTTCCTGGCCCCTCTCTGATTTCGTGTGTGTGTCTTTCAGGGGGAGATTGGTCGAGAGATGTACATCATAAAACAGGGCGAGGTGCAGGTGGTGGGAGGTCCCGACTTGAGCACAGTCTTTGTGACGATACGAGCCGGGTCTGTGTTTGGAGAGATCAGGTCAGACTGGGATTATACACTTCAATTACTACAGCAAACACAGGCTCAAGCTGGATCTAAAGAGTTTAGTCTGGAGACACAGACTGAAACTGGTCTCTCTCTGGTCCCTTTCTCCGATCTCTCTCTCTCTCTCTCTGGTCTCACTCTTGTCTCTCTCTGGTCTCTCTCTTTCTGGTCTCACTCTAGTCTCTTTCTCTCTGGCCTCTCTCTGGTCTCTCTCCGGTCTTTCTCTCTGGTCTCTCTCTCGCTGGTCTCACTCTAGTCCCCCTCTTTCTCTCTGGTCTATCTTTGGTCTCTTACTTTGATCTCTCTCCCTGGTCTCTTCTTTTCTCACACCCTGGACTGGACAAATGAATCCATGTACAGCAGGCCTTTGTCATATTTTAGCAGCTCTGTAATATTTCCTCTCAATAGCCTGTATATCGGCATGAGTTGTGTGAGATATGTTTTGACTCCCTTTCTCTGATTGGTCAGTTTGTTGGCGGGCGGCGGCGGAAACAGACGGACAGCGAATGTGAAAGCTCATGGTTTCGCAAACCTCATGATTCTGGACAAGAAAGACCTGGCCGAAATCCTGGTGCACTACCCCGAGTCGCAGAAACTGCTGCGCAAGAAGGCCAAGTGAGTCCTGCCCCTGGAGCTTTAAGTCTATTACATCATTATCAGATATAATATGTCCACATTGATTAACACCATAGCAATTGTAATAATAATATTATAATGATAATAATAATTATTATAATAAAGCATTAGTTTTATAGCTATTATTCATTTATCTTGTGCTCCTCATTCTTACTGTTCTGCAGCACTTACATTTCCCTGTGGGATGAATAAATAATCTCCTGATCTTCATCTTTATACAACATTCAAAGACGCTTCACGTGTCATTTCACTCCAATCATGGTGGAGAGAATCTACAGTAACCTCAGCTGCCTTGGGGCAAGGTGACAGAAGCGAGGCAACCAGTAACTCATTCAAATGTGAGTGAAGTGCCTTGCCTAAGGACACAACCACAGTCTGGCACTTTACAGCTGCAGAACCCCCACGGTGGCACCTGTTGCTCCCAGAAGTCTCCCACCACAGTTCCAACCAGACCCTGGCCTAGGTCTGACAGGTTCTGGCTTTCCACCTGCAGTCAGCGCCACATATATTTCACATTAGGCCCTGTATTAGCGCCTCATATGGAATGTTGAGACACAATTAAACACAAATATACATTAGCTGGATTCTAGAGGTGCCTAGCTTTGCAACTAGCAATAGAATGACTATGACAATACTATGACAATGGTTGAAGCTGAAGATGGCTGGACGACACTGTGAAAGTTATACCAATGACTACTTTTTGTTAACGGCAGATAAAAAATCAAAATGAAGAATAGTCTCAGTGGTTTTTCTTGATCAATTTCCCCCTCTGCAAGCTGTATTCACCATTATTCCCAGAGCAGCTGAATGCACCAAAACATATTTGATACTTCGATATAAAAGTGTAGCCAGAATAGTTGTGGCCCTGACAAGCTATTGTTTCCCTGACTTTGACAACCTGCTCTAGTGGCCTGAATGTAGGCCAACCCTACCACCTTCACCTTGGTCGTGTTCAGGGCTGATCTGTGTCAGGATTAGGCTGTGGCCATAATCTTCTCAGACCGGTGACTCAGGAGACGAGCTCGCCGTGCCTTTAGCTGCTTTAGCCCCAGTGAACAAACAGCCAGAGCCTCCTGTGGGGCTGGTGTCATGTAGGTGTATAAACGGATGTATTTTTGCCTCGTTGCCTTCACAGCAGGTTGGTAACAGCTTTTCTGATTTGCAATGTGTGGTTTGGTGTGTAGTTGTGATGGAAGAAGCTTGAAAATGAAGGAGTGGTTTGGTGCAACAAACTAGACACAGGTTTTAGCCAATCTTTCTCTCTCTCTCTGCTCTCTCTCTGTCTGGTCCCTCTCGGGTCTCTATTTAGTCTTTCTCCCTGTGGTCTCTCTCTCTGGTCTCTCCCTAGTATCTCTCTGGTCTCCATCTGCGGTCTCTTTCTGGTCTTTCTCTCTCTGGTCTTTCTCCCTGGTGTCTCCCTGGTCTAACTCTCTGTGGTCTCTCTGGTCTCTGCGTGGTCTCTCCGTGGTCTCTCTCCAGTATCTGGTCTCTCTCCGATCTTTCTCTGGTCTCTTTCCCTCTAGTCTCTCTCTCTGGTCCCTCTCCGGTCAGTCTCTCTCTTCTCTCTCTCTGGTAGGAGGAGTTGTGTGGTTGGGTGCGACAAACACACAGCATTTTTATATGTTTTAGTCAGTGGGGGCGGGTCCCGGCTCAAAAGTGGCCAAATTGACGTGCACTGACATGCTTGCAATACCACCCCAGGCCGATGGGGGTGGACCCGGAATAAGAATTAGCCAATGCTAACATATAGCATCTTCTTATCTCTCGAAAACACCTTTACAGGATGGTCCAAAAGTTGGCTCTTGGCCCAAATCTCCGTTCCACATGTGTGTCAATGCTGAGGGGAGGGAATTTTTTTTGAACCAGTCTAGTTTACTCGCTGTGAATTTTTGAAGTCACTTGTTTAAATGAATGGAGCTCGTGCCGGCCGGCGCATGCACGGATGCGTTTTTTCACATTTTCCAGCCCCCGCAGCCATTTTGAATCACTCCATGAGAGCCCAATTTTTGGCCCATTAGTTAGAACGGCGGAGATAGGCGTGACTACGTCCGTTAATATATACAGTGTATGGTTTTATCTAATCAATCTACTTTGACCAACACATGTGAAGCTGACTCTATACGATGATACTGTAGGAGGGAAGCTGATAGAATGGGGAAGAAAATTACATTGCGGTAAATCCAAAAAGAGACAGAAGATTGTAACAATACAGTGCTGACCCTTTGCTTAATTTGCTATTGTTGTGTCTCAGGGCTTCTAGGTCTTTTTGTTATTAGCATAGACAGATAGCAATTGTCACTACAACAGATAGAAAGCTAATTAGCATAATTTATACACTTATATTTTCCAGTGTTGCAGAAAGTGGAACAAAGACAGATCAGAGAATCAAACAGTTTGAACATAAGAAATGGAACAACAACAAACATAGATGCCATTGGTCCATAAGGAAATGTTCTGGATCATCAATGTCTTTAGACCCTCCGGACGACTGCTGTTGTGATTAAGGCCTATACACAAATAAATTGAATGGAATTTAGTCTGATTGGTCCATCCTTGAATGGCTCATATCTGGATTTACAAACACAGACACTGACAGCGAGTCAGGTTAAGTGTCTTGCCCAAGGACACACAGGAGCAATCACCAGTAGAAGCTGGTTTCACACCTGGTTCTATAGTTTCTATCATGATTACTGTTGGCTTCTGTCAAATCTTTCAATCGGATCTTTGTTAGTGGGAAAACTCTCTAGTCTCACTTCCTCTGGTCTCTCTCTCTGGTCTCTATTTGGTCTCATTCCCTGGTCTCTCTCTCTCTCTGTTCTCTGTTTAGTCTATTTCTCTGGTCTCTTTCTCTAGAAACTGCCTGGTCTCCCCATGGTCTCTCTCTGGTCTTTCTGTCTGGTATCTCTCTAGTTTACACTGGTATTTTTGGCCTCAGCCACATACGTAGATCAGATTTTTCAGAGAGAAAATTGAATGAAAGAGGACCTCCCTGAGCCAATCAGTTCTCAGCCCAAAGAGTCCAATAGTGACTCACAGGGCTCTTTCTTACACAAAAGGTGTCGTGTTGATGAAGACAGTATGTTGTGGTCTGAGGCGATTAATTTTGCAAGCCTATTTCTGTATGAAACAAAAAAGTGATGTCCCCCAGCTTTAAGACATCCTTTCAGTTTAAAATATACTTCTAAAGCTTAAATACTGAGCGTGTGATGTGTTGCTTGCAGGACAATGTTGACGAAGGATAAGAAGCCGGACGAGAAGGAGGGCAGGGAGGCCGTGGTGGTGATCCCTCCCAGACCAGAGACGCCAAAGATGTTCAAAGCAGCTCTGAAAGTGACGGAGCAGGCCGGGATCGAGGGCACCTTCGCCAAACTCAAGGCCACCTACAAACCAGCCGAGGGAGAGCCGGTGGGAACTCTTCATCCATCTATCTGCGTGACCTGTGGTGTCCTTTGATCCAATGCCAGTCATCTGGTGGATTAAGGAAATATTAAGGATTATTTTTAAAAAAAACCTTTGCGATGTCTTTTTCAAGGGGGTGCCATTGTTTCCACTCCAGATAGTATCATTAATTAACCTTTGCTTTAACCAGGAAAGTTCCACTACGATATCAGAATCTCGTTTTCTAAGGATTCTTGCAGCCATACAATATAGTAAAACTAACCGCACATACTAATGTAAATATTCCCAAGATCATGTCTCAGGGCCACAATAACCCTCAATTTGTACAGCACAGTTCATACACAAGGCAACTCTGAGTGCTAATTATAAAAAGAATGAGAGACATTTAAATCATAAATAATCACAGTACATTAAAAAGAGTGGATTTGAACATTGTCAGAGTACAAGCCTGTCGCATATTTTCAGGAAGACTGTTCCAGATTTTAGCTATTAATCTGAAACACTGCCTTCTCATGTTTTGTCCTGACTCTGGGCACCGGCAGAAGGCCAGTCCCTGTGCTCCTCAGGGTCCCAGTAGGAGGCCAGTCCCTGTGCTCCTCAGGGTCCCAGTAGGAGGCCAGTCCTTGTGCTCCTCAGAGTACAACTTGGTTCATATGACCCTAACATGTCACTAATGTACTGGTGCTGGTGCGAGGTCATGGAGAAACATTTACACAAACAGAGCTGCAGTCTATTTTCTGAGCCAATTGAAAGCCAGTGCAGAGACCTGAGACCAGGACTAATGCGGTCGTACTTCCTGGTTCTAGTCAGGACTGGGGCTGCATTGTTTTGAATATACTGCAGCTGGTTTTAAGTCTTTCCTCTGGTCTCGTTGCAGGACCCCTCTTTGCCCCCCCAGCCTCCGCCCTCGCCCATGCACCGCCGCAGCCCCATCCCGGTCTTCAAGGTCCAAGACGACGACGACGCTGTGGCTGAGAGCGCAGACAGCACGCTCCGGATCAGAATGACCCCACGGAGAGAGGGAGAGGAGGTGCTGAGCGTGGAGATGAGCCAAGAGGAGGCACCGGAGAAAGAGAAGAAGAAGTGAACCAGATATCAGAGACAAACTAGGAGGAAGGGAAAGGAAACCAGAGCAGGACCAGGAGAAGAAGAAGGGAGACCAGAGACCATTAACAGAAGAACTGAAGACTAAGCCCAGAGACAAGACCCAGACCAGGAGGACAAGAACTGAATGAGACCAGAGACTAGAGACCACAAGGAGAAGAACAGAAGACCAAAGCCAGACCAAGGACCAAAAGTGAACCAGAGACCATTTGCTTTGTCTTTCAGGAAGTGTGTCATCACAGAACTTGGAAACCAAAATTAGACAACTGAAGAATAGTCTTTATCCCTTTATCCAACATCTGAACTATTGCAGAATTATGTGGAGGAGCCATGCAAGTCACAATTTGACATTTTTGGAAAGTGATCAATGGCCGTGCAAGGGTTTTCTCCATTTCCTGCTCTTAATAGATTTGGGAAGACTCATCTTTTCTTCTGAGTTGAAGTTAATCTTGCTTCTATTATTACCTTGATACTCCCCCTCTTTCTAAAAAGCTGTAAATGTTGTAAAGCTGTTTAATTTTAATACTTTGATTGAATGCTAAGAGAGTATAGTGCACTTATTTGATATATATTAACTTAGTATTATTAGTTGTTGACTTTAACGTTGTTTTTCTTTGCAATTAGCACTTCCTCCAGTAGGTGTCACCAGAGCATCCTCCATCTAATGTATGTACAGCATAGACTATTTTAGGAGTGGACAATCCAAGTGTGACATCACCATAGTGTTAGCCTTAATGCGGAAGAGGTTGATTTGTACATAAGCTAGCTGGAGCATGTTTCCTTATATGGGCATTTGTTCCAAGGCATAGAAAGTATTATATTATCTGGATGGTGTCGCAGCCTCAGTGTTTACTGAAACGGAACTTACCGCTTTCACAAAGGAGGTTTCTATGGGGATTTTAGTGTCTCTTGTCAAATCTATGTTTTTTTTTATGAATCCAGGCAAATATCTAAAGTCGTTATCACAACATAAACACTAGGATCACAGAAAGCGCTAAACCACAGGGTTTTTTTTAAATCCCAAAATAGTGAGTGTGACACAAATGGTTACTGAGCTAGTTTACATGTGGGTCAATAGGAGCCAGAGAGAGTTGGAGCCAAACTTCATCCATGAGCACTTTCCTACTGGGCTTCATGGAGCTAGCGGATTAGCATTGTCCTTCTGTATACAGTCAATGATTTACAAACGCAACATGTCCATACGGTCACCTTGGGGAGTGTCATTGTTGTCAGCTTTGATGCTAAGCTATTTGCTAGTATAACATGTTAGTTTTAGTCATGTCTTCTATACTTTCTCTGCTTTTATTTTTATTCTCAAATGTCATATATTTGTTTTTGCTGACGTCACTTGACACTTGGCATCGTTGACTTCACACTTGGACTTGAAAATGCTCGATAGGAGACGGTGCAGTACCTCAACACATTGAAATGTTTACAGTCAGTTTATAAAAAGAAAATGCATTTATTGTCCTTAGATAGACATAATCCTTCTAGATATAATTGAATATAAATAATAATTTTAATATTGATTCAAATTTTGTATAAAAGATGTTTCAATAAACTGACTGTGTGGTTTCATGTGTTTTTTTATTTAGCGCACAATACTAGACATGCAGTACTGTATATCAGGAGTGGCCTGACCAAGTGTGACATCACCATAGTGTTAGCCATAATGCGGAAGAGGCCGATTTGAACATAAGCTAGCTGAAGCTAATTTCCTTATTGGAGCAAAACTTTGTCTATGAGCACTTTCCTATTGGAGTTCACTTAGCTAGTAGGTAAGTATTGACAATTTAAAAACAGACCATTTATAAACTGGTCCATAGTCTCTCTCTCTGAATTTCTCTCGTCTCTCTCTCTTGTCTCTCTTTGGTCCGTCTCTGGTCTGGCTTCTCTCTGGTCTCTCTCTCTCTCTCTCTGACCTCTCTGGTCTTGATCTAAAGCTGATCTCAAGCTGATCTCTCTGCTCTCTTTATCTCTGGTATTATAATTGATCCATCATGGTCCCTCTCTGGTCTCTCTCTGGTCCCTCTCTGGTCTCTCTCTGGTCCCTCTCAGGTCTCTATCGCTGGCCACTTCGTACAAAACCTGAAAACCTACATTGTTGTCCCTCCTCTCCACAGAAATGACTTCTAACTATTGCACTTGTCTGTGTATGGAACAGTTTAAAGTCATATCTTGGAACTTTTCTGGAATTTCAACAACATTTGTTATGGACACAAGCAAAGTTACGTAGTGTAGCTTTAACAAAAGAGTAAGCAAATTTGTTCCCAGACAAAGACTTCATAAACTACTGGTGTGGTCTCTCAAGAACGTCCCCTGAAGTCATCAGCAGAAATCCACTTCCTTCCGTTTGCTCTCACAGGAAACTCTAACTGCTGCTCCAGGAGAAAAGAGAAAAAACTAAAGGGACGGAGACACCGAGAGGAGACTGGACCTGAGCAGAGAAAAGAGAGACATCATAATAGTAATATAAGAAAAACAACATAAATGTTTGTGTTGTTTTATATATGTTGTACTTAGCAGTGACTCTAAACTTGAACGGTGTCTGGACCATACACTGTATATAGATGCTAAGCTGCTAGCTCAATGAAACGCAATAGGGAAGTGCTCATGGATGAAGTCTGGCTCCAAAGCACTCTGGCTCCTTGTGACTTACATGTAAAAGTAAACTCCTCAAGCTCAGTAACCATTTGTCACACTCACTATTTTGGGCTTGAATCTGTGGTTTAGCACTCTGTAATCATGGTGTATATATTGTGATTTTGTACATGAGCCATACCAGGATGGACCAATAAGATGCCTTCATTTGCGGATGAAACTCCAACTAGCCTTAGCATCTCATGTTTCGGCACAAAGCCAATGCTGTCGGAACAAATGCCCATACAAGGAAATGTGCTCCAGCTAGCTTATGTTCAAATCACCTTCTTCTGCATTAAGCCTTACACTATGGTGATCTCACACTGGGTCAGTCCAAAGCTAATATACAGTCTACATTCCTTCGCAAATGAAGGCATCTGATTGGTCCATCCTTATATGGCTCATATGTCTGGATTTACAAAGAAAATCTCACAATATAAACAATAGGATCACAGAATTTTTGAACCAAAATGGTGAGTGTGACACAAATTGTTTCTGAGCTAAAGGGAGTTTACTTGAACATGTAAGTCAAAAGGAGCCAGAGAGATTTGGAAGCAGAAATCCGTCTTTATATTGGGCTTCATTGAGGTCGCAGGTTAACATTGTCCCTCTATATATGCTGTATGATTTGGTATTTAGAGTATCTGAGCTTTATCATTTACACATACAGTAGTTTCATAAATGGAGCAGTTCAAGGGAAATGGGGATAAGATTAGGGTTTATCGACAAGACCAGAGGAAACACAATGTTTCTGGGTGGGAGATAACAGAGCGTGACCTCGCTTTATATCAGGTCTATCATTCTGGTGGAAGTCAGACACGTGTTAACCCACTTTGAAAATCTCACTTAGATTGCTTGTATCTGTTCCCAAGGTCTTTAGTTGTTTTTTTCTGACAATGGGATTTTAATTAATAAGGACCTTTGTGCAAAACAGAGAGTGATCAGACCAGAGAGAGAGACCAGAGAGAGACCAGAGAGAAACCAGAGAGAGTGACCAGAGAGGGAAAGATGAGAGAGACCACAGATGAAGAGAGGGAGAGAGAGAGTGACCATAGAGGGACCAGAGAAAGAGAGATACCAGAGGGAGAGAGAGAGTGACCATAGAGGGACCAGAGAAAGAGAGATACCAGAGGGAGAGAGAGAGAGAAAGAGAGAGATTGACCAGAAAGAGACCAGAGAGAAAGAGCAGAGAGAGAGAGACCAGAGCGAGACCACAGAGAGAGAGAGAGTGACCAGAAAGAGAGACCAGAGAGAAACCAGAGAGAGAAACCAGAGAGAAACCAGAGAGAGAAACCAGAGAGAAACCAGAGAGAGTGACCAGAGAGGGAAAGATGAGAGAGACCACAGATGAAGAGAGGGAGAGAGAGAGTGACCATAGAGGGACCAGAGAAAGAGAGATACCAGAGGGAGAGAGAGAGTGACCATAGAGGGACCAGAGAAAGAGAGATACCAGAGAGAGAGAGAGAGAAAGAGAGAGATTGACCAGAAAGAGACCAGAGAGAAAGAGCAGAGAGAGAGAGACCAGAGCGAGACCACAGAGAGAGAGAGAGTGACCAGAAATTGAGACCAGAGAGAAACCAGAGAGAGAAACCAGAGAGAAACCAGAGAGAGTGACCAGAGAGGGAAAGATGAGAGAGACCACAGATGAAGAGAGGGAGAGAGAGAGTGACCATAGAGGGACCAGAGAGAGAGAGATACCAGAGGGAGGGAGAGAGAAAAAGAGAGAGAGAGAGATTGACCAGAAAGAGACCAGAGAGAAAGAGCAGAGAGAGAGAGAGACCAGAGAGACAGACCAGAGAGAAACCACAGAGAGAGAGAGTGACCAGAAAGAGAGACCAGAGAGAGAGACCAGAGAGAAACCAGAGAGAGAGGAAGTGACCAGAGAGAGACAAGAGAGATCACTAGTTTTCAAATGCATGCAATTCTGGCCTCCATCACATCACATTAGATCAGCTTTTTCAGACAGTTTTTTCAGACAAAAAAGTGAAAAAGAGAGGCCACCCTCACTCAGCCCAACGCGTCGAATCTACTTAAATTTGCTTTGTTGTGGAATACAACTGAACCAAGCAAACCCAGCTGTGAGTGTGGCTGACAGATGGTCATTGATCCGAACTATAACAAGATTAAACAACTTTACGACTCATTCAACATAAAAAACATTCAGAAGCTTAACCGCCCAAAGCTATAGTTTACAAGTGTCTTTGAAGGCAGCAGCAGACGCAAGTAGTTTGGCTTTTATGCTAAAACAAGAACACATGTGACGCTCATCTTTGAGTAAATCTACAGTTTTAAAAGAATTCAATCACCTTCTGTGACATTGTTTGTGTCACACTCATCATTCTGGGCAAAAAATAAATAAATCTAATCCCCCTCTCTAATATCTCTGGTCTCTCTCTCTCTGTGGTGTGTCTCTGGTCTCTCTTACATGCATGTGAAAACTAGTGATTTACATGTTATGAGATCGAGGAACTATGACTGTGGCTTTAAAAACATGTACCCCAGCTTTTAGCAAGTGGTCAGTATGAAACAGTTTATTCAGTGTATTTTAATGGAACAGGTCATACACAAGGCAATACGTTTTAAACAAGGTAAGAAACATAAATAATCACAGTGCAAAGATACAATCCTTCAGCCAAATGGATTTTCAAAAAGGCTGTTCCAAAATGTAGCTTCATAAATCTGAAACATACCCCATGGTGTCTGACTCCCTGACTGTGGGCACCAGCAGGAGGGCAGTGTCTGTGCTCTTCAGAGTCCCAGCCAGTCCCTGAGCAGAGTCCAAGGTGGTTCTTATGGCACAAACATGTCACAGATGTACTACTTTGGTGCAAGTCATGGACAGACTTCACAAGCAGAAATGTCATCGTTGTCATCACAAATTACAGAGCAGTTGGAATGAGGAGCATGCAGCACAAGATAAGTATATAATAATAACAATAATACTATACTTATACTACACTACTATACACAATACAATCTGTAACTTTAGCTTAATAAAGAAGCAAGAACAAAATCTCTCTATCTTTAGCATAATAAAAATAACGTTAAAAATACTGTATATTTTAGTGCAAGAAATATTCAGTTGTATGTATACATCTGTGCATTTTAGCAGCATGAGGATATGGGACAAAGTGGCTAAATAAAGTGACAGTGGACACATGTGGTTTGATATTTTGTGGACTTGAATGTTGAATTATTATTGTTAATGTAAATAATAATAATAAGAAGAAGAATATTTAGATAAGAATATCATATTTTAGACACTTTTTTTTTATTTCCACCGACATATTAATACATAAGTAGTTATACACTTCTTTCATAACTACAGTATTGACCATAAATAATCCATGGCCAAAAAACTGCTAGGACTCAGCGCAGAAGCACAATTCCACATAACTTCAAACCATGTGCGTCTCGTTACAATCCCACAGATCCAGCCCACGCCCATAAACACACCGCGAATTCTCTCCGCCCATGCGCTCGTTCCGAATTCCTCCAGTCCTTGAACGCACCACAGTCAACCACAGCCTCTTGGCACAGCGCGTCGGCTCCTCTCACTCCTCCCTAAAGAACTGCCCTTTCCCCCCGCTTCACTCTTGGAAACACAGCGCTGTCATCGCCACATCCAGCCTCAGAACGCACGTCTGCAGCACTGCGAGTCTGTTCTGATTTTAATTTTGTTGGAAAAGTCCGTGGATTTATTGCAAAGTCTTCGTCGGGAGAAGCGCCTTCTGGACCTGGGGTGAGCGAACATGTCTTTTTCTAACTTTTACGCACGCCTTGATCCGCTCTCACTGTGGTCTACGCGCCTCAAAAACACGTCGACTGGTTGGGATTGTGTCCGAATGTGACAAACAATGCACTTTGGCTGGTTCTTTTCAGCCCGACGGTCCAGCAGCTTCCATCGCGTCAGTAGAAAAAGCTCTTTCTCTCTCGCTTTTTACGCATTGATTTTGGAACAATGTGTCAGCTGGGTTTGTGTGCACGTGTTCTTTTCTATGGAGATGCTGCGGAGTGATATTTTGCCAGTGTTTTGAACTGTCATCACAGACGAATAAGGAATGTGTTTGCTTTGCTTTTATCTGTTCATTTCATGGCCTGCTACAAACAGCCTATCATTTGCACGCTGACAGGAATGACTTTTCCCGCTTTTCACTGGGATTGTCCTGAAATAGACTCAGGAAGTGAATCAAACCTGGGGAATTGTGTTTGTGTTTATATTTCTATATTTGGGCATTTAGTTCTATCATGTTTTGTTTGCATTTGCAGATCAGTGTAGGCTATAATGTGCAATTGAAATTATTTGCAGTGCATGACTTTACAAAAGTCATGAATTCGCCAACAACAGATCCAAGAATCAAACAATTTAAACACAGCAGGAAATACAATTATGGCAAATGCATAGAAGCCATTGGTCCAATAGGGAGCAGGATGACCACTGTCCAGAAATCTGAGGCTGTAGACCCAGGACTGAGGCTGTAAACTGAGGCTGTAGACCCAGGACTGAGGCTGTAGACCCAGGACTGAGGCTGTAGATCAGATGCAGTAGTATTTGGATCCATCCACAAATCTATCCCTTTAAAATCTTACGACTATAGTTGCAAAAGTCTAGGGTTCAACATAAGCAGAAGATCTGGTTTAACATATACAGTATTTGAACATTGAACCAAAATAAGTTTTCAGGGCTGTAAAGAGCATTTCATTCATCCATTTTCTTCCGCTTTATCCGTTGGTCACGGGGCTGCAGTCTGAGCAGAGACGCCTTGACTTCTTCCTTCTCCGCACAGTCTTCCTCTAGTTGGTGTCCCTCCAGTGGGACATGCCAGAAAGCATCCCAAACAGATGCCTCTTCAGGTGGAGAAGCAGCGGCTCTACTGAGCCCCTCACCCTCTCATAAGGGAGCTCCACTCTGCAAAGGAAACTCATGTGGGCCGCTTGTATCCGCAATATTGTACTTTCGGTCATTAACCAAAGCTCATGACCGCAGTGGTGAGGGAGGGAACGTAGAGCTCTGACTGCAGATGCTGCTCCCTCCTTTCCCTCATGGAAAAGAAGACCCAGAGACAAACAAATGACCATTGATGTATAATTTTAAAGTTATTTTGGATAACTACGCAACTTTGAGGGTCTATTTTCTGATTGGCAATAAATAACATCTCAAAGTGAGCAGCAACTCACAGCATTCAAGCAGAAATATCAGAAAAATGCAAAAATATATATATATATATATTTATATTTCCCAACATCATGTTTTCATTGGACGGAACGGAAGGAACTCACAGCAACAGTTTGCGATTCAAAGAAACACTAAAGCCCGCTCCTAACAGACCTCTGAAACTAAGCAGAGTAGAGGGTTAGTAGTATACTGCACTGCATCAACATTAGAATGAGTTTGTTGTGGTTGTGTGTGTGAATAGTTGGAGGTGGTGGGAGGGGCTGATGGCACAGACTGGTTGCCTCATTTCTGTCGGTGTGCCCCAGAGCAGCTGTGGCTACAATAGTCTATCACCACCGTGTATGGAGTGAGTAAAGCTGTAAAACCAGTGCGTTATTATTTGACAAAGATTATGAAGGAATTGCAAAGCTCGACTTCACTGGAAACATTTAAACACCATTTCAAATCTGTTTAATCATTTTAGTGACTGCAGAGAAAGAGGCGGAACTCTCCACTATGACTCATGCACCAGTCTGACCACAGGTTGTTAAAGTCCTGCTGCTGAACTGGGAAATTATAAACCATACAAGGTCAAGTCTTTTGCATGAGGAGCATTTTAATGTAATTATTTATATGGATCAGTTCAAAGCTCTGTAATCAGCCGTCTGCCTCAGTCCAACCCTGGATGGACGTTGGGTTTGGCGTTGGGCCCAGGCGATGTGGCCAAAAAGTATATCACAATATTGTTGTAATTCATCACTAGAAAAATCTTCAAAACTGCACAACTTTATCCATCCATCCATCTTCTTCCCCTTAATCCATTTCTGGGACGGGGGGGGGGGGGGGGGGGGGGGCAGTCAGAGCTGCACCCAGTTCACAGAGCACCAGCCCCTCACTGATCCTCCTGCAGGTGGTGAGTCCACAGGAGCTGAGATCTTCCAGCGGGGGCTTCAGGCAAAGTGGGGTTAAGTGTCTTGCCCAAGGACACAACGACAGCAGTCATCAGTGCACAACTTTTATAAAAAAGAAAATATTTTTCAATAGATCCATCTTATTGCTGTCACTTTGCTTCTATCACTAGTTTTCTTGTATTTTTGGCCTCACATCACATCTTTGGATCAGCTTTTATCAAACAAAAGGTGAAACAAACAGGACACCCTCACTCAGCCAATCAGCTCTCAGTAAAAGAGAACATGTTTTCTATCATGGACATTGCATGGTGTGTCTGATACATTCACAAAATGTTGTACTTACTCTACTTAACTCTGTTGGACAAACTGTATTTATGAAATAACAACAATACTGATTAGGGTTGCACCCCTCTCCTTTCACTCCTCTTTTCTCTCTCCCTCTCTCTCTGATTCTCTCTCTCCTGTTCTTCACTAGAGCACATACACACAAATGCAATTGCACTTTTACTGTCTGTCCTCACCCCTATACCAGTATTACCACCAACTGTATTAAATGGCCCAGCCCTGTTTTTATTAAATCTGTGTAAATTCCCTGTTGAGATAAACCCTTCCCTGCTGAACCTGTGGAAACCCTTTCTTCAGGATCCCACAGCGTAATGACACGTTTAGGATGTTTCCCGCTGCTCCACCTCAAGTCTAAAAATACATGTTTTGTCTTTTTCTGGGACTCTGAGTCTCAGTCGTGGTCAGTGACACACCCAGAGGCCACGCCCCTCTGAGCTGAACAGAGGCAGTTATTTAGAACATGTGCATTGTCACAGTTTTTACCACAAAACTTAAAATATATGTGTAGATTATAAGACTAGGGCTCCGACATTTATGAAACGACTAGAACTCCCAGAGCCGTCATTTTGACTGTTCCCATTCAAACCAATGGAATTCAGAGAAATTGCCTCAATAAATGTTATGTTTGCTTCCAGATTTAATAAAAGTCTATAAATAATAATCTAGAAATAAACTACATAAAGAGACATGAAAAAATCTGACATTATGAAGACTCTGGGAGTTTTTGTGTTTAAGCCTTTATGTCATTTAAACATTTTTTTTTTTAGTTAAGTTTATTCTATGATCATGTAGATTATCCAATCAGGGAGCAGTATGAGGCTCTTTTGGGGTTGCCAGGTTGTTGTGTTATTCTTGACAGGGCCAAGACCAGCTACATTTTACCCAAGTTACAGGAGTAGAGCTGCAGCTTGCGAATAATTTAGTAATCTATCGATATATCCCTAACGAGTAATCAAATAAAGTATATTTTTCCTTGATTAAGGCTTGATTCTAAATCAACAATATGAAATAATAAACCACTCAATAATATTATTTGATACATCATCCATCTGCACCTGCGGACTGCCCTGCCTGTCCGGCCTTGTGGGCTGCACCCCCTCCCTGCCTGGAGCTGCTTCCGTCCTACACTGCATCTGTCCTCGTTCTACCACCGCTGGTCCTCGTTCTGTAGCTTCGGTCCTGGATCTGTAGCTCGTCCGTCCGTGTGGAGCGGATCCCTCAACGTGGATCTCCCCGTGGTGTCTCACTTTTCTCCCACTGGGTTTTAGAGTTTTTCCTTGCCGATGCAGGAGGGTCTGTTGCACAGTTAGTGCCTAACAAAAAGGACTGTGGTGATGATCCAGGACACTTTAACATTCTACAACATTTATGCACATTTATCAAACTCCCTGTGGACCAATACATATGTGTTCTATATTTTTGTGTTTGATTTGTTTGATTCTCTGATCTGTGTTGGAAATTTCAACGCTTAAATCCTCTGAGATGACTACTGTTGTAGGGCTGGGCGATTAATCGATTTTTAATCATTAATTCGAGTTTTACATTTAGGGCGATTTCTTTTTTTTTATATTTGATTTTTATTTTCTCCATTGCAGAACTACAGCGCTAACGCGCTAACCGCGGGTCTATGGTGTTGAGCAGTCATTTTGAAGCTAACCTAATGCTAACAGTCTCCCTCTGGCCTGATGCTCGCTCTCACAGTTGGTGCTGTTGCAATAACACTTCAAACGTTCAAGAATCAGACTTTATTTAATCGCCAGAACACACACACACACGCAGGCTCCGGTCGCTATGTTCGTACGCCATGTTCGTGTACGCCACATCTTTCACGCTCTCTCACGCTCGTTATTCCAAAGCGCACTCCCGTGTCCGTGGCACGCACACACTCGTGTCCCACTGAGCCGCTGCACTTTGGGGAAAGACACGTCTCACACATTGTTCTCATTGCTCTGATACAAACAACGTGTTCCCCGCTGTCTGTTAGCTACAGTAGCTGCTACAGTAGCTGCTACAGTAGCTGCTACAGTAGCTGTTAGCTACAGTAGCTGCTACAGTAGCTGTTAGCTACAGTAGCTGCTACAGTAGCTGTTAGCTACAGCATCAGAATGTAAACAGGAAGCTCGCACAATGCGGGAGTCACTGAAGTTAGTATTAGCGCCACCAGCTGGACCGAGCGTTGTACTACAGCACAGTTACTCAGGCACAGTTGAAAGAACAAGCATGAAAACCCGAGGAGGCTTTTGGAAAAGACTGTTACAACATTTCTATTTTGAGTAATCAGTTTTAAAAATGTGATATTTCATGTAAATAATGCATGTGTTTAATAGGATTGATATATTTGCGATGGGCCTTGTTTGTGTGATTTAAGTTATTTTGAAGGTGCATAGTGTCATTGTAAGTGAAGTTATTATAAAACTGTTAAGCTACATTTTCACTGTTTACAATGGCAGAGCCATCTCGTTTACAAGCATGTTTTAAGGCTTAATTCCTGTTACACTTATGCTCCATGGGGATTTAGATTGAACTGCATAAAGGAAAATCTATTTCTTTGTCAGTTGTAGTTTGTTTTTAAATAGAAAAAAATAAATCGATTAAAATCAAAAATCGGATTTGGTGTGAAAAAATCGGAGATTTTTTTTTTTTGCCATATCGCCCAGCCCTATACTGTTGTGATTTAGGACCATACAAGAATATGATGCTTAAGTTAGAGATCTACAGAGTCCTTGTCCATTTATCTTGTGTTACTCATTCTTACTGTTCTGTAACGGATGATGCAATACTGAACCTTTTCTGCTTTGTCACTGCATTTACAAATGAAATGCTAATTGAAGGCAACAAGCAGTAACATTGTGAGGTTTTGACCATACTGTTTTATTATAATCCTCAACATTTATTTTACTAAAACAACTTTTGTGTTACTTTGTCTCAAGTTGTCCCTCAATCGATGCTTTCTCGACTGGTGCTACAGCGTACAACAAGTGCTATTGTGGAATGCTAGCTACTGCCGCATTTACCTTTTTGATTTTAGCATGTCAGCAAAAAAAATTTACACTCTCAATTGAAGTGAGGACCGGCAATCTGTGACGTAAACACTGTGAGCAAAGAATACGTGCAAAAGTGAGCTTTGACTACAATTTGTTAAACAAGACAATCCTGCAAATATACAGTACTATACTTGAGGCAGCGGTACTTATACGAATGTTTTTTTTTACTGGAGGAATCGTTTCAGCTCTATACAGGAGACCTTTGAGATCTTTAGAACCTGGTTTCAAAGAACCTCTCTCTCACTGGTCTCTTTCTCTTCCAGGAATTGCTTTTTGTCAATGTTCTTCTCAGTTTTAAAATTCCCCACATCAATAAAATGTATTTTAAAGCTGATCACTTGTCTGTACACACCGACACACACACACACACATTCACACACTCACACACACCGACACACATTCACAGCCCAGTTCAACAAACGCAATGTTTTAATAGAATAAATAGAATTATCTAAGCTCAGACACAGGCTGAATGATCGTATACACTGTTCCTTTGGTGAAAGCTGCTCTTCAGTTTTGCAGCTGCTTAAGAAACATGCAGGAAGCTGAAGTGTGTCCCCAACGGCTCCAAGCGGAAAAAGTGATAAATCGCAAAGAGAGAAAACTAGTTTCAGCTGCTCAGACTTCACTGTGTTGTAAACCACGGCCCAGAATTCTCTGAGCTGTTCAACGCTGCTGTAGACTTTGGTTGTAGACTTTGGTTACAATAACATTACAACAGTATTCAAGGAATATTCCATGAACATTTTTGTTGTTTTTTGAAAATTTTACTCCTCCCTCTGGTGGTGGCATGGGGAACTACAGACGGAAAGCAATATGTATTAATTTACTTGTTTTTTAAGACATCCTCTCTACTTAAAGTTCTATTCCATGCTTTAAAACATGACATTATTCAAGTAGTACTAGAATTTAATATGCTGCGATCCAGAATATATAACTACAATTTGTGTTTATAATATTTTGGGTGTTCATTTTGACATGTTCAGATGAATTATGTTAAAAGAACGGCTTTGAAGTGGCACCTTTTCACTTCCGCATAGAAACGCTAGGGGGCGCCAAAATGGCGGCGATGACGTAGGAGAATGACCTCTCACAGCAGCGGACAGCAGTCTGGGCTGAATCTGTAGGAGGTTTCACTGTCATCTGAACAAGGTATAAACATATTTTCATCAGTTTTGTACATAATAATGTGCAACTCTTTTAACCTTTTAGCCTTATTTGTGAGATTCAAGCTAATGAGTGTTGGGCAATATTAGTTTTTACATTATGCCAGTCTCACTTTGGTTGCCTTAGATTTATTTACCACAATGTACATTGTAATATTCATAAATGCTAATCAAAATAACTTGAATTGAATATTTTACTTTTATGAACAAAAACATGCAGAAGTTGAAAACATAGACTACATGTGATGCAATCATTGATAAAAATGCTAATTAAACCGTTAATAGGTGTTAGCATTTATGGATATTACAATGTGCATTGTGGTAAATAAATCTAAGGCAACCAAAGTGAGACTGGCATAATGTAAAAACGAATATTAGCCTTGTTAGCTAACTCTATTTGATATCATAAAACATGCTAACTTGCCCAACACTAATTAGCTTGAATCTCACAAATAAAGCTAAAAGGTTAAAAGAGTTGCACACTATTATGCACAAAACGGATGAAAATATGTTTATGAATGCGTGTGTGTAAATGTAAGCTCCAATGTAGTTCTGACCCGCGCCAGTGTGCAACTTTGACGGTAACAGAGGGGAGAGATGATGCGTGTGGATGTTGCGTATGGAGAGGGGGAAAGTGTGTGTGTGTGTGCATATATGGCGTGTGCGGCATGAGTCGTCCCGGAGTTTACTAATACATGGGCGCACACAGCTACATACGGACGTGCTCGTCACATCGTGCAAATAGGGCTTAAAATAGCGTTATTAAGAGACCTCCCCTCTCCCCCTTTTCTCTTTTTAACCGACAGCTTTGACCGGTTAACGCTGTGACGGTCAACCACCGGTTAAACAGTCACCGATTTACATCCCTAATCTGAACATGTCAAAATAAACACATATTGTAGTTACATATTCTGGATAGCAGCATGTTAAATTGTAGTACTACTTTAAGTAAATGCTCTCCATGAGGCCAAAAACAATGCATCATATTTCTTCATATTTGTGATACTAAACTAAACCAGGTCTAGAGAGAAGAGAGGGGCGGGAGACGTAGACCGGAGAGAGGGGCGGGAGACGTAGACCGGAGAGAGGGGCGGGAGACGTAGACCGGAGAGAGGGGCGGGAGACGTAGACCGGAGAGAGGGGCGGGAGGAGACCGGAGAGAGGGGCGGGAGACGTAGACCGGAGAGAGGGGCGGGAAACCGGAGGGATTCTTGATACTTTTGACCTTAACTTCCCCAGGTCTGAGATCTGAGAAGAACAAATGCATTCTGTGTTTAAATCCCCACAGTCTCAGTATCAGCGAACAGAGCTGGCAACTCGGAAACATAGAGGCTCCAGTATCCAATCTGGCATCCCTGGAATTCAAACATGTTAGATAGAGATAGTGCAGCTTCGTGACAAATTGGTGATAACTTGTATTCGTCTTTAATGCAAAGCCAAAACATATCCATAATTTGAGAGTAGAGTAGAGTAGAGTAGAGTAGAGTAGAGTAGAGTAGAGTAGAGTAGAGTAGAGTAGAGTAGAGTAGAGTAGAGTAGAGTAGAGTAGAGTAGAGTAGAGTAGAGTAGAGTAGAGTAGAGTAGAGTAGAGTAGAGTAGTATTTATCTTGATTTGACAATATTTTCCCTGTAACTGGTAAGATAGTTTATAGCTAATTTCTGAAAGTCTTGGAATGATCCACATGAGCTGGCACAAAAGCTCTCATCTTCTCTCAGCACATATCAACTATGTTCTCTCTCTGGTCTCTGTGGTCTCTCACTTTCTGTCTCTGGTCTCTCTTTCTGGTCTATTTCTCTTTCTCTCTGGTCTCTGGTCCCTCTCTTTCCTCTCCCTCTGGTCTCTCTCTTGGCATAAATGTGTCTACAATATTTAAGACAGTGTTCACTACGTCACTACGCTTCTTAAGCCTGAAAGTCTTTTTCTCTGGGGCATTCTTCTAACTGCCCGTGTGTATTTAGGCTGCAGTACCGCGGGTGGCCTCTAGTCACTACGACGACCACTGCTCCTCCTGACGTAAGCCTAAGTGGCATCAGGATGGATCGAATGCAGAGGATGAATTGCCCTACGGAGATTAATATAGTGCACCTTTTACCTTTTAGTCCTTGTGTATTTAAGCTGCAGTACTGCACGTGACCTCTAGTCTATGTGGAGACTGTTTAAGCAGCCACACCTGCCACATAATATCACATATCCATGGTCTAATGACTTTCAAAGGTCTGGGAAATGGATAATTATTGAAGTTGTACTGGAACCTGCCCAAAATATTACCAGTTTGTCACCAGAATAGAGGACGTTTCTGGACTTTCCATTTACATACTCTGTTCTTGTGTTAAAACTGTAAAAATGCACTCAGATTTAGGAGAAATACTGAAGATAATGGTGGCTACACATACAGTGAATCCTCTTTTGTAAGTGCAGTTTGCTATGGTCATCCACACTGGTATGAAACTACAGTATGTATCTGTTATGTAACTGGTATGTAGCGGGTGAATGACTGGATGTAACTGGGACGTATTTGGCCTGAATTCCTGATGCGTCACAAGAGGATCCTGGAAACACCACTTCTGTTTTCCAGTCGAGAGGAATTTAAATGAATAGAGCTGCATCGAAAAAGGGACAAAATAAGTAATTTGTATCTATATTGGGGCTCTGTTAAACCAGCCCTTCTTGTGGTTTCTGGCAGAGTATGATTGAAAAAACTGTGTTGTATTGTTCGAAGTCACTCAAATCTAAATTGCTCTGTGACGACGACTCGTACAGTGACAAACTTTGACTCTAAGTGACTGCTGCACGTCCCGTACACAGATACTGATTCTGTTAAAAACATTATTACCTCATTGACTGCCATTGACGTATTTGTCTGAGACCGGTGATTTCTGTCAAACTCTCCTCTATTCGACTGGGGATTACACGAGAATAAAACTAGCTAGAAACAAACTTATTTTTGCTGATGAAAGTAGACATTCGACTCTTTCAGAATCTGGTTTCATATTTCACATAGTCATAGCACACATTTTTCTGTCAGTCTTGAAAATCAGTGAAATCATCAACAACGGCCAGCAGTCAATGAGTTAAAAACGCTGTACAGGGGCTGGTGTCAGTAGTGGGGTGGAGCCAGCGCTAAAGTCACTGACGTTCGCAGTGAGCAGCAGGATTACTGTTGAATTCAATTTATTTTTCTATAGCCCTAAATCACAACAGCGGTTATCTCCAGAGGATTTTACAAAGCTGTCTATTCGCCAACACAGATCAGAGAATAAAACCATTCAAACACGGGAAATGCAATGATGAAAAAGCATAGAGCCATTGGTTCGTACAGTAAGGGGCAGTTGACCAATGATCATGAGAGGAAAACTAACCGTATCAGGACAGGGAAGTCACCATGACATAGGAATGCATCACGCTTTCCAAAAATTTACTTTATGAAACACAAGCGGAAAGCTAGGCCCACAACAAGGATCTCTCGGACATCTGTCTTATGTGCGTCTCCCAGGAGGAACAGCACATGCACTTGAGGCACTACCCTATCTATAACTAACTAACCCGTATGAAGCTGCCCCTGCTCTGCTTCCGAGACCTGAGAAGAGGCTTTTTCCTGCAGGTGTGGTCACAAAAGAGATGTATCCATGTCAATAATACACCAGGACCCAAAAGCTGAAATGTTATGCACCAAACGTTTCCTTATCAACACATTCAGAAGCTCTTTCTTTGTCCACTGTGGATGAGTTTCATGGTCCGTAACATGGATAGTCGACATGCATACACATTCATCAGAGGAATAGTCTCTGTTTGTTGATGGTATAGTCTGCCTGCTCTGTAGTAACTCTGTGTTTAAATATTAACCAGACTTTGTAGAGTTTGAGTCTGAAACCAGCAGAATGTTCAGTGTTATCTACAGCAGATAAACGTCACTAAGTTAGTATCAGCGTCACGTCTTTACTTTAGTATCCAGTATTGATTATTCCCTTTGATTCATCAAGTAATATATTAACCCTATTCAGTATATATGATTGGAACAGAGGGTGTATTTAAAAATGTCAAAGTTTCAGTGCTAAGACAGCGGTGTCCAACCTGAGGCTCGTGGCCCAAATGCAGCCCGCTGTGTTTGCGGCAGAGGGCCGTACAGCATGTGAGATGGGTTCCCGAGCGCTGTCACTACGACGACCACTGCTCCTGACTTAAGCCATAGCGGCATCAGGATGGGTCAAAAGCAGAGGATGAAATACCCCATGAAGATTAATAAAATGCAGCTTTACCTTATTATCGTTATAATTATAATACTAGGGTTAGAGGCTCCAGTCCTCACACACATATATTTTACATGCGTTATAAAAAATAATAGGTTTTATCATTCATGTTTGTTAGGGATGTACCGATCCAGATTTGTTGTACTCCGATCCGATTCCGATATTCTTAAATATTGTTTTGCCGATAGCGATCCGATACAATTTTTTTCTAATATTTTCAAAGCATTAAAATTTTTACCTGAATAAATACGTTTGTTGTGCCGGCAAACACACGTTAGCAGCCCTGTTTACAGTCACGGGGAATGAGGCTCGAGGAATATGTTCACAAGCAGTCTCCCCCATAGTTAGTCCTGGTGAAATCCTGGTTTAGTCCTGGTTTTTCTCCTGTTTTGTGTCCCCATGACGGCTCTGTGCGGCCGCTCTCTGACAGCCGCACGGAGGAAAAAGTTCATCTCTTGCTTTCGTCACATGCATCGGGTCTCTGTGTCCGCTGCTTCTGCCACACCGCACATGCTATGCCTGACACGGACATGCATAACCATTGACACGGCACTGAAAAACAATCTTTAGATCCATGCATTGTGCGGTTGTTGTTTTTGCATTTCCCAGAAAGTTTTGCGGTTCACGCTTGGCTGTGATGGGTCGAGAAGCCTATGCCTACATCCCCCAGAATGCCACGCGCCTCCGACTCGGCTTTACTTCCTGTGTTTTCGTCCTGTCTTTTCTAACTGATTGATATTAAACTTTCTATCGACCCCGTTTTCTATTGATATCGAAAACTTGTCTATTGCAATACATCTCGTTGTTGTCCCCCAGCCTTAGTTTTACATTGTAATTAGTTTACGGCAGCCGTAAAGCGTGAGCATGCTGAAAAGTGATGTAAATCGGCTTCATATTTACCAAATCCGATATTATCCGATCCTTACAAAATACCCATATCGGCCCCCGATACTGATACTGAATATTTGATCGGTACATCCCTATTGTGTGTATACCCACTGATGTCTGCTGCCATTGTGTCCTTGGGCAAGACTGTGGACTACCTGAGGATCAGTGAGGGGCTGGTGCTCCGTGTACTGGGCCACCCCCCAACCCAGAAATGGATTAAGGGGAAGAAGATGGATGGGTGTGTACATAATTAACATTTCAATATATTCACAATTTATCAGTGAATATAGAGAGACCTTTTTCGAACACTAACGGCAGGGAGACCCGCCCCCAGAGCCTCTCCTGATTGGATGCGATGCATTCCAACCCTTGATTGACAGCTGAGGCCACTCCCCATTGGTCTAACAAATCTCCTCCAGCAAATGTGGTGGTTTTGCCTAGGGGAGAGGCTGTTTTAAAAGTGTTTATTTGGAAATATACTTTATTTAGAGGTTACTACAGGATCATATGGTTATTAAAAAATAATTGTATTGTGTGTTGTATAAGAGAAATACTAAAGAGGTGGCAGAGATCACTTTTTAAGATCAGGTTTTGCAGCCAAAATGAGCAGTCTGAGAGATGTAGGTTACATTTTAGCTTTCTCTTATTCATGGTCTGTGTATTAGTGGTGTGATGTCACATGTCCACGTGTGCAGTGACTGTGGTTAAAGCAGCAGTTTGTCAGAACGGTGACTTGGTTCTCTGCGGTTTTCTAACTTTTATCATCCTTTCATTCACTTTGTCTGTAATTACACAGTTACATTCAAGTTGAGTTATTGTTACAGACTTACAAACAGTTCAATTATTTCCCTTTCACTGTTTGGTTATGTGATTTCTTTGAAAGTGGTTGTATAGAGCCTCGGATTAGAAGCCTCAGTCCAGTCCAGGCTGTAGATCTAGGACTGAGGCTGTAGATCCAGGACTGAGGCTGTAGATCCAGGACTGAGGCTGTAGATCCAGGACTGAGGCTGTAGATCCAGGACTGAGGCTGTAGATCCAGGACTGAGGCTGTAGATCCAGGACTGAGGCTGTAGATCCAGGACTGAGGCTGTAGATCCAGGACCAGTGTTGGGCACGTTACTTTGAAAAAGTAATTTGTTATAGTTACTAGTTACTTCTCCCAAAAAGAAGCTGAGTTATTAACTGAGTTACTCCACTATAAAAGTAGCTAGTTACCAGTAAAAGTAACTATTGCCTTACTTTTTTGTTTTGTTCTGGAACATAATGAGGCACTGACTTCAGCCCAATCAGATGTTTACATATATATCATATAAATCCACAGGACCTACAGAGCGGCTTCTTCACAATTTGTTTGGCTACAGCAGAATATGTTTCATGCTTGCATTTGTTTGCGCAGGCAACATGCAAAAGTATGAAAAAGCACATTTCAAAGTGTGTTATGGGCCTTTCCTTAAACATGACCTGCACAGACCAGTTCAGACCAGTTTCATGTTTAAGTCCAGATAATAGTTTGAGCGCAGATATGTAATCCTCAATTTGTAAATAAGTCCAGTGAATTTTAAAACAAAACAGGTGTCTCCTCCATAAACTCCCCTCGTGTTTCGCTGCAGCCGTCTCTCGGGTGCATCCAATTTCTAAAATTAACCTTTTTACCTTTCACTTCTCTTTCTCATCAGTCATATCATCATTGGAACATTACCTTAAGTGCATTTTAAATAATCTTAAAATGTGTTATATGTATGTTAGCCAAACCTGTAGCCGTCCTTAGCAGATGCAGAACAAGAAAGGAGCTTTCTGATGGAATCGGATGCAGCCGATTTCTGCGCTTACGTTGCAAGTACAAGCCGTGGTTGGGCGCGATTAAGACCCATATTTGTTTCAAAAACACAATTTATGACCGATCATCTCAACTTTAGACATGGTGATTGTAAAGTAAATATGTTTTAAATCAGCCAATAATTGCTGAGAGGTTTTCTCATCCTCCCTTCTCTCATGACAACACGCACACAAGTCCTATCATGAAGTTAAAAGAAATGTTCAATGTGAAACTTGAGTAACGGGGTGTCGGCAATGATAACGCCGTTATAGTTACAGTCAAAGTAATCAGTTAGTAACGGTGTCCAGGACTGAGGCTGTAGACCCAGGACTGAGGTTTTGGATCCAGGATTGATGGTTCAATCACAGTCAGATTTACTCTATACTTTACTTCACTCCAACCTCATCCTACTTTTTAGAGACTATAAAAATAGTCTATAGAATGAAAGACCAGGAGGTTTTTATTTTTCAGAACTAGCCGGACTTGTCAGACATGATCCACAGCAGTGCCACTAAACTGCCCCAGGACAGACGGGGCGTGGAGCTGTGTACACTGGCCTAGATCAAAGCAGAGCAAGCATTATACTGGTACTATGTTTGTGTGCGTGTGTGTCAGTGAGGTGTACAAGTCACAACAAGATGAAAGACATGCTGGGTTTTCAATAGCTTGTTTTTAACCATTGTGCTATCCTTGGGTAAAAATAGATATAGATGGATGGATACTTTATTGATCCCCGTAGGAGAAATTCAGGTGTCCAGTAGCAGCAAAAATAAAATGTATCATTCTAAAAAAACTAATAATAGTAATAATCAGCAATAGCCCTTTAGGTCACAGCGGCAGTGGTGGTGTAGCATCTGGGTGGAGCAGGACAGGTCACAAGGCGGAGTAGCCGCTTGGTTCGGACTATTCTGTTTTAGTCCAAAGAAAAAGGCTGACATTTTTTATTAGCTTTATTCAATAAGTTAGCATTCCTCCAGTGGATTTTCGCTTGATCCGCTTGGTTTGGACCATGAATCCTCTCTGCTCCGGTCTGGACCAGTGCAAAACCATGACCACTGAACTGCACCAACATCTCAGGTAGAAAAAAAGCAAGAAATAGACCAATGGCTCCTATGTTTTTTTATTATTATAGTTTGTGTGTTCAAACTGTGTGTTTGATTCTCTGATCTGTTGTTGGGGAATCGACAGCTTTGTAAAGTTCTTCCTGACAACCGCTGTAGTGATTTAGGGAAAAACACAAATGCATTGAATAAGTGCGGGTATCAAAGGGAGGTTTAAAGCCTCTGTTGTATATGAGAAGAGTAGCACTAATAATTACCAAATTTTCTCAAATGTTTCTCTCTGTATCTCCGTCTGTCTTCATCTGTCTCTTTCTCTCTCTAGTTACTCTCTGTCACTCTGATGATCTTGTTTTTGATCATGTATTGATAAACTCACTCCATCGCCAAACGCCGGTCTCTGTCACGTCAGGCTGGAAGAGATGGCATTGTTTGTTTATCACAGACCTGCGTCAGTCCCAGGTCCCACCACTAGAGGGCCACGTATGTTGGGAACTCTGAGCTGTGTCACTGCTGCAGGCTTCATGCTCTGAACCTCATTTCCTGTGCTAAAAAACAAAACAGAGGAATTTCACAGACTCCAGGCAAAAGACTGAGGCATAAGTCATGGACTCAAAGACCTAAATAATTCCTCTTTAATCAATAGAAAGTAAAACATGTGTGTCTCTGTCCCAAAGTTAGATAAACTTCCAGACAGAAAAGTGAGATTGAGAGGACCACTTCTCACTCAGCCAATCAGCTCTGACTCCAACAAGTTAACTAGTGTCTGTCGTCCAGTTAGTTGTTAAGGACCTCTTTGTTTGGCTACTGTTACACTGCTGTTTTATCTTTTGTTTTGTTTTGTTTTTGTAAGCTCTTGTATTAACCTGCATTCAAACCCTGCAGCTGCACAAAAAGTCTGAATCAGAGGCCGTTGAAATGCCTCATTCCTCTCTTCTCATGTTTACATTCTTGATAACAACCCCTCTGTGACATCACTTCCTGTCCGAGCCAAAGTCAATGAAGTCTTTGAGAGTTTCCTTGTTCATTGTCTGCACCAGCTTTTCTTTCAGTATGAAGAAAATGACAAAGGGTGCAAAGGTCTGGGGTCTCTGCAGAAGACCCCAAATTGTGTACAGCCCTAGATCACAACAGCAGTCGTTTCTTAGGTCAAAAGTCTTCTCTGATGCTCTGTGTGATGTTTTATATTTTTAAATGTCCTTCTGTCCTTGATTTTGGCTTGCCACAAGTATGAACCTACCAGCATTGCTCCTGATTTGCTGCTTGGTTGCTATGTTGTTGCTACCCCAAAAACGTAATGTATAGCAACTACCCAATTCAATGTATTTGTGGAAAGCTTAGTCACAACAGCAGTTGTCTCTGAGGACTTTATAAAGTTGGCAGAGCGGGTGATGTTATTAATGTGAGCGTGGAAAGACAGTGTGCTGTTGAGAAAGTAGATGTAGTAACATCTTTAGATCATATTGTTCAGACAGAAAAGTGACAGAGGCAAAATGCATGTGATCGAGCATAATGATACAACATCTCTGGAGTCCCTCTCTGGAGTCCCTCTCTGGAGTCCCTCTCTGGAGTCCCTCTCTGGAGTCCCTCTCTGGAGTCCCTCTCTGGAGTCCCTCTCTGGAGTCCCTCTCTGGAGTCCCTCTCTGGTGTCCCTCTCTGGACTCTCTGGTTTTGAGAGTGAGAGTCTAAAATTAAAGTTACACACTCAAATGTGTTTTTCAAAATGTGTACTGCAAAAATGTTTAAATCTTAGTTTAAACCTATTTTTTAAATATATTCTTTGATTCTCTTAACAATCCCAAATTTCCAGCACTAACGTGGGAAACTGGCTCCTCCTTCTCCTCCTCCTCATTGGGGTGTAACTATATTTAGATTATATTAGATAGTTTATTTTGAAAGGTGTTGAAATGAAGAAAATGTGTAATGATTCCAATCTGCATCTGGCTCAATCTCCTCCTCATTAGTGTGTAACTAGCTCCTCCTCCACATTATCCGCTCTGCGGTGTGTGACATCACTGCTCTGTTCTGTTTGTGCTAAAGGCCAAAGCCACACACGCATCTTCCCATCGCAGCTCTCTGGTCCAACATTCACACACAGTCTGTAAAGCAGGGGCCTCACTCGTTCATCTGGGGGCTGCAGGGCTACAGTATGTTTATCACGTGTTTGTGTGTGTGTGCAACATACGTATATATGAACATTAGATCAAACGGTGCACGCTATGACGCACACAAATTGATAAGCAATTACTGCACACGATATGTATTTTATATACAATGGGCAAAAAAGTATTTAATCAGCTACCAGTTGTGCAGCAAGTCCTCCCACTTAACAAGATGAGATGTTTCTAATGTTCATCATAGATGTAAGTAATCTTCATTTATACAGCGCCTTTCACAGACCAGAGTCAGAAATTTTTTTTCCATTGTTGTGGGCATTTGTCCTCTCACTCCAGAGATGGGAGCGGGGTCCACTCTTCAGGAGGGTGGGGCATACCAGACCTGTGCTACTTGTTTTTAGTGCCAGGTGAAACTGGAGCACCCACTACACATATACTGTACCCATGATAAGTATTTAGTCAAAAACAAAAGTCCATCTCATTACTACCTTTGTTGGCAATGACAGATATCAAACGTGTTCTGCAAGTCTTCACTAGATATTCACTGTTGCCGGTATTTTGGCCCATTCTTCTATGAGGTTTTCACTCAATCTTGCGATGGTTGGCCCCATTCATTCGTTGTTTTATACGAATCAATTGTCCTGGTCCCGAAGCATGCAGTGTCAGACTTGTCCCCTGCTTAAGCCAGTAAATGTCCAGCACATATCTGGAGTTTTATAGAGCGCTTCAGAAGAAGATTGGGAGAACATACTATGGTCAGAATAAACCAAATTATAACTTTTTGGTTGTAACTCAACTCGCTGTGCTGGAAGGAGTAAACTAGTGATAGATTCTGTTATGACTGTGAGAAACTAGTTGCACGTATGGTATGTACTGTGCATGTTTGCAGCAGGAGGATATGGGACAAAGTAGCTAAAAAAGTGACAATGGACACATGTGTTTCTATATTGCACACTTCAACGTTGTTTCAAATTATTGCACAGATGTTTGACATGTGAGGTCAGCAGTCTTAAAGGCACTTATATAATCAGTCTTTGCTGAGTGCCACTTTTCAAATCCAACGCAACCCTGGTGTTCTTCCTGCCCATAATCTACAGCTCGACCCCCGTTAATGGGAGATTATTGAAATGCATTTCTCTGCTCCGTCATGCGTTACATCAGCAATGACTGTCAGAGATGATCCCGCGGTGAGGCAGATGGTCCCGGGACACAGGGGCAAAGAGGTGGAGGCAGGAGGAGGCAGCAGGAGGGGGGCATGGGGGCAAGTCCTCAGTCTACTCACTCACTCTCTCCTCACTCATCAGCGCTAATGGGACAGCGGCAACTTCTCTGCAACAACCGAATTTTGGATCGTGCAAAAAATGGACTGACAATATCGTTGGAGTTTCACTTGCTTTTTGAAGACTTTTTCTTCAAATTTGGACTTTTTTACTGGATATGAGCGAATGGCAACAAGCATTTTAAAGCTACTCTGTTTGTTTGAATTGATCAAAAGCTTTTGCAATGGTTTTTTTAACACATGCAAGCTGCTTTTTAGGACCTATATTTGATCTTTAATTGTTTATGGAGAGATATGATCGGTTATTGAGGTTTTTCTATCACATTCTCAGTTGGACGTCTCAATTTCTGTTTCTTTAAAAGGTATCATAGTTGCTGGCTCCTCCTGTCTTTGTCGAACTGGTCTGATTTGTCGAACTGTTTGGCGATCGGGAATTGGATTACACCAAGTTTTGTCTAGACTTCTAGATCTTGAATATTTTGTTTTAGTCTTACTGGTATTGGTTTGATAGTCCTGGTTTTTTTCAAATATAGCTTTTGTGCTGGCTCCTAATGAGACTTTATCGGCGACTAGACAGGACTTGACGTACTACACAAGTCCCAGCACTTATTTCTATGCTGTCAAAGTTCACTTGTAAAAAACTGCTATTGTCTTCAAAAACCTTGTGTAGATTAGAATGGTGTCTCTTTAACAATTTGACCTTTTTGGAAGTCTAGTCCTCTGCTATAGATATATTTGGTAACAATCCAATCATTAAAACTCTTTCTAAATCTTATCTATTTTTTAGTTCCTTACCCAACCCACACTCATCATAGGCCGACCCGGGCTTGCTTTTTGTCAGGGCTATCCCAACTCGAGCTTTTGTTTCACTTGGATCAAAGTTGACACCTCCCCAGGGACTCCGGTTACTGCCCCGTGAGAAACGCCACTTATACAACCGCTCAAATGGGCAAAGTCCAGTCACTTGTATCTCTGCATGGATTATTTGGTTTGCTTGGATGACCAGGGCACAAAGGGTGAGCAGAGCAGTAATATCAAAGAAAAAAAATAGGAAGAGTTTGACTTGAATTTGGGTTGGTGTCTAGACATAGTGTAGGTACGATCTCTCTGGTTTTTGATGGTGGATTGATCCAAGTTGAGTCGGTTATGAAAGGGGTAAGTCTGCGCAAAGGCCAGGCTCCTGAAATGATAAATATACATGATTGTTTTTGTCTTGCTTCTCACCAGTTGTGAGTCCTAATTTGTCTAGGTCTTTGGTCTTTACTTTTGGATTTAGTCAACTTTGCTCTTTTACTAAGCCTGGATGTATTAACATGATAGACCTGGTATCAATGGAAAATGTCTTGTTGGTAAGCACTGAAATTCAAAGGGCTAAGGTACAACTCTAGCCCTACCTAGTTGTTTATCTGATTCAGCCCTAGTTCATTGTAAGTTTGTGGCATTGGCTCAAGTTGTCTGCTTGTCAAAATATCAAGAATTTAAACTAAAACTTAAGACTTTAGAAATGTTCATGTGGATGTATTTTTAGGTTGTTGTCTGGTCTTGTCTTGTTATTGCTTTAGTCCTGGTTCAAGCCTGTCGCCTATAGTTTATATCCCTTTAGTGTGAGTAAGGTTTTGTATTTTACAAGCAGAGTTATTTTTTTTTAAACACGCTCAAAATGTAGATGTAGCTTTGAACATAGAGGACACACGTTTTTCTCACTCGGACGGATACTCTCTCGAGTTGAACTGGCGTTTTCCGACGGAGTGATGTACGTCCTGTGCACCGTGGCCGCTCTGACCATCCACAGCCTGTTGAGGAGGCGGCTCGAGAAGTCTGCAGAGTCTGGACCAGAGGAGGCGCAGGAGAAGGCTGGACATAGTGGACGAGGGCTCAAAGATGGGAGGGTGGTCTGGGGTTTGGCACCAGGGAAAGACACGGCCCAATATAAACAAAGAGTGAAGAGAAGAAAAGAAGCCAACAGAGGCCGGAATAATCAAAGAGCTGGACAGGTAAGGGCTAAGAGTATCTGAACAACAATTCGCCATAAGAATAGAAAAGTGCCTGCGGGGCTCACTCAAAGTATATTCTCTGAGCCACAGGAAGCCAGTGCAGAGACCTGAGACCAGGAGTAATGTGATGGTACCTGGTTCTAGTAAGGAATCGAGCTGCTGTGTTTTGAATGAACTGCTGCAGCCGTTTTACAGTAGAGCAGGGAGCTGTGATTCTGGGCATGTTCTTCACTCTGAAGTAAGAGTAACTCAACTTTCTGTAACTCTGTCCTAACCCTTGAAGAATCCCTGAGCACAGTGATTAACCAGGCCTCGTGTCCCACACGTGTCTGAAGTGACTGCTGCAGCAGAAACTGGGACTGACTTTATTAGAAAAGTATTTTTACTGTGAGCTACTTTCTGAGATCCATGCAACTGAAATATATTTATATACTAAACTCAAGTGTGTTCCTACTGCCATAGTGTGTGCAGTTGGCACGCACGCACACGCGCACACCTCAAAAAGTGAAATTTGGAGAAAATTTAACCGAGATTTAGTAAAAGTTGATATTTTCTGATCTTTAGATTTCCAAAATTCAATCTTCAAACATGTAACTGAATGACCGCCCGCAGCTATGGCCCTCAGTCCCCTGTTCTGTGTGCAGACATGACTGCTGTGTGTCTGGATCTGTGTCCTGTGTCCTGTGCCCAGAGTCTGCTCCTCTCAGATAAATATGAAGGTCATCATTAATCCGATGGTCATGTCATGTATTATATAACTGTAATCATGACACAGGATTCTGACCTTCTCTTGGCGTCTTAATCCACATCAAACCCACTCACCTTTCCGTACAGATTGATGCTCTCAGCCTAAAGCAACATTTGATTCTACAGTAGTTAAGATAATTAAAATAAGAGGACTTTTATTCGTCTCACAGTGGGGAAATTTCAATGTTGCAGCACACACTCGCACTGCCACTCTTTTTTTAATTGCCATTTATATTGTACACAATATATCCTGAACAGACTATATTTTTTGCCTTTATCATGTTTGCACACTTTTGTCTCATAGTGATTCTATCTATGCCAAATTTTGACATGTAAGTTTCTCCTATGTGAGATCAAATCCATCTTAAGTACACAGCAAAAAGTGATGAAAAATAAGTAAAACATTGCTCAAATTTGGCAAAATGTATCAAATGTATATTAATTTGAGCACCATCTTTCTTCCTTTACAGCAAGATCTGCCAATAGGACCAGCTACATCGTTTTTAAAAAAAAACCACTTGATTCAAGCATTTATTACTTGGTATTTTATCTTTTTTTTGCCGTGTAACTGTAAATGCTTCAAAAGAGAGACATAACCTGATTCTGTTCTGTGATCACTAAACATTTAGTTCCTTTTGAAATGTTTAAATGGAGCTGTTATGGAAGGTACAAGTTGAGTAGCTCTCAGTCCTCTTGTCCCACATAGCCCCGCCCCTTTGTAGCACCTATGTTTGGCTTGGCTTATCCACGTTTTACTCACCAGATTCTGATTAAAGCCGTCTGGTCCACAATATGACATAATGAATCGTAATTCTTTTAGTAAATGTGCAGAGAGCAGGCTTCTTTTTGGTAATTAAAGTTAATTCCAACTATGGCAGCTAAAGGCGTTCCTGCATCTTTCCTATTTAGAAATTTGTTTTTTAACTTGTGAACTTGAAAAAATGTCCAAATGTTTTCGCTGATAATTAAGAGAGATCAGATTCACAAACCTGCCATGTTATTGTGGCCAACATCATGTACATGTTTTTTAGTTATCTGCTGCTTTTCTTTCATGTACATTCGCTCAGGAACTTTAGTAAAATTGGCACTAAGACTAGAAAGTTACCAGGATTGTTTTTTTTTTTTTTCAGCTGGCTTCATCTACAATGTTAAACTATAAGCACTTTGTCATGTTGTGATGTCACATGAACCCCCTTCCTGCGTCGCCTCTCTCACACACACACACCCACACACACACAGACCCGGCGAGTCTCACTTCCGCTGATAAATATTTCATCTTTTTTACATTGGAGGGGGAGGAGTAGCCTGTGATGGGAAGGGAGGGGCGTGGGGATCGCAGCAGTTGCCATGGGAACCGTTCCGGAGGGGAGAGGAGAGAGAGAGAGGGACCAGAGAAGGAAGCAGCGCCGTACAGCATTTTCTTGCATTATAAAAACACAGCTCTGATATTTGAAAGCGTAGCGGAAGAGCCGGTCTAACCATGTGTGGATGATCCTAGGGCAGACCGCGGGGACTGAGGTAAGACCATGGGGGAGAGGGAGGGAAATTGATCTGAAAAATGGCTGGATAAATACAGGACGGAACGTGTTGAATGAGAGGAGAGGGAGGGGAGGACGTAACCTGATGCAGACGCTTGTGTTTGGGCCTACACGTCTGACAGTACGAGCTCCCGCGTTAGCTCCCCTCGCGCTCCAGTGCATCAGCATAATCCCTCTTTATGTTCCATTGCTATCCGCCACACACAGCAGAGACATGTTGATTGTGGGAAACGAGGGCTGATGATGTAACTCAAACGTCTGAGGTTGTGTCATTAGCGATGGGTTTCGTCTGTGTGTGTTTTTCATTTATCTGTCATTGCTCAAAAATGCTGCAAATTGCAACCATCTCTTGCCTTGTATCTGAGTCCAATATGTTAGCATGCCCTTGCAAGATACAGGCACAACACAATATGTCTGCATAGTTTTAGTTAATCCATTTTCATAATTAGGCAGACGATTAGTCAATTAGTCGGGTTATAAAATGTTTTGTTAGTATCGTTTTATTTGGGAGCCTGAAGACCAGCTTGGAGATTTGTATTTGATCTTATTCATTACATTACTTTCTCATGTCATTGGATCATCATATACTGTATGAATAGTAGAGCATAGAGTAGTAGATTTGTTGTGTAGTGAATGATTTCTGGTAGCTGAAAACTAGAATTCACATTATCTGGCATCCCATCGACCTAGCAATATACTTAAAATGAATGTATCATTTTGCAGAAGGCCAGACACAATGCTGATGGGGCGCCAGATCTAGCCCAGCAAAGAGCCTATCTTGTCCATAGTTGAATACTGGTAATGTAATGTAATGTAATGTAATACACTGGCTTGTTTTAAAGAAGAAATATTATGCATTAGTTTTGGCCATTTCAAATTGTAATGAGCCATTTTACTTTATTTCACGTTTTAAAATGTGAAATAATATCTTTTAGTGGGAAATATACATGAAGGTTAAAAAAATAAGGGAGATGGGGAATTGTTTTGTTTTTTTATTTTTGAAGAGGAGAGGAGGCTTGCTTTTTGAAATCGCCAAACTATAGACTTCTCTGCAGTTAAAGCCCACGTTTTATCCTGCCGTTAAGCTCCTACAGACCCACCAGTCTGTATCGACAACAGCACTCGAGGGTCCCATCCAGAAACTCATGTGTGTGTCTTGTTTGTTAAAGACATATTTTGTTGCGATTTTAGATACCACTATATAGTTGGTTGGGAGAGTGTGTACTAATGAAACTCGGGGCTGTTTACCCTGAACTACTTGGTTTTAGTGGAAGGGGAATCCGGAGCAAACGGGACCCCCTGGAGCTGCATTCAAATGGCGGCACGGTGGCTGAGTGGATAGCACTCTCGCCTCTCAGCAAGAAGGTCCTGGGTTCGAATCCCGGTCGGACCAGGGCCTTTCTGAGTGGAGTTTGCATGTTCTCCCCGTGTCTGCGTAGGTTTCCTCCGGGCACTCCGGTTTCCCCTACCACTAAAAATATGTCCAATAGTTCTGGCATGCGCCTCCTGTACTGGCGACCCCGCTCCCATCTCTGTGTGGAGTGAGAGACAAATGCCCAAAATTAACAATTGTAAACCGCTTTGAGACTCAGATCTGCAGTGAAAAGGCGGTATATAAATAAAAACTTACTTACTTACTTACTAATACAATTCATCATCACTGTAGACATGGTTTACTCTTCTGCCCTTGTCATTTGGGGAGGAGGTTGCATCTGTGTATGAGTCATAGACTGTAGGTCATTTCAAAGTAATTGCCAATTTATACAACAAAGCCTTTTATTTCCATGTTTGCTACGTACGTGTGTGTGTGTGTGTGTGTTTCCCAGTGACGGGCCATTAAAACCCAGGTCAGAACATACGGGTGTGAAAGCCTTTAAGATGTCTGATTTCTCTATTCTTCTTCTAATACAATAATATATACGGATAATGAATGATATTGGAAGGAGGAGTCCGAGTCAGGTTTATGGGGCTGCAAGCTGAAAAAATAGTGGTTTCATGCGTTTTCAGTGCGATGACAAAACAAAATGTCCCCTTTTGAATCTTAGTCCATTTTAAAGTTTCGCACAATGGCTTTTAATTCTATTACTCCTGCCTTTAATTATCTAATGGGACTCAGATAGGGGTCCTGTTGCCGGGGCGACGGAGTTCTCTTGAACTCTCAGAACAAGATCTGAGAGTTCAAGGCTCTCAGATCTTGTTCTCATGAGTGAAGGATGGATGTGAGACTTGGAGATGGATCAGTGCGGTGATGTGTTTGCTGTATCGGACTGTTGTGGCAAAGAGGGAGCAGCGTCTGAAGTCAGAGTTCTTGGTTTACCACTCAGCTTTTGGTAATGACTGAAGGGACGAGATGAATTTCCTCTGCAAACTGGAGCTCCCTTGGAGATACGGGGAGGATCACAGTCATACAGGAGCTCGAAGTAGAGCCGCTGCTTCTCCACGTGGAGAGGCAGGGAGTTGAGGAGGCTCTGGCATCTGTTTGGGATGCCTCCTGGATGCCTCGGTGGGACCCAGGACACGCTGGAGGATACCCTCAGATGAGCTGGAGGAAGTGTGTGTGGAGAGGGAAGTCTGGGCATGTTTGCTCAGACTGCTGCCCTGACCTGGCAACAGGTAAAGCTGAAGACAATTGTTGGATGGATTGTAAAAGTGCCCTGTAAAAGTTCTGGACAAATCTTGTGGTTGGAAGATAAAATACAAAGTTCTGCTATTGCTTCAGGTGCCCACGATCTTTTTGGTCGTCAAAAGTTTTGGAGCATAGTAATAAAGATCAATAATTTATATCCTATAGTAATTAACAGCTTTAATAGTTTGTTTGTAACCTGAATTTAACATTTATACTCGGGAATTTTTCTTGTTTTGTAGAAAATAAGGGGCAACAGTGGCTCAGTTGGTAGAGCATTGGCCTTAGAGCCTGAAGGTCGTGGGTTTGAGCCCACCTCAAGACCTACTTTACGACTCCCACTGATGTCTGCTGTCGGTGTGTCCTTGGGCAAGACACTTAACCCCACTTTGCCTGAAGCCCCCACTGAATAATCAAGCCCCCCCCCCCCCCCCCCCCCCCCCCCCCTCCCCGACCCAGAAATGGATTAAGGGGAAGAAAATGGATGGATGGATGGATAGCTGAACAATTTTAAGCTCTCACCTGAGAACTACCTTCCTCTTCCATTTCCATCATTATTCACAGTATTTAGCCTTGAGCATCATTACTCTCTCCCTGCACGTGCTGCAGTCTGTGTGTGTTTCTGGTTGTGGTCGCTGGTTTTAAGCAGCACATGGAGGAAGCCTGTTATAGCTCTCTTTGACCCAGTTACGGGTGAAGAAAAGTCCTGAGGGATCTGCTCCGTCTGAGGATGGACTCATTATAACAGGCCACGTCTCCCTCGGCCCCTGCTCTGAGTCAGCTGCATGTTTGGGGAAATGTCTTAATGTTCATCAGGCTGAAATAGACCTGCTACTCTGAGAACAGGATGGGCTGTAGTTGTATGGATTCTACAGACAGTGCACCAAGAATGAGTGCAACCCAATCTTTATAAGTCTTGATTCATCTCCTTGCATCTCAGGCCAGGTCTGGTGATGTTTCCATTTGCCTTCTCTCACCCCAGTTGTGAGTTAAGGAGCAGTAGTGTGTGCGCTACTATTGCCTCAGTGAAATAGAATTCTTTAGAAGTCACCATTTCTTTGTGCATTTTATAAAAAAAATGTCCATGCTTCACGTGCAATGTCCCATATGCCCTATTCAAATCATTGGATTGTACTCTGTGGCACACATGCCACCATGGGCACCAAAAGATCAGGAACTCAAACTTAGGGCGGGAAGAAAACAAGCTTCTGTGGCACTAAAGTGTGGATTTTAAGAAAACCGAAGGATTTAACAAGAAAAAATATGACTGGGCTCATTCAAATCCAACCTTTTATGAAAACTGTAGGTTCTGCTGAGGTCGAGCTGTTTTAGTTTACATTCAGTGAAATCAGTCATGTCATTTTTATTTTTGCCCGTGGCAGATGGTAGTTGACATGGCAAACATCAGCCCTAAAAAAACTATATAGAAAATAAATATGTATAAACATGTATACATTATGCACCATTATAAATATACCAAAAACAATTGACAAAAAACAATGGAGATGTAAATATTTTTACCTTTTTTTTAGATCGAGGCTGAGGGCTGATAAGTCTAAATAGTTTGTAGAGAAATGTATAAAAATTGGACTAAAGTGCCTGAACACTGCTTCTAAAATCTGTCCAAATCCATCACTGATTTACTTAAGCCCCTGAAAGTTGTAGTAGTAGTTTTTTATGCTAAAGCTGTTTTACACTTGACATAATAATGGCTATGCATGTTTATTTGTATAGCACAGTGAATACACCGGGCAACTTAAAGTGTCGAACAAAACAAAAGAAACATTAGAATTTCCCAATGTATTGATATTATCAAAAATCACACTGCATTAAAATGAGTGACCATACAGCCTTTCAGTTGTTGCAGCGAAACAGAATTGTTTTAACCTGGATTTGAACACTGACAGTAGAAGCCCGTTTGACATTTTCAGGAAGACTTTTGCAAACACTGCCTCCCCATGTTTAGTCCTGACTCTGGGTACCAGCACGAGGACAGTCATTGTGCTCCTCAGTGTTCTTTTTCAAAAATCCTCAGTGCCTTCAGTGATTTTCAAGAATCCAAAACCTTATAGTTTTGTCGGTGTCTGCAGTGCCAGAAGTGGAGTGTGGTTTAGACAGAGACGTTGTGTCAGCAGCTGCCGTCTTTAATCCCGGCCTCAGTCTGTGGCATATCTCTTGTTTCCACTGTTACTTGAAGTGGACCTCCCAAACTCTCACAAGTGAAGATGGAAACCCCTGATGTCAAGTGGATCTCTTTTCCACCTTTTCTATCACATCACATTGACTTGTTTGATCCTTTGCGGCTGTATTAATCATTAATCAAGTGGCAGTTTGTGGAAAAGTTAGAGAAAAAGGTCAAAATTATAGGAAGAAAAACCAGCAAGTAAATCACACTAGACTGATTCTGACTACAGTACTACACTTCCGCTTTATCCGTTGCCGGGTCACTCTCCACACCCTCTTCCTCCAGCTCATCCTGCGATGGGTCTTCCTCTGGTCTCCTCTCAGTGAGACATGCCCAGGGAGGCGTCCAGGAGGCATCCCAAACAGATGCCCGAACCCCCTCAACTGGCTCCTCTCAATTTTATACAACTCAGTAATACTAATTCATAACACTTAACAAAGTTACTTTTATTATTTATATATAATCATTTGTTAAAACTAAAAACAAAAGGGTATATTCAGTTTATTGTCCCTGTAGGCTCGCTGTAGTACAGAGGCCCATCTCCTTTCTATGTGGTCAGTGGTAGGGGAAACTGGAGTACCCGGAGGAAACCTATGCAGACACGGGGAGAACATGCAAATTCCACTTATAAGGACCCCATTCCGTACGGGATTCAAACCCCTGCTGAGAAGCGAGAGTGCTAACAACTCAGCCACCGTGAATTTGAGTCAGCATTTAGAGGTTTAGAGCTGGGGTACCTACATTTCACAATTTTTTTTTTTATATATAGTTCCAACTCGTTCTTGTGTATTTTTGGCCTCTGTTACAGCTTTTTCAGACAGAAAACAAAGAGGACCACCCTCACTCAGCCAATCAGCCTTTAGCCAAAAGAGCCAAATAGTGACTTGCAAAAAGGGACGTTGACTGAAACATTTTATATAAACATTTATATGAAGCCAAGCAACAAAGTAGGCCCTCGACCAGGACAGTTGAGTTTTTAATCTTAAAAAACGTATAAATATAAACGGATAAATGGTCAAATCTATAGTAAAACAATTTAATTTTGAGGTGAAGTGTATTTCAACCTGCCTTAAGTGAACGAGTGAACACAGTTATCGCCTGGTTCAGGTGGATGGTGTTTTATTTCTGTTGCTTTCATATTTGCAGTTTCTTGAGTTTTGGTTTGGTGAAGCTCAGGGGGTTTTAACTTGTCTTAAGCTTTAGCTCCTCGCACTTGATAAACCACATTTTCCTCTGAGCTTAAACTCTTGTACAGTTCGTTTGTCAGCAGCAGCGTAATCCCTCCTTACACTGCGGCTTCTAATGTGGAGAAATGCAAAGTCCAGCACTTTCTTTATCCTAAACATCTGAAATAATGCAATCAGTGTGTAATGGAGAGAATGCATTTGTTTTTGGAACTAGTTTGTTCTGCAAAGTAAATACAGTAGACAAGTCTTCAAAATGCTAACATACAGTCTATCTATTGTCCATCTATATACAGTCCATGGCTCCAACTCGCTCTGGCTCTTATTGACTTACTGTACATGTAAAAGTAAACTCCTCTTCAACCGTTTATGTCACATTCACCATTTTGGAACTTTAGAAAATGCCAGGATCCTGGTGTTAAATTTTGATACTGTCTTTGTAACTCCAGACATGAACCATATAACGATCTACGAATCAGTTTATGGGCATTTCCAGCCTGCAACAGTCTGAGCGTCACGCCTGCCCGGGTTACCGCAAGAAGCTACTGTAACACCATCGAAACAAATGCCCATATTAGGAAATTGGCTCCAGCTATCTTATGTTCACATCGGTTTTGCATTAAGGCTAATACTATGGTGACGTCACACTCTTTAAGATTATAGTCGGAGCAAAACTTTGTCCACAAGAACTTGCTTTGGAACTTGCAACTTTGGATGCACTGAGCTAGCGGGTTAGCATTGTCAATCTATGCACTTGTTATACATATTAAAGCTAATTATCTCAGTAAGGCCATGATAATAGTGTTAATGAAAGTGAACGTCTCTGGTTCATTAACCCTTTCACGAGCCCAACCTGCGGACAGTGGTGCAGAGAGCATTGAGGGGTTAATCTGCCCTGGATTAGCACAGATTACAGCCTCTGTTTGTCCACAGACCTCAGATCGGTTCAACAGTCTGCTTTTAAACCTTTGTTTGGATTGTGGACTGTCCGACTCAGACTCTGGATCAGGTTTGGAGGCAGGATGTGGGTCGGTCCTCCTTCTCAGTCTGCGTTAGGCTGGACCGTCCACCTGCTCTGTCTGCCTTTACTCTGTGGAGACGTTCAAGATGAGATAAGTAACAGTTGGACAGTATGCTGTGCTGGGTGGGGGCTCTTCTCCACAAAAGCTGGCAGGACAGAGATGGATGTGGACCTGAGCAGAGAAGACCGTGGCGACATGAAGCGGTAGGACTGAGAGAGAATCTGTCACAGCGTTGAGAATAAATATTGTAAATTCTCACTATGGTCGGAGTAGTCCTTACTCAAGTGGAGGAGTTACGGTCTCTCAGGTCTTATTCACTGTGAGAGATGGATGGAGCGAGTGCTGTGATGGGGCCGCTGTGTCGGACTGTTGTGGTGAAGGGGGAGCAGCGTCTACAGTCAGAGCTCTACTTCCCGCTCCTTCACTTCTGGTCATGAGGTGTTGCTGGGTCAGAGAGTGTTTGGACCCGTGTGTGTTAGTTCTTTTGGAGTTCTACTGTCTCATTATTATAGCAGTGTTATGTGTGGCATGTGGCTTCATCCCCGTTTCGAACTACGTTATTGTAGTTCTGTTATATTGATGTGTGTGAAGATTTATGTTATACAGGTTCAAAATAAATAGTCAAATCTAATATCTAATCTAACCGGGTCTCTGCCCCTCCACAGCCGGTGCCGCGGTCCAGTGCTCTGCTCAGCCCTGCGGTCATGTTTGGCACAAGAAAAACCTGGGACCTCGGCCACGCCCCCTGCCTGCAGGAGCTCTGGAAGAACGACCTCTCATTGGATGGTGAGGGGGGAAAGGGGGCGGGACAAGGAGAACTCAGCTGGCTGCATTTTTGACATGACTGCTGTGAGGTGAGGGAGGGACCAAGACTCTTTCCTTTTATTCTAATGAATGAGCCCTGGGCAGATCTGTCACTGTCCATGCAGCCGGCAGGTAAGAGAACAAGCAAACCCTTAACTGGAATATATGTGAAAGTGTGCGTGTGTTTATCATTTTGTGGCATAAACGCTGATCGGCTTACACTCTTGGTCCCAGGAGGCCGAAGGATCAGGGTTACAACACAGCAGCTATTGTGGCTCAGTTCTCAGAGTTTCAGAGTTTGTTCTGACAAGAGCCAAAGTCATATTCTATTATTATTAATATGAAGTTGTGTCATTGCGCAAACAGAAACCGACATGAGGCGGAGTTCAGAAAGTGATTCAGCTCCGGCTTGTACTGAAGCCAAGATGTACAGAAGTAGTCGTTTGGCTCTCAGTGACTATTCATGTCAACATAGGGTTTCAAATGATCAGCTTTAGTTGCTTTTTTTTTTTAAGTATAAATGTATAGTGATGGTTCTAAATTGTATTATTTTTTTATTTATATATTTGATATGGACACATTTAAATTGGACACACCAGATGCATTGCCTTTGGTGTTACAGCAAGACCATTATCATTTTCTATACTTGTCAATAGGAAGTTATTAGGGGGAGAGGTCCACATTGAGAGAGGGACCCGCTCCCATGGACGAACACACTGTAGGCCCACGGCTGAAGCTCTAGGCCCACGGCTGAGGCTCTAGGCCCACGGCTGAGGCTGTAGGCCCACGGCTGAGGCTCTAGGCCCACGGCTGAGGCTGTAGGCCCACGGCTGAGGCTGTAGGCCCACGGCTGAGGCTGTAGGCCCACGGCTGAAGCTCTAGGCCCACGGCTGAGGCTGTAGGCCCACGGCTGAGGCTGTAGGCCCACGGCTGAGGCTGTAGGCCCACGGCTGAGGCTGTAGGCCCACGGCTGAAGCTCTAGGCCCACGGCTGAGGCTGTAGGCCCACGGCTGAGGCTGTAGGCCCACGGCTGAGGCTGTAGGCCCACGGCTGAGGCTGTAGGCCCACGGCTGAGGCTCTAGGCCCACGGCTGAGGCTGTGTACCCACTCATAATAATGATAGTAATAAATGTCAGACATACATATCGGAGCCATTGGTCCATAGGTTAATAAATGGTAATAAACATCCTTGTATATTTCTCCAAATATATTTATCAAAAAATCCATATATTTTCAGCACACCCCAGTAGTATATTGTGTGTCTACTAGGATTCAATTTACGTTGCGCTTTTTCAAATCAAAATGGATATGTACTCTCACGTCATGTTTTCAGTCTAATGCCCAAATCTCTCCCACAATGCACTTGTTGTTGGTCTGATTTGGCGATTCGGGCTCAGGAACACGGTCTAAACCTGTGGCCTCATTTCACACTTGGGGATTTTTACACCGGGTCAAATGCTCTACACAAGAAGCAATCAATTTTGTTTGTTTTTCTTCTTCCCGCTTCTTCCATTTCGTAATTAAAGTTGTAGATATTTTTTTTTCATATACATATTTTATGTATATGTGTGTATTTATGTATGTGTTTATCATGTACTATGGGAGAAAATGTAATCATTGTAACACTTTCTGCTCAAGCCAATGATTCATCGAGAATAAAAAAGCTGCAGAAATCCAGTGTTGTGCAGTGAACTGCTCACTCAGCAGTACGACACAGACGGACACAAAATACACAAAATGCAATTTGCAATTTATTAAAGTCACCAATTGGAAAATCTGCCAAATTACCATTATTCATCCATCCTGGATCCACAGCCTCAGACTCAGCCTCAGTGAGGGTGGTCCTCTATTTTTCACTTTTCTGTCTGATCTAAAGATGTGACCGAGACTAAAACACATGCATGTGAAAACAAGACTTGACTTAGACCAGATCCAGACCAGAGACCTATTATACATGCATGTGAAAACTACCAATAGAACCGTTTTGAGAGCGAGGTACGAGTTGGATGGGTTTTCGTACTAAATTGCATTGTTGTGGTTTAACTTGTCTTGTCTTAGTGTTGCTGTACAGACAGGACTTTGTGTGATGTTGTATTTGTGTGTGGCAGCGAGCTCGGTGGACTTCCTGATGAGTGATGGTGAGGAGGACGGCTCGTTCCTGTCTTTACCCTCGACGGCATTCTCTCCCAGGGCAGAGCTGAGCGAGTCCGGAGCCCCCCCGCGGCCCCCCCAGCACCTGCTCATACAGGCACGTCAACTAACACCAAGTGTCCATGGTGTGTGCGCTCTCTGTGATCCTGGTGTTTATATTGTGATATTGTCAAATAAGGATCCAATTGGATCCCTTTATTCACTGCGGGCTCTCTCTCTCTCTCTCTCTCTCACTCACACTCTCTCTCTGGTCTCTCTGGTCTGTGTGTTATACCCTGCAAGCAGAGGTATCTGACTGGTCAATCCTTATATGGCTTGTATCTGGATTTAGATAAGACAATATCACAATTGCCGGGTTGCCACTGGCGTCACACAGCGGCGCAAAAGTGTTCCGAGGGACAGGAAATAAATCTCCCCATTATAAAAACTTGGACTCATTCAAACTCTATAAGACATGAACTGCATTGAAAATAGATTTCACTCAAAATAAGAGTGATATTAAGCCAAAAAAGCTCCTGTTTGCGTTTTCCTGCATCGCCCATTCTATTTAAAAGGAGAAAAGTACTTTCGTTCTACGGCCCCCTGTCACGCACCCTTTTGGTCACGTGGCTGCAACCCAGCAATACAAACACCAGGATAACAGGATAACAGGGAGCTAACCCACAGATTTAAGCCCAAAATGGTGAGTGTGACACAAATCAAGTTGTAAGCCGACAGGAGCCAGAGCAATTGTCCGTCTATATACAGACTATATTACTGCCCATTTATCCTCTCTGGCTCCTCTCACATCCCCTCGACGACTCGTCCAGTGTTTTTACCTCGTTCACCATTTTTCTTTTATGTGTCTCATGCAGATTTACGGCGGTGTCACTTTTCCTGAAACAAAACAAAAAACACACAAATGAGCCAAGGGGGCATGAGATGTTTCACTGTCATTCACTGTCCATTTCGACTTGTTTTTTCAGCAAGTTAGCATTAAAACATATCTGTCTTTCCTTATGTAACCTTCATGTCTCTGTCCTCCTGTCCTCACTCACAGAAGGTCTCCTGGTCCTGTCTCTGGACTTCAGCCAATGTAAAAACACAAACCTTCACGCTTCATAGACTTGTCCCTCCATAGTTCTGCTTTTATTCCCTCGGTGCTGCCGTAGCTTTTCTCACTGTAGCGCTATTTGGGATTCTCTGGTAGAACACACATTTCACATTGCGATAGTTGTGTGATTAGAGTTTGTTTCCCACAGACTCTGCAGGAGAAGGTGTGCGAGTTCCAGGCTCGTCTTCGTACTGAGGAGGTCACACGGCACCTGCTGCTGCAGCAGCTGCATCAGCAGAACTCCGAAGGGAACACGACCGTGGACTTCCCCCCAGTATCTCACTGTAACGGTGAGAGCCAGTCTCACACGTCTGGGACAATGTAGTTCAGTTTTATCATCCAGGAAAGTTTCTGTAAATGTGCCATGTAACATGTGACATCACCACATTCCAAAGAGCCTATAGTTTTACACTAGAACTCCCAGATCAGTCAATTTGATGGCTTTTTGTTTTGGAAGGGTATGTCCATTTGTGATCTTCGAAACTTTAGTCTGTTTCTATGTGTAGTTGATTTCTATGAATTTAATTATCTTTTATATTTTTGAAATATGAGGAGTTTGACATTCAAATGAAAGTAGGTTAAAAAGGTAAAAGTGTTTTATTTAACTTCCAACCAACACCTTTATTGTGAGTGTATAGTTTTGTTTATCAACATTTTTTTACTCCATTCTTGCTAATAATAATTTTCTTACAACTAGTTTTTGTCTGAGAGCCAGACACAATCTTTCAAAGAGCCACATCTGGCTCCCTCGTCTGCTTCAATAACCATGCTTCAATAATTGCTGCAAAAAGAGCTGATTTAATAAACAATGTATAGTTTCGATGATTTTGCAAAACTAAGACGTTGTTAACAAATCAAACTACACTTTTCTGTCGGAAAAAGCTGATCTGAAGATGCGACTGAGGATAAAAATACATGATGTGAAAACTAGACCAGACCCAGACCAAACCGCACCCAAACTCCTCAAAGCCACAGAGAACGTGGAGCTGGTGGAAACGGGGCTAATGCTGACCTTCTGTTCCTGCAGGGGTCTCGGCTGGTCCTGCAGGGGTCTCGGCTGGTCCTGCAGGGGTCTTGGTCTCGATCTCTGAGCTCAGTGAAGCGGACTGTTCCAGTGCAGGAGAGGAGCAGCTGGTGACACGGCTGCACACTCAGGTAACGAGTTAATGCTAAAGGTGCTTTCACACCGCCGACGCTGGAATTCTGACTCCTCTAAATGAAAAACTAAAGGTGGATAAAAGCAAGAGATAAATTCCTACATATTGAAATAGTGGAGAAAAAAAAAATTAAAATTGTGAGCTGTAAACAAAACTTTCTATTGAGATAAAGAATTTAAAGCAAGTAGTCGCCTCCAATGAATGTTATAGGACGTGGCCCTGACCTACCAGGCTTTTTATTTTAATTTCTCCTACTCGTGGTCTCTCGATGCCGGTGAGGGGGGTACACAGGGCCAGGTAAACCAGATAACTCATTATGAGTGTTCTTTTCCTGATTCTCTACATCAGGGGTCACCAACCTTTTTGAAACCAAGTGTTACTTCTCTGGTGCTGATTAAAGCGAAGAGCTACAAGTTTGTTACATACTTACATACATTGCCAGAAATAGCCAATTTGCTCAATTTACCTTTAACTCTGTTATTATTAATAATTGATGATATTTATCTTTGTGAAAACACTGATCATCTCAATAATTTCTCACAATAAATATATATAGAAACAGATAAATATCAATATGCAGCACTTTATTTTTCACATTTTGTGCGTCTTGTGAAATCACAAAATCCCATTTTAACTAGCTAGCCACTAAATTTTTTTTTTTATCAAATCATGAATTACTTTGTACCATGTTTGTACAAATAATAACTCATGTAAAATACAAAAGTCAACTCTCAAATGTTTAATTAAACTCATCGTTTCAACTCATTTAACTGTGATGCTGTGAATAAAGAAACAGTTCTTGTTGGAAACATAGTTATTATTAAAGTTTATTCAGCACAAACAGCACAACAATAAGTGGTACATATCTGAGGCAAACATGAACAATTTATAAGTGCAGGAGGAATGGAACAGACGCGATAAGCTACGATTCAAACAAGACAAACAGTGCAAAAGAAACGACTGGACATATATATGTTAGATATAAGTTATATATAAGTTAGATATGCAACAGAACTCTAGTCCACAGTGTCCGCGTATATCAGGCTCTGCCATGAGCCCAAACTGTTCTTTCAAAGCGCAAAGCAGTCTGCTCTGTGCCTCGTCTATGCTCCTTCAGCCGCTTCATGCTTCCCAGAAAGTAGTCACACATGGACCAATCACAGCGGAGCGGATCTATAATAATAACGGGCAGGCTACGTAAGGGTCTTGCGGTGATCCACGCGTTGCGCAAGTGACGTCACGTCACCACCGTAAGCTCCACGCGGCGCGATTTTACACTGGGCTGAGAGCTTCTAATTGAGCTATTTTTAGAACAGGCCAGCGGGCAACTCATCTGGTCCTTACAGGCGACCTGGTGCCCGCGGGCACCGCGTTGGTGACTCCTGCTCTACATGTTCCTGGTTCATGGTCAACATCCCTGATCCGAAAGCCCTCTTCTACCACCCTGTTGTTGTAATTGTTTATTTGAATTTTAAGTATCTGGGGAAATTCCTTGGTAACCATGGCTTCCAGCAGCACTCTGGCCAATTTCATGCCTGAACAATTAAATCAGTCAGCTCTGTCTCCACCTGGAAACGTCAGGCTGATTCTGTAGTGAAAGGGAATGTGTATTTATATCCAGGCTTCAGCAGCTGAGTTCTGGGTCTATTAAAACAGGAAACACTTCTCTACAGTTTGTCGGCTTTGATTTTATAAAAAAGCTGATACATACATAACTGGAACACAACTCAAACCCAAAAGGTTGACATTATGTATCTCTTTCTGCCTCATTCTGTCTCTCTGTTACTGTATCTTTCTGGCTCTCTCTCTCTGTATCTCTGTCTCTCTGTCTCTGTCTCTGTCTCTCTATGTCTGTCTCTCTCTCTGTCTCTCTGTCTCTCTGTGTTGTAGGTGGTGGAGCTGGAGGAGAAGCTGCTGGACCAGACGCAGGAGGTGGAGAGACTGCGTTCTGAAAGGGTACGATCCACATTCTTTTCTGTGAACTATAAACGCAGTGAAAGTGACGACACGTTTAAAGACAGTTTCACCAAACAGACTCATGATGTGGCTCTGGAGGTGGCTATAGTGTCTGTGACCCCTGTGGAGCAGAAAGGCAGGCACACACACACACATACACAACATAAACAAAATAAAAATGTACTCGTCAAACAAAGAAAACTGAAGCCAAGTTCCACCAACACAAGTGAATGGTTCTATCTCTCTGTCTGTCTGTGTGTCGCTCTCTCTCTTTGTGTCTGTCTCTTTCTCTCGTCCTGTCTATCCTGGCCGATGACTGTGCATCATAAAAGCACTGAGAAGTAAACTGTAGATTTTTCTGTCGGCTAAAAAATCCAATGTGTGATGTAGTCCTAATGTTCTCGCTAGTGTCAAAAGCTGCTGGAGAGGGACCGATCGATACTGCTGCTGTGTTCTGTATTGATCTGTAGTAAAGAGTGTGTTGCGTATTAGTGGCACTGTTCTCTGGGTGTACAATGTTACATGCTTGATTTAAAGGTCCCATATTTCGCTTTTTGATTTGAGCTTTAGTTGGAGAGCAATCTTTCCCTTTCATTGTTGAAAGGATGCAAATAGTCACTTCCCTTTGTTATGTAGCACACTTTCTTATGTGGCTCGAGGTTCAGAAGCCCCGCCTCTAGGGGGTGATTGACAGGAGAAAAACCAAAACAGCGAATCAGCATGCCCAGTCTTTCCCAGTCTATGGTCTCGCCTCATGTCTACCACAGTCGGTGCTTCTACGCTGTTCTTCTGCTATTGACAGCGACTCAAGTGTTCGCATCATGTCAACTTGGAGAAAATGTATTTGTATCTGGGTCTAACAAAGCAGGAAACACGTCTCTACAATTAGTTGGCTTTGGATTTCATCATAAAACTGATACATACATAACTGCAACACAACTCAAAAGGTTGACACTATGTTTCCCTTTCTGTCTCTGTGTCTCTCTATGTCACCGTGAAACTGGTTTTACTCAAAAGCTGTGTTATTCACTCGATAAAAGACTCTAACGAGGAGCATAGATCTGCAAGTACAGTGCTACTAACTTGCCATATACTTCTGTTAACTATATAATCTGATTCTGGATTGAGGACATAGGCCTGCATGTGACGAATTGTCATTGTTGTCTCTCTATCTCTATCTCTATCTCTATCTCCTATCTTTATCTACACACACACATCTGAAATGACTATGTACCGGTAAAAGCTATATAGTTGTGTGTTTACAAAGTGAGCATGATGCGGGCGGGTGATCTCCCTGATCTCACTCTCTGGTCTCCCTCTGGTCTCCCTCTGGTCTCTCTCGTCTCGCTCTCTCTCTCTGTGTCTAGTGTCTCTGACTATTCTCTATTGACATTTTCTGTTGCCAAGGCTCTCATGAAGGAGACAACTGTAAATGTTTAGTCAAAGTGGGAAAATTAGGAAAAGGTACCGTGCTTCCAATATGAATCTTTGTGGTATGTGTTTGCCCTGCAGGGGGCGACAGACCTGGAGAAGCAGTTGGAGCGCCTGGTTGTTGAGAACCAGCGTCTTAAGCAGGAGCTGAAATCATGCAGGAGCTCCGAGCCCACCTCCAACAACTGCCCCATTTGCCCCCACAGTCAGGTACCGTCTTTCCCAGAGACTGTACTCAGACTGGACTCACAGAGAAGCTGATTAAAAGAGCTGCCATGGCTAATCTGGAGCTAAATTCCTAATATGGGCATTTGTTCTGATGGGGTTAGTTTTGCAGATACAAACGAACGTGTTGCTAAGACGGTTGCTAAGGTAAGCTGGAGTTTCTCCCTCAAAGGAAGGCATCTACTTTTTCTATTCTTATGGCTTTTGACTTACATGTACTGCAAGTCAACAGGACCAAAGAGAGTTCCATATTTGATTTCATTGCCGTCAAACACATACTGTATGTCCAGAGTGTAGACTGTAAAAGCCACCTTGGGAGTGTAATTTTTGATCAACAACAACTGATGCTAAGCTTTTTGCTAGTATAAAATTTTATCTTTCTGGAACACTTTGTCCATGAGCACTTTTCTATTGGGGTTCATTGACCTAGCAGGTTAGCATTGTCCATCTTTAACAGCGGGCGGGCCCTGCATTTCAGACCTGCACCTGCAGTGATGGCCACCTGACTTAATCCACCTCTTAAAACCATAATTCTGATTCCATGGCGCTATACATTGTGCATTTAAACCAAAATGGGTCTAAATGCATCATCTTAACGTATAGTCAAGTACAACATAATATTGTTAGTTACTTACAACAGTATGAGCTTGAACAAGTTCTTTCACAAAACAGAGTGCACTGTCAAATCAAATCAAATCAATCTGTCGCACCCAGAGCAGCGTCACAGAAACATGATAATACAAACTGTTCCAGCCAGGGTTTGAGGTGGCAGATAAATCCTTTCTTCTGCTGAGTCAAGCTGGTTAGCGCCTTCCCTTGATAAGTTGTTTTGAGAATGGAATTGAAACTATATCTACCAAATTGATATCTTCCTCAGTGGGTGGAAAAAACTAAAACAACTTGTTGCGCTTCACAAATTACTGGCCCCAGTGAAGCCAACTTGATGCTAATTGGTTAATGTCACAGGTTTGTTTAATCTGCTTTAAGCTAGCATGGGCCAGCATAGTTGTTTCTGAAAACCCAAAGGAACATTTTGGACACTAGCAATCCAAGGTGCTGAATAATGATTGGATAAAAACTCTAACCAAAACGCTGAGCCTCGAAATGTGGACCTGGGGCTGGACTACAGTCTAGAGTTTGCACAGATCTGAGCGTTGGACTGTGTGCTTCCAGAATGCAGACTTTCTCCAGAGGGAGGTGTCCCGCTGGGAGAGCCAGGCACAGCAGAGGGAGCGGCGGCTGGCCGAGCTGGAGCGGGACCTCCAGGAGAAGAGCCTGAAAGTGGAGACGCTTCACCGCGAGCTGGACCAGACCTCCAGGAAGCTGCAGCAGTCTGAGCGCACCCAGACCCAAGCCGAGCGCCAACTCAGCCTCAGGATACAGGAGTGCGAAGAGGAGCTGCACAGACAGGCCACAGCTCCACCTAGAGTCAGGGTGAGAGAACAACACACAGGCCACAGCTCCACCTAGAGTCAGGGTGAGAGAACAGCACACAGGCCACAGCTCCACCTAGAGTCAGGGTGAGGGAACAGCACACAGGCCACAGCTCCACCTAGAGTCAGGGTGAGAGAACAGCACACAGGCCACAGCTCCACCTAGAGTCAGGGTGAGGGAACAGCACATAGACCACAGCTCCACCTAGAGTCAGGGTGAGGGAACAGCACATAGACCACAGCTCCACCTAGAGTCAGGGTGAGGGAACAGCACACAGGCCACAGCTCCACCTAGAGTCAGGGTGAGGGAACAGCACACAGGCCACAGCTCCACCTAGAGTCAGGGTGAGGGAACAGCACACAGGCCACAGCTCCACCTAGAGTCAGGGTGAGGGAACAGCACACAGGCCACAGCTCCACCTAGAGTCAGGGTGAGGGAACAGCACACAGGCCACAGCTCCACCTAGCCTCAGGGTGAGAGAACAGCACACAGGCCATAGCTCCAGCTAGAGTCAGGGTGAGGGAACAGCACATAGACCACAGCTCCACCTAGCATCAGGGTGAGAGAACAGCACACTGGCCATAGCTCCACCTAGAGTCAGGGTGAGGGAACAACACACAAGTCACAGCTCCACCTAGAGTCAGGGTGAGGGAACAGGCCACAGCTCCATGATAACGGTATGAAATGGGGCAGCGGGTGAATAGCAATGCACAGACAACAGATGAAGTCATAATGATAACAGATAAAAGAGAGAGGATAGTGCCGTAACCACAGAACTGACTGGTGTGTTGTACATGCGTCCTCAGTTCGTGCCCCCGGTCGGGGAGGTGGCGCCCACAGACTCTGTACCCGAGCTCCAGGGGAAGAATGTTGCGCTGCAGGAGCAGGTGTCTGTGCAGAGGCAGCTGCTGCGAGAGCTGGAGACCCAGCTGCACGAATCTCAGCGCACCTGCACCCAGCTGCGCACCCAGGTGAGACCCACGTCCTGACCACACTGGAGACAAAACACACACATGGAGCCACATCAACTGAACTATGTAATAAATCCATGTCACTAGTTCCTGGCTCTTAGACAGTTTGATAATTATAATAGTAATAATGCATTGGTTTTATAGAGTGCTTTTCTGGACACCCAAAAGCCCTTCTCTACTCTACCTTACCTGGTTGTGTTTCCATTAGGCTTTAGTATCTGGTACAGTATCCTAGAAACCTACTCACAACAAACCATTATCCGGGGGGAAATCCTTGGTAACCATTCCAGCAGCCCTCTGGCCAATCACTGTCCATAAGAACACTTTAGTACCAGCTCGGCCTGGATAGAACCAGGACCAAGAGGGACTAAAGAAGGACCTGTTTCCTGTTAAAAAGGCTTGTGGAAAAGGCACTTGTGGGCATTATGCTTTCTCTCCGTACAGTAGTGGTGAATACTACTGTAGCCACAGCTGTCCTAGGGTACATTGGCAGAAATGAGGCATCCACTATCTGCCATTGGCCCTTTCTACCGCCACCAACCATTCCCACGCACACCAGTCTCATTCTAATGTAGGTGAAGTGTCTTGCCTAAGGACACAACCACAGATTGCCACTTTACAGCTGCAGCCACCTCCCTGTTGCACTTGGTGTTCCCATAGGTCTCCCATCATAGTATTTACCAGATCTGGCTTTCACATGCAGGCGGCACCACAATATAAATGATAAAAAAAGATAAAATGTCTATTTGCAATGATAAAATAGTGCCTCTTCCGACAACAAAATTGAAAATACTTGTTCCATTGATAAATCTGAAAGATACTTGAATCAAAAAGATTTCCCAAATGTAATTAATGTTTATTTTTAAGCAAAGAACTTTCAGTCTTTGCAATTTGCTAGTTGCGACCATTATAATTTATAGACGTAAAAAGCCCATATTTTTAAGCCCAAAATGTGGAGTCTGACACAAACGGTCACTGGGCTAGAGCAGCCTGAGCACTTTCCCTTCATTGTGCTAGCCAGTAAGCATTGTCCATCTGTATACAGTCTCTGTCTATAATAATTGAATGAGAAAGGGGCAGGTTAGTTCCACATAAATAAACCATATGAAACAAATGGATAGATAAGTAAATAATAACATACAGACATGATTCCCCGCTCAATATTCAGTTTTTATCCACACAGGACTGTTGTCATGGTTCCTCTTCTCTCTCCTGCATGCTCCAGTGTCTGCACAGCTCTCTCTCTAAAGCTGTGGACAGCTCAGAGCGTCTTTACAGGCTGTCCAAGGTCTGGTCCTTGTTACACCCCGGTCCTGTCCCGAGTGACCCTTCAGTGCGACCCGTGATGTGCCCCAAACCTTCTGCAGAGTGATGTCCAGAGAATGTGTTCAATGTATTTGTTTTAGACGTACAGTGGTCCCTCGCTGGTTCGCCTTCAGCGGCTTTGTTGTTGACCAGACTGAGACCAGACTGAGACAGTGTCTGGATTATCTGGGTCTCTCTCTGGCCTCTCTCCCTGGTCTCTTCTTCTGGCATCCCTCTCTCTCTGGTCCCTCTCTCTGTGGTCTCCGGTCTCAGTTTGGTGTCTCTCTGGTCTCCCTCTTGTCTCTCTCTCCCTGATCACTCTCTTCCTGGTCTATGGTCTCTCTCTTTGGTCTCTCTTGGGTCTCTCTGGTGTTTCTGTCTTTGGGGTCTCTCTCTGGCCTCTTTCTCTATGATCTTTCTGTGGTCTCTCTGGTTTCTTTCTCTGGGCTCCCTCTGGTCCCTCTCTTCCTGGTCTATGGTCACTCTCTCTGGTCTCTCTTGGGTCTCTCTGGGGTCTCTCTATTGCCTCTCTATTGCCTCTCTGAAATTTCGGTGGTCTCTGGTTTCTTTCTCAGGGCTCTCTCTGGTCTCTCTCTTCCTGGTCTATGGTCATTCTCCCTGGTCTCTTGTCTCTCTTGGGTCTCTCTGGTGTTTCTCTTTTGGGTTTCTCTCTGGCCTCTCTCTGATCTTTCTGTGGACTCTCTGGTTCATTCTCTGGTCTCTCTCTGTCTCTCTCTGGTCTCTCTCTGGTCTCTCTCTCGGGCTCTCGGGTCTCTCTCGGGTCTCTGGTAATCCCTGCACAGTCAGTAATATTGTGGTTTATGAGCACGTTAGTATTGTATTTTTTAGCACTTAAAAGTAAAGACAAAAAAGTTACTTTTAATAAAACTAGTGATGAAAAAAAGATTTTTTCAGAATTGATTTGCGTGGTTGGGAGTTCTAGCGCTGTCAGAATGATGAGAATCCTAGTATTAACAAATGTTCAGCTGCTCACCTGCATGTGTTGCGTCTGCTCCATAGATCCTGGTGTACGAGGGGGAGATGGCGCGAGCTCAGGGTCGACTGGAGGCAGAGATGCAGAGTCTGGAGGAGGAGAAGAACCGTGTGATCGAGGAGGCCTTCGTCAGAGCAGAGAGCGAGATGAAAGCCGTGCACCAAAACCTCGCAGGTCAAAAGATACACAAGAAACACAATAATTTACTATTGACTGAAACGCTGTGGAAAATGAAATCATATTTCTGTCCATTATGGCGGTTTCACAATGTTTGATACCCTGTATTTTTAAACATGTCTATTTTCCGATTTCAATTCATTTTTTTTTGTACAGCCCTAAATCACAACAGTACTTATCTTGGAGGACTTTACACAGTTGTCGATTTGCAGATCAGAGAATCAAAAATTTCAAGCACAGAAAATGCAAACATAAAGAACACATATAGCCTTTTCATATGGGGCAGATGACCAATGTCCGTAAAATATTACAGGTCCATCAATGTCCTTAAACGACGTGGATCATTATCAGAGAAAATGTTATTCAATGTTTTATGTCCAAAGTAACAAAATAATAACAACTTAAGAGTTTCATTTGATGCAGCCATGGTCTATATATACTACAAGTGAACTGACCATCACCGTGGTGTTAGCGTGAATGCAGAAGAGGCTGTTTTGAACATATGCTAGCTGGAGCGATTTTTCCCCAGCAAGAGCAGAATAGACTCCACCCCGTTCCTCAGGTTAAGACTGGACTCACTGGTCTGCTCCTGCTTGTTAGGAATTACAACCAAGCAGATAAAGGCACTCCAGGCCTTTGACTGGTTTAAGTTCCCTGCCCTAAAGGGACCTGCTGTTGTTCTGTTTACTCCCTCTGTGACTCTCAGGACCGTTTAACAAGGTCCCTCGTGTTTAGGGCTGTATCCTCACTACAACCTGATGTTGTTTGAGAGTACATGCAAGTTGTACAAATGTACCTTTTTACACTGCTTGTTGATTGTGATATACAGTATGATGGTTTGGGGTTTTGCTTTAAAAGGGTCCACATATAGTACACAGTTGTCCCTGGTTTATCGCCAGAGAGGGAGACCAGACCAGAGAGGGAGACCAGACCAGAGAGGGAGACCAGACCAGAGAGGGAGACCAGACCAGAGAGGGAGACCAGACCAGAGAGAGGGAGACCAGACCAGAGAGGGAGACCAGACCAGAGAGGGAGACCAGACCAGAGAGGGAGACCAGACCAGAGAGGGAGACCAGACCAGAGAGGGAGACCAGACCAGAGAGGGAGACCAGACCAGAGAGGGAGACCAGACCAGAGAGAGGGAGACCAGACCAGAGAGGGAGACCAGACCAGAGAGGGAGACCAGACCAGAGAGGGAGACCAGACAGAGAGGGAGACCAGACCGGAGAGAGGGGACCAGACCGGAGAGAGGGAGACCAGACCGGAGAGAGGGAGACCAGACCGGAGAGAGGGAGACCAGACCGGAGAGAGGGAGAGACCGCAACCCCTTTATTTCTATAATTTCAAAAAATTTATATAATTTTTAAAAAAACATTTGAAACAATAATTACCTTAAGATTCAGACTTTTCTCTACCTTCTTTTTTAAACAACTCTTTCCAAGTAGAGATTTAATTATATAAACTTGTGTTTGTATGTTGTTGTGTCTGCAGGAGTGCGTCTGAACCTGCTGAGTCTGCAGCCGGCCCTCAGGACTCTCACCAGCGACTACAACAGCCTCAAGAAGCAGGTCCAGGAGTTCCCGTTCATGCTGGACACAGCCATCGCCGAGGCCAAGCAGGAGGTACAGACGAGGGCGAGAATACACACTGTTTCTGTCTTCACCTCATTCATTTCACCGTTTCAGACATTTGTGATTTCAAAATGTTCAGATTAACCCAAATTCAATGTCTGTGTGGCTTTTTCAGATTTGTCAGGTGATCAGTGAAGTGAGCAACACAAACCAGGAGCTGCTGCGGAAATACAAACGAGAGATGAACTTGAGGAAGAAGTGCCACAACGAGCTGGTCCGCCTCAAAGGTGAGGACATGTCAAAACTAGGCAAGTTTATATGCGTAACACAGTTAATGCACAAGGCATCTCAAAGTGCTTTAGAAAATATCTAAACAGTACTGTTTTTAAACCTGAAGGAAACCCCTGTGGAAACTCTCCTTTACACAGCTACAGTGGATCAGTCTGTCACTGAAGCTGCACTCCATATTGGCCAGAGGGTCCTGTCAGGGACAGTCAGTGTTAGTTTGTCCAGGACTGGTGACTGGTTTACGACACTGTGTAGGAGGCCAGTTGGTGTAGACCTCACAAAATCATGATTTCAGTTACATATTAAAGTATGAAAGTCAGGTACCCCTGTCTTGTTATGCTCGTTTTTGCGCATGAGTTACCCTGACTGTTCCTGGTCTGAAAAGCCGTGTAAATCTCTGTCACACCTTCCTCTGTGACTGCAGGAAACATCCGGGTGTTCTGCCGCGTGCGCCCTGTCAGTCAGGAGGAGCAGGACTCCGCTGACGCCAAGACCATGCTAAGCTTCGACTCGGACGACGACTCCATCCTCTACCTCTCCAACAAGGGCAAGATCATGACCTTTGAGCTGGACCGAGTCTTTCCTCCAAAGTCCACGCAGGAGGAGGTCAGAGCACAGAGTCCACTGCAGGAGAATGTCCACACTGTCACGCGTAATCAATATGTAGACCATAGAGCATAGTATAGGAGTGGACTGACAACTCCTGTGTATTTCCACACATTTCCTAATATTGTCCCTCTGCTGTTCACATAACCACAGCCAAAGCAGGAGTGTGTGCGACATCATCAGCTCCAGAGATCAACAGCTGAAAGAGCTGTGTCTAAACCTGTTCCTGTACCACCAGGGGGAGCTTGAGCAAATAATGTGTATTCTGCATTTTCTGTGTCTTATGGATCAGGAGCATTGTTTGACAGTTAATTTTGTCAGTTTGGTTTGTCCACTTATTATATTAAGGAAAAATACATAAAAGTGCAAATCAAAATTGCAATTCTTGTCAAAAATCCCTGAATCACATCCATGGAACTGGTTCTATTTTTGTGTTTATTTCTGTCAGTCTGGCTCTTCACTAGAGCGGGGGGTCAACTATTGGGTGATGACAATAGACGGTATACAGAGGGACAATGCAAATCTGCTAGATCAATGAAGCCCCATAGAGACGTGCTCATGGACGAGGTTTTGCTCCAACTCCTGTAGGTTCTTTTGGGCTTAAAAAAATCTGTGGTTTTGGCATTCTGTGTGATCCTGGTGTTTACAGTGTCTTTATAAATCCAGCTATTAGCCATATAAGGATTGACCAATCTGATGCCTTCATTTGTGGAGGAAACTTCAGCATTACCTTAGCAACCAACTTAGCAAATCATCTGCCCCTGCATTTGTTTCAAAGCAAAACACAGCAGAACAAATTCCCATGGATGTTCAAATTGGCCTTTTCTGCATTAAGGCTAACACTATGATGATGTCACACTCGGTCAGTCCACTCCTAATACACAAACTATGGTGACCCTGATACGATGTCAGTGTGGACATTCAGAGACACATATTTTTGACTGAATTGTTATTTACGCCTTGTTTCTCTCCTCTGATTGGCCGAGCAGGTGTTCCAGGAAGTACAGTCCCTCGTGACTTCCTGCATCGACGGCTTTAACGTTTGTATCTTTGCCTACGGTCAAACAGGGTCCGGGAAAACATACACTATGGAGGTAACCACACACTACTCCATGTACACACACATACACATACACATAGACATAGACATACACACGCACACACACACAGGTATAGGTACGCAATACGCATACTCACTTGCTACAGACATACACGCACACACACACTACAGGTAGACAAACATACACACTTACCACAGGCATACACACACACTACACCTCTCTGGTCTCTCGTTCTCTCTCTCTGGTCTCTCGCTCTCTCTCTCTGGTCTCGCTCTCTCTCTGGTCTCCCGCTCTCTCTCTCTGGTCTCTCGCTCTCTCTCTCTGGTCTCTCGCTCTCTCTCTCGGGTCTCTCGCTCTCTCTCTCTGGTCTCTCGCTCTCTCTTGCTCTCTCGCTCTCTCTCTCTCTCTCTCTCTCTCTCGCTCTCTCTTGCTCTCGCTCTCTCTCGCTCTGGTCTGTCGCTCTCTCTCTCTGGGCTCTCTCTGGGCTCTCTCTGGGCTCTCTCTGGGCTCTCTCTGGGCTCTCTCTGGGCTCTCGCTGGGCTCTCGCTGGGCTCTCGCTGGGCTCTCGCTGGCCTCTCGCTGGCCTCTCGCTGGCCTCTCGCTGGCCTCTCGCTGGCCTCTCGCTGGCCTCTCGCTGGCCTCTCGCTGGCCTCTCTCTGGTCTCTCTCTCTGTGTAATATTACAATACCATGTGCTTTTTTTCTCAGGGTGTGGCAGAAAACCCCGGTATAAACCAGCGTGCGCTACAGCTGCTGTTCTCTGAGGTGACGGAGAAGGAGGCGGACTGGGACTACACCATCTCTGTGAGCATGGTGGAGATCTACAACGAGACTCTCAGGTACCAGCACACAGACTCGGGTCACACAGGGAGAGAACGGGGACTAGACTTCACGGACTCAGATTGTCTTTGGCCTCAAACTGGTCGGACCACTCCTGTCCCAGTCTACAGTCAGTCTGCACATTTGTCAAGCACCACACAGACCTGGCCTTTGTGGATGAGTGGCAAAAAAGCAGATGTTAGATAGTTTAAGGATTTATTTTAATCCTGCACTAACGGAGAGGGAGAGAGTAGGAAGGAGAGAAACAGAGACGGGGAGAGAGAGATTGACAGAGCGACACAGAGGAAGACGGACAGAGGCAGACAGAGAGAGTCACAGATGGAGAAAGACACATACAGAGAGACGGACAGACATACAGAGAGGGGTACAGGCAAACAGACAGAGAGAGAGAGGGGCAGAGAGACAGACAGAGAGGCAGAGAGACACAGACGGAAGGAGAGAGACAGCCAAACAGACGAAGAGAGGCATAGAGACAGACAGAGAGAACGAGGTAGGATCACGGTGAAGAGGCCAGTCTGAACAGATGTGTTTTGTCAATTGTCAAATCAACCCAAACTGTTACACTGTGACCGACTGTGACGACACGCGAACAGCTGTTTTCTTCTGTTTAAACCTCGTCTTTTCCAAAAAGACTCGGGCCACAGTTTGAGCCAAAGCTGTCGTTATGTAAAGGTGCTCTCGGCTGTTCCACATCTGTCCAGCGATTACATCACCGCTCCTCTGGAAAGCAGGTTCCAGCTGAGCCAGAAACAGCAGAGCGAGAACACAAGGCTAATGTTCCCACTCTCACGCATAGAACCTATTTTAGGAGTGGACTGACTGAGTGTGATGTCACTGTAGTTTTAGATAGATTTTAACTTACGCTAGCTAGAGCCAATTGTCGTATATGGCCATTTGTTCCACTGTATCTATGAGCACTTCCCTATTGAGCTTCATAGAGCTAGCGAGTTTGCATTATCCATCTTTATACAGACTATGCTCACAATAAAGTCACTATTTTTTAACTTTTCAGTCCGAAAAACCTGATCCAAAGATGTGACAGGCCTAAATGACGTGCATGTGAAAACTAGTGACAGATGTAAATCTTTTGAGAGCCAGGAATTCTATTATTGCGGTTTGAAAGTTTCATACCCGAGCTTTAAACATTTACTATTTATTTGGCATTTAAAGGTGGTGAATATAACATGATTTCTCAGGCAAAAATATGTTACATTTTCTCTAGGAAAGTGCCCCATAAAGCCTTTTGGCTGAGGGCTGAGTGAGGGTGGACCTCTTCTGGTCTCTCTCTGGTCTCTCTCTGGTCTGTTTCTGGTCTGTTTCTGGTCTCTCTCTGGTCTCTCTCTCTGGTCTCTCTCTGGACTCTCTCTCTGGACTCTCTCTCTGGACTCTCTCTCTGGACTCTCTCTGGTCTCTCTCTGGTCTCTCTCTGGACTCTCTCTCTGGACTCTCTCTCTGGACTCTCTCTCTGGACTCTCTCTCTGGACTCTCTCTCTGGTCTCTCTCTGGACTCTCTCTCTCTGGACTCTCTCTCTGGACTCTCTCTGGACTCTCTCTCTGGACTCTCTCTCTGGACTCTCTCTGGTCTGTTTCTGGACTCTCTCTCTGGTCTCTCTCTGGACTCTCTCTCTGGTCTCTCTCTGGACTCTCTCTCTGGTCTCTCTCTGGACTCTGTTTCTGGTCTGTCTCTGGTCTCTCTCTGGTCTGTCTCTGGTCTCTCTCTGGTCTCTCTCTGGTCTCTCTCTGGTCTCTCTCTTGTGTCTTTCATTGTTATTAGTTATAATGGTTTTAACTCCTCCCTGGTCTTCCCGTCCTGCTCAGGGACCTGCTGGGGGACCATCTCACAGAGAAGCTGGACATAAAGCTTCACCCGGATGGTAGCGGACAGCTCTACGTCCCTGGACTCACGAAGGTCACTGTGGGGAGTCCTCAGGATATTAACAGGGTATTTGTATTCATTTGTATCTATTTGCAATGTTATGTATACAGAAAAGAACATAAACTAACTATGGTGGAGTGTGACAGAACCCTGAAAAGAAACTTATTTTTATTGTACAAAACAAGAATAGATAAGATTTTTAACAAATGAATCACTTCACAATATTTTTTTTCTCATTATTTTTTCAATTTGGCAAACCTAAAAAAAGACAACTCAATACAGACAAGGGCCATGTTCAGGTCCTGGAAGAAGAATACTTTTCCAAGGTCCAAAAACTGTTTGACAATGTCCGAATCCAGTTTTTAACATTTCTATTGTCCAGAGTAAAAGCCTATCTCACATTTTCAGGTAGACTGTTCCAGATTATAGCTGCATAAATTTGTAATGCTGCCTCCCCATATTTAGTCCTGACTCTGGGCACCAGCAGGAGGCCAGTCCCTGTGCTTCTCAATGTCAGAGTTGGTTCAAATGGCACTAACATGTCACAGATGTATTTTAGTGCGAGGCCATGGAGAGAATTGTAACAAGTAGAGCTGCTTTAAAGTCTTTTCTCAGAGCCTCAGGAAGCCAGTGCAGGGATCTGAGACCAAAAGTTAGGTGAAGAACAAACAATGATGAACAGTTTTAGGCATTTTGAGGTAAGTTTGATGAATGTTTTTTGTAACTAGTTGTTTTTATTCTGCAGGTTTTTGAGCTGGGCCACATGAACAGAGCCACCGCCTGCACCAACCTGAACGAACACAGCTCTCGCTCTCACGCTCTGCTCATCATCACCGTGTCCGGACACAACTCCACCACCGCAACACACACTCAAGGTGTGCCCCTCCCAGAGGGTCAGGGCAAAGTGCAGATGTGCTTGGAACTCTCTCTCCGGTCTCACTCTCTCTGGTCTCTCACTCTCTGGTCTCTCACTCTCTAGTCTCTCGCTCTCTAGTCTCTCGCTCTCTAGTCTCTCGCTCTCTGGTCTCTCGCTCTCCGGTCTCTCACTCTCTGGTCTCTCACTCTCTGGTCTCTCACTCTCTGGTCTCTCACTCTCTGGTCTCACTCTCTCTGGTCTCTCTCTCTGGTGTCATTCTCTGGTCTCTCACTCTTTGGTCTCTTTCTCTGGTCTCTTTCTCTGGTCTCTTTCTCTGGTCTCGCTCTCTGGTCTCTCCCTCTCTGGTCTCTCCCTCTCTGGTCTCTCCCTCTCTGGTCTCTCCCTCTCTGGTCTCTCCCTCTCTGGTCTCTCGCTCTCTGGTCTCTCGCTCTCTGGTCTCTCGCTCTCTGGTCTCTCACTCTCTGGGCTCTCACTCGCTGGGCTCTCACTTTCTGGTCTCTCTTTCTCTGCTCTCTCTCTCTGGTCTTTCACTCTCTGGTCTCTCGCTCTCTGGTTTCTCTCCCTCTGGTTTCTCATTCTCTGGTATCTCGCTCTCTGGTCTCTCGCTCTCTGGTTTCTCACCCTCTGGTGTCTCATTCTCTGGTTTCACTCTCTGGTTTCTCTCTTGTCTCTCTTCTACACAGTCTCTCTCTCTGTCTCTGTCTATAGCCTCTCTCTCTGTCTCTCTCTCTCTCCGTCTCTTTCTGTCTCTCTCTGTGTCTCTGTCTACAGCCTCTGTGTGTGTGCCCTCGTAGGAAAGCTGAACCTGGTGGACCTGGCCGGCTCGGAGCGCATAAGCAAGTCCGGCGCGGAGGGGACCCGGCTCCGCGAGGCCCAGTGCATCAACAAATCTCTTTCAGCGCTCGGTGATGTCATCAACGCGCTGCGGGGGAAACACGCCCACGTTCCCTTCCGGAACTCCCGCCTCACATACCTGCTGCAGGACTCTCTAAGCAGGGACAGCAAGACGCTCATGATGGTCCAGGTGAGTCCAGTCCACCTCAATCACCACAAAACTTGTATTGTGAGATTAGTTAGGTTATTTATGACTAGTTCTGAAAGCACTAATCATAACTAGAGAGACCAGAGAGAGAGAGAGAGAGAGAGAGAGAGAGAGAGAGGGACCAGAGAGAGAGGGACCAGAGAGAGAGGGACCAGAGAGAGAGGGACCAGAGAGAGAGGGACCAGAGAGAGAGAGAGAGGGACCAGAGAGAGAGGGACCAGAGAGAGACTGTTTTCTGTAGTGTCTCTGCTTGGTTTGATTGTAAAACAGAGCAGTCCAGTCACTGTGTAAAGATGACTGCTGCCCCCTCCTGGACAGACTCTGTTATTGCAAGAAGCTGCTCTCTGGAATATCTAGCCTGGCCTTAGCCATTTGTACACTCCGCTCAATTATCATTTCCCTGGATGTAACATCTAGGTCTGGGTCCTGTGTTTGCGATTACAATTGGTTGAATTCCATCCGACCAATCAGCGAGCGTGAGAAGTGGGTGTTGTAGTTAGTTGTGGGTGACGTCAAGAGTTTGTGTCGAACGGGCTGGTTGTAGTTTGGCAATGGTGAAGAATGCTATGGAATATCATGTTCCAATGGTTTATCTGCAGAACAGTTCTGGGCTTACGACAGGTAACTACTAGCTATCTAGGGGACCAGAAAATATCTTTGCCACATACTTGAGACCAGGATTTGAACCTGAGAGTGCTAACCACTCTGCCACCATGGTACTAATGCAGGGATTAAAGAGTTCCGTCTAGGTGACGGATTTCCGTCAAATGAAATTGGTCTGGAAAAAAAAAATATATATATATAATGATAATAATACACACAATGAAATGATTGATTATAAAAATAATATATAGTAATACATATACGTGTGAATCTGTTATATATATATATATATATATATATATATATCGATGTATAATAATAATTTGAATATAATTGTATTTATATGTATATAGAAATAATAAGTAATATAATCACGAGTGGGCCTTGAACGTGCCGTGGCCACATGAGCGCTCCGCAAATGAATCAAGGCAATGGGACGTAGCTGAGCTCACGCGCAAATGAAGACGCGATGAAGTTAGCATTGGTAACACGGAGGTGAAAGTTTCTGGAAACTGCACGGAGGTTTTGAAAAGGAGAAGAGGAGGAAAATTGAATCTCGAACGGAGCAATGACAGCAGCAGATCCGGACTGGTAAGCTGGGCGCATAATAGACTAAAGGTAATTAACGTTTACCAAACGCAATGCTATTTTACTTAACGGAATGTACAAAACGGACTTTGCTGCGACTGGGAATGGGGACAAACATGTCTTGGTGAGCTTTTGATATTGTCTTGTTTGCGATCTTCTTGCAAAACTCAGCGTGATGTAAAAGAGCCAATCAACGAGTCATGGTGCGAAAAGATGAAAGTGGCCGGTGCTTGTGCGTACTTTGCCATAAAAAATTGCATATATGGGAGTAATGAGAAAAAAGTTTTGATTCGCCACCAGCTCAAAACTGCGCACAAGGCAGCTGTTTGTGCACTTTCCCACACTTCATCTTTACCTGGTGCATCAGCAACAACTGACACTAGGCTTGCTCTGGCGGACCGTGTCTGTGGCTTTATCGCAGAAAATAACGTTCAGAATATCACTACCGCTGGTAGATTTATTTAAATCATTTGCAGTTGATCGAAGTGCACTGTGCACTCAAACTTGATAGGGAAACCTTTTTCTTAAATATTGACGTGTCCACAAACAAATGTGGACAGAATTGTATCGTCCTTTTGCGATATTTTGACGAGGACAGAGCCAAAGTGTTGACGCTCCATATCGCCTCAAGTAAAGCTACTCTCACTAATATTCTGTCAAAAAGTTGACTCGTTGCTTGATCCACTTATATTTCATATCAAAATACACTGTATATCTTTGAAGAATTCATTTGAGCTGTATTCAATATACAATCTATTATACAATAATATATTGTAATTAAAAATATAACTTGGTCCTGCATATTACTGTGATTTACATGTGATAAATTTCCATGCAAAAATGTTCAGTCAAATCTTTTTTTTTCCTTTAACCCCTGCACTAATGTAACAATACACATAATTACTGGACATCTTTTAAGTTTTCTTCTCCTTCTCTTTGTTAAAATAAACCTTGCAGGCCTGTTTTTTGTATCACTATTGGCATTGCGAATCGTAACCAACGCATATTGGTTGATCACTAAACGGCAGGTAGAGAGAGAGAGGGACGGCAGGTAGAGAGAGAGAGAGAGGGACGGCAGGTAGAGAGAGAGAGAGAGGGACGGCAGGTAGAGAGAGAGAGGGACGGCAGGTAGAGAGAGAGAGAGAGGGACGGCAGGTAGAGAGAGAGAGAGAGGGACGGCAGGTAGAGAGAGAGAGGGACGGCAGGTAGAGAGAGAGAGGGACGGCAGGTAGAGAGAGAGAGGGACGGCAGGTAGAGAGAGAGAGGGACGGCAGGTAGAGAGAGAGAGGGACGGCAGGTAGAGAGAGAGAGGGACGGCAGGTAGAGAGAGAGAGGGACGGCAGGTAGAGAGAGAGGGACGGCAGGTAGAGAGAGAGAGGGACGGCAGGTAGAGAGAGAGAGGGACGGCAGGTAGAGAGAGAGGGACGGCAGGTAGAGAGAGAGGGACGGCAGGTAGAGAGAGAGGGACGGCAGGTAGGAGAGAGAGAGAGAGGGACGGCAGGTAGAGAGAGAGAGGGACGGCAGGTAGAGAGAGAGAGGGACGGCAGGTAGAGAGAGAGAGGGACGGCAGGTAGAGAGAGAGAGGGACGGCAGGTAGAGGGAGAGAGGGACGGGCAGGTAGAGAGAGAGGGACGGCAGGTAGAGAGAGAGAGGGACGGCAGGTAGAGAGAGAGGGACGGCAGACTAGAAAGTTTTCTCTTCAGTTCAGTTTTGTGTGTTGCAGGTTTCTCCGTTGTCGTCGAACATGAGCGAGTCGGTGTGCTCGCTGAAGTTTGCCCAGAGAGTCCGTTCGGTGGAACTCAGCTCGTCATCGTCACGGAGACATGAGAACTCCTCCACCTCGTCCTCGCCCACCCACGACAGTGTAGAGGTGATGCTGCTGTCGCTGCGGGCTGTAGACCTCCTCACACTGCAGACACGGTTTAGGAATTTTTGACCTGGGGACAACAGTGGGATACGGAGGGAAGCTGTTATAATCAGGGTCAGCCCCTGACCCTATTTGATATACAGAGTCGCACATAGAGAGTCGCACATAGAGAGTCGCACATAGAGAGTCGCACATAGAGAGTCGCACATAGAGAGTCGCACATAGAGAGTCGCACATAGAGAGTCGCACATAGAGAGTCGCAGATAGAGAGTTGCACATAGAGAGACAGAGGTAGACACAGAGTGACAGAGGTAGACACAGAGTGACAGAGGTAGACACAGAGTGACAGAGGTAGACACAGAGTGACAGAGGTAGACACAGAGTGACAGAGGTAGACACAGAGTGACAGAGGTAGACACAGAGAGACAGAGGTAGACACAGAGAGACAGAGGTAGACACAGAGTGACAGAGGTAGACACAGAGTGACAGAGGTAGACACAGAAACACACAGGGGCCTCAGTAACAAATTACAAAGGTAAATGCCATGTTTACCTTTTTTTGGCGGTTTTGTATTGTATAGGATGTATAGCTGCATAAGGTGAACTAACTCTATTTTGATATATGCTAGGGCCTCTAACTCTGTAATGATCAATAATATGGCTTCAAACTCTATTTTTGATGTATACTAGGGCCTCTAACTCTTATTTTGGGGAATCTCTCAAAGTCCTGTTCCCTGTGTGCTGCAGCTGGACTCTCCGCCCTCCACCCCTGGCCCTCTGCCCATCTCCAGAGCCAGCAGTGCAGGCTCCACTCTGTCCACACTCTCCACAGCGTCCCGGACCACCACCGGATCACGCCGCCGCTCCCAGTCACAGCTGTCCGCAGGTACACGCCTCCAACCAGAGGAATTGTGGGTAATGTAGGCCAGCTTAGATGTGTCTGAAATCACTCACTGGTTTAGACATGTGATTGACACAACGTTTACTTTTGGCCAGGAGACGTACTATGGAGGAACACAAAACTAGCTTTTAAGCATTTTACAACATTGTTCACGCAGAAACTGACCTGTGGTTGTTTAGCTTCATTCACTTTAACACTGTCAGAGACTGATGACAGAAACAACACAAAAACCAACTCTCCTCCCCCACCCCTTCTGCCAAAAAAGAGACAGAGAGACAGAGAGACAGAGAGACAGAGAGACAGAGAGACAGAGAGACAGAGAGACAGAGAGACAGAGAGACAGAGCCAGAGAGACAGAGCCTAGAGCCTAGAGAGAGACAGAGACAGAGAGACAGAGCCTAGAGAGAGACAGAGACAAACTAGTCATACTCTAATTATTCCGTTGGCTAATACCAAAAATTACCCACCCCTACATACAGTTATAAACAATACAAAATAGAGTTCTTTCTGGACTAGGTACTGTAGATGAAGATTTATACAGAGTCCTAGAGTGACAGACACAGGTGGGAATAAGACTTTAATAATACTCAGATTAACATTCAGTATTTTGTTTTGCATTTTTGTAAAGTTTGCAAATTCTTGAAAATCGTTGTGACTCTGTGTGCGGTGATTTCAGACACAAGCTTTTGTGTGATTCCATATCCAGGTGTGTTTCCCATCTGTTCCTCTCTCTCTCCATTCTGTGGTCTGGTTGGTCGATGCTCAGTCAGGCAGGTAGACCGAGCCAGCCCATTGGTGCACGGTGGGCAGGTAGGTGGGCTCAGATTGATGGAATCTTGTGCTCTTCGTGCATGATGTCAGTGTGAACCCCAGCAACAACCCCCCTCCTCCACTGTGAGATAGTACACAACATGGAAGCAACATGAGCTTTAAACCATGTTACAACTGTGTAACATACACAGAGACAAACTCACACAGAGAGACACAATATGAAATGTATCTTTTAACCATGTTACAATTGTGTAATATACACACACCTACACACACACACACACACACACACACACACACCTTTGAAGCAGTAGTGTTATGTCTTCTCATCTTCAGTCTGCTTCAGTAGTGTTTGATCAGTGGGTCAATGTTGTTACTTCAGTTACTCGTGTGTAGCACTCATGCTTCACAGCAAGAAGGTTGTGGGGTCAACTCCCACTTTGCATGTTCTCCCTGTGTCTTAGTTTTATACATGTAAACATCAGCGTTTTCCGACTACTAACCAGCTACCAAAGTTGTAAATGTAAATTCATCACTCATGTTGAGTAGTATCTGGCCAACTTAGCAGCAGGCCAGAGCTGCAGAGCCTTTTAAATGTTGTGCGAAAATGCCTGTACAATATGGCGGAATCATGGAACAAGGCTAAAAGCTCTTGTTGCGTTCTGGAGCTGGTCAGAAGGACAAGGCTTAGGAGAACTCGGAACAGTTATTAAATAGGTTGCGTTCATTTAGAGTTCTATTTCAATATTTCAGCAGGAGCCCCTCAACTCAATGAGAAGGAAGTCCTTTTTGAAATGTTGGAAAGGATAATGTCCTGAAAAGAAACGTTCATATTACACAAGGAATTAACCCCATAGAACCCAGACAGAAATGTTTGTTGACAAAAATGATCTGTGCAATTTTTGGAAAGCTGCGTTCAATGACCAAGATTTGGCCATTTAGCACACATTAACATACATCAGTTTAAGTTGCATTAAAACGTCTTACTTCTTTCACCTTTAACCGTTGAACGTTATGTGGCATGTTTGTAACGAAGGGTGCTACGGGGTTAAAATTGAAGCATGAAGAAAAACAAGGCTCAAACTTGTCTGAATTATTTCTGTAGGTTCTTATCTCACACAAATAACCATATTTTTTAATGTATACTGGGGCCTTCTGGTAACCCTTAGTTACCAGGACAGATTATTCAGCTGCCCTGCACCATAATGTGAAACTAAAGGCTTATGTGGTGATGTCAAATGAACGTAACCTATAGATGTAGATCAGTAACTGACCAGGGTATTCAGAACTCTGTTATGTGCATCTCAAAGACTCAAAGCTCTGACCAAACTTTCCCTTTTTATGTGCAACAGTTGGTGGGTGAATGAGTGAGTGAGTGAGTGCATGAATGTCTCATGTTTTCACTCTTCTCATTCAGTCTCATTTCTGCTGCTCTGTCTGCTGCTCTGTCTGCAAAGAACTTTTGGAGAACTCTTGATGTCATTCACTAAAACTCAGAATATGGAAATGTTTGAGACTGTTGCAGAGTGATCAACCTTTAGTTTTTATCTTTTGTTGGCATGTTGTTTCCTTAAATCTTACCTGTTTTTTTTTACCCAGAAACACTAATATTGATTCCCAAACTGCAGCAGTTTCAATATTTCCATTAAGGGTGCGTGCCGTAGACTGTATCTAAGGAGTATCTAATTTGAACATAAGCTATCTGGAGCCAATTTCTTATATGGGCACTTGTTGCTAAGACGATTGCTAAGACAAGCTGGAGTTTCTCCCGTGAATTAAGGCATCTGATTGTAAATCCAGACATGAACCATATCAGGATTGACAAAAGACAATATCATAATATCAACACAAAGATCACAGAGAAGGCTAAACTACAGATTTCTTTTATTCCAAAATGGTGAGTGTGACACAAACGGTTGCTGAGCTAAAGGAGTTTACTTTTACATGCAAGTCATCAAAACTTCACCTATGAGCACTTCCCTATTGTGCTTCATTGAGCTAGCCGGTTGGCATTGTCCATCTATATACAGTCTATGGTGCGTGCGCGCTGGGCCCGATTTAAGTGGACTCAGGTGCACTTCCATTCCTCTGTGGAAATGTCAAATACCGTCAGCAGGGGGCACTGTGGAGCACAAAGACCAAACAAAAGACTAATGGGCAGAGGTGGTATGTAGCTAAGTATTTTTACTTAGGTACCCCAACTTTAAGTACACTCAACTCTCAAACACAAATAATGGATTTACAGTTTGTAATGAATCCACACTAGTTCTTGGGTCTAAAACAGTTTGCTTCTATCTCTAGTTTTCTCATCCATGCATCTTTGGCCTGTCACGTTTGATCGTTTTTTCCAGACAGAAAAGTTAAAATTAGGGGCTCACCCTCAGCTCACAGGGTTCTTCCAGACTAGTAGTATGCCAAAGATCTAATGAGATGAAGACGGCACGTTGTAAAAGTAAAGTGTTGTGAACAAATACAAGACTGTCTGTTGAACAAACATGGTTAGTTCTGATTTCTGAGTAGAGTAGAGTAGAGTAGAGTAGAGTAGAGTAGAGTAGAGTAGAGTAGAGTAGAGTAGAGTAGAGTAGAGTAGAGTAGAGTAGAGTAGAGTAGAGTAGAGTAGAGTAGAGTAGAGTAGAGTAGAGTAGAGTAGAGTAGAGTAGAGTAGAGTAGAGTAGAGTAGAAATTACTAAAGACTGTTGCTGATGATGTGACCTAAATGTAATTACCTCACTTTTAGGTTCACAAAGTGTTTTTGTGGTTAATGTGCTTCTAAGTTCTATAGGATAACAGGTGTGTTCTTTTATTTACACAACATTGTGTTGATATAATCAAATATACTTTAAGTTTGTACTTTTACACAAGTTTCTATACTTTTACTTAAGTCTTGTACTGGTACAACTACAAATGGTACACTATTTACCGTTTGTAGACTACACAACGCACCTTCCAATTTGAATTAGTGTTTTTCATAAATAAACCAGTAAATCAGTCCCCAACAGAACGAACAATGCCTTCATATTTGGAGAAACACATTTTTTTTCTATGCATACTCGTAAGAGCCCTGTGAGTCACTATTTGAAGCTTTGGGTTGATCGCAAAAGAGACACTTTCTGTCTGAAAAAAGCTTATCTGAAGAAGGCCAAAATCTATGCTCCTGAAAACTAGTAATGGGACTGTTGATAAAACATGGAACTAGTTGTAATGGTACATCGTCAATATTGTTTGTGCAATAAAATATAGGTACCTCAGCTTTAAATATGACATGGTATATTAGTTCCTGGTCTGTATCCAACTCTGCTCCCCATCGCCCTCTGCTGGTGAAGGCTGGTACATTTGAAAAGACCGGTGACAGGGACTGGACTTTGCTTCTGATCCGAGTCCACTTCCCGGTCCACTGTGAACGCCCTAAAAGCTGCACCTAATACAAAGGTTTCATCCATTTTCTTTTCTTCGTAGGACGATTGAAACTTTCTGCCTGAAGATGCTTCCTCATCCTCCTCCTTCATCGCTAACGGCGTTCCAACACCAGGACTTAATTATGATCTTACGATGGAGCCGTTTTTTGTGCAAAGAAACTATTAAACAGCCGGATGGACTGGCTGGTCTTTTCAGTGTATAGCCCTGTTTCCACCAGCACTAACTTTGCTCTACTCTATTCTACCTGGTTGTTTTTCCATTACTCTTTATGATTCTAGCAACCTTCCCACAACAAACCAGGAATCGGGGGTAATTCCTTGGTAACCTGGCCAATCAGTTTAGTAACTGCTCGGCCTGGACAGAACCAGGCCCAAGAGGGACCTGGTACTGGTTAAACAAGGCCAGTAGAAATATTCCCAAATGGAGTGGAGTAGAGCTGGTGAAAACAAGACTTCCGATCACAGTATTCCTAATTGTTTTAATTGTACAGCTGCACTTTAAACTAGATAATGTTCTAACCCAAAAAGTGGTGGATTCATTGATTTCTAATATATGCATTGTATTTATGTGTTTGATGCTTTCATTTTATTTGAATCAAGACAAAACTTGGACTGTCAAGATGTTGACGTTTAAGGCTGTTTCTGGACTTGGAATGGTGTTTTTTACCCTTATTTTTTGCCTCCATTTGACCCTGGTTCACCTGTAGCTTTGTCCTTGTGTCTCCGAATGTGTGTTATCCAATGGAGCTTGAGTATTATCATATTTGTCCATAGATTTTGAAAAACCATGTTTATTGGAGGGAGTTTAAGTCTCTTTACTCCTGGCAACCTACCCACGAGAAAAATAAACAAGCAAACAAAGTAGAAATTCCTTGTTAACCATGGCTTCCAGTAGCACTCCGGCCAAACTCTTTAGGACCAAGAGGGACTGAAGAACGACCTGGTACTGGTTAAACAGGGTAGGTGGGAATGGCGCTTTTTGGATAGGTTACTTTAGTAACCAACTCCCTGTCTAATGTGCGCTTGAATTAAAATGCGAAAAGCTGCTTCTTGTTGTAGAACTCTGGTCGGTTCGTCTGCAGCTTTCTACAGTATGTTTTTTATTATTTTTAATAAACACATCCAAAACGTCTTTTTAATCTATTCCGACTATTATTATTGTGGTCCCAAAGTGAAAGGTTATGAATAAAAATATAAAAAAGCCGCAAGCGGCGTCGAACGGCCCTCGCCGCACCGCGCGCACCGCCCCGCACCAAGCCGCCCCGCACCCAGCCGCCCCGCACCCAGCCGCCATGCACCAAGCCGCCCCGCACCCAGCCGCCCCGCACCCAGCCGCCATGCACCAAGCCGCCCCGCACCAAGCCGCCCAGCACCAAGCGGATCTGCACCAAGCCGCCCCGCAACCAGCCGCCATGCATCAAGCCGCCGCCCTGCACCAAGCGGATCTGCACCACGCCGCCCCGCACCAAGCCGCAACGCGCCGCTCCACAACCCCCCGCACTACGCCGCACCACACCGTACCACGCAGCACCGCGCAAAGGAGGTGGGGCCGCCGTGTGATGATTTGTTGCTGTTGCCATAGAAGAACGTTAGTCAAATTGTAATGAATATGATAAGTAGAGCTGGTTTGGCTCCACATGTAAACTTTGACTCAGTCTGTAGGGGGCACTAATGGGCCAATTTCAAATATTTCACTTTCACATGACCTAAACCCTGGAGTTGAACATTGGATTCAAGTTTTGTGCAAATCAGACTTTGTGCAAACGGGCGCAAAATTAATGTCAAAAACGGCCAAAAAAAGGTCACATTTTGCCGCTCTGCTGCTCAAACAATGTTTCACTGATCAAAAATCCCTGAGGTCGTTTTGAAGGTAGATGTGTTGAGATGATGTGGAGCGATTTTGAGGCGAATCTGTGAAACGGCCGAGGAGGAGTCGCTTTCCAACCGACATGTATAAAAAACTTTTGCTGTTCATTTTTCCATTTTGCAGTGAAATTTATGGGCTTCCTGTTTGTCAGAGGGCGGGGCCATAATAATATTTTGATTATGTCACGCACCGCCACCATTTGTTTTCACCATTGTGAAAGCAATAGGCCCTTACCCCGTTCGGGGCTTGGGCCCAATAAGGCCGCCTGATCACTGCCCGTTGTACGCCAGCTGACGCATGCGCAAATCAGTCGGTACGCTCCGAGTCTCCGCCTGGTCTCCGCCCAGAAAGCGTTTTTTTCAGTGTTCTTGTGGGCGGGACTACTCGCGGCCATCTTGGATTGCTCCATGAGAGCACATTTTTTGGCCCACTCCTTTGAACGGCGGAGATAGGCGTGACTCTGTCCGTTAATATATACAGTTTATGGTGTAAATGCGCTTTGCCTCGTGTGGAGTTTACTTTAGTGAGGGCTTTTTGACAAGTTTGTTATGTGTGTACCTTAAGTGCAGTCTTTCTATGTAAGTGCTCACTATTTCTGGAGAATATGCATGACATGACATGGATATGAAAACTTTAAAAACTGTTATTGGAAGTATCTCTAAGCCGTTAACATACATCTGTAACCTGTCGCTGCAAACTGGACAATTTCCTGAAAGTATGAAAGTAGCTTAAGTGATTCCTCTGTTCAAGGCAGGAAATAAACATCTCTTCACAAACTATAGGCCTGTTTCCCTTTTACCGCAATTCTCAAAAATCTTAGAGAAGGTTTATAACTCTAGACTTGACAGCTTTATTGAAAGATGTAATTTACTCTCGGACAATCAGTTTGGTTTTAGGAATAATCACTCAACCTCACACGCGCTCTTTGATATAATTGAAGAAATAACTAATGCTGTAGATAACAAGAAATATGCAATAGGGTTATTTATTGACCTGAGTAAAGCGTTTGATACGATAAACTATGATATACTAATTAATAAACTAGAACATTATGGGATTAGGGGGGTAGCTCTACAGTGGGTTACCAGTTATTTAAAAAATAGAAAACAATGTGTGAAAATAGGTGATTATCAGTCGAGTTGTCGACAAATTGTGTGTGGTTTACCTCAAGGTTCCTGGGCCCAAAATTGTTGAATATGTACATTAACGAGATTTCTAAAACGTCTCAAGTACTTAAATTTATCTTGTTTGCAGACGATACAAATATTTTTGCATCAGGTGACGACTTACAGCAACTGTGTCGGATTGTTAACTTGGAACTCAAAAGTGTCAATAAGTGGTTTAAACAAAATAAATTATCTCTAAATCTGAGTAAAAGTAAAATGATATTTGGCTACCGTAATTCCAATGCTCAGGAAGCAATTCAGATAGAGGGTGTTGTCATAGAGCGAGTGCATGAAATCAAATTCCTTGGTGTTATTATAGATGACCGAATTACTTGGAAATCCCACATTAAATATATATCTACAAAAATTTCTAGAAGCATTTCAGTAATGGCAAAAGCAAAGCACATTTTATACATCAAAGCTCTACATACCTTATACTGTTCTCTGATTTCGCCATATTTATATTATTGTACTGTGGTTTGGGGTAGTACTTATAAAAACACATTAAAACCAATAGTATTGTTGCAAAAAAGAGCTATCCGAGTAATTCATAAAGTTGGGTTTTTGGACCACACAAACTCATTATTTTTAAAATCAAAGATCATGAAGTTTTGTGACATTGTTGAGTTCCAAACTGTACAGATGTTATACAAAGCAAGGTACAATCTGTTACCGGGCCAAATACAAAGAAGGTTCCAAGAACGTACTGGTTGTTATGAATTACGTGACGAATTAAACTTTAGGACTCAGAAACATAGCTCAACTTTGAAAAGTTTTAGCCCAACAGTTAATGGTGTACAATTGTGGAATAAACTGGAAATGGAGTTGAAACAAAGTCCAAATATCAACCTGTTCAAATATAAATACAAACAAAAGACTTTTGAAATATACAGAGAACAAGAAATGTGTTGCCACTAGAGGCGCAGTAGGATCAATTATGTGTGTTTCCTCTATAATCAAGGAAGAGTGTTGCTGCTTGGAACGGTTGTCATTCTATTGCATAAATTTACAAATTGAGAATTAGGGTAGGCAAGTTATGAATCTGTTGAGAGGGACCCTCCCAACGGGCTACAAACCTTGTCTTTTAATGCACCACTCAGCATAGGAACATCATCTACAAAATCAGCAGTTAGGGCAGCTGGGTGGGGGTTTGTTGAGGGGGAGTTACTGCCCTCTTCAACTGGCCCGTTCTACACCTGGCTTTTTAATGCACCACACTATGCAGGGCTTACATCATACTTCACATATAACTCAATTAAACAAATATAATAATAATGATAATTAAACCCAAATTAAATTATATTAAGGATGGTAATGACAACTGGGAAGTAGCAAGATCTCAGAGTATATGTATTATTGTACCTTTATAACATAAAAGTAGCAGATTCTTTTGTTCTTTATTTTTGCTGTTTTTATTTTGTTCTGGTTCATCATTTATTGTTACTTTGCCCTATGTTCCTTTTGTTTATGATTTGCTACCTTGTAAATATTAAATGTAATGTTATTATTTTTATTTTGGGGTGGGCGCTTATAAGCCTTTGGCTTCAGCCCACTCCCTTTGAGCAGGTTAACTGCTCAAACAAATAAATAAACAAACAAAAAATAACAATTGTAAACCGCTTTGAGACTCCGATGTGCAGTGAAAAGGCGGTATATAAATAATGATTACTTATATTTGCCTGTATTCGCAGACTGTGTTTGTGTGAAGCAATCTGCAGCAGTGGCAGCTGTGAATTAATTTTAAGCTTAGACATGAGACATCAGAAGGTTGCATTGTTCAATTGGCATTTATTAGGAGTTTTAAGAAAGGTACCAGACAACTCCAAAGTCTGGTCCATGGATGCTCCTGCAGAAGTGTAGCAACTCTGCTTGAGTCTCTGCAACTCTGCCAAAGTCTGTCACAGAGAAGGATGGCGCTTATATAGGCCTTAAAAGATGACGTAAACACAGACTTTGGAAACATGACACAACAGAATGAACCGTATGGCTTCAATGTAATGAACACGTAGGCCTAGAATGCAAAAAAGCCGTATGTTTGTGCCAGACCAAAGTCCAATGTATGAGAGAGTATATCTATGTACTGCACTTGATGCCTCTGTAAGCAGTTTTAAAGTACAGGTGTTAGTATATTTGAAACTCCATGAAACAGTGTCTATATTAATAAGCAAGCAATAATATTTAGATATTCACAGATTCCTCTCTTTGATCACATACACATGTGATCACAAAACAAATCCACAACATATTTAGCTTGCTGTAGCAATTTGAAAAACAAGTTGGGTCGATTGTGTTCTCCATCAGTCAATGAATCACATCAGATCGCGTGCAGCAGCCATTGTAATGTAAGCTTACACTAAGTAAATACGCTAGAGTAAAATTTACTCAAATTGAGGAAAATTTTACTATTTTTGATAACATTTGGTTCCTCTCTAAAAAGAGTCAAATTAACTCTTTTGATAGTCGTTTAAACGGAGTAATTTCTCTTCAATTTAGAGTAAAAATTCTACTCTTTAATAGTAAAATTCACTCTCTGCAGAGAAAATTTCAGTTGACTCTTACTCTAGTTTTACTCTTACGAGAGGAACTATAAATTTGCTCCATGGTATTTTACTCCCTAAAAAGAGTTAACATTCCTCAATTCTGAGTAATTGTTTAATAGTACATTTCACTCTGTATAGAGAAAATTTCAATTCACACTCACTCTATTTTTACTCTTACTTGAACTATACATTTACTCCATGGTAATTTACTCCCTAAAAAGAACTCCATTTTGAGTGGTAGTTTCTCCACAGGGAGTCCATTTTAGAAATTGCACAATTCATTATTAAGCTCCACAGAAATCCAAATATTAGGGTTGATGCCTTTCTGTGATTCCGTGCAGATGATCTTGAATGCTGGTCCCAGTCTAGAAAATTAACAAGCATACGTTAATAATGAAGCCCTTCCAAAAAGTTAGAAAAAGCGAGGTGACCTTACCTTGAGAAACAGTGAGATGGTCACAGACATGTCTGGTGAAGTAGAAGAAGATGACATGCCATTGCCCCAGCCTGACAAAGATCAAATGGAAGTCATCTACTGTGTTTGTGACACTATCCATTTTCACCAATATAAAAAAACTCACCTTCAACTTTAGAGGTGGACTCATTAATTCTTGATTGCAGACAATTGGCTAATTATGTTGAAGTAGCATCATCAAGCATACTGTAAGTCTGAAGTCCTGCTCGATCTGTTTTATAACAAAAGACATAATGAAATGTTGATATTAAATTAACAATATCAATATTTAAGGTGACTTACCAGTCCTGATATATCCAGAAATCTTGGAAACATTGTGAAGGCTGAGAGATTTTTCAGGACCATATTTTGACAATAGTGACATGTCTGCTTCATCTTCTCTTTGACTATGGCTTCATCTATTGTGTGCTTCATGAGAGCAATTGCTTCACAGAATTGACTTTCTGCCAGCACAGATCAATCTTCCTCTTGAAGGTATCTCAGTTAGCGTGCGGACTACCTATAGACAAATAAACATAAAAATAATTGACCTTTTCCAACAGAATAACTCAACAGTCTTTAACTAACCTTTTGGTAATGGTGTCCTTTTGGGACCATAGGACACAGCCAGAAAAAAACGGTAATAGTGCTCCTGAAATAAAAACATAGTTTGACAACATCCCTGTGAATGACTCGGATACAAATCTTAAGAGGAGTTAAGTATCATACCAAGTTAGCTCTTTGGATCTGCCAAACAGCGATAACAAGGAAATAATTCCTCTGGCATATTCGTCTTTTACACGCCTTGAAGGACTTCTTTAAAATAATAGGTTATATTTTAGTTATGAAACAGTGAAACTTTCAAAATTAGCAATGTTTTACCATGTTCATTTGTCATATACACAACCAAAATGTTGACCATATCACGTCTCCTGCTGTCTGTAAGGCTTTTGAGCCTAATCACTTAAGATTCCATCTCGTCCTGGTTTGTTCTTTGGGATGCTCTCAATCTGGAAACATAAAACAAAGTGTTTACAATGGTATGATAAAATAACTTAATCAGATACATAGTGTAGTGCATACATATAACCATCAAACTCACATGTGAGAGACGAGCCTCCTCAGTTCTATTGACTGAAGCAGGACTAAACTGTTATGATCGTGTCATCAGAGTCAACCTCGGTATCTCCACTGTAGCTTGTAAAGAAGCTGTTAATTGGGGAGCTCAACCCATCTGCAACATAAAGTCATAGTTGTCAAAATAAAAACCTTAATATATGAAAATACAGCATTAAAATTCATTTAAAAAACACACACCCTTTGGTGAACAAACATCTAGCACACCCAAACGCTCCTTCTTGAGGAGAAATTAAAATACTTAATCAACCTCAGTCTTCGTCTCATCATAGACTTTGAAAGTTAGAATATCCATTTATTTTGCAACTGCAAAAACAAATGTTAGTTATGCTGACGACAAGATTGTTTAAAAGGTATCAAGGCATTTCAGAGTGGAGTCCAATGTAATTGTATCAAAGCAATTTACTTTATAATGCCCCTGAAGCTAAAGATAATTACATATTTCCCACTTACTACATTTGAGGGATGACGCAAAACAAAGATGCGGATCGCTGCACATCACTTCAGCATTCATCTGGGGAGACATATAAAACAATTTTAGTACACACATGTGGTCACTGTTGTAACAGTGCAACGCAAAATTTGATTAACTAATTAACATAAGTTTAACAAATTCTACATTTTGAATGTATATTAATCCATTACTAATAAACTCTGTACAACTCCAACCAAATGTATGTCAGAAGATGTAACACTTATATCAGTATTTGTAACTTGTAACAGCACTAAGCTAGCAGCTTTCACAAGACACAACAGTGTTCCAAATGTACACCGCGATAACAGCATGGACTAAATGAAACTGAAAAAAGTGACAAACTTTAAATACGCATTTAGACTCACCTTGTATCCTTTTGACTATCCATGACGTAGAAAGAAATGAGTACATCCATGGTTTCCACACTCCGTCTGCTAGTGTCCAGCGAGAAACTGTCATGGCGGCGGTTCAGAAGCTCAAGACCTGAGTTTTGGGGGCGGGACATAGGGCGGGGCCTCATTTACTCCAATCGAGGAGATTCTGATCATCTCTGAAAAATCACTCGCACTCTAGAGGCCGCTAGAGGTTATTTTACTCTAAAATGTTTAAAAAGAACTCAATTGGAGGAAAAAAATAATGACTCTGGAAATTTTACTCAGCCGTTTTTGCCTATAGGCATTGTGGGTAAAGTGTCTTGCCTAAGGACACAACAGCAGTTTGGCACTTTACAGCCGCAGCCGCCCCCCTGTGGCACCTGGTGTTCCCAGAGGTTAAGTGTCTTGCCAAGGACACAACAACAGCAGACAGTGGGAGTCGATGGTGAAAGTCGGGCTCGAACCCATGACCCTCTGGCTCAAAGGCCAGTGCTCTAGCAACTGAGCTACTGTTGCCTTATCTTAAATATGATTTTTATTAGGGGGTGTTGTTTTTTATTGTTGGTGGGTTGTGTTGGGTTGTGTGGTTGTGGGGGTGGTGGTTGGGGTGGGTTGTGGTTTGTTTTTTTGTTGTTTGGTGGGATGATACTTCACCCACATTGCCTAGTATGAGTCTGGTGTATGTGTGTGAATGGTTGGTAGAGGATGGAGGTGCTTGTGTTGTGGGGGTGGTGTGGGGGGGGGGGGTTGGGGGGGGGGGTTGGGGTTTTGTGGGTGGGTTTGTGTGTTAGGGGGTGGGGGGTGGGTTGTTTGGGGGGGGTGTGTGTGTGTTGTGGTTGTTGGGGGGTGGGGGGGGGTTTGTGGGGGTTTTTTTTGGTTTTGGGTGGGGTGGGTTTTGTGGTGGTTTGGTTGGGTTGGGGGGTGGTTGGTTGTTGTTTTTGGGGGTGTGGGTGGGTTGGGAGTAGGGGTGGAGTAGATGAGAGTGGGATGGTTTGTAGGGGTGGTTTTTTTGTGGGGGTTTTTATGGAGGTGGATTGAATGGGGGGGTTAGGGGGGTGTGGGGGGGGGTGTGGGGGGTGTGTGGGGGGTGGTGGGGGTTGGTGTGGGTGGTTGGGGGTGTTGGTGGGGTGGGGTGGTGTGTTTGTTGTATTATTTTTAGGGGTGATGTGTGGTGTTGTTGGTGGGGTGGTTTTTTGTGGGTTTTGTGGTGGTGTTGGTGTGTGGGGGTTGGTGTTGGTGGTTTGTTGTTGGTGGTGGTTTTGGGGTTTGGGTGGTGGTGTGGTGGTGTTTTGTGGGTGTGGTGTTGTTTTTTGGTTGTTGTGGGGGGGTTTTGGGTTGGGGGGGGGTGGGGTGGGGGGGGGGTGGTTTGGGTGGGGGGTGGGTGTGTTTGGGTGTGGGTGTGTGGGGTTGGGTTTGTTGGTGGGTGGGGGTTGGGTGTGGTGGTGTTTGTGGTGTTTGGTGGGGGGGTGTTGGTGGGTTTTGGGGTGGGTTGGGTGGTGGGTGGTTGGGGGTTTGTGGTTTGGGGTGTGGTTGGTGTGTGTTGGGGGGGGGGGTGGGGGGGGGGGGTGGGTGGTGTTGTTGTTGTGTGTGTGTTGGGGGGTTGTGGTGTGTGTGGTGTGGGGTGGGGGGGGGGTGTTGGGGGGGGGGGTGTGGTGGGGTGGGGGGTTGGGTTTTGTGTGGGGGGGGTGTTGGGGGGTTTTTTGGTGTTTGTGGGGGTTGGGGTTTTGGTTGTGTGGGTTTGGTTGGTGGGGGGGGGTGGTGGTGGGGTGGTGGGGTGGGGGTTGGTGGGGTGGTGGTGGGTGTGGGGGGGGTTGGGGGGGGTGTGTGGTGGGGGGGGGGGGTGGTTGGGGGTGTGTGGGGGGGGGGGGGGTGGGGGGGGGGTGGGGGGGGGGGGTGGGGGGGGGTGTTTGTGGTGTTGTGTGGGAGGTGGGTGGGGTGGGGGGTGGGTGTGTGGGTTGGGGGGTTGGGGTGTTTTTGGTTGGTGTGGGGGGGGGGGTGGGGGGGGTGGTGTTTGGGGTGGTGGGGTGTGGTGTGTTTTGGTGTGGTGGGTGGGGGTGTGTGTGGGGGGTGGGGGGGTGGTGGTTGGTGGTTGTGGGGGTGGGGTGGGGTGTTTGTAGGGGGTGTGGTGTGGGGTGGGGTGGGGTTGTTGGGGTGTGTGGGGGTGTTTGGGGGTGGGGGGGGGTGGTGGTGGGGGGTGGGTGGGGGGGGGGGGGGGGGGTGGGGGTGGTTTGGGGTTTGGGGGGTTGGGTGTGGTGGTGTTGGGGTGGGGGTTGGGGTTTGGTTGTTTGGGGGTTGGGGTGGGTGGGGGGGGGGGTTGTGGGTGGGGTGGGTGGGGGGGGGGGGGGTGGGGGGGGGGTGGTGGGGGGGGTGGGGTGGGGTGGGGGGGGGTGGGGGGGGGGTTGTGGTTGGGGGTGTTGGGGGTGTGGGGTTTGTGGGGGGTGGGGTGTGGTGGGGTGGGGTGTGTGGGGTGTGGGTGTTGGGGGTGGTGTGTGGGGTTGGGGTTGTGGGGGTGGGGTGTGGGTGGGGGTGGGTGTGTGGGGTGGGTGTGTGGTGGTGGGGGTGTGGGGGTGGGGTGTTGGGGGTGGGGGTGTGGTGGGGGGTGGGGTGTGTGGGGTGGGGTGTGTGGGGTGGGGTGTGTGGGGTTGGGGTTGTGGGGGTGGGGTTGTGGGGGTGGGTGTGTGTGGGTGGGTTGTGTGGGTTGGGTGTGTGGGGGGGGTGTGTGGGGTGGGGGGTGTGGTGGGTTGGGGTGTTGGGGTTTGGGGTGTGGGTGGGGGTGGGGGTGTGTGGGGTGGGGGTGTGTGGGGGTGGGGTGTGTGGTGGGGTGTGTGGGGTGGGGTGTGTGGGGGTGGGTGGTGGGGTGGGAGTGTGGGGTGGTGTGTGGGGTGGGGTGTGTGGGTGGGTGTGTGGGTGGGTGTGTGGGGTGGGGTGTGTGGGGTGGTGGGGTTGTGGGGGTGGGTGTGTGGGGGGGGTGTGTGGGGGGGGTGTGTGGGGGTGGGTGTTGTGGGTGGGTGTGTGGGGTGGGGTTGTGGGGTGGGGTGTTGGGGTGGGGTGTGTGGGTGGGTGTGTGGGGTGGGTTGTTTGGGGTGGGGGTGGGGTGGGTGTGTGGGGGTGGGGTGTGGGGTGGGGGGGGTGGGGTGTGTGGGTGGGTTGTGGGGGTGGGTTGTGGGGTGGGGTGTGTGGGGGTGGGGTGTGTGGGGTGGGTGTGTGGGGTGGGGTGTGTGGGGTGGGGTGTTGGGGGGTGGGGTGTGTGGGGTGGGGGGTGTGGTTGGGGTGGGGTGTTGGGGGTTGGGGTTGTTGGGTGGGGTTGTGGGGTGGGGTGTGTGGTGGGGTGTGTGGGTGGGGTGTTTTGGGGGTGGGGTTGTGGTGGGTTGTGTGGGGGTGGGGGTGTGTTGGGGTGGGTTGGTGGGGTGGGGTGTTTTGGTGGTGGGGTGTTGGGGGTGGGTGTGTGGGGTGGGTGTGTGGGGGTGGGGTGTGTGGGGTGGGGTGTGTGGGTGGGGTGTTGGGTGGGGTGTGTGGGGGTGGTGGGTGTGTGGGGGGGGGGGGGGGGGGGGGGGGGGGGGGGGGGGGGGGGGGGGGGGGGGGGGGGGGGGGGGGGGGGGGGGGGGGGGGGGGGGGGGGGGGGGGGGGGGGGGGGGGGGGGGGGGGGGGGGGGGGGGGGGGGGGGGGGGGGGGGGGGGGGGGGGGGGGGGGGGGGGGGGGGGGGGGGGGGGGGGGGGGGGGGGGGGGGGGGGGGGGGGGGGGGGGGGGGGGGTGGGGTGTGTGGGTGGGGTGTGTGGGGGGTGGGTTGTGGGTGGGGTGTGTGGGGGTGGGTGTGGGTGGGGTGGGGTGTGTGGGTGGGGTTGTGGGGGGGGTGGGGTGTGTGGGGGTGGGTGTGGGGGTGGGGTTGTGGGGTGGGTTGTGGGGTGGTGTGTGGGGGTGGGGTGTGTGGGGGTGGGGTGTGGTGGGGGTGGGTGTTGTGGGGTTGGGTGTGTGAGGGGTGGGGTGTGTGGGGTGGGTGTGTGGGTGGGGTTGTGGGGTGGGTGTGTGGGTGGGGTGTGTGGGGGTGGGGTGGGTGGGTGGGTGTGGTGGGGGGGGTTGTGGGGGTGGGGTGTGTGGGTGGGGGTGTGTGGTGTGTGTGTGGGGGGGGGTTTTTTGTGGTGTGGTGTGTGTGGGTGTGTTGGGGGGTTGGTGTGGGGGGGGTTGTGGGGGTGGGGGGGGGGGGGGGGGGGTGTTGGGGGGGGGGGGGTGGGGGGGGGGTGGTGGGGGGGGGGGTGGGTGGTGGGGGGGGGTTTGGGTTGGGGTGTGGTTGGTGTGGGGTGTTGGTGTTGGTGGGTTGTGGGTGGGGGTTGTGGTGGTGGGGTGGGGTGGGGGGGGTGTGTGGTTGTTGTTGGGTTTGGGGGGTTTGGTTTGTGTGGTGGGGGGTGGGGGTGTGGGTGGGTGGGGTTGGGTGTGTGTTGTGGGGGGGGGTGGGGTTGGGGTGGGGGTGGGGGTGGGGGGGGGTGGGGGTGTGTGTGGGGTGGGTGTGTGGTGGGGGGGGGGGGGTGGGGGGGTTGGGGTGGTTGGGTGGGGGTGGGTGTGTGGGGGGGGGGGGTTTGGGGGGGTTTGTGGTGGTGTGGGGGGTGGGGGGGGTGGGGTGGGGGTGGGGGTGGGTGTTGGGGGGGTTGGTTGTGGGGGGTGTTTGGGTTTTTGTGTGTTTGGTTGGTGTGGGGGGGTGGGTGGGTGGTGGGTTGTGGGTGGTGTGGGGTGGGTTTGGGTGGTGGGGGGTGGGGGGTTGGGGTGGGTGTGGGGGGGTGTGGGGGGGGGGGTGTTGGTGTTGTGTGGGTGGGTGGTGGGTGGGGGGGGGTTGTGGGTGGTGGTGGGTGTTTGGTGTTGTTTGTGTGGTTTTGTGGGGGTTGGTTGGGGGGGGGGTGGGGGGGTGGGGTGGGGGGTTGGGGTGGTGGGGGGGGGGGGTTTGGGGGGGGGTTGTTGTGGTGTTGGTGGTGGGGGGGGGGGGGGGGGTGGGGGGTGGGGGGGTGGGGGGGGGTGGGGGGGTGGGGTGGGGGGGGGGGGGGGGGTGGGTGGGGGTGTTGTGGTTTTGTGTGGGTGGGGTGTTGGGTGGGTGTGTGGGGGGGGGGGGGGGGTGTTTGTGGGGGGGGGGGGGTGTGTTGGTGGGGTGTGGGGGTGGTGGTGTGGTGTGGTTGGTGGGGGGTGGGGGGGGGGGGTGGTGGGGTGTTGGTGGTGGGGGTGGGGGGGGGGGGGGGGGGGGGGTGTGGGGGGGGGGGGGTGGGGGGTGGGGGGTTTGGGGTGGGTTGTGTGTGGTGGGTTGTGGGGGGGGGTGGGGGGGTGGGGGGGGGGGGGGGGTTTGGGGGTGGGGTGGGGGTGGGGGGGTGTTTTGTGGGTGGGGGGGGGGGTGGGGGTGGGTGGGGGGGTGGGTTTGTGGGTGGTTGGGTGGGGGGGGGGGGGTTGGGGGTTGGGTGTGGGGGTGTGGTTGTTTGGGGTGTGGGGGGGGGGGGGGTGGGGGGGGGTTGGTGTGGTTGTTGTGGTGTGGTTGGGTTGGGTATATTTGTTGGGGTGGGGGGGGGGGTTGGGGGGGTGGTGGGGTGGGGGTGGGGGTGGGGGGGGGGGTGGGGTGGGTGGGGTTTGGGGTTTTGTTGTGGGGGGGGGGTGGGGGGGGGGGGGGGGGGTGGTTGTGGGGGGTGTGTGTGTGGGGGGGGGTGGTGGGTGTGGTGGGTGTGGTGGTTGTGTGGGTGGGTTTGTGGGTGTGTGTTTTGGTTTGGTTGTTTGGTTGGGTTGTTGTGGTTTTGGGGGGGGTGGTGGGGGGGTGGAGGTTGTGGGGGGTGGTGGTTGGGGGGTGTGGGTGGGGGTGGGGTGGGGGGTTGGTGGGGTGGGGTTTGTGTTTTGGGGGTGGGGTGTGGTGGGGGGTGTGGGTGGGGGGTGTGGTTTTGTTGTGTTGTGGGGTGGTGGGTGTTGAGGTTGTGGTGTTGGTGTTGGTTTTGGGTGTGGTGTTGGGGTTGTGGGTGTGGTGTTGGTTGTGGGTGTGGTGTTGGGTTGAGGTGTGTTGTTGGGTTGTGGGTTGTTTTGGGTTGTGGGTGTGGTGTGGGTTGTGGGGTGTGGTGTTGGTTGGTTTGTTGTTGGGTGTGGGTGTGGTGGTTGGGTTGTGGTGTGGTGGTGGGTTGTGGTTGTGGGTTTTGGGTGTGGGTGTTGTGTTGGGTTGTGGGTTTTGTGGTTTTGGGGTTGTGGGTGTTGGTTTTGGGTTGTGGGTGTGTGTTGGTTGTGTTGTGTTTTTGGGGTTTGGTTGGTTGTTGGTTTGGTTGTGGTGTGTTGGTGTTTTTTGTGGTTTGTTGGGTTGTGGGTGTGTGTTGGGGTTGTGGGTTTGGTGTTGGTTGTGGGTGTGGTTGTTGTGTTGTGGGTGTGGTGGGTTGGTTGTGGGGTTGTGGTTGTTGGGTTGTGTGTGTTTGGGGTTTTGTGGGTGTGTGTTGGTTTTGGTTGTGTTGTTGGGTTGTGGTTGTGGTGTTGGTTGTGTTTGTGGTTTTGGTTGTTGGTTTTTTTGGTTGTGTTGTGGTGTTGGGTTGTGGTGTGGTGTAGGGGTTGTGGTGTGGTGGTTGGTTGTGGTTGTGGTGTTTGTGTTTTGTGGTTGTGGTGTTGGTTTGGGTGTGGTTTGGGTTGTGGTTGTGTGTTGTTTGTGGGCGTTGTGTTTTGGGTTGTGGGTGTGGTGGTTGGGTTGTGGGTTGGTGTTGGGTTGTGGTGTGGTGTTTGGTTGTGGTTGTTGGTGTTGTGTGTGTGGGTGTGTGTTGGGGGTTGTGGTTGTGGTGTTGGGTTGTGTGTGTGTTGTTGGGGTAGTGGGGTGTGTTGGGGTTGTGGGTTGGTGTTGGTTGTGGTTGTGTGTTGGGTTGTTGGGTTGGTGTTGGGGTTGTGGTTGTGGTTTTGGTTGTGGTGTGGGTTGTTTGTGTGGGGTTGGTGGTTGTGTTTGGTTGTGGTTTGGTGTGGTGTGGGTGGTTTGTGGTGTTGTGTTGGTTGTGGGTGTGGTGTTGGGTTTGGTAGTGGTGTTGTTGTGTGTTGTGGTGTTGGGTTGTGTTGTGGTGTTGGGTTTTTGGTTGTGGTTTTGGTTGTGGTTGTGTGTTGGGTTGTGGGTGTGGTGTGGTTGTGGGTGTGGTTTTGGGTTGTGGGTGTGTGTTTGGGTGTGGGTTGGTTTTGGTATGGGTTGTGTTTTGGGTTTGGGTTGTGTTGTTGGGTTTGTGTGTTTGGTGTTTGGGTGTGGTGTGTTTTAGGTTGTTGGGTGTGGTTTTGTGGGGTTGTGTGTGTGGTGTTGGGGTTTTTGTGGGTGTGGGTGTTGTTGGGTTTTGGGTGTGGTTTTGGGGTTGTGGTTGGTGTTGGGTTGTGGGTGTGGTTTGTGGGGGTAGTGGTGTGGTGTGGGTGGTGGGTGTGGTGTGGTTGTGTTTGTGGAGTTGGGATTGGTGTGTGTTGGGGTGGTGTTTGTGTTTTTGGGGGTTGTGGAGTGTTGTGGGTTGTGGGTGTGGTTGGGGTTTGTTTTGTTTTTGGGGGTTGTGGGTGTGGTGGTGGGGTTGTGGTGTGTTGTTGGGTTTGTGTTTGAGTTTTTGGGTTGTGGGTGTGGTGTGTTGGTTTTGGTGTGGTTTGGGTTTGGTGTGTTGGTTGTGTTGTGTGGTGTGTTTATGGGTGTGTGTGTGGTTTTGGGTTGTGTGTGTGGTATGGGTTGGTGTTGTGTTGTTGGGGGTTTGGGTGTGGTGTTGGGATAGTGGGATGAGGTGTGTTGGGGGTTGAGTGAGTAGTTATTTGGGGTATGTTGTGTGTAGTGTTGGGTATGTGTGGTGTGGTGTATGTTTGTGTTGTGGTTGGGTTGTTGTGTGTGTATTTGGGGTTGAGTGTGTGTTATATGGGGGTTGAGTGAGTGTATTTGGGTTTGAGTGGAGAGTGTTGGGTGGGTTGTGTGTTGTTGTTGGGTTGTGTGGTGTTGTTGTGGGGTGTTTTGGTGGTTGGTTTTGGTGGTGTGTTGGTTTTTTTTTTATGTTTTGTTGTGGTGTTTATGTGGGGTTTTGTGGTTATTAAAGGTGTGGGTGGTTGGGTGGGTTGTTGTTTTTTGGATGGGTAGATTTTGGGGATATTTTTTGGTGGGGATTGTTTGTGTAGTGGAGGGGGTGGGTTGGTTATGGGGTATGTTGGGGGGGGTGTGTGGGGTTGTGGGGAGGGGGGGGGTGTGTGTGGTTTTGGTGGTGTTTTGGGGTTGTGGGGGGGTGGGGGGGGTTGTGGGTTGTAGGGAGGGGTGGGTGGGGGGTGGGTGGGGTGGGGGGGGGGGTGTGTTGTTAGTTGGTGTGTTGTTGTGGGGTGTTTGTGTTTTTGTGGTTGGGTGAGGTGTTTCTGGGGGGGTTGGATTGGTTGGATGGTGGGGTTTATTAGTTGGTTTTTTGGTGGTGGGTGAGTTGGTGGGGGGGGGGGGGGTTGGGTGGTGTGTGTTGTGGGTGGGTTTGTGGGGGTGTGAGTGGGGGGTGGGGGGGGTGGGGGTGGGGGGGGTGTTGTGGGGGGGGTGGGTGGTATTGTTGTTGGTTGGTGTTGGGTGGGGGTGGTGTTGGGTTGGGGGTGTGTTGGTGGGGGTTTGGGGTGGTTGGGTGGGGGGATTGTGGTTGGGTTGGGGTGTGGGGGATGGTTTGGTGGGTTGGGGGTGTGGGGTGTGGGGGGTGGGGGGGGGTGTGGGGGTGGGGTGTGGGGTGGGGTGGGTTGGTTGTGTTGGTGTTTAGGGTTTTTTTGTGGGTTGTTTGTTGGTTGTGGGGGTTGTTGTGGTGGGTTTGGGGGGGGGTGGGTAAGGGGTTATTGGGTAGTGGATGTGGTGTTAATGGGTTTGGTTATTGGGATGGGGGGGTAGTTATTTGTTGTTGGGGGTATAGGGGTTTTTAGGTGTAAATGGGGATGGGTTATGGGGTATGGATGGGGAGGATGGGGTTGGGGTTTTTGGTGGTGGGAGGTGTTTTGTTGGGGGGGGGTATGGTATGTGTTTGGTGGGTTGGGGGGGGTGGTTTAGGTGTTGAGGGGATGAAATTAATTAGGTAGTTGGATAGTTAAATTGGGGGAGGATGGGGAGTGGGGAGTATTAGGTTTAAATAGGGGGTAGTTTAATAATTTTGTGTGTATTGGAGTTTGTGGGTGTGTGGTTGTGGGGGGGGTGGGGTGTTGGGTGTAGGGGGTGTGTGGGGGGTAGATTTATAATATTTGGTGGGTTGGTTTTGTGTGGTGTGGGGTTTTGGTTGGTTTTTTGTTTTGGGGGGGTGGTGTTAGGGATTGTTTGGGGTAGTGTGTTGTTGGTGGGTGGTGGTGGGGGGTAATGAAGTTGGGGTGTTGGGTATGTTGAAGATTGAGAGGTGAGAGGGTTGGGTGTGATGGGGTTTTTTGTTGGTTTTTGAGTATGTGTGTGTTTTTAGGTGAGTAGAAGGTTTTTAAGAAGAGGGGGGAGTTATGGGGAAGATGTGATGGGGGGGGGAGAAGATATAAGTTAGGTTTGTTTGGATGTTAGTAAGAGTTAATGGGGGGAGGGGAGGAGTTGGGGGTGGGGATGGTGGGGTTTTAGTGGGGGGGTGGGGATGTGGGTAGGGTTTATGTGTTTTTGAGTTGGGGTGTGGATAGTTAGGGGGGTGTGTGTAGATAGTGGATTAGGTTTTTTTGTGTTTTTTTGATGTTTGGGAAAATTTTGTAAATGGGGAGTGGGTGGGGGTTTGGTTTGTGGGTTGGTTTGTTTTGTGGGGTGTTTTGTTTTGTATTTTGGTTTGATTTTGTTTAGGGTTGGGGGTTGTTGTGGGTGTGGGTTGGTTGGTTGGGTTTTTTGGGTGTTTGTGTGTGGTTGTGTTTGGGGGGTTGGGGTGGGGGGGGGTGGGGGGTGTGGGGGGGTGGTGGGGGTTTGGTGTTTTGGGTTGGTGTTTTGGTGGTTGGGTTTGGGTGTTGTGGGTTTGGGTTTTTTTTGTGGTGTGGTTGAGGTTTTGGTTGGTTTTTTGTGGTGTGTGGGGTGGTGGTTGGGGGAGGGGGGGGGTGGTGTTGTGGTTGGTTGGTTGGTGGTGGTTATGGGGGTTTGGGTGGTGGGGTGGTGGTGTTGTTTGGGTGTGGGGGTTTTGTTTTGTTTGGGTTGTTTGGGGGGTTGGGGTTGGGGGGGGTGGGTTGGGGGGGGGGGTGTTTGTGTGGGGGTGTGGTGTTGGGGTGGGGGGTGTTGGTGTGGTTTGTTTGGTGGTGGGGGGTGGTTGTGGTGGTTTGTGTTTTGGTTGGGGTGTTGGGTGGGTGTTTTGGGTGTGTTGGTGGTGGGTGGTTGGGGTTTTTTGGTTTGGGGTGTGGGGTTGTGTGTGTGTGTGGGGGGGGGGGGTGTGGGGGGGGTTGGGTTTTGTGTTGTGTGTGTGTGGTTTGTGGGGGGTTGTGGGTTGTGTGGGGTTGGTGTGGGGGGGGGTGTTGGGGGGGGGGGGGTGTGTGGGGGTGGGGGGGTTGGGGTTTGGGTGGGTGGGGGGGGGGGGTGTTGGGGTTTTGGTGTTGTGTGGGGTGTGGGGTTTTGGGGTGTGTGGGTGTGGGTTGGTGGGGGGGGGGTGGTGGGTGGGGTTGGGTGGGTTGGGTTTTGGGTGTGGTGGTGGGTGTGGGGGGGTGAGGGGGTGTTTGTGGGGTGGGGGGGGGGGGGGGGTTTGTGGGTTTGTTGGGGGTGGTTGGGGGTGGGGGGGGTGTGGGGGGGGGGGGTTGGGGGTTGTTGTGTTGTTTTTGTTGTGTGTTGGGAGGGTGGGGGGGTGGGGGTGGGGTGTGTGGGTTGGGGGGTTGTTTTGTTTGGGTTGGGGGGTGGTTGGGGTGGGTGTTGGGGTGTGTGGGGTTGTGGTGTGTGTTTGGTTTTGGTTGGGTGGGGTTGTGTGGGTGGTGGGTGTGTGGGTGTGTTTTGTTGTGTGTGTTGGGTTGGGGTTGGTTTTGATGGGGGGTTGGTTTGTGGTGGGGTGGTGTGGTTGGGGTTGTGTGTGTTGTTTTGGGTGGTGGAGGGGTTTGTGGTGTGGGGGGGGGGGTGTGGTGTGTGGGGGGGTGTGGGGTTGTTGGGTAATGTTTTTGAGTGGATGTGGTGTGGGTAAGGATTGATAGTATGGGTTTATGGGGGGGGTAGGATGGGGTGGGATGGTTGGTTTGTATGGGAGATTGGTGTTGGGGGAGTTGTGGGGGGTATGTGTGGGTGTGGGGTGGGGTTGGGTGGTGGGTGGGGGTGTTTTAAGGGGTTTTTGTGGGGGGGTGGAGTGGGTTGTTTGTGGGTTGGGTTTTGGGGTGGGTGGTGGGTTGTTGTGGTGGTTTGTGGGGTTTTTTTGGGGTTTGTTTTGTGTGGGTGTGTGGTGTGTGTGTGTTTGGTTGTTTTGGGTGTTGGGGTGTGTGGGGGTGGTGGGTGTGTGGGGGTGGGTGTGTGGGGTGGGTGTGTGGGGGTGTTGGTGTTGGGTTGTGGGTGTGTGGGGGTGGTGGGTTGGTGGGGTGTGGGGTGTGTGGGGGGGTGGGGGTTGTGGGGGGTGGGGGGGGTGGGTTTGTGGTTGTTGTGGTTTGTGGGGGGTTGTTGTGTGAGGGTGTTGTTTTGTTTGGGTGTGTTGTGGTGGTGGGGTGTTTGGGTGGGGTTGTGGGGGGTGGGGTGTGGTGGTGGGGTGTGTGGGTGGGGGTGTGTGGGGGGTGGGTGTTTTGGTGGGGTGGGTGTGTGGGTGGGGTGTGTGTGTGGTGGGGTTTGTGGGTGGGGGTGTGGTGGGGGTGGGGTGTGGGGGGTGGGGTGTGTGGGGGTGTGGTGTTGTGGGTGGGGGTGTGTGGGGGTGGTGTTTGGGTTGGGGTGTGGTGGGGGTGGGTGTGTGGGGTGGGGTTTGGGGTGGGGTTGTGTGGGGGGTGGGGTGTGTGGGTTGGGTGTGTGGGGTGGGGTGTGTGTGTGGGGGTGTGGTGGTGGGGGTGTGTGGTGTGGGGTGTGTGGGGGTGGGTGTGTGGGGGTGGGGTGTGTGGGTGGGTGTGTGGGGGTGGGGTGTGTGGGGGGTGGGGGGGGTGGGTGTGTTGGGTGGGTTGTGGGGGTGGGTTGTGGGGGTGGGGTGTTTGGGGTGGGGTGTGTGGGGGTGGGGTTGGGGGTGGGTGTGTGGGGTGGGTGTGTGGGGGTGGGTGTGGGGGTGGGTGTGTGGGTGGGGTGTGTGGGTGGGGGTTGTGGGGTGGGGTTGTGGGGGTGGGTTGTGGGGTGGGTGTGTGGGGTGGGGTGTGTGGGGGTGGGGGTTGTGGGTGGGTGTGTGGGTGGGGTGTGTGGGTGGGTTGTGGGGTGGTGTGTGGGGGTTGGGGTGTGTGGGGTGGGTGGTGTGGGGTGGGGTGTGTGGGTGGGTTGGTGGTGGGTGTGTGGTGGGGTGTGTGGGTGGGGTGTTGGGGTGGGGTGTGTGGGTGGGGTGTGTTGGGGGTGGGTGTGTGGGGTGGGTTGTGGGGGTGGGTGTGTGGGTGGGGGTGTGTGGGGTTGGGGTGTGTGGGGTGGGGTTGTGGGGGTGGGGTGGTGGGGGTGGGGTGTGTGGGGGGTGGGTTGTTGGGGGTGGGGTGTGTGGGTGGGGTGTGTGGGGTGTGGTGTGTGGGGTGGGGGTGTGGGGGTGGGGTGTGGGTGGGTGGGTGTGTGGGTGGGTGTGTGGGGTGGGGTGTGTGGGTGGGGTTGTGGGTGGGGTGTGTGGGTGGGTGTGTTGGGGTGGGGGTGGGGGGTGGGGTGTTGGTGGGGTGGGGTGTGTGGGGTGGGGTGTGTGGGGTGGGTGTGTGGTTGTTGGTGGGGGGGTTTTTTGGTGTGGTGTGTGTGGGGTGTGTTGGGGGGTGGGTTGGGGTGGGGTTGTGGGGGGTGGGGGGGGGGGGGGGTTGGTGGGGGGGGGGGGGTGGGGGGGGGGTGGTGGGGGGGGGGGGTGGGGTGTGGGGGGGGGGGGTTGTGGGGGGTGTGGGGGTGGTTGGTGGGTGTGGTGTTGGTGTGTGGTGGGGTTGTTGGGGTGGTGTATTTGGGTTGGGGGATGGTTTCTGGGTGTTTTTTGGGGGTTTTGTTGTGGTTTATTTTGTTTTTTGGGTGGGTGTTTGGGGGTTTGTGTGGTGGGGGGGTTTTGTGTTGTGTGGGTTGGTGTGGTTGGGGTGGGTGAGGGTTTTTGGGGGGGGGTTGGGGGGGTGTGGGTGTGGGGTGGGGGGGTGGGGGGGTGTGGGTGTGTGGGTGGGTGGGGTGTTTGGTGGTTTGGGGGGGTTGGTGGTGGGGGTTGGGGTGGTGGTTGGGTGGGGGGGGGTGGGGGTTGGTGGGGTGGGGGGGGGTGGGGGGGGTGTTGGGGGGGTTTGTGGGTGGGGTGGGATGGGGGGGGTGGGGGGGGGAGGGGGGGGGGGTGGGGTGGGTTTTGGTGGTTGGGTGTGTGGGGGTGTTGGGGTTTTGTGTTGTTTGTGTGGGTTGTGTGGGGGGGGGTTGTTGGGGGGTGTGGTTGTGGGGTTGTTTGGGTGGTTGTGTGGTGGGGGGTGGGGGGGGTGTGGTGTGGGGTGTGTGGGGGGTGGTGGGGGGTGGGGGGGGTGTTGTGTTTGTGGGTGGTGGTGTGGTGGGGGGGTTTGGTGGGGTGTTTTTGTGGGGTGTTTTGTGTTGTTTTGTGTGGGTGTTGTGGGGTTTGGTGTGGGGGGGGGGGGGGGTGGGGGTGGGGGTTTGGGGTGTGGTTGGTGGGGGTGGGGGGGTTTTGGGGGGGGGGTGTTGTGTGTGGTGTTGGTTGGGGGGGGGGGGGGGGTGGGGGGGGGGGGGTTGTGTGGGGGGGGTGGGTGTGGGGGGGGGGGGGGGGGGGGGTGGGTGGTGGTGTTGTGGTGTTTGTGTGGGGTGGGTGGGGGTGTGGGGGTGTTGGGTGTGGGGGGGGGGGGGGTGTTGTGGGGGGGGGTTGGTGTGGTTTGTTGGGGTGTGGGGGTTGTGTGTGTGGTGGGGTTGGTGGGTGGGGGGGGGGGGTGGGTGGGGTGTTGGTGGGTGGGGGTGGGGGGGGGGGGGGGTTGGTGGTGGGGGGTTGGGGGGGGTGTGGGGGTGGTTTGGGGTTGTGTTGTTTGGGTTTGGGGGTTGTGGGGGGGGGGTGGGGGGGTGGGGGGGGGGGGTGTTTTGGGGGGGTTGGGTGGGGGGGGGGGTGGTTTTGTGGGTTGGGGGGGGGGTGGGGGGGGGTGGGGGGTGGGTGGTGTGTTGGTTTTGTGGGGGGTGGGGTTGGTGGTTGGGGTGTGGGGGGGTTTGGTTTGTTTTGGAGTTGGGGGGTGGGGGGGGGTGGGGGTGGGGATTGTAGTGGTGGTGTGTTTTGTTGGTGGGTTGGGTTGGGTGGTGGGGGGGGTTTTGGGGGGGTGGAGGGGGAGTTGGTATGGGTTTGGGGGGTTGGGGTATGTGATTTATTGTGGGAAAATTGTGGGAAAATGTAAGATTGGGGGGAGGGGGGAGGGGTTGTGGTTGGGTGGGGAGGGGAAGAGGGGGGTTATATGAGATGGGGGGTGTTGATGATGGGAGGGTATTATGGGGGATGTGGGAGGGGGTAATAAATGGGTAAGGGGAAAGTGGAGAGAAGGATGTAAGGTGAATGTGGTTTAAGGTAGGTTTTTTAGTGTAGTAAAGTGGGGGGGGGAGTTGTGGATGTTTTTGAGGGGTTAGTATGTATTGGGGTATTGTTGTTTGTTGGGTGGGTTTTAGTGGAATGGTGGAATAGGGGGGGTGATGTTTGGATGGATGGGTTTTGGAGGTGTTGATGGGTAGGTAGGAGGAAGAATTGATATTTAGTATGTTTTAAGGGGAAGAGTGAGAGTATAAGGGGGATAGAGTAGAGAGTTGTTGGGGAAGAGTGAAGTATGAGGGGGAAGAGTGAGAGATGAAGGGTATGAGTGAGAGTATGGAAGGGGTAGAGTTGTTGTGTATAAGGGAAGAGTGAGAGTATGAAGGGGAAGAGTGGAGTGTATAAGGGAAGAGTGGAGTGTATAAGGGGGAAGAGTGGTGAGTTTGAAGGAGAAGAGTGAAGATATGAGGGAAGATGAGAGAGTATGTAAAGGGGGAAGAGTGGAGATATAAGGGGGTTGAGTGAAGAGTATGAAGGGGAAGAGTGTAGTAGGTAGGGTTGTTGTGGAAGAGTATTGAAGGGGAAGATGTGGTGATATATGGGGGGAAGAGTGGAAGTATGAGTGTGGTTGAGTGGTAGTGTTTAGGGGGTGTAGTGTAGAGTTTGATGGGGAAATGGGATAGTTGATAGGGGAGAGGTGAGATGTTTAAGGGTAGTGTGAGTGTTGTAGATAGATGTGAGTTTGATGGGATGATGAGTGTATAAGTGGTATAGTATGTGTTTGAAGGGTATGAGTGTAGTATAGGGGATGAGTATGTGGTTTGATGGGTAGAGTTAGTGGATGTAAGGGGAAGAGTAAGAGTATGAAGGGGGAAAGATGATAAGTAGGGAAGGGGAAGTGTGGGAAGTATGAAGGGGGGAAGAGTGAGAGGTTAAGGGTAAGTGAGAGTATAAGGGGGAAGAGTAAAGAGTATGATAGGAAGTAAGAGTATTTGGGATGAGTGAAGTGTATGAGGGAAGAGTGAAGAGATAAGAGTAGAGTGTGAGTATGAAGGGGATGATAAAGTATAAAGGGAATAGAGTGATGAGTATGGATGGGAAGAGTGATGTGTATAAGGAGGGAAGAGTATTGAGTTTTAGGAGGGAAGGTGATTGAGGTTTATTATGATGGTATGTGGTGATGGGTTTGTGTTGTTGTTGGGTTGTGGGGGTGGAGGTGGGGGGGATTTGTGTGAAGTATTTGGGGGAAGAGTGTGTGTATGGTAGGGTAGTGGGTGTGGTGGTGGGAATAGTGTTTGTGTATTTTGGTTGTTGTGTGTAGTAGTGTGTGGGTGTGTTTTTTGTGTTGTGGAAGTAGTTGTGGTTGTGTGTGTTGTTTTGTGTGTGTTTTTGGGTTGTGTGTGTGTTGTTGGGATGAGTGTGTTTTGTTGGGGTTGTGTGTGTGTTGGTGGGTTGTGGTTGTGGATTTGGGGGGTAGTGTTTGTGTTTTGGGTTGTGTTTGTGGTGTTGGGAGAGTGTTGTTTGGTTGGGGGTTGGTGGGTGTTTGGTTGGTTGTGTGTGTGGTGGTAGGTTGTGGGTGTGGTGGTTGGGTTGTGGGTGTGTTTTTGGGTTGTGTGGTGTGGTTTTGTTGGTTGTGTGTAGTTTGTGGGTTGTGTGTGTTTGGTTATGGGGTTTGTGTGAGTTTTTTTGGGTTAGTGTGTGTGGTTTTGGTTTGGGATGTTTGTGGGGTTGTGTGTGTGGTTATGGGGAAGAGGTGAGTGTTATGATGGGGTTGTGTGAGTGGTGGATGGGTTGTGGGTGTGTTTGTTGGGGGTTGTTGTGTGAGTTGTTGGGGGGTTGTGTTAGTGTATGTTGGGGGGATAGAGTGGATAGAGTTGTGAAGGTGGTGTTGTGGTGTTGGGTTTGTGTGTGTGTTTGGTTGTGTGTGTGTGTTTGGGTTGTGGTTTGAGGTTTTTTGGTTTGTGTGGTGTAGGGGGATGGGTAGTGTGTTGTGTTTTAGGGAGATGAGTGGTTGTGGTTTTGGGGTTGTGGGTTAGTAGATGGGTTGAGGTTGTTTAGGGGTGTGTGAGTGTTTTTGTGGAAGTGTGTTGTTTTGGGGATAGTGTTGTGGTGAAGGGGGATGTGTGATGTTTTGGTTGTTGTGTGTGTTGTTGGGTTGTGGTGTTTGGTTGGGGTTGTGTGGTGTGGTTTTGGGTTGTGTGTGTGTTTTGGTTGTGGGTGTGTTGTTGAGTTGTGGTGTGTGGTTTGGGTTGAGTGTGTGGGTTGGTTGGTGTGTGTGGTTGTTTGGGTTTGTTGTGGTGTATGGGGTTTGTGGGGTGTGGTTGATGGGTTGTGTGGTTGTTGTTGGGTTTGTGGGTGTGTTTTTGGGTTGTGGTGGGGTGTTGTGTGTGGGTTTTTGTGGGGTTTGGTGTTGTGGATGTGGGGGAAGTGTGTTGTGTGTGTTGTGGGTGTTTGGGGTTAGTTTGGTGGTGGTGTTGGTGGGTTGTAGGTGGGGGTTTGTGGTTGTTTGTTGGGGTTTTTTTTTAGGTGTTTGTGATGTGTTGTGTTGGTTGGGGATGGGTTAGGATGGGGGGGTTTGAAGGAGGGGGATAGGTTTTATGTGGGGGGATGTTTAGGGTTTATGTGGAGGTTGGGGGGTTGGAGGGGGGGGGGGTTTGGGTGGTGTTGTTGGGTTGGGTTGGGTTGGGGTGGGTGTGTGGGGGGTGGGTGAGGGGAGTGAGAGTGGTGAGAGAGTATATATTGGGGGGATGTTGTAGATAGTGGTTGGTATGGAGGTGTGAGGGGGGGGTTGGGATGTGGTTGGATGTGGGTATATAAGGTTGGTATTTATGTTGGGAGGGGGGAGGAGGGAATGGTGGGGGGGGTTGGGGAGGGGGGGATTTTGGTGGTTGGATTGATGGAGGTGGGTAGAGAGGTGTGAGGTTTGTTGGTGTTGGTGTTGTGGTTTGTGTGGAGTTTGGGGTTTGGTTTGTAGAAGTAGAGTTGAGTTGGTGGAGGGGTATAGGTGTTGGGGGAGGTGATGGGGATGGGGAGGGTGGGTTATGGGATGATGTGGGGGGATAGGAGGTATTGGGAGAGTTTGAGTGGGGGTATGTATGGATTGAAGTTGTTTTATTGTGAGGGGGTGGGTTAGGTGTTGGGGTTAGAGGTTGGGGAGGGTGGGTTTGGTTTGATGGTGGTTAGGTTAGGGTTAATGAGGTTAGATTGTGTATTGTTGTGGGGGGGGGTTTGTGATGATGTTGTGTGTGTGTTTGGTTGGGGGGGTTTTGGGGGTAGGTTTGTGGGTGGTTTTGTTTTGGGGATAGGGAGTTTGGGGTTGGTTGTGTTATTGATTGGGGGGTGTATTTGGGTTTATTGGATGTAGAGTTGGTGGGGGGGTGGGGGGTGTTTGTTGTGGTTGGTGTGGGGTTTGGGGGGGGGGGTGGTTGGGTGGGGGGGGGTGGGGTGTGGTGTTGTGGTGGGTTTGGGGTGGTTGTGGGTGTGGGTGGGGTTTTTTGGTGGTGGTTGGGGTGTTTTGGTGGAGGGTGGGGGGGGATGGTTGTTTTGGTGTTATTGAGGTTGGGGTTTTTGTGTTTGGGGTAGGGGTGTTGGGTTTTTTGTTGTATGGGGGTGGTGGGGGTTGGGGGGGGTGGGGGGTGTGGTGTTGTTTTTTTGTTTGGGGGGGGGTTGTTTGGGGTGGGGGGGGGGTGGTGGGTGGTTTGTTGTTTTTATTTTTGGGGGGGGTGGGGTGTTTTGTGTGGGGTGGTGTTGGTTGGGTTTGGTTGGTGGGGTGTTGGTTTGTTTGAAGATGGAGAGGTGTGTGGGGGTGGTGGAGGGGGTGTTGGGGGGTGTGTTGATTTGTGGTGGTGTTTGGTGTTGTTGGTTGGTGTGGGTGGTGGTTGGGGTTGGTGTGTTGGGGTGTTGTGGTTGTTGTGTTGGGGGGGTGTGGTGTTTGTTGGTTGGGGGGTGTGGTGTGGGGGGGTGGTGGGGTGGTTGGGGGGGGGTGGGGGGTTGGGTGTTTGTGTGTGTTGGTGGGGGGTGGGTTTTTGGGGGGGTGTGTGTTGTTGGTTGTGGGTGGTGTGGGGGGGTTTGTGTTGGGTTTTTTTGGGGGTTTATGTGGTTGGGGTTTGTTTGTGGGATTGGTATTTTTTGTGGGGATATTGTTGGTGTATTTTGGTTGTTTTTGTTGTGGTTGTGGTGGAGTGGTTGGTTGGTTTTGGGGTGTTTTGGGGGGGTTGTTTGTGGGTGTTTTGGGGGGGGGTTGGGGGGTGGGGGGGGGTGGGGGTGGGGGTGTTGGGGTGGGTGTGGGGGTGGGTGGGGGTGGGGGGGGGGGTGGGGGGGTGGGTGGGGGGTGGGGTTGTGGTTGTTGGGATGTAATGGTGAGAGAGTGAGAAAGTAGGGTAGGAAGAAAAAGTTGTAGTTTAGTGGTAGTGAGGGTAGATGGGATAGTAGGTGTTGTTGATTATTGAATGAGGTGGGTTATGGGTGTATGGGTGGGGTGGGGAGGTTTAGTTTTTGGTTTTTGGGGGGGTGATGATTAAGTTTGGGTAGTGTTGGGTGGGTTGGGGTTGGGGGGGGGGGGGGGGGTGGGTTGTTGGGGGGGGGTGTTTTGGTTGGGGTTTAGGGTGTTGGTGTGTTGGGGGGTGTGGGGGGGTGTGTTTTTTTTTGGTGGTGGGTGGTTGTGAGTGGTGGGTTATTGGGGTTTTTGGTGTGTTGTTGGGTGGGTGTTTTTGGTGGGTTGGTGGTGGGTGGTTGGGTTTTGGTTTGGGGTTTTGGGGTTTGAGTGTTGTGTGTGGGGGTGGGGTGGGGGGGGGGGGGGGGGGGGGGGGGTGGGGTGTTGTGGGTGGTTGTGTGTGTGTGGTGGTTGGGGGTGGGTGTGTGGGGGGGGTGGTGTGTTGTGTGGTGGGGGGGGTGTGTTTGGGGGGTTGTGTGGTTGGGGGGGGTTGGGGTTTGGGTGTGGGGGGGGGGGGGTTTTGTTTTTTTGTGTTGTGTTGGGGTGTTGGTTTTGGTTGTGTGGGTGTGTTGGTTGGGGGGGGGTGTGGTGGGGGTGTGTGGGGGGTGGGGGTTGGTGGGGGTTTGGTGGTGTGGGGGGGGGGTTGGGGGGGTTTGTGGGGGGTTGTGGGGGGTGGGGGGGGGTGGGGGGGTTGTTGGGGGGTGGGGGGGTTTGGTGTTTGTGGGGTGGTGGGGGTGTTGGGGGGTGTAGTGTTGTTTGTGTTTTTGTTGTTGGGTGGATGGGGGGATGGTGGTTTGTTTGTGTGGGTTTGGGTGGGTTTTTTTTTTTGGTGTGGGGGGGTTGGTTGGGGTTGTGGTGTTTGGGATGTGGGGATGTTGTGTGTGTTTGGTGTGTATGGTGGGGGTGTGTGTGTGGGGGTGGTTGGTGTGTGTTGTTTGGGGGTTGGGGTGGTGTGGGTGGTTTGGGGGGTTTGGTGGGGGGGGGTGGGGTGGGGGTGGGGTGGTGGGTTTTGTTGTTTGAGGGGGTTGTGGGGGTGGTGTTGGGGGTGGGTTTGTTGGGGTGTTGGGGGGGGGTGGTGGTGGTTGGGGGGTTTGGGGGTTGGGGTGTGGTGGTGGTGGGGTTGTTGGTGTGTTTGGGGTTGGGTTGGGTGGGGGGGGGTGGTTGGTGTGGTGGGGTGTGGGGGGGGGGGGTTGGTGGGGGTGTTGTGGGGGTGGGTGGGGTTTGTGGTGTGTGGGGGTTGTGTGTTAGGGGGGGTTTGGTGTGGTGTTTTGTGTGGTTTTGGGTGGTTTTGTGTGTATTTGGTGGTGGTAGTTTTGTTGTGGGTTTTGTGGGTATTTTGGTTTGGTTAGGTTGGGGGGGGGGGTTTTTGTGGGGGGGTGGTTTTGTGGTGGGGTGTGGTATTTGTGGTGAGTGGTGTTGGGGGTGTGGGTTTTGTGGGGGTGGGTTGTGTGGGGGTGGGGTGTGTGGGGTGGGTGTTTGGGGGTGGGGTGTGTGGGGGTGTGGGTTGTTTTGGGGGTGGGGTTTGTGGGGGTGGGGGTGTTGTGGGGTGGGGGGGTGTGGGGGTGGTTTGTGGGTGGTGGGTGTGTGGGGTGGGGTGGTGTGTGGGGGTGGGTTGTGTGGGGTTGGGGTGTGTGGGGTGGGGGTGTGGTGGGGTGGGTGTGTGGGGTGGGGGTTTGTGGGGGGTGGGTGTGTTGGGTGGGGTGTGTGGGGGTGTGGGGTGTGTGGGGGTGGTGTGTGGGGGTGGGTGTGTGGGGGTGGGGTGTGTGGGGGTGGGGTGTGTGGGGGGTGGGGGTGTGTTGGGGGTGGGGGGTGTGTGGGGTGGGGTTGTGTGGGGTGGGGTGTGGGTGGGGGGTGGGGTGTGTGGGGTGGGTGTGTGGGGGTGGGGTGTGTGGGGTGGGGGTGTTGGGGGTGGGGTGTGTGGGGGTGGGGTGTTTGGGGGGTGGGGTGTGTGGGGTGGGTGTGTTGGGTGGGTGTGTGGGTGGGTGTGGGTGGGTGTGTGGGGGTGGGTGTGTGGGTGGGGTGTGTGGGGTGGGGGTGGGTGTGTGGGTGGGTTGTGGGGGTGGGTTGTTGGGGGTGGGGTGTGTGGGTGGGGGTGTGTGGGGGTGGGGTGTTGGGGGTGGGGTTTGTGGGGGTGGGGTGTGTGGGGGGTGGGGGTGTGTGGGGGTGGGGGTGTGTGGGTGGGGGTGTGTGGGGTGGGTTTGTGGTGGGGTTGTGGGGGTGGGTGTGTGGGGTGGGGTGTTGTTGGGTTGGGGTTGTGGGGGTGGGTTGTGGGTGGGTGTGTGGGTGGTTGTGGGTGGGGTTGTGGGTGGGTGTGTGGGTGGGTTGTGGTGGGTGTGTGGGGGGGGGTGTGTGGGGTGGGTGTGTGGGTGGGTGTGTGGGTGGGGTGTGTTGGGGTGGGTGTGTGGGGGTGGGGTTGTTGTGGGGTGTGTGGGTGGGTGTGTGGGGTGGGGTTTGGGGGTGGGTGTGTGGGGTGGGTGTGTGGGGTGGGTGTGTGGGTGGGTTGTGGGGTGGGTGTTGTGGGGTGGGGTGTGTGGGTGGGGGTGGGGTGGGGGTTTGGGGGTGGGTGTGTGGGGTGGGGTGTGTGGGGGTGGGTGTGTGGGGTGGGTGTGGGGGGTGGGGTGTGTGGGTGGGTGTGTGGGGGTGGGTGTGTGGGGTGGGTGTGTGGGTGGGTGTGTGGGGGTGGGTGTGTGGGGTGGGTGTGTGGGGTGGGTGTGGTGGGGTTGGGTGTGTGTGGGGTGGGTGTGTGGGTGGTGTGTGTGTGTGTTGTGGGGGGTGTTTTGTGGTTTGGTTGTGTGGGGTTGTTGGGGGGTGGGTGGGGGGTGGGGTTGTGGGGGGTGGGGGTGGGGGGGGGGTGGGGGGGGGGGGTGGGGGGGTGGTGGGGGGGGGGGTGGGTGGTGGGGGGGGGTGGGTTGTGGGGGGGTGTGGGGTGGTGGGTTGGTGTGGTGTTGGGTGTTGGTGGGGGGTGTGGGGGGTGGTTGTGGTGTGGGGTGGGGTGGGGGGGTTGTGTGTGTGTTGTTGGGTTTGGGGGGGTTTGTTGGGGTTTGTTGTGGGGGGGTTGGGGGTGGTGGGGTGGGGTGGTGGTTGTGTGTTGTTGGTGGGGGGGGTGGGGGTGTGGGTTGGGGTGGGGGTGGGGGGGGGTTGTGGGGTGTGTGGGTGGTGGGGGTTTTGTGGTGGGTGGGGGGGGGGGGGTGGGGGGTTGGGGGGGTGGGTTGGGGGTGGGGGGGGGGTGGTGTTGGTGGGTTGGGGGGGTGGGTTGGGGGGTTTGTGGTGGGTGGTGGGGGGGTGTGGGGGGGGGGTGGGTGGGGGGGTGGGTGTGTGTTGTGGTTGTGGTTTTGTTGTGTGTTTGGGTTTGTGTGGTGTGTGTGTGGGGTTGTGTGGGGGGGGGTGGGTGGGGGGGGTGGTGGTTGTGGGTGTGTTGGGTGGGGTTTTTGGTGGTGGGGGGGGTGGGGGGGGGTGTGGTGGGTGTGTTGGGTGGGTGGGGTTTTGGGGGTGGGGGGGGTGTTTGGGTTGTGTTGTGGTGGGGTGGTGGTGGGTGGGGGGGGGGGTTGGGTGGGGGAGGTTGTGGTTGGGGGTGTGTTTGTGGTTGTTTTGTGTGGTGTTGGTTGGGTTGGGGGTGTGGGGGGGGGGGTGGGGGGGTGGGTGTGTGTGGGGGTGGTTGGGGGTGGTGGGGGGTTTATGGGTGGGGGTGTTGTTGTGTGTGTGTTGGTTGTTGGGGGGGGGGGGGGGTGGGTGGGGGGGGGGGTGTTTAGTGGGGTGGTGTGGTGTTGTTGGTGGGGGGGTGGTGGGGGGATGGTTTTGGGTGTTGTGGGTTGTGATTTATGTTTTGTGGGTGTGGTGTGGTTGTGTGTTGGGGGTGGTGGTGTGGGTGTTGGTGTTTTAGTGTTGTTGTTGTAAGGTTTGGGGGTGTTGGGGGGGGTTTGTGGTGGTGATGGTGGGGGGTGGGGGGTGGGGGGGGGGGGTGGTGTTGTTTGGTGATTTTGGGTGGTTGGGGGTTGGGGGGTTGGTGGGGGTTGTGGGTGGGGTGGGGTTGGGTGTGTTGTTTTGTGGTGTGGTTGTGTGTGGTTGTGTTTGGGGGGGGGTTGGGGGGGGTGGGGGGGGGGGGGGTTGTTTTGGGGGGGGTGGTTGTGGTGTTGTTGTGTGGTGTTTTGTGGGGGGGTTGGTTGGGGGGGTGGTGTGTTGTTGGGTGGTGTGGTGGTGGTTTGGTTTGTTGGGGGGGGTGGGGTTGGGGGGTGTGGGGGTGGTGGGGGGTGTTTTTGGTTGGGTGTGTGGGGGTGTGTGGGTGGGGGGTGGTTGGTGTGGTGTGTGGTTTTTTGGGGTTGTGATGGGGTTTTTGGGGGGGTTTGTGGGGTGTTGGGGGGTGGGGTGGGGGTGGGGGGGGGGGGGGTTTGGGTTTTGGGGTATTGGTTATTGGTTGTGGGGGGGGGTGGGGTGGGGGGGGGTGGTTGTGGGGGGGTGTTGTGTTGGGGGGGGGGGTGGTGGGGTGGTTTGGGGAGGGTGGTTGTGTGGGTGGGGGTTTGGGGTGTGTTGTGGTGGTTGGGGGGTTGGTTGGTTGTTTTGGTTTGTGGGGGGGTGGGGTGGGTTGGGGGTGGGGGGGTGGTGGGTTGTGGGGGTGGTGTTTGGGGGGGTGGGGGGTGGGGTTGGGGGTTGTGGGGGGGGGTGGTGGTGGGGTGGGGGGTGGTGTGGGTGTGTGTTTTTTGTTGGTGTGGGGGTGTGGTTTGGGTTGTATTTGGTTTGTGTTGTTGTTGGTAGTGTGTGTTGTTGTGGGTTTGGGTGTGTGTGGGGTTGTGGGGGTGTGGTTTGGGGTTTGTGGGTGTGTGTTGGGTTTGTTGTGTGTGTTGGGGTTGTTGGTTGTGGTGTTGGGTTGTGGGGTGTGTTTTGGGGGTTGTGTGTGTGGTTTGGGAAGTGGGTGTGTTTGGTGGGGTTGAGTGGGTGTGGTTTATGGGTTGTAGTTGTTGTTTTAGGGGTAGTTGGTGAGTTTTTTGGGGTTGTGGGTGTGTATATGGGTTGTGTGGTGTGTTTTTGGGTTGTGGGGGGGTTGTGTATTTGGGTTTGGTGGTGTGTTGTTGGGGTTGTTGGTTTTGTGTTGTTGTGTGTGGTGTGGTTTTAGGGATTGGTGTGTAAGTGGTAGATGGTAGTGTGTTGTGTAGTTTGGGGATTGTGAGAGTATGAAGTGTTGTAGTGAGAGTAGTTAGGGGGTAGTGGGTGTGGTTGTAGGGATGTGTTTGTGTTTGTAGGGGATGTGTGAGTGTTTTGGGTTGTGTTTGTGTATTGTTGGGTTGTGTTTGTGTATTTGGGGTTGTGTGTGGGTTGTGGTTTTGGATGTGTGTGATGTTTTTGATGGGGATGAGTTTGTAGTTTATTGGGGGATGTGTGTAGTAGTATGGGTGGATGTGGAGTAGTTTTATGGTTGTGTTTGTGTTGTTTGAGATTGGTTGTGGTGGTAGTATGTGGGGTGTGTTTTATTGGTTGAGTTGTGTTTATTGTGTGTGGTGTGTATAAAGGGTTTGTGGTTGTTAGGATGGGGTTTGTGATGAGTTTGTGGGGAAGATGGGTGTGTTTATGTTGTGTTTTGTTGTTTGGGGTGTTGTTGTTTGTTTTTGGGGATGAGTTTAGTGTTTTGGGTTGTGTGGTGTTTTTAGGTTGTGTGGGTGGGTTGTTTTTGGGTTGTGTGGTTGTTTTGGGGAAGTGATTTGGGGGTAGTGGATGTTGGGTTGTGGTGTGTTTTGGGTTGTGGTAGTGTTTTGGGGGTGAGGGTGTGGTGTTGGTGTTGTGTGGGTGTGGTGTGTGTTTGTGGTTGTGTTTTGGGGTTGGTGGGTGTGGTATTGTGGGTTGTGTATTTGGGATGTGGTGAGTTTTTGGGTAGTGTTTTGTTTGTATGGGGGGATATGTGAAGTGTATTTGGGTTTTGGTTGTGTTGTTGGGTTGTGTTTGTGTTTGTTGTTGTGTGTTGTGGTGATGGGGTTGTGGGTGTGTAGGTTGGGGTTGTGTGTGTGGTTTGGGTTGTGTGTTTGATATGGTTGTGGGTGTGTTGTTGGGGTTTGTGGGGTGTGTTTTTGGGGGTTGTTGGTGTGGAGTTGGGTTGTGTTTGAGTTTTGGGGTAGTTGTGTGTGTTGGGTTGTTGTGTGTTGGGTTGGGGTTTGGTTGTGGTGTTGGTTGTGGGTGTGGTTTTGGTTGTTGTGTGGTGGGTTGGGGTTTGTGGGTGTGGTGGTTGGGTTGTGTGGTGTGTGGGTTGGGGTTGTGTGTGTGGGTGTTTGGGTGTGGTGTGTGGTTTTTGGGTAGTTGTTAGTGGTTTGGGTTGTGGTTTGTTTTGGGTGGTTTGTTTGTGTTGTTGGGTGTGGGTGTGGTGGTGGGTTGTGTGTTGTTGTTGGTTTGTGTGTTGTGGGTGTAGGGTTGTGGGTGTGTTGTAGGTTGTGTGTGTGGTTGTTGGTTGTGGGTTGTGGTTTTGGGTTGTGGGTGTGTTTTTTGGGTTTTGTGTGTTTTGGGGTTGTGTGTTTGTGGTGGTTTGTGTTTTGGGTGTGGATTTGGTTGTTGTGTGTTGTGGTTGGGGATTGTGGTGTGTGGTTTGGGTTGTGGGGATGGTGTTGGGTTGTGTGTGTGGTTTGGGTTGTGTGGGTGGTGTTGGGTAGTGGGTGTGGTTGTTGGGTGTGGGTGTGGGGTGTTTTTGGTTTGGGTTGTGGTTTTGGGTTGTGTTGTGGTGATGGGTTGTGGGGTGTGGTTTTGGTTGTGGGTGTGGTTTTGGGTTGTGTGGTGTGTTTGGTTGTTGGTGGTGAGTATTTGGGATTTTGTGTGGTTGTTTTTGGGTTGTGGTGGTTGTTGTTTGGGATTTTTGAGGTGAGGATTTTGGTGTGTGTTGGAGTTTTGTGTTGTGTGTTTTGGGGGTTATTTGGGTTAGTAATGTGGTGGTTTTGGTGGGTTGGGTGTTGGGTTGGTGGGTGGGGTGGAGGAAGTTGGGGTATATAGGTGTGGTGTTGTTTTGTGTTAGTTGTGGGTTGGGGTTGTTGGGGGGGTTGGGGGTTGGGGGATAGGTGTGTTTGTGGGGGGGTTGTTTTTGGGGTATTGTTGGGGTAGGTTTGAGGATGGATGGGGGGGGTGTGGGTGTGGTGGTAGGTGGGATGGGGAGGGGGTTGGGGGGTGGGGTTGGGGTGGAGGGGTGTAGGGGAGTTTTTGTGTGGTGTTTTTTTATTGGGGTTTTTAGGGGTTTTTGGGGGTGGATTAGTGAGTGTTTGGGGGAGGATTGTGTGTGGGGGGGTGTTTTGGGGTTTTGTTGTGTGGTTGGGGGGGGTGTGGGGTTGGTGGGGGGTGGGGATGGGGAGGTTTTTTGGGTTGGTTGATGGGGGGTGAGGGTAGGGTGAGGTGTTGGTTGTGGTGGTGGGGGTGGGGTGGGGTGTTGGGGTGTTGGGGTTGAAGTAAGTAGTTTGGTGGAAAGGGGTAGGGTGTGGGGGTGGTGTTGGGGTGGGGGTGTGTGTTTGGTTGTTGGGGGGGGATTTGTGGGTTTGGTGTGGGTTGGGGGGGGGTTGGTTTGGTGGGTGGTTGGGTGGTGGGGTGTGGGGGGGGGTGGGTGGGGGGGGTTTGTGGGGGTTGGTGGTGGGTGGGTGTTGTGGGGGGGTTGTTAGGGTTTTGGGGTTTTGTGGGGTTTTGTGGGTTGTTTGGGGTTTGGGTTTTTTGGGTGGGGGGGGGGGTGGTTAGGGGGGGTTGGTTGTGTGTGGGTTGTTGGTGTGTGGTGTGGTTGGGGGGGGTGGTGTGGGTGTTGGTGGGGGGGGGTTGTGTGGGTGTTGTGGTGTTGTGGGTGGGGGGAGGGGGGTTGGTGTGGTTGGGGGTGGGGGGGGGGTGGGTGGTGTTTGTTTGGTGGGTTTGGGATTGGTTTGGTGTGTTGGTGGGGGTGGGGTTGTGGGTTGTATTTTGTGGTAGGTTGTTTTTGTTTTGGGTGGGTGGGGTGGGGGTTGGTGGTTGTGGGTTTTTTGGGTTGTGGGTTTATTTGGTTTTGTTTGAGTTGTGGTATTGTTTGTTGGGTGGTTGGTTGGGGGTGTGGGGTTGTAGTGAATTAAATAATTAATTTTTGTTGGTGGGTTGTTGGGGTGGGGTGGTGGTTTGAGGGGGAAAGTAGAATGAAGAAAGTTGTTGGGAGTGGATATGAGGTTGTGAGGGGGGATGGGTTGTGATGGGGTTTTGTAGTTGGGGGGGTGTGGGGTATGTTTGAAGATTTGTGAGGTGATTGGGGTTGTGTTATTGGGTTTTTGGTTTGGGTTTTGTGGGGTGTTGGTGTTTTTATAGGTGGGTGTTTTGGGTGGGGTTTAGGGGGGAGGTGGTTTTGGTTGGTTGGTGTTGGGGAAGTAGATTTAGTTTGGGGGGTTGGTGGGGTGGGTTTTTGTTTGAGTGTGGGGTGGGAGGTGGTGGAGTGGGGGTGGGGTTGGTGGGGGGGTGTGTGGGGGGTTATTGGGGGGTTGGGGGGTTTTGGGGTTTTGGTTGGGGTGTGGGATTTTGGGGGGGGTGTGTTTTGGTGTGTGTTTTTTGTGTGGTTTTGTATGTGTTGGGGTTTTTGGGTTTTGGGTGTGGTGGGGGTGGGTGGGGTTTGGTTTTTTTGGTGGTGGGGTGTTTGGTTGTGTGGGTTTTTGGGTGTTTTGGGGTGGGTGTGGTGTGTGTGGTTCGGGTTGGTGTTGGGGGGTTTTTTGGGGGGTGGGTGGTGTGGGTGTGGGTGGGTGGGTTTGGGGGGGGTGGGGGTGGGGGGGTGGGTTGTTGGGGGGGGGTGGGGGGGGGGTGTGGTGTTGTGGGGGGGGGGGGGGGGGGGTGGGGGTGTGGGTGGTTGGGGGTTGGGGTTTGGGTGTGTGTGTGTGTGGTTTTGGTGTGTTTTTGGGTTTTTGTGGGGTTGGTGGGGGGGTTGTGTGGTTGTGGTGTTGTTGGTTGGTTTGGTGGTGGTTTTGGGTGTTGGTGGGGTGGGTGTGGGTGGGGGGTTTTTTGGTGTTGGGTGTTGTTTTGTTTGGTGTTTTTGGGTTGGGGGGATGGTTGGGGGGGGGGTGGTTTGGGGGGGGGGTGGTGGGGTTTGTTGTGGGTGTGGGTGTTGGGGTGGGGGGTGTGGTGGTGGGGTGTTGTGGTGGTGGTGGGGGGGTTGGGGGTGTGGTGGGGGTTGTGTTTTGGTGGGGTGTGGTGGGGTGTGTTGGGGTTTGGTTTGGTGGGGTGGTTTTGGGGGTTGGGGGTTTTTAGGGGGTTGGGTTGGTGTGTGGTTTGGGGGGGGGGGGGTGGTGGGGGGGGGGGGTGGGTGGTGTGTGTGTGGGGGTGTTGTTGGTTGGGGGGGTTGTGGGTTGTGAGGTGGTGTGGGGGGGGGGGGGGTGTGTTGGGGGGGGGGGTTGGTGGGGTGGGGGGGGGTTGGGGGTTTGGTGTGGGGGGGGGGGGGTGTTTTTTTTGTTGTGTGTGTGGGGTGTTGGTTTTGGTTGTTGTGGGTGTGTGTTGGTGGGGGGGGGGGGGTGGTGGTTGGGGTGTGGTGTGGGGTGGGGGTGTTTTGGTTTGGGTGGTTTGTTGGGGGTGTGGGGTTGTTGTGTGTGTATGTGTTGTGTGGTGGTTGGTGGTTGGGGGGGTAGTTGGGGGGGGGGGGTGTGGGGGTGGGTGTGGGGGGGGGTGGGGTGGGGGGGGGTGTTTGTGTGTGTTGTGTGTTTGGTTGGGTGGGGGTGGGGGGGTGGGTTTGGTGTGTGGTTTGGGGGTTTGTTTTGTTTGGGGTGTGGGGGGGGGTGGGGGGTGTTTGGGGTAGGGGTGTGGGGTGGTTGTGGGGTTGGTTTGGTTGGGTGTGGGGTGTGTGTGTGGGTTGGTGGTTTGGTTTTTGTGGGTTGGGTGGGGTTTGGGTGTTGTTTTTTGGTTTTTTTGAGTTTTGGTTGTGGTGGGGTGTTGTTTTTTGGTTTGTGGGTGTGGGGGGTGGTTTTGGGGTGGGTGTGTGTGGGGGGGGGGTGGGGGTGGGTGGGTGGGGGGTTTGGGGGTTGGGTTTTGGTTGGTGGTGGGGGTTGTTGGTGTGTTTGGGTGGTTGGGGGTGTTGGGGGGGGGTGTGGGGTGGGTGGGGTGGGGGGGTGGGTGGGGGGGGGGGGGGTGGGGTGTGGGGGGGGGGGGGGGGGTGGGGGGGGTGGGGGGGGTTGTTTGGGGGGTTTGGGGTTGTGGGGGTGTGTGGGGTGGGTGGTTGGGGTGGGGTTTGGGTTGTTGGTGGGGGTGGGGTGTGGTGGGGGTGGGGTTTGAGGGGGTGTGGGGGTTGTGGGGGTGGGGAGTGTGGGGGTGGGTGTTGGTGGGGTGGGGTGTGTGGGGGGTGGGGTGTGGTGGGGGTGGGGTGTGTGGGGGTGGGGTGTGTGGGGGTGGGGTGTGTGGGGGTGGTGTTGGTGGGGGTGGTGTTGTGGGGTGGGGTTGTGTGGGGGTGGGGTGTGTGGGGGTGGGGTTGTGGGTGTGGGGTGTGGTGGGGTGGGGGTGTGTGGGGTGGGGTTGGGGTGGGGTTTGTGGGTTGGGGTGTGTGGGGTGGGGTGTGGTGGGGGTGGGTGTGTGGGTGTGGTGGATTGGGGTTGGGTGTGTGGGGTGGGGTGTGTGGGGTGGGGTGTGTTGGGGGGTGGGGTGTTGGGGGTGGGGTGTGTGGGTGGGTGTGTGGGGGGTGGGGTTTGTGGGGGGTGGGGTGTGTGGGGTGGGGGGTTTGTTTGGGGGTGGGGTGTTTGGGGGTGGGGTTGTGGGGTGGGGGTGTGTGGGTGGGTGTTGGGGGTGGGGGTGTGTGGGGTGGGTGTGTGGGGTGGGGTGTGTGGGGTGGTGGGGTGTGTGGGGGTGGGGTTGTGGGGTGGGGGTTTGTGGGGTGGGGTGTGTGGGGTTGGGTGTGTGGGGGTGGGGTGTGTTGGGGGTGGGGGTTGTGGGGTGGGGTGTTGGGGTGGGGGGTGGGTGTTGGGTGGGGTTTGTGGGGGTAGGTTGTGGGGGTGGGTGTGGTTGGGGGGGTGTGTGTTTGGGGTGGGTTGTGGGGGTGGGGTGTGTGGGGGTGGGGTGTGTGTGGTGGGGTGTGTGGGGGTGGGTGTGTGGGGTGTGTGTGTGGGGGGTGGGTTGTGGGGGTTGGTGGTTTGTGGGGGTGTGGGTTGTGGGGTGGGAGTTGGGTGGGGTGTGTGGGTGTGTTGTGGGTGGGGGGTGTGTGGGGGTGGGGTGTGTGGTGGGTTGTGGGGTGGGGTGTGGTGGGGGTGGGGGTTGTGGGGGGTTGGGGGGGTGTGTGGGGGTGGGGTTGTGGGTGGGTGTGTGGGGTGGGGTTGTGGGGTGGGGTTGTGGGTGGTTGTGGGGTGGGGTGTGTTGGTGGGGTGTGTGGGGTGGGTGTGTTGGGGGTGGGGTTGTGGGGGTTGGGTGTGTGGGGGTGGGGTGTGTGGGGTGGGGTGTGTGGGTGGGTTGTGGGGTGGGGTGTGTGGGGGTGGGGTGTGTGGGGGTGGGGGTGTGGGGGTGGGGTGTGTGGGGTGGGTGTGTGGGGGTGGGGTGTGTGGGGGTGGGGTGTGTGGGGTGGGTGTGGTGGGGGGTGGGGTGTTGGGGTGGGGGTTTTGGGGTGGGTGTGTGGGGGTGGGGTGTGTGGGGGTGGGGTGTGGTGGGGGGTGGGGTGTGTGGGGGGTGTGGTGTGTGGGGTGGGTGTGGTGGGGGTGGGGTGTGTGGGGGTGGGTGTGTGGGGGTGGGGTGTGTGGTGTGTGTGTGGGGGGGTGTTTTGTGGTTGGTTGGTGTGGGGGTGTGTTGGGGGGTGGGTGTGGGTGGTTGTGGGGGGGTGGGGGGGGGGGGGGGGGGGGTGGTGGGGGGGTGGGTGGGGGGGGGTGGTGGGGGGGGGTGGGGTTGGTGGGGGGGGGGGGTTGTGGGGGGGTTTGGGGGTGTGTTGGTGTGGGTTGTTGGTTGTGGTGGGGTTGTGGGGGTGTGGTTGTGGTGGGTTTGGGTGGGGGTGGGGGGTTGTGGTTGTGTGTTGTTGGGTTTGGGGGGTTGTTGGGGTTTGTGTGTGGGGGGGTGTGGGGTGTGGGTGGGTGGTGGTGGTGGTGTGTGTTGGTGGGGGGGGTGGGGGGTGTGGGTTGGGGGGTGGGGGTGGGGGGGGGTGGGGTGTTTGGGTGGGTGGGGTGTGTTGGGTTGGGGGGGTGGGGGGGGGGGGGTGGGGGGTGGGGGGGGTTGGGTTGGTGTTGGGTGGGGGGGTGGGTTGGTGGGGTGGTGGGGGGGGGTTGGGGGGGTTTTGGGGTGGGTGTGGGGGGGGTGGGGGGGGGTGGGTGGGGGTGGGTGGGTGTTGGGGGGGGTGGGTTGTGGTGGGTGTTTGGGGTTTGGGTGGTTGTTGTGGTTGTGTGGGGGGGGTGGTGGGGGGTGGTGGTTGTGGGTGGTGTGGGGTGGGTTGGGTGGTGGGGGGTGGGGGGGGTTGGGGTGGGTGTGTGGGGGGGGTGGTGGGGGTGGGGGGTGTGTGGGTGTGTTGTGGTGGGGGTGGTGGGTGGTGGGGGGGGGTTGGTGGGTGTTTTGTTGGGGTGTTGGTGTTGTTTTGTGTGGGGGGTTGTTGGGTGGGTTGGGTGTGGGGGGGGGGTGGGGGGGGTGGGGTGGGGGGGGTTGGGGTGGGGGGGGGGGGTTTGGGGGGGGGTGGTGTGTGTGGTGTGGGTGGTGGGTGGGGGGGGGGGGGGTGGGGGGGGGGGGGGGTTGAGTTGGGGTGTGGTGGTTGGGGGGTGGTTGGGGTGGGGGGTGTGGTTGTTGGGGGTGTTGTGGTGTGTTGTTTGTGGGGGTTGGGGGGTGGTGTGGTTTGTGGAGGGTGGGTGGGGTGGGTGTTGTGGGGGGGGGGGGTGTGTTTGGTGGGTGTGGGGGTGGTGGTTGGTGGGTTGGTGGGGGGGGGGGGGGGGGGGGGGGGTGTGGGGTGTTGGTGGTTGGTGGGGTGGGGGGGGGGGGGGGTGGTGTGGGGGGGGGGTGGGGGGGTGGTTGGGGGGGGTTGGGGGTGGTTGTGTGTGGTGGGTTGTGGGGGTGGTGGGGGGGTGGGGGTGGGGGTGGTGGTTTGGGGGTTGGGTGTGGGGTTGGGGGTTGTGTGTGGGGGGGTGGGGGTTGGTGGGGGGGGTGGGGGGGTGGGGTGGTGGTGTGGTTGGTGGTGGGGGGGGGGGGGGTTGGGGGTTGGGGTGGTGGGGTGTGGTTGTTGGTTGTGGGGGGGGGTGGGGGGGGTGGGGGGGGGTTGGTGTGGTGTGTGGGGTGGTGTGGGTGGGGTTGGTGGGTGGGGGGGGTTGGGGGGTGGTGGGGGGGTGGGGTGGGGGGGGGGGGGGGGTGGGGGTGGGTGGGTTTTGGGTTTTTTGTTGTGGGGGGGGGTGGGGGGGGGGGGGGGGGGTGGGGGTTGTGGGGGGGTGTGTTGGGGGGGTTTGTGGGGTGTGTTGGGTGTGGGTGGTTGTGTGGTGGTGTTTGGGTGTGTGGTGTGTGGGGTTGGGGGGGTTGGGTGGGGGTGGGGTTTTGGGGGGGTGGGGGGTGGTGGGGGGTGGGGGGTGGTGGGTGTGGGGTGGTGGTTGGGGGGGGGTGGGTGGGTGGGGGGGTTTGGGGGGGGTGTTGGGGGTGGGGGGTGTGTGGGTGGTGTTGTTGTTGTGGGGAGTGGGGTGTTGGGTTGTGGGTGTGGTGTTGGTTGTGGGTTGGTTTTGGGGGGTGTGGTGTGGTGGTGGGGGTTGTGGGTGTGGTGTTGGGTTTGGGTGTGGTGTTGGTTTTGGGTGTGTTTGGGGTTTGTGTGTGTGTGTTGGGTTGTGGTGTTGTGGTGTTGGGTTGTGGTGTGGTGTTGGGTTTGTGTGTGGTGGTTGGGGTTTGTGGGTGTGGTGGTGGGGTTGTGGGTGTGGTTTTGGGGTTGTGTGTGTGGTTTTGGGTTGTTGTGTTTGTTGTTGTTGGGTTGGTTGGTTGTTGTGGGTTTGTGGTTGGTAGTGGGTGTGTGTTGGGTTGTGTGTGTGTGTTTGGGATTGTTTTGTTTTTGTGTTTGGTTGTGTTTTGGGGTTGTGGGTGTGTGTTTAGGTTGTGGGTTTGTGTTGTTGTTGTGGGGTGTGGTGTTGGTGTTGTGGGGTGTTGTTGGGTTGTGGTGTGGTGGTTGGGGGTTGTGGGTTGTGGTGTGGTTTGGGGTGTGTTGTGGGGTTGTGGTGTGTGTTGGGTTTGTGGTTGTGGTGTTGGTTTGGTTGTGGTGTTGGGTTGTGGGTTTGTTGTTGGGGGTTGTGGGTGTGGAGTTGGGTTGTGGTTGGTGGTTGGGTTTGTGGGTGGGTGTTGGGTTGTGTTTTGGTGTTGTTGTTGTGGTTGTGGTTTTGGGTTTGGGTGTGGTTTTGTTGTGGTTGTGGTTTTGTGTTGTGGGTTGGTTGGTTGGGTTGTGGTTGTGTTTGGGTTGTGGGTGTGTTTTGGGTTGTGGTGGGTTGTTTGTGGTTGTGGTTTGTGGTGTTGTGTTTGGTGTGTTGTTGGGTTGTGTTTGTTAGGTTGGGTTTGTGTTGGTTGTAGGTGTGGGGTGTTGGTTGGTTTGGGTTTGGTGTTTGGGTTAGTTTGTGGTTGTGGGGGTTGTTGTGTGGTGTTGGGGTTGTGGGTGTGGGTTTTGGGGGGGTGTGTGGTGTGTTGTAGTGGTTGTGGGGAGTGTATTTGTGGATGTGTTGTGGTGGTTGGGTTTGTGGAGTGTTTTGTGGTTTGTGTTTTAGGGGGTTGAGTAGTGTTTTTGTTGTGTTTGTGTATGTTGGGGTTGTGGGTGTTGTTGGGTTGGTAGTGGTTGTGTTATTTGGGTTGAGGTTGTGTAGGGGTTGGGGTATAGTTAGTGGATGTTGGTAGTGTGGTGTGTATAAGGGGTAGTGGGGATTTAAGGGGTAGTATGTGGTAGAGTATTTTGGGTAGTGTGTGTGGTTTTGGGTTGTTGGGGTTTTGTTTTTGGGTTAGAGTTGGAGTTATTTGGGATGTGTGGGTTGTTGTTGGGTTGTGTGTGTGTTATAAGGTAGTGGTGAGATATGTGGGAAAGAGTGGAGTGTATGATGGGGGAATGAGTGAGATGTATATGGGGGTGAGTGTGAGGTGGTTGGGGGATGAGTGAGTTTTTGGTATGTGGGTGTGGTGTTGGGTAGTGTGGAGTGTTTGTAGGGATGGAGTGGTGAGTTTGTAGGGGGGTTTGTGGTGTGTATAAGGGAAGAGTGTGTGTATGAAGGGGAGGATAAGAGTGATAAGGGGGAAGAGTGTGAGTATGAGGGGGAAAAAGTGAAGAGTATGAAGGGGGAAGAGTGAAAGTAGAATGGGGAAGAGTTGAGAGTATAAGGGGAAAGATTGAGAGGTTAATGGGGGAAGAGTTTGAGTGTATTTGGGGGATGAGTGGAAGAGTTAAGGATTAAGAGTGGAGAGTTATAAGGGGAAGAGTGGAGAGTATAAGGAGAAGATGAGAGTTGATAAGGGAAGAGTAGTGGATGAAGGGGAAGAGTGAGATATTGGGATTGTGTGAGTAGATGGGGATGTGTAGAGTTTTAGGGATAGAGTGTAGAAGTATATGGGGTAGTGTGTGTGTATTATGGAAGAGTGATAGAGTTTAGGGTTGTGTGTGTGTTTGTGGGGTTAGTGAGAGTTTTAGGGAAGAGTGGAGAGTTTAGGGTTGTGTGATGTGGTGGTAGGGGTTGTGGGTGATGTTTTAGGTTGTGTGTAGTGTTTTTGGGGAAGTGTGTAGTTTTTTGGGTTTGTGTGGTGGGTTTTGGGGGGGAGGTTGTTGATTGGTTAGGGATTTGGGATGTTGTGTTGGAGTTTTGTTTTGGGGGATGGGGGGTTTGTGTGGTTATTAAGGTTTGGTGTTTGGTGGGTTGGTAGGGATTTGTTGTGTGGGGTAGGAAATGTGGGGGATAAGGGTTGGGTGTGGGAGTGGTTATGAGTTAGTGAGTTGGGGGTTGGTGTGTAGGGGTGGTTGTAGGGGGGGGTTTGGGTTGTGGGGGGGGGGGGGGATTTTTTAGGTTTTTTTGTGGTTTGTGTTTGGGAGGGGGGGGTTTTGGTGGGGTGAGGGTGGTTGTGGGTTGGGTGGGGGGGGGTGGGTGGGGGGGGGGAGGGTGTGAGATGAGTAGGAGAGTATATGTATTGGGGATTTTAGGATATTGGTGGGGGTATGAGAGTGTGGTGGGGGGGTTGGGTTGGGGTTGTTGTGGGTTTATAAGTTGGGTTGGTTGTTGGGAGGGGTGGAGGAGGTGGGGGGGTGGGGAGAAGGGGGGTTTTTTTGGGATGGATTGTTTGGGTGGTGGGAGGTGGGGGGGGGTGTGGTAGGTGTGGTTTGTGTTGGGTGTGTGGTGTGTTGAGTTGGGGGTGTGGGTGTATGTTGTTGAATTTGTTGGGGTGGGGTTGTGTTGGATGTGGATGGAATTGGGTGGGTGTTATGGAGTTGGGTGGGTTAGGAGTAATTGGGAGATTTAGTTGGGTATGTATGGGTGTGTTTTTGGTGTTGTTGTGTGGGGGTGGGTGTGTGGGGGGTTTGGGTTGTGAGAGGGGTAGGGGGGGGGTGGAGTTGATGGATTTATGGGATGTGTAGGTGTTGTGAGGGTTTAGAGGGGGGGGAAATTTGGATGGTAGTGTTTGGAAAGGGCGATGTTTTTTGTTGGTGATTGTATAGGGGGGTTTAGGGATTTTGATGTAGTTAATGATAGGGTTATGAGGGATTGGGGGGTAAGGTTATTTATATTTAGGTGTTATAGGGTTTTTAGGATTTGATGGGATGGGGGTTATGGGGGGAGATTGGATGGAGGGATGGGGGTTGGGGGTTTTTGGTTGGGGGAGGTTTTTTGTATGTGGGGTGTAGGGAGTATGGTGTATGGGTGTTATGTGGGGGGGGTGGTGTAGGTTTGTGGGTTATATAATATTGATTGAGGATATTGATAGAGGGGGGGTGGGAGGGGATGGGGGGAAGGGGGATTGTTTATGTAAAATAGGGGAAGTGTGAAAAATAAGTTTTATTGGTGAAGTGGGTAGATAGTTTGTTTTTATGTGTGGAGTGGGTTAGGGGGGTAGAGGGAGAATAAAAGTAAAAAAAGTAAAATTTTGGTGGTGTTTTTGGGGGTGGGGGGGTGGTGGGTTTGGATGGAAAGGTAGGAAGGAAGAAGAGTTGTGGGATTGATGGGAGGATGTTGGGTTTTGTTTTGGATGGGGGGGGTTGAGGAATGTTGGGGGTGTTGGGTAGGTTTGAAGATTGAGAGTGATAGGGTTGGGTGTGTTGGGTTTTTGTTTGGTTTTTGAGTGATGTGTGTGTTTTATGGTAGTAGAAGGGTTTTTATGAAGGGAGGGAGTTAAGGGGAGGAAGGATTTGATGGGGGAGAGAGATTATGTAAAGGTTAGGTTTGGGTTGTGATTATGAAAGAATTATGGTGGAGAGAGGTTGGGGTGATGGTGGGGTGTTGAGTGGGGGGGGGGTTGTTTGTGGTAGGTTATTAAGTGTATAGGGGTTGGGGGGGGGTTTGGGAAATTGGGGGGTGAGAGAATTATTATTATTATGTGTTTTTTGTTTGTTTTTTGGGTTGTTTTATTTTTTGGGGATAATGTTGGTAATTGGTTGGTGGTTGGGTTGTGGATTGGTATTATATGTGGGATATGGTTTGTGGAGGTTTTTTGGTTAATTTTATTAAGGGGAGGAGGAGGGAGGTAGAGATAGGGATGGGATGAGAGGGGTGTTTATATGTTGGTATGAAAGGCACTTTGCTTAGCAAGACCAGGTGTTGTTTTTACCAGAGTAGCTAGGTGTGATCTATAATGATAGATTTTTGAAGAGTTTTTTTAAGATTTGATTTAAATGAAAAGGGAGAAGAGATGGTGGATTTACTGTAAAGAGATAAATGAAGGAGGGTCGCAAAACACTGATCGCTCTATCAGTCCCAAGCGCGTTAACTCCGCCCGTAATGACACACAATTAGCGAGCTGGTCGTCTGGCGACTGACCTTCTAATCTCCATCTGCATCTGCTACCCCTTAATTTCCATTTCTGGTCGGGGGGGTGTCTGTCAGAGCTACACCCATTCAAAGAGCACCAGCCCCTCCCTGATCCTCCTGCAGGTAGTGAGTCCATAGGATCCTTGATTTTTTGAGTGGGGCTTTAGGCAAAGTGGGGTTATTGTCCGTGCCCCAAGGCAAAATGACAGCAATCACCAGTGGGAAGTCGGAAGTAGGTCCTCGTGGTGGGCTCGAACCCACGAGCTTCAGTCTTAAAGACCAATGCCTACTAAGTGAGCCACGGTCCCCCATCTAAACTCCTAGTCTTGTTCTCCGCAAATCTATCCTTCTTCAAACTTCCAAATAACCGCCCTGACCCACTGAGAAACAATGTTCCAACTGACACGAGCTCTGATAGTGGTAAAGTGTCTAAAAGTTTTGTGTTTGTTACAGTACCACACTGGCACCTGCTGCAGCTGCACTGTCTTCGCTATGATTCGGCACTGTCTACACAGGTCTTGCTCAATTAATTGTATATGAGCAGCCATTTTTAAATAGTACGCATCTTGTGGACAAGAGGGTTAAGGCGCTTACCCATTCTGCAATTTTGAATTTTAGCACCGCCCCCCATACTCGCTCACAAGAGTTCTCTCATTTCCCCTACGCTCTCATAACACAGAGCCATCTAGTTTTTATTTGCGATCTGAACATGTATGCTAACATTATCTTTAGCGCAACTTGTAAGAAGTGCAGACAATCCTGATGAAATGGTACAGAAGAAAATGCACTGCTTATGGACAATATAAAGTAATAGAATACCATTAGATTTCGCGTTCCGATGTTTTAAATTAAATTCGAATATATTCAATATTAATTATCATTTATTATACAGCTCCTCACAGCAGCAGCACTCCCATTGACTTGAATGCAATTTTTTCTGATAAAAAACGCTACAACGCAATATTGACCGCAGCCCCAACGCATTCTCTGTTGTAATTCAGTGTGTAAAATACTGCATTACTCTGCAAAGTACAACAAGCTGTCATGCGCCTGTCAACTACGGCTGCTAGAGACTAGAGGACGCAGGCTGTAGAGACTAGAGGACACAGGCTGTAGAGACTAGAGGACACAGGCTGTAGAGAGACTAGAGGACACAGGCTGTAGAGGCTAGAGGACACAGGCTGTAGAGACTAGAGGACACAGGCTGTAGAGACTAGAGGACACAGGCTGTAGAGACTAGAGGACACAGGCTGTAGAGACTAGAGGACACAGGCTGTAGAGACTAGAGGACACAGGCTGTAGAGACTAGAGGACACAGGCTGTAGAGACTAGAGGACACAGGCTGTAGAGACTAGAGGACACAGGCTGTAGAGACTAGAGGACACAGGCTGTAGAGACTAGAGGACACAGGCTGTAGAGACTAGAGGACACAGGCTGTAGAGACTAGAGGACACAGGCTGTAGAGACTAGAGGACACAGGCTGTAGAGACTAGAGGACACAGGCTGTAGAGACTAGAGGACACAGGCTGTAGAGACTAGAGGACACAGGCTGTAGAGACTAGAGGACACAGGCTGTAGAGACTAGAGGACACAGGCTGTAGAGACTAGAGGACACAGGCTGTAGAGACTAGAGGACACAGGCTGTAGAGACTAGAGGACCAGGCTGTAGAGACTAGAGGACACAGGCTGTAGAGACTAGAGGACACAGGCTGTAGAGACTAGAGGACACAGGCTGTAGAGACTAGAGGACACAGGCTGTAGAGACTAGAGGACACAGGCTGTAGAGGACTAGAGGACACAGGCTGTAGAGACTAGAGGACACAGGCTGTAGAGACTAGAGGACACAGGAGAGACTAGAGGACACAGGCTGTAGAGACTAGAGGACACAGGCTGTAGAGACTAGAGGACACAGGCTGTAGAGACTAGAGGACACAGGCTGTAGAGACTAGAGGACACAGGCTGTAGAGACTAGAGGACACAGGCTGTAGAGACTAGAGGACACAGGCTGTAGAGACTAGAGGACACAGGCTGTAGAGACTAGAGGACACAGGCTGTAGAGACTAGAGGACACAGGCTGTAGAGACTAGAGGACACAGGCTGTAGAGACTAGAGGACACAGGCTGTAGAGACTAGAGGACTAGAGGACACAGGCTGTAGAGACTAGAGGACACAGGCTGTAGAGCTAGAGGACACAGGCTGTAGAGACTAGAGGACACAGGCTGTAGAGACTAGAGGACACAGGCTGTAGAGGCTAGAGGACACAGGCTGTAGAGACTAGAGGACACAGGCTGTAGAGACTAGAGGACACAGGCTGTAGAGACTAGAGGACACAGGCTGTAGAGACTAGAGGACACAGGCTGTAGAGACTAGAGGACACAGGCTGTAGAGACTAGAGGACACAGGCTGTAGAGACTAGAGGACACAGGCTGTAGAGGCTAGAGGACACAGGCTGTAGAGACTAGAGGACACAGGCTGTAGAGACTAGAGGACACAGGCTGTAGAGACTAGAGGACACAGGCTGTAGAGACTAGAGGACACAGGCTGTAGAGACTAGAGGACACAGGCTGTAGAGACTAGAGGACACAGGCTGTAGAGACTAGAGGACACAGGCTGTAGAGACTAGAGGACACAGGCTGTAGAGGCTAGAGGACACAGGCTGTAGAGACTAGAGGACACAGGCTGTAGAGCTAGAGGACACAGGCTGTAGAGACTAGAGGACACAGGCTGTAGAGACTAGAGGACACAGGCTGTAGAGACTAGAGGACACAGGCTGTAGAGACTAGAGGACACAGGCTGTAGAGACTAGAGGACACAGGCTGTAGAGACTAGAGGACACAGGCTGTAGAGACTAGAGGACACAGGCTGTAGAGACTAGAGGACACAGGCTGTAGAGGCTAGAGGACACAGGCTGTAGAGACTAGAGGACACAGGCTGTAGAGACTAGAGGACACAGGCTGTAGAGACTAGAGGACACAGGCTGTAGAGACTAGAGGACACAGGCTGTAGAGACTAGAGGACACAGGCTGTAGAGACTAGAGGACACAGGCTGTAGAGACTAGAGGACACAGGCTGTAGAGACTAGAGGACACAGGCTGTAGAGACTAGAGGACACAGGCTGTAGAGACTAGAGGACACAGGCTGTAGAGACTAGAGGACACAGGCTGTAGAGACTAGAGGACACAGGCTGTAGAGACTAGAGGACACAGGCTGTAGAGACTAGAGGACACAGGCTGTAGAGACTAGAGGACACAGGCTGTAGAGACTAGAGGACACAGGCTGTAGAGACTAGAGGACACAGGCTGTAGAGACTAGAGGACGCAGGCTGTAGAGGCTAGAGGACACAGGCTGTAGAGACTAGAGGACACAGGCTGTAGAGACTAGAGGACACAGGCTGTAGAGGCTAGAGGACACAGGCTGTAGAGACTAGAGGACACAGGCTGTAGATACTAGAGGACACAGGCTGTAGAGACTAGAGGACACAGGCTGTAGAGACTAGAGGACACAGGCTGTTCGCTGCTTGTTCTGTGAGCGGAGGAGAATGTCCCGCTCAGACTCTACTCAGCACTTTTCACTGCCTGAATTTCATACACAGTGGAATCAATGACCTCAAGTTTTCAATTAAATTATGTATAATGATACAACTTGTATGTAGTAAAAAGCATTTTTATGAACTACTTAGAAAAAAAATCGGGTATAGCTTCTTTAAGTAAGGTATTACCTCTGGATAAGTCTGCAGAGAGAACATCAGGGTCCAAGTCACTGTGTGGTCACCGAACTCTGCAACATGTTGTCCAGCAATGATGCTTATACCACTGAGCTGTGTCTAAACAAGAGGAACAGAAAAATACACATCATCTTCACCAGCCATACCCAAATTGAGGTCTGGGGCCTATTGGGGCCCTCTCTGTCTTGATATGTAACAATATACACATTTTCAACGTCATCTAGCCAACATCAGCTCTGCCAACATAGGTTATAAATCATTGTAATGCTCAGGATCTCTGTAATCATGTTGTTTCTGTGATGAAGAGATGGCTATAATCTCACAAGTCAAATCATTATCACACATGTGCATAGGATGGACTGTGAAATATGAAGAAAAGTGTAATATGGAACCTTTAAAACTATGCCTTTGGACTGTGATGATGCTTTGACCTACTTAAGATAATATAAGAATTCCTTTATTTGTCCCACAGTAGGGACGAATACTTCTTTTATTAGCTATTGTAAAACAATGGGACTTATTTCTTTAACAAACAGCCATAAATAAGCTAACCTCAAAAGAGGACTCCCTGATGTCCCGCTGCAGGACTCGACTCTCTGGTTCCTCTCATAGGCCTCTCATAGTTTTTCAAACAGTAAATTACTTCTTAACATTCACAAAACATTTCCCAAGTCATCAAGTTTGAAGCAGTGTTTTGAAGCTCAAATCAAAACTCTCAAGTTAAATCAGTCCTGGTTTAGACAGTGTTGTTGTAACACTGCAGTTCACCTGCATGGCTGTGTACTTACTTACTTACTTGTGGGAGAAATATCCATTCATTTTCTTCCCCAGTCAGAGCTGCACCCAGAGCACCAGCCCCTCACTGATCCTCCTGCAGGTGGAGAGTCCATAGGAGCACATTATGAATGATTAAATTATATTAATTCTAATAGACTATTATAGACCTAATACATGCAGGTTATATAATATACCCTATAGTAATAACATACTATCGCCAAAACAGCCCCTTACCGGGGAACACATCTCTTTTAAGCTTTAAGGAACACAGTAGGCCTATTATTTTATTTCTATTAAGAATACAGATGTATATAATTTAATGAAACTAAAACATTTTAATTAACAAGCATTTCCATGCAAATGGAAGGTACTAGTGATTATTATACTATTGTTATTTCATCATCAAGTCACTCACATCCCAGTGGAAGCAGATGTTGGAGGTTATGGACTATGTGGGGTAAATGGGACATTTATAACTTTATGGCATAAGGATTATGCTATGCCCTTTGCCATTAATGGATAATCAAAGCCTATTTGTATGATTTCTGCAAAAAGTGCATCATAATAAATACCTCAAATGTCTTATCTCTATTGTTCTTATAATTGTAGTCTTCTAACTGGCCTTATAAAAGCAATAGGCATTATGTAGTATGCATAAACAGGGCGTTAGCCACTTAGCTCCGCAGCTATACAGGGCGTTAGCCACTTAGCTCCGCAGCTAATCTAGGATACTTTGTGCTAAACAACCTGTGGCCAGCTGTAACTCTTCCCAGTATTGACTCACCACGGCCCTGTCTCTTCTGTGGACAATATAGTTGCTGTAGATTTTCTGAACAAGTGGCTGCAGCACACATTCGCGTTAGCTTTAGCGTTAGCTCTGCTGCTAAACTAGGCTGCTTTGTGCTATGTGGTGACAGTGAAAACTCTCTCCTACCTCCGTGCGGGTGTCTCTCCATGTCCTGTGTCCCTCTGCGCGGCTGCTCCTCTCCTGTCTCCTTTGTGGATGTATAATTACTGCAGAAATGCATAAACTTCCCCTTGACAGAACAGACGCTCTGTTGTCCTTCCCCACGGAGCATGCGCAGTGCTGACTTTGTGTGTGTGTGTATCATTTTCCCGCGGTTGTGTATAATTCCCCTTTTTCCCGCGCGGGAGAAAACCACCACTAGGGGCAGTGGCGGACACACAAATTTACCACTTTTCTCAGGTTTCTGGATTAAAAAGACTTTTGAGAAAACCACTTTTTAGGCATTAAAAAATGCATAGAAAACGATTTAGAATGTAATTTTTATGAGGACAGCAAATTGTCCTCCTAAACCGGAGGGTCCTCCTTACTCGGAGAAAAGTCTTGAAAATCGGCCTCGTAAACCAGAAAACAAACACACACACACACACACACACACACACACACAAAAAACTAAGCAAACTAAACAATTAAGTTTAAAAAAACTTAATTGTAGGTGAAGGAAGGATTAATAACAGATGAATAAATTGTGGAATTATCAATGTATTAATAAGTGTAACTTTTCCTTGTATTGTATGTATCCCTAATCTTGTCTTTACTGTCTCCTAATTATTGTTATTACTATTATTAATAGTATTATCCTTATTTAGTGTAATTACAGTACAGTCACAGTACAGTGATTGAGGGTTTATGTGTGTATTTATTTATTTTTTTCTTGTATTTTTGTTTTGTTTGCATCTGTTTTGCTGTATCTGTCACTTTGTGAAATCTCAAGGACCCCCTCGAAAATGAGATGGTTCATCTCAAGGGGCTTATCCTCTAAATCAGCCATTCCCAAACTCAGTAACACCGAGGCCCCCTTAAAAATCTGACGGGTCTGCGTGGCCCCCCCAAAATAATAACCAAGAAGACAACATTAAGAATAGGCTCTTCTGGTTATTTTATTTTGGGGAAATAGCCTCTGCTACAAACATTGTAATACAAAAATGATTACAGTGGATTATTCAAGTCAAATAATGAACACAAATATTTTAATATTACAAACAAAACATTATAAATTTAACATTAAATAATTATATATATATATATTTTTTTTTATGACCTCCCGCGGCCCCCCTGCAGTACCCTCGCGGCCCACCAGGGGGCCGCGGACCCCACTTTGGGAGACACTGCTCTAAATAAATGAATAAATAAATAAACACAGTTCAAATATGCATTAGGCCTCCTCGATTTGTGGAAGTTCTAAACAACAATTTAACCGCAACAGGAAAGTTTAAGTTTGTAATTGAAATAGATGTAATTCTTGCATATGAACTTTGCAGAAACAAACATTTCCACATTATCAATGTTCCTGAAAGTAATAAGAAAATCCTACAAGACTCTGCACAACTGAGTAGCCCCAACTGCTTCCCACGGAAATGTGACAATGAGAAGGCCGCACTCCCTCCGGATGCACAAACTAAAAGTAATGACAGAGAAAATGCTGCAGAAGGAGGCCAACAGAAGAAGGAGGCCAAAAATAAGTACTATGTACGAGAAGGTTCCAGCAGCAGGGACCTTCTTGCTCCAAACTCATCAGACAAAAAAGGAAAAGATTACAAGTGGTATCGTGACAATGTGGACACTATCTGAACTACGCAGAGAAGCAGAGGAGAAGGTCCGCAGCAAAAGCCACACACAGGGCTCTAAACTGTGCGAGAGGTGTGTAGTGGATATAACAAATCGATGCATCTCAGTTGTGCAGAGGTCAGTGGCACAATCCTCAGGTTTCTGTCACAGAAGAGCAGGAAAAATTAGTTACGCTATGGGTATGACTCTTGAGGCACCTAACTTCCGCCAGAGAGATCGGCGATCCAATGCTCCAATAACGGCTCCATCACAGCTATGCCCCTCAGGAACGGAAACCAACGGACATGTCCGGAGTGATCAGAATATTCGACCGACCCTCCTCAGCAGGACCGGTAGGAGGCGAACTGGGGGAAACGCGTACAGGAGGCCCCCTGGCCACGGGCAATGAACCAGGGCATCCACCCCCAGGGGCGAATTTTCCGCGTCCCGCAGAGCGAACAGAGAGGGCACTGAGCGTTTTTTGACCACTGGTCGACCGAACCTGCGCCAGACCTCAGCAGCCACCTGCGGGGCCAGGCCCCACTCCTCCCGGAGTGGGCCCCCTCTGGACATCCTGCTGCCTGCTCTTCTCTCTGTTCACTACAAAGCCCAGGCGCTGTATGTGAGACAGGACCCAGCGTGTGTGATACGCAGCCCCCTCTCTGGACGGGGCCAGAATTAACCAATTGTCTCTGTAGGTTAAAATTATGACCCCTGTGCGTCTGAGCGGCTCCAAGGCCACTTCCACGCACTTGGAGAAGGTGCGAGGAGCCAGTGCGTACCCGAATGGGAGACGGCAAAAGCACTTTTCCCCCACTGCGAAGCGCAGGAACCGGCTGTGTTCTGGCACTATCGCTACGGGGAAGTAAGCATCCATCAGATCTATGGTAGACATCCAGCCCCCGGGTCTGACGCACTCCAGAAGCTGCTTCTGCAGAGAGCATACAGGTCTGTGAAGGGTGCTATATAAATAAAGTTTACTTACTTACATACGGGACAGACGCTTGGAAATGCACTCGTTTAACATGCGCATAGTCCTCTCCAACCATGCGTCTGAGAGGAGCCCTTGCTCTCTCCAGACGTGGTAAACCTCTGTGAGCGGGGGCACAAGGCTTGGAGCACTTGTCCCGAGAGCCCCGCCCCCTCCTGGTGCTTCCAGAGGGGAGGGGGGGGTAGACCAAAGGGCAGAGAGCCCCCGTGTAAAACGCTGTATGAGACAGCGGGGATCACAGGTCCCACTGTCCCACACTGTTTCCGCTTCATTCCTCTCCGGGAGGATAAAGCGCTACCGGTCAAGGTACTCGGGCCAGTGGTCATGACCAAACACTGCGGGTCTGAGCCCGCAGGTCCCCAGAGCCAGCAGAGTGGGACTGCACCGTGTGTGAGACAACACCTTCTACCTGTGAGGGCATGTCATGCAATAACAGAGGAGACTCACACATCATGTAGGGGTAATGTGCCGCGGAACGGCCTTTATTAGAGTAACTCCTGCCCCCCTGTCTTCCTTCGCTGTGAGGAGGACGGTGTTGAAAGCGCTGCTCCTGAGCAGCTTCGCTGGTCCGTTCCGGGACCCGGGGACTCGCCGGAGCAGGGCGGGCTCAGCACGCAGCGGCGTGTGGATTAGCGGAGCGTCGTCTGGGAGACCGCTCTCTGGTCTGGTCAAGGCTCCGCAACTGCTGGCGGGACCAGATGGGGCCCCAGCCTGGCAGAGTCCTTGGTCGCGCTGTCCAGCCTGTCGACCAACCCCTGCATGTCTGGCTCGAAAAGCGAGGTGGTGGAGCCGGGCAGGTCCCGCAGCAACCTCTTCTCCGCCTCCATGATGTCCGCCAGCCCCAACCAGAGGTGCCGGGCACCGACCTGTGCGGCGGCCATGGAGCGACCTCCGTCAAATGCCAGTGCTTGGGCCATCCGGTGGAGTACTGCTGATGTGGTCCTTGCCTCAGTCAGGCCCTCACCGCTGAGCTCCTGGCCCGCGGAGAGAGACCTGTCCAGGGCCCCAGTGAGGAAGGCCATGTTACTAGCTAGCGCAACCACCTGAGCTGCGTTGGCATAGCACCTGTCCAGGACGGACTTAAACATACTGTCCCGTTCGGAGGGAAGAAGTGGGCTGTTGCCTGGCCACATGGAGGACGTGAGGAGCAGTGCCAGCCTCACCGCGTCCTCGATCATACGTGGCGTAGTGGAACACCGGGTCCATACGTGGGCACAGCGTCGGCTCAAGCCTCTTCCTCCCCTGATCCGGAGCCCCCACCAAGGTGAAGTCCCTCTCCGCCTGAGTGGACTGCGGTGGAAGGGGGATCTCCATGTGCCTCGCCGCTGCAGATAAGAGGCGGGAGATGTGGTCGAGCGGGAAATGGTCTGGTCCCTCGCTCCGAGAGAGTGACGAGAGACCCTTCGTTCCCGCTGTACTCAGTCTCCACGACGCAGTCTCCCCACTCCCAGGGTGCAGGAGGCAAGTCGAGCAGGACATACCGCACTTCTGGGCGAGGTTGCGCTGACGTAAGCATCGCAACGCTCCCTCTCCTCCCTGGGAAGAGAGAGGCACGCTTTGCAGGTAGCGCTCTCCTCAGAATGGCGCCAGCCCAAACAGATGGAGCACCAGTCGTGCTGGTCCCTGCGGTGAAGCGTCGCCTGGCACACGCTGCACTTTCTTTGTCCGACGCCGGAGGGCGAAGGGGAACTCGGACGAGCAGATGAAGGCAGCAAACAAAAATCATTTGTCCTGTTTTTAGACACAATTTCATGAAATAAAGTAGAAGAACAAATTTCTGCCTGTGGGTGTCCTCCTTGATCTGTATAGTCTGTGATATACTGACGCACATTAGTGCATCCAAATCATGCCCTGGTGATCCAAGTTGGCGGCCTATTCAAATCAATGGCTTTTACTCAGTAGCGCATGCAACATACATGGGGACCACGACGCGTGTGTGGCTTTCATGCACGTGCACAGACGGACTCGGCCGCGCTCTGACCAATCAGTGGCTTGAGGTCAGGGCAGAACTAGAGCGGAGTTAGAGCGGGATTCAAACAAGCAGAGTTTGTTGCATTAAAGTGTGGATTTATATAGGATTTAACAAGAAAAAATGACAAGGGAAACTAAAATTGCCACAAAATCCGACCTTTATGAAAGCTGTAGGTTCTCTGTCAGCTGAGGCCAAGTAGTTTTAGACCCCGCCCCAATTCTGAGGGCCCTCCAGGTGTGAGTGCCCTCACCAGAAAAGTGCCTTCCCACAGGGGAGTGCACTCACAGGATATTCTCCCTAAGAAATGGGACACCCTTGGATCCAGGGGACAATATGCAAATGACTCAACAAACGTATTCCACTTCACACACACTATCAGTGTCTGATTTCACCACAATTAAGATCTGACACAGATATGACTTTATAATTCACAGTATTTATTAAAATGAGACGTGTTTAAATTTCTTTCATATGAAGATTTGCTATAATTAGGAACAGAACCTCTGCACATCACGCACTCATAGAGACACACACTCACACAGACAGACGCATGTACATACACTTACGCGCACAGAAACGTACCACACAGAGACAGACGGGTACAGCCGTGGTCCCGTCTAGCATGGTTTCATACTAGTCTGCTCTAATAAACCTTATAATTGCAACTTATAATTAGCCTTGGTCCTAGTGTGGCTGATATAATGTTGGTCCGCAAACTGGAGGTTTGGCCATCCCTGCTCTAACGCTTAGGAGGGTCATTAGGAGAGAAGAGCACCATCTTCGAGTTTGGTGCTCTGATCTCCTGAGCCTTACTTCATCTGTCAAATCATTCCAGCGATTGACATGAGCTCTTCTTGGGCCATTTCTGCCCCCCCTGGGAGTCTAGTTGGGGAATCAACGGTTTTAATTCAAAAAGATCCAATTTATTGATGGTAGGGCTTTTGTACAAAATAGAGGTAAATTCTCCCTCCTTCACTCGCCCTCACTCCTTCTCCCACGCACACAGCTACGTACATACACAGTACAGTACAACATTTGACTTGTGTTGACCGCAACATGTGGTGATTTGGTTCAGCGCCTCAGTGAGCAAGACTCTGATGATGTACAGTAGGATGTATTGAACTGGATGTAATGATTACATTCTATCACAGTGAATCACAAATATTGACAAAGATTAGTTCTAAACTAATCAGTGCCTTGTGTGAATGAGAACGCTGAGCTGTCCTCAGTATCCTTTAAAAGGGGTGCATATGCTGTGACTTAAGACACCTTCACGTGAAAGCCTTATCCCACGGACCTCAGAAGCTCAGCAGGGCAGGGCCTGGTTAATACTGTGATGGGGGACCTCTGGGAACATCAGTGGGGCGGCTGTAAAGTGCCAAACACTTCATCCACATTGCATAGTATAAAGTGTGTGTGTGTTAGAATAATGCCATGTGAAATGACCCTGAGTGTCCAAATATCGCTAGATAAAAACAGTGCATAATTCCTCAGTCCATTTGTTTGGGCTGAAGACAAGACAAACAGTGAAGACACGGTCAGCTTTGACATAGCTGAGAAAGGCACACAGATATCATCACATGACACAGAGTTCTTATTAAAGCCATAGTATATTCATCATGTTATGAGCACATAAGAAACATACTGTGACAGCTTTAACTGAACCTGTGTCTTCTTGAAATATGTTATAAGTATGTTTCTAGATTTGTGTTCCAGTTGGATACAGGAGTCTGCTGCATCCACCATGTCCCAGTGAGTATCTTTGAAACAAGTAGTGAACTCATGAATGAAAGGCTCAGTCTTCTCAGGATTAGGTGTGTTTTCACAGATACATGTGTCCCTGATGGAGCTATCCATGGTATCATCCACACTGTACTGCAGTGAAGCACCACTAGAGGGAGCCCTGATCCTCACTCTACACAGTGAGAGGCCATTCTTACCCCGGCAAATGACATGGGCCATGAGGAACTGGTCACTAGGACTTTTAGTTTGTGTTTTAGTGTTTGTTTTTTGTGTTTAGTTTGTGTTTGAATACAGGAGAAAGTGGGCAAATAGTAAGGTAATTTTAACCCTACGATGATTGTTCTGCTAGTTAACAGTCTAAGGTTCCACGGTAAGGTTATCTAAATCTAGATTCGGAAAGGAGGCTGGTTAGAAATAAATCAACAGTTAAGTAACTGGTAGATTCCACCACAATGAAGCACACAACAGGTCTTGAGTTGAACTCAAATTAGTATTCTTGATTATACCGGTTCATTTGAAACGTCAAAACAAATATATGTACAGATCGGCCACAATGTCACTTCTGAGATCTCAAGATAATTAAATAAAATTAAAGCCGCAAGCGGCGTCGAAACGGCCCTCGCCGCTCCGCGCGCACCACCCCGTGCCAAGCCGCCCCGCACCACGCCGCCCTGCACCACGCCGTAAATTGTAATGAATATGATAAGTAGAGCTGGTTTGGCTCCCCATGTAAACTTTGACTCAGTCTGTAGGGGGCGCTAATGGGCCAATTTTAAATATTTCACTTTCACCTGACCTAAACCCTGGAGTTGAACAATGGATACAAGGTTAATGCAAATCAGACTTTGTATGTGCATAGGGAAAAAAATTAATGTTATCAAACACGGCCAAAAAACCCCTCACATTTTGCCGCTCCGCTGCTCAAACAACAATTCACAAATCAAAATTCCCTGAAGTAATTTTGAAGGTACATGTGTTGAGATGATTTGGAACAATTTTGAGGCCAATCGGTGAAACGGCCGAGGAGGAGTCGCTTTCCAACCGACGTGTTTTTCCATTTTGCAATGACATTTTGTCCTGTTTGTCAGAGGGCTTAGCCATAATAAAAAAAATTCCGTGTCTTGACTTGAGGAACATGTGTTCCAAATTACATGGTTCTACGACAATTTTGACCTCAAACCCCTCCCGTAGGCATTTTTAAATTGGCTGTTGTAGGTGGCTCTATAGAAAACATTTCAAAATGTTTACTTTAAAATGACCTAGACCCAAGAGTTGAACCATGGATTCAAGTTTTGTGCAAATCAGACTTTGTTTTTTGCAAACGGAAGCAATTTTTCTATTGTTAAAAACTGAAAAAAAATACGCCACTTTTTGGCGCTCCACTGCTCAAACAACGTTTCACTGATCAAAATTCCCTGTAGTCATTTTGATGGTACATGTGTTGAGATGATGTGGAGCAATTTTGAGGCGAATCGGTGAAACGGCCGAGGCTGGTTTGATGTTTGTGTGAGGTGTACATTTGCAATGAATGGGGAGCGTTTGTCGTCACCACGGCAACAGGGTAAAAAATAAGCCTTGGACCCTATTGACTTTTTGAATCAAGAGGGCAAAAAAGATTTATGTGCAAAATTTCAAACATTTTGAAAAAACTAAATTTGAAAATGCCCATCTAAAACTTTGAAATAGTCTGTAGGGGGCGCTAATGTGTCAATTTGAATCAATTCACTTTCAAATGACCTAGACCCTAGAGTTGAACAATGTATTAAAGTTTTGTGCAAATCAGACTTTGTTTGTGCAAACGGGAGCAAATTTAATGTTGTCAAAAACGGCCTAAAAAAGGTCACATTTTGCCGCTCCGCTGCTCAAACAATGTTTCACTGATCAAAAATCCCTGAGGTCGTTTTGAAGGTACATGTGTTGAGATGATGTGGAGCGATTTTGAGGCGAATCGGTGAAACGGCCGAGGAGGAGTCGCCCAGGACTCCTTCGGGGCACCGTGAGAGGGCATCCGCATTAGTATGACGGTGCCCCTCCTTGTGCTGCATTCTCCAGTTATACGGGTCCAGTTCAAGGATCCACCGGGCCCTCTTTCCGGATGGGTCCTTATCAATTGACATGCCCCGGAGTCCTAAAAGAGGCTTATGGCCAGTTATGATAGTAAAAGGGGATGATCCGATGTAATGTCTAAACTGACACACAGCCCACACCACAGCCCTTAGCTCCTTATCAAATGTAGCCCAACGCTTTTGAGTATTAGTAAGCGATTAACTAGCATATACGACGACTCTCTCCAGCCCATCTTTATCCTGAGCTAACACCGCCCCAACAGCTTCCATAGACACATCAGTGTACACCTTAAATGGAACATTAAAGTCAGGCATGGTCACTATGGGGGCGGATGAGAGCACCGATTTAAAATGCCCAAATGCAGCATCACAGCCCTCAGTTCAAACAAAAGGGACATCCTTACATGTGAGATGATGCAGTGGGGCTGTAAGGCGAGCAAAATCTTTCACAAAGCGCCTGTAATATGAACAGAGTCTGATAATGCTGTTTCAACTACAGTTGAACCTGATGAAATCTCACACAACAAAGAGACAAAGTTAATCTTTTACTTGTTACATTGTACAAGGAAAATGTCCTGACAGAGGCAAGGCACAGACCCTAGCCTCTCTCAGGACAAGTCTGAAGATTCACAGTCGGCAAGCCCCTTTTGGTAGAGCAAGACACACCTTCGTATGCAGATAGGAAAGGATGAAACCAACACAACAAAAGACACTTAGCATATGAGCTCCCCAGACCTCCCGGTGTCTTCCTGAAGCTAAAGTGAATTACAATACAGAGCATTCAGCATATAGCCACATACGATTTACCAAAATGATAACTTATGTTACATTCCAATATCAAGTCCCAGGAAGGCTCTCGCCTCTGTGGGCGAACGCGGTGTGGGCCATGACTTGACCTTGTTAGTGTTCCTGGGGTCCGGCTACAGGCCCCGACTGGAAACGACGTGGCCAAGGAACACCACATGATCCCGAGCCAGGTGACACTTCTGGGGATTGAGCTTGAGACCCGCTGCCTGGATACGAGAAAACACCTCCCGCAGGTTGGACATGTGCCCCTCAAACGTAGGACTGAATATTAACACATCGTCCAAGTACACCATACAGACCTGCCAAGGGAGTCCGCGCAGAACCAGCTCCATTACATGTTGGAATGTAGCAGGGGAGTTGGTCAGGCCCATGGGCATAGACTTCCACTGGTACAGGCCTCTCCCTGTGGTAAAAGCTGTCTTTTGTCTGTCTTCCTCAGCCACCTTGATCTGCCAATAGCCGTTTGAAAAATCAAGTGTACTGAACTAGCACGAGCCAGAGAGGGCATCCAGAGTATCATCTATCCGGGGCAGAGGATGACAGTCCTTTACTGTAACACTGTTCAGTCGTCTGTAATCAATACAAAATCGCCATTCACCATTCTTTTTTTTTTACAAGGACAACAGGCGAGGCCCAGGGGCTGCAGCTCTCCTCTATTACCCCATCAACCAACAGGGCTTTCACCTGGCGGTCAATCACCTCCCTCTTCTCAGGGGAAGTGCGATAAGCACGTTGTCTCTGAGGTGGGTGGTCACCAGTGTTAATGTGGTGCTTGACCAGAGTACATTTACCAGTGACCGCCTTACTAGTACTAAATATGCCTATGTACTCTGCCAGTAGTGCTTTCAACTGCGTGACCACTCTCTCCGCTGAAAAATGTGCAGAAACTCTGGAAACAGCGATGCCGGCACCACAACTTGATGCTGGGGTTCCCCCACAGGAGAGGGATAAACTGTCCGGCAAAGAAGCTCCCCCACCAGGGAAAGCCTGGGGAACTCCGCCCACAATTTCCGCAGCCACTGCGAGCCACGCAACTGCCCCCTCGGTGGACGAGAACCCCCAGCCCTGATCCAGTCCAATACAGTACCAATGTCCGGATCTTCCCTCTGAAGCCTGGCAATATAGTCACTGTCACCCATCAGTGAATGCCAGAGTTCTCCACCCACAGGAGGAGCCACGGATGGAGAAGGTACAGGCGCAGAGGGCACAGGCGGAGAGGGCACATTCTTTTTTTTTTACAAGGACAACAGGCGAGGCCCAGGGGCTGCAGCTCTCCTCTATTACCCCATCAACCAACAGGGCTTTCACCTGGCGGTCAATCACCTCCTTCTTCTCAGGGGAAGTGCGATAAGCACGTTGTCTCTGAGGTGGGTGGTCACCAGAATACCTCACGGAATACTGTTGTGAATCACCTGCTCAGGGACTGCAGATGGAAACTAGCTCAAGCTAAATCTGGTGCAAAGCATCTTTAATTAATGTATTTGCACATTGTCCCTGTTGAAATAAATTAATAAACAAACAAACAGTGTTAATGTGGTGCTTGACCAGAGTACATTTACAAGTTACCGCCTTACTAGTACTAAATATGTCTATGTACTCTGCCATTAGCGCTTTCAACTGCGTGACCTGGTCTGAACTGGCAGGCGACCCAGCCAAAGACACCGGGGGCACTGCATCAGACCCTACAGCAGCTACAGTGCCACTACCTCGTGTAGGAGGCAGCACCAGGTCACCATCCCCCACAGAGAAAAATTCCCCCAAATGTGTACCCCTTCGTATCACTAGGTTCTCCTTGGTGGGGTTTAAAAGTCGGGCTACAGTCATACCCTTGTTAACTGAGGAGACGGTGTGCGCAACAACACACTCACTACTACTCTGGGGGTTAGGCTCAAGGTAACCAACAAAGTCAGGGAGACGATCTGTGGGCCTAGAGGAGGACACGCGGACGGGCACCTGGATCTCACAAAGTGGGGGCAATGTAAGACTAGTAAGGAGAGACACGTTACAACACCCTGGGATCAAATCCGCACTACTCAGCAAGGAAATCTCTGTGCCCCACAGCTGCAACTTAGCACGAGGGAAGTCTAACAGTGCATGCTGTGAGATAAGGAAGTCCAGGCCGAGAAGTGCGGTTTGAGTAGATTTCCGGAGCACATGGAAAACATGCTGCATCGACTGACTGCCTAAGCGTAAGGTAACGGTCACTGTACCTAATGTGTCCAATAGCTCCCCGTTCACAGCACAAGCGGCAATAAGATCTGTGCCTAAATGCCGCTTGCGAAGAGCAGGAATTGATTGACAAAAATCTGCACTTATGAAGGATACAGTAGAACCAGAGTCAATTAAGATATCCAGCTCTGTACCTTCAATAACCCACCTTACATATGAGGAGAGTTGTACCGTATTAGGGAACTGTGCTGTGACATGACTGGCAAAGGGCTGAAATTAATCATTCACATGGGGCAGCACAGGTGTTGTAGCTGGGGTCTGGCCCGCGACGACAGCTACATCCCGTTTCCCTGTTGGTGGTGGTCTGGGGAAAGGAACCGCACTCCACGACGTTGCTCCGGGGCGTTGAAGACGACGTCCCCGGTGGGCTTCAGGTTCTGCCTCCCTGGAGAGTCAGAGCGGGAATTGTACGGCGATGATGAACGGCGGTTGTAGGGTGAAGGCGAGCGCCGCTCTGGACCGGAATACTTCTCCCCACGCCGCTGCTGCCAACCGGCCTCAGGTGAGTTCCTGGAGTGAGCCAAGAGGGCGGCCTCTTGGCTCACTCCAGGAACGCAGGGACTGGCAGCCTATAGCCCCACACCGACATTGACAACGTTGAGGCGTGGTAGAGGAGCCATCTCAAGCACCCTGTCTGAGTCTCTCATTTTCCTCCGAGAGCTTTCGAACATCCGCTCTCATTTCTTTCATATCTTCGGCCAATCTGTCGATCGTGCGTTGCCAACTAGCCCCCTCTGAGATGGACTGTACCAGGGCAGTGGTTGGTTTAATGTTTCCACTGTCTATGGGGTACATAGTCATTCCTGAGAGTTTCCCGGGCCATATCACAGCGCCCTGCAATCACAAGGGCATCATCCAAATCTGTGGCTCCTTGTTCCTGACATTTTGCTCGCAGACATGAGTCAAGTCCAGCTAAAAATCTACGAAACTTTTCTTCCCTTTGAGCTGCTGGACCATAATTTGGGAAAGCCTCTTGTGCGAGCTTTCCAATGTCAGCGGCATAAACATCTAGGCTTTCACCAGGGGAGCGCTTTCGGGCCGAGAGGTTTGCTTTAAAACAGTCCAGGAAATGTCTTTGTCTGAAAGCATCCTGCAGCCTTTCTTTCACTGCACGGTAATCTGCCTGGACGGCTGCTGGAAGACTGTCCCACAGAAGAAAAGCAGCCTTGGAGAGCCTTGTAGGAAGTATCCTGGCCAGTTCATACTCAAAGTCACCACCAGTGCCTAAAACTAGCGCCCTCACAGCCACCTCATATTGGCGGGACCAACACGAGAAGCTCTCATTGTCTGAGCTAGAAAATAGTGGCGGAAGATCAATTTTAATATTACTGTTGCCAAAACTCCCTCTCTGCACTTTAAAGTCCAAAGGGTCTTCGTTCCTTGTCCACATGTTAGCAGCCTCTTGTTATAACGCCGCAAAAAGAAAAGAAAAAAACCCCGCTAGTTTGCAGTGGCTAACACTAGCTGCCCTCGTGCAAGTCAGCCTCACGGAGGTATACTTTTCACCTTAGGACAATGGACTCCTGCACTGGAGGAATCCCACCGCTGCCACCAATGTAACCTAGGGTTGAAGCCAGATCGTTGGAGGTAATTTATTCATCTCCACAGCTCCGTCTCAAAAATGCAACTCAGTACGGAAAACAATAGGTCAACTCATTTCCGGTCTTTTTCCTTTCAAAATAAAAGCATAGAATAACGCTGTGAATACAGAAAAGTAATTTACAATACTATTGTCCATTTCTCAATACGACTACAAAAATATCCATCCATCCATTTTCTACCCTTTAATCCATTTCTGGGTCAGGGGGGTGGCAATCAGAGATGCCACCCAAGTCTCATAGCACCAGCCCCTCACTGATCCTCTGCAGGTGGTGAGTCCACAGGAGGATGGCTGCTCTCTGAGTGTGAGCATAGCCTTGATCTTTCAGTGGGCACTACTACAAAAAAATAATAATAAAATAAACTTAAGACTACACAAATATTAAAACTAAAATTGTACATTTGTTTCACAAAGGATTTTGCTTCAAATAATCGGCAAGACTAAAATTACAGTATGGTAAATAACACTAAACATCAGAAATCATAAATACACTTATGTGTATGTGTAATCAACAAGGATTACAAATGCATTTCTAGTCGGCAACACAATATGCTAACACAACGGAAACGTGGTCTAGACTCATCAGGATATTCAAGGTTCAAAACGTTTTTTTCATCCAAGTTCCAACTGGTTCAAACATTTATGAATGTTCAACATTTATGAATGTTCAAACATTCATAAATGTGGTTTAATGAACGTCAGATCAATCTCGTCTAAATCGCTTCTCATAAACGAACTTATTATAGACAAGGGCTTGGATTTGTTTGCGCTCTCGGAGACTTGGCTCCAACAGGACGACTACGTTAGATTGAATGAGTGCACTCCTCCGACGCATGTTAACTACCAGAAAGCGAGAACTACAGGTCGCGGCGGTGGTGTTGCGATTATATCACACACCAACTTACTTCTTAGTCCCAAAACCAACAATGCTTTTCACTCGTTTGAAAACTTAACACTTTCAATCACCTGTCCTGGGTGGAGAAAGCAAAAAGCGGTGCTATTTATAGTTTTATACCGACCTCCTGGTCCTTACAGCGAGTTCCTAACAGAATTCTCGGACTTCATTTCAAACCTAGTTTAGGAATGGGAAAACACAGTTATAACTGGAGACTTCAATAAACATGTTGACGACAGCACTGACAGCTTAAACAAAGCTTTCAGCGCCGTACTAGATGGTGTTGGTTTTACTCAGAATGTTGAGGAACCTACTCACATTCATAACCACACCTTGGACCTTGTCCTGACCTACGGCTGTGATGTCTCCAATGTTGACATCCAGCGTCAAAGCTCGTTGCTGTCTGACCATTTCTTGATCACGTTTGATCTCGATTTGGAGGACTTTCCTGTCCCGCAAGATAAAACCATAATGAAAAGAACCTTAAATGATAAATCTATCACAAGGTTCAAAGAACTAATACAGCCTATGTTGAATACTGCTGCAGGTGAACCTGTTCACAGCTGCTGCAGTCCCTCAGTCATTGACCAAACGGTGGACAACATTATGGAGTCTTTAAAATCTGCATTAAATGCAGCAGCTCCTTTAAAACAGAAAACTATTAGGATTAGATCATCGTCGCCCTGGTACAGTGTTCAACTCCACACTTTAAAACAGGACGTCAGAAAATTGGAGAGGCTATATCGCCACTCTCACTCGGAGCCTGTCCACAGGGAGTGGAAAGCAGGTCTCCGAAACTATAAGAATGCCCTTCGCAGGGCTCGAACTCAATACTATTCAACTTTAATAGAAGCAAATAAAAATAACAGTAGATTTTTGTTTAGCACCGTCGCTAAACTCACAAACTGCCATAGCGCAATCGAGCCTAAAATTCCAAGCTCACTGAGCAGTGTCGACTTTCTCCACTTAAAAATTACATCCATCCGTGACAAACTGGAGGAGGTTACTCCTGCTGTTGGTAGTGGACAGGCTGAAGCGGCATACGTGACTTCCCACTTAGACTCTTCAGTGGGCCTCGATAAATTCATGGCTGTGAGCCAAGCAGAGGTGATCTCTGTGGTCACATCCTCAAAAGCCTCAACTTGCATGTTAGACGCAGTCCCGACATGGCTCTTCAAAGACATACTTCCTTTGATAATTGAGCCTATCGTAAATATAATAAACGCATCCATACAATGTGGCTATGTCCCACAAGCTTTTAAAACTGCGGTTATCAAACCCCTTCTGAAGAAAACAAAATACTTACAAACTACAGACCGATCTCAAACCTCACTTTTATATCTAAAATCCTGGAAAAACTTATAGCTGAGCAGCTTCGCTGCCACCTGCAGGAAAATAATATGTTTGAAATCTTTCAATCAGGATTCAGAGCTCATCATAGCACTGAAACGGCACTAGTCAAAGTCACAAATGACTTACTACTAGCTGCTGATAATGGACAAGTGTCAGTGCTGGTCCTACTGGACCTTAGTGCTGCATTTGACACAATAGACCACAGCATTCTACTGCAGAGGCTAGAATGTGATATAGGTCTTAGAGGAACAGCCCTTGGCTGGTTTAAATCCTATTTATCAGATCGGTATCACTTCGTCAACGTAAATCAGAACTCGTCACCTTATTCTGGAGTAGAATTCGGTGTGCCCCAGGGTTTGGTACTCGGACCGATTCTTTTTACTCTCTACATGCTGCCATTAGGAAACATTATTAAAAAGCATGGAATTAATTTCCACTGCTATGCAGATGACACACAGCTTTATCTGTCGATGAAGCCAAATCAGACAGATCAGCTGGAAAAGCTCAGTGCCTGCATAAAGGACCTTAAAATGTGGATGACTCTTAACTTCCTACTTCTCAACCCGGAGAAGACAGAAGTGATCCTACTCGGTCCGAAGCGCCTGTGTGACTCCCTCGCCAACCAGATAATTACTCTCGATGGTGTCAGTATTGTACCCAGTGACACTGTGAGGAATCTTGGAGTCATTTTTGACCAAGAGCTCTCCTTCAAGGCTTATATAAGCCAAGCAACTAAAACGGCGTACTTCCACCTACGGAACATCGCTAAAATTAGGAATTTCCTTCCTAAAAGTGACGCGGAAAAACTCATTCACGCGTTTGTCACCTCAAGGCTCGACTACTGTAACGCTTTATTGGCAGCGTGCCCTAAAGCGTCTTTGAAGAGCTTCCAGCTCGTTCAGAATACAGCAGCTAGGATCTTAACAGGTACCAAAAGGAGGGAGCACATAACTCCGGTGTTAAAATCACTCCACTGGCTCCCTGTGGAGTACAGAATAAAGTTTAAAATCCTTCTCTTAACATATAAAGCCATAAATGGCTTGGCTCCTTCTTATCTCCAAGACACGTTAGTGTCGTATCAACCAAGTCGAGCGTTGCGCTCACAAAACGCCAGACGTCTAGTGGTCCCTAAGGTCTCAAAAATCACTGTTGGTGGCAGAGCATTTAGCTACCAAGCTCCTTTACTGTGGAATCAGCTTCCCATTTATGTTAAGGAAGCAGATACGGTCTCCACATTCAAGGCCAGGCTTAAAGCACTTTACTTTAATTTAGCATATAATTAGGTAATATATTATATATGGTGTATATATTATATATGTATGCTGTATTATGTTATATATTATGTTATATATTATACAATAATGTATTGTGTTATGTTGTATATTATGTTATATATTATGCTGTATGTTATGTTGTGTATTATTTATGATATATATGGTATGTATGGTATATATGATGTATATGATATATAATATATAATTAGGTTTGCTTGGATCGGTTGGCACACCTGGTGTGCAATCCATGAATCTCTTTATTCAAGGCTAGGTTTAAAACAGTCCTCTTTATTTTAGCATATGGTTAGGAAGGTAAGACTCAGGGAAGGCTAAACTCCTCAGAGTGTCAGTCAAGCTGCATAGGGAGTCAGTTTGCTGGGAGAAGTATGGTAACTTGAGCACTATCCTCTCCTCCTTCCTACTTTATCTACTTTATCTGTTTAGCACTTTTAGGATTCTGACTGTAGTTTGTTCATTGCTATTCACCCGTTGTCCCATTGTCTGTTTCATGGTACGATGACGGGATCTCTGAGCCTGGCCTCCTCCATCTGCACCTGCGGACTGCCCCGCCCGACCCGCCTGGGAGTGCTTTGGTCCTGCACCGGACCTGTCCACGTTCAGCGGCCACTGGTCCACGTCCTGTAGAACCTTAGAACTTAGGTCCTAGATCATTAGCCTGTCCGTCCGGAGGAGCGGATCCCTTTCTCATATGGGTCTCCCTCCCTGTGGGTTTCCCTAGTGCTCCCCAAGGTTTCTCACTTTTTCCCACTGGGTTTTTTAAGAGTTTTTCCTTGTCGATGCAGGATATTAAATATATTGGTGTCATCAGAAAATAATTTTATTGATAATTTCAACAATCTTGTTGATATAGCAAATCTGGAATTTACTAAGATAAAATCATGGATGGATATTAACCCTCTAGGCGCCACGGTTGACATAGACGGACCTGGACCTGCCAAAGAAAAACATGTCGCAGTAAAAGACAAAGACAAACCCTGTACGTTTGACCAGCGCACTGCCTCTCACTGCTACCGTGAATGTTTCATTCTGGATGAGGTAGAATGCGGAGCTTCTAATCGCATTGAGCAGTGTTATGAGTTCAAAGAGTTTACAAACATAACAAAGGAAACATGGCCGCTCCAGTCGTTCAAAGTCATAATCTTTGCAGCCGCTTGTCTCAGTAGTCGTACTAATGGCACAATACATCTGGGGATATTAGATAAGCCCCATGGAAAAGTATGTGGCGTTTCAATCGACAGAAATGAGATGGAAAGTTTGGAACCAGTGCTTCGGCGGCACATTCACCGGTGTTTTGACGAAACTCTGAGGAACATAGTTCAAAACTGCATTAGACCTCCTCGATTTGTGGAAGTTCTAAACAACAGGAAAGTGACAGGAAAGTTTGTCATTGAAATAGATGTAATTCCTGCATCTGAACTTTGCAAAGAAAACCGTTTCCACATTATCAAAGTTCCTAAAAGTAAAACGAAAACAACAATTTTTGAAGCTGTGGAAGAAATAACTCCAAATCTTGACAAAAAGAAATTTGCAATTGGAATATTTATCAATTTAAAGAAGGCCTTTGACACAATCAATCATTCAATTTTACTCAATAAATTGGAAAAATATGGCATTCGAGGACTAGCTGGGAACTGGATACAGAGCTATTTATCAAAGAGACAACAGTTTGTTAAGATGGGAGAGTGGGAGTCCAAATGGCAAAACATAGTTTATGGTTGTCCTCAAGGATCCATATTGGGTCCAAAATTATTCAATATTTATATAAATGAATATAAATATTTGGATATTGTATGTCTGTCAGTTGAAAAAGAAAAGTAAAAAAAAAAACAATCACAAAAACATTTCATGAAAAATCCAAGATGGCCACCGCCATATGACGTCATAATAAAGCAAATTAGAGGGGGACATTTAATCCCTACATAAACTTTGGGCCATCCTTAATATTTCTCTAATTTACAGAATTCCTCTGTCTGTTATCACTTTTAAGTTATAGCCTTTTGAAATTTAGATGTCAAGATTGAGCATTTTAAGAAAAAACCTCTGGCGCTTAAACGTTTATGTAAAATCAAAAGCAGTTATTTTAGCCCAACAGCAAAATGCTTAAGGATAGGTCTTGAATTGTCATGACAACAGATACATTTTCCAGAGTAGAACATTAATACATTTAGAAATAGGAAGACAAACATATTACTTGTCTTCAGTACTTTTATATTCTAAAGTGAAACAATATTGTTTGATGATTAGGTTTTAAAGCAAAAGTTTAGCATCAAATAGTTACAAAGGCTCAGAGGCAAAATGGTGTCCTTACACCAAATACCTTTTATTTTTTCATTGGCTTTTGAGAAACAAAACCATACATATTTTACTTTTATTTTTAGGTGCCATTTTCTCATGTTTAGATTATCAATATATCCCTGTAATAATAAGTTAACTGAACTATATCATACTTACTGCAGTCAATATTGCCATTAGCCCATTCTCAACATAATGGCCTTGGGAAAGTTTTTTGAAACTCCTAGTTTATCTGACAACACTTAAAACCAATACAGAGAACATGTCACTGCTGTGCTTGTTTTGTGTAATTTCAGAATCTAAGAACAATCTGAAAGCTGGTGGAGGTGTCTTGAAGGACAAAGTGATCAAGTCCATCTACCAAAACGCTACCAGAAAGACATCCATGAGTCTGAAACCTACCGTCCTAGTGGGGAAAGCAGGCTACAAAGGGGTGCATTCATAATAGAGGTGCACGTCTCAACGCTTGTGAAGAAAACAACTGATCCCTGGGACTTTAGAGGTTCAGATGGAAGATGTCAACTTTATGATGTGTTGTATTAAATATAGACTAAAAAGCAGATGTGAATTTGACTGACCCTGATTTGAACTCTGTCTCTTTCCTAAGCAAAAAGACCTGGTCTCAGCTTCTTCCTTTTGTGGTGTTCCAGAGGGTGTGGTGGATATTATTTAACTGGATCCACATTACATTTATAATAAAGGACGTAGGTCCGTTGTGATAACACAGAGGCTGATACAGGTTACAAAAATATGTACATTTATTAACAAGTTTGTTCAGGTCACTGCAACATGATTCTGGTCACTGCAACATGATTCTGGTCACTGCAACATGATTCTGGTCACTGCAACATGATTCTGGTCACTGTAACATGATTCTGGTCACTGCAACATGATTCTGGTCACTGTAACATGATTCTGGTCACTGCAACATGATTCTGGTCACTAACATGATTCTGGTCACTGCAACATGATTCTGGTCACTGCAACATGATTCTGGTCACTGCAACATGATTCTGGTCACTGTAACATGATTCTGGTCACTGCAACATGATTCTGGTCACTGCAACATGATTCTGGTCACTGCAACATGATTCTGGTCACTAACATGATTCTGGTCACTGCAACATGATTCTGGTCACTAACATGATTCTGGTCACTGCAACATGATTCTGGTCACTAACATGATTCTGGTCACTAACATGATTCTGGTCACTGTAACATGATTCTGGTCACTGCAACATGATTCTGGTCACTGCAACATGATTCTGGTCACTGCAACATGATTCTGGTCACTGTAACATGATTCTGGTCACTGTAACATGATTCTGGTCACTGTAACATGATTCTGGTCACTGCAACATGATTCTGGTCACTGTAACATGATTCTGGTCACTAACATGATTCTGGTCACTAACATGATTCTGGTCACTGTAACATGATTCTGGTCACTGCAACATGATTCTGGTCACTAACATGATTCTGGTCACTAACATGATTCTGGTCACTGTAACATGATTCTGGTCACTGCAACATGATTCTGGTCACTGTAACATAATTCTGGTCACTGCAACATGATTCTGGTCACTGTAACATGATTCTGGTCACTAACATGATTCTGGTCACTAACATGATTCTGGTCACTGCAACATGATTCTGGTCACTGTAACATGATTCTGGTCACTGTAACATGATTCTGGTCACTGTAACATGATTCTGGTCACTGTAACATGATTCTGGTCACTGTAACATGATTCTGGTCACTGCAACATGATTCTGGTCACTGCAACATGATTCTGGTCACTGCAACATGATTCTGGTCACTAACATGATTCTGGTCACTAACATGATTCTGGTCACTGCAACATGATTCTGGTCACTAACATGATTCTGGTCACTAACATGATTCTGGTCACTGTAACATGATTCTGGTCACTGCAACATGATTCTGGTCACTGTAACATGATTCTGGTCACTGTAACATGATTCTGGTCACTGTAACATGATTCTGGTCACTGTAACATGATTCTGGTCACTGTAACATGATTCTGGTCACTGTAACATGATTCTGGTCACTGTAACATGATTCTGGTCACTGCAACATGATTCTGGTCACTGTAACATGATTCTGGTCACTGTAACATGATTCTGGTCACTGTAACATGATTCTGGTCACTGTAACATGATTCTGGTCACTGTAACATGATTCTGGTCACTGCAACATGATTCTGGTCACTGCAACATGATTCTGGTCACTGCAACATGATTCTGGTCACTAACATGATTCTGGTCACTGTAACATGATTCTGGTCACTGCAACATGATTCTGGTCACTGTAACATGATTCTGGTCACTGCAACATGATTCTGGTCACTGCAACATGATTCTGGTCACTGTAACATGATTCTGGTCACTGTAACATGATTCTGGTCACTGTAACATGATTCTGGTCACTGTAACATGATTCTGGTCACTGTAACATGATTCTGGTCACTGTAACATGATTCTGGTCACTGCAACATGATTCTGGTCACTGTAACATGATTCTGGTCACTGCAACATGATTCTGGTCACTGTAACATGATTCTGGTCACTGTAACATACTTCTGGTCACTGTAACATGATTCTGGTCACTGTAACATGATTCTGGTCACTGCAACATGATTCTGGTCACTGCAACATGATTCTGGTCACTGCAACATGATTCTGGTCACTGTAACATGATTCTGGTCACTGTAACATACTTCTGGTCACTGTAACATGATTCTGGTCACTGTAACATGATTCTGGTCACTGTAACATGATTCTGGTCACTGTAACATGATTCTGGTCACTGCAACATGATTCTGGTCACTGTAACATGATTCTGGTCACTAACATGATTCTGGTCAATGGAATCTGGGTAAGGCAAGGCGGCGACAGTGCACCGCATGGCTCCATGGCATCAATCTAAAAGTACATGTATCTAAATAAATATAATGACTCAAATTGTTCTATAACCTAGCAAGTTCTGCTACGAACCTGGGTTAGCGCGGTAGCCGCTCACACACATGAGCTGGGTTGACAGCCAGCACCGCGGGTGGTAGTTACACGGCAACACAAGTGGACCCATGGCAGCAGCACTGAACCACAATATTTAACACTCAGTGCTCCATAAAACAAATATCTCACATTTAACTTTCGGATACTACCTGAGAGCGGGAACAGCGACGTAAACACAGCAACCGGAAGCAGGAGAGTGAGGTCAGAGGACGAGTGAAAGAGGACGCGTACCTTTTATTGGGTGATTGACGGGACGAACAACCAATAGAAAATGAGGACGAGAGAAAGTGGCATAGAGCCCGCCTGCAGGCTGTAATGCCACACTTTGTAGTCCAAAGTGCAGAATATGAGTTAATGATAGTTAAAGGCGCTATACCCGTTTCTGCAATGTTTGAATGTTTAGCACCGCCCCCCAACTCGCTCAATGGCTTCTCATTTCCCCTACGCTCTCATAACACAGAGCCACCTAGTTTTATTTGCGATCTGATACATATGCTAACATTAGCATTAGCGCAACTTCTTGTAAGCTGTGCAACAATCACTGATGAAATGGCACTAAAGAAACGCACTGCTAACACAATATATAAGTAAAAGAATACCACTAGTTTCGCGTCCGAATGTATTAATTTAAAACCTTAGAATATAGTCTAATATTTAATTATAATTTGTTATAGAGCTCCTCAAAGCAGCAGCAGCAATTCTTCCGATCATTTTTCTTGATAACAGAACTCTCAAACTAATAATGACCGAAGCCCCAATGCAATCTCTGTTTGTAATTCAGGTGTGTAAAATACTAACATTACTTTGCAAGTACAACAAGCTATCAGCGCCTGTCACTATCACTCGTCTGTGTAGAGAAGCCAACGGAGCTAGCGGAGCTAGCCACGCTCAATAAACAACTACATATCTATCAATCAACACCATTAAACGTCAATCGGACAATACAGTATACATATACATCCTTAACACACATGCACGGATGATTTCAGAATTTGCTGTTAACGTTTTCATGACAAAAGTACTGTTTCAATGTGACAAAAAGCGATTGCGAAAAACCCGGAAGTTACCATGAAACAACTAGCTAGCTTAGCTGTTACCTGCCTAGCACGTCCCGGTGAAACCTTTGGGAGCTAACTATTTTATTTGCAGTCATTAAATACATTTCGAATTACAAGGGTTGTCTAATATTTGTTCAATTTTTTTTATTCAATTATTTTGTTCATCCTTTTTTATTTTAGAATTATATTCGAATTTTTGAAGCCCTGGTGTTAAGCAGCGCAGTAGGGGCTAGAGGACGCAGGCTGTTCGCTGCTCGTTCTGTGAGCGGAGGAGAAAGAGCGTCCCGCTCAGACTCTACTCAGCACTTTTTCACTGCTTGTAATTCTTACACAGCTGAATCAATTACCTCAAGTTTTCAATTAAATTATGTATTATGATACAACTTGTATGTAGTAAAAAGCATTTTTATGAACTACTTAGAAAAAAAATCGGGTATAGCTTCTTAATAAGAGGAGGCTACGGCCGATGGTTGAATCTCGGATTGCAGCGTGGTTTTGGTTCCGGTCGTGGAACACTCCACGACCAGCTCTATACTCTCCATCGGATACTCGAGGGTTCATGGGAGTTCGCCCAACCTGTCCACATGTGCTTTGTGGATTTGGAGAAGGCGGTCCGGGGTCCTCTGCTGAGGGCCGTCCGGTCCCTGTATGACCAGAGCCAGAGCTGTGTTTGCATCAGCAGTAAGTCAGACCTGTTCCCGGTGCATGTTGGCACGATTACTTGGCTAGGTCAAATAATGAACGAGTTAGGATGTTAAGGGCTTCTTGGACGCCATCTTGAAAATTACACTTTTCCAGTGGTCAAACTTTGGTAAGCCTTTAGTATGTTAATAAGGACACCTAATACTACAAAAAACATCTAAAAACCTTTTGTTGGAATTTTTTTGGGGGTTAGGTGGTTTTTTTTCATATATGCAGCCGCCTACAATGACATTTCATTTTTGCTGCCGTCGCTGAGGACTTAATAAGGTTGTTTATTCCTCAACAACAGATGATTGGTTCAAATACAGCAAATGCTATAATTACAAACACGTGGGAGCCATAGGGTCCATAGCAGGTGGATGACCACTCTCCATAAATCTCCTGGATCCCCGCTGTCCTTAAACCCTCCTGCATCAGAAAGGAACCACTCAAAAACCCAGTGTGTGTGGCCATGATCTGTGTTGTGTGCTGCAGGAGTACATCAGCCACATAGACCCAGCGTGTCAGCTGGGGCTGAGCTGTGACAGTGTGGAGGAGTACAGTGTGGGAGACATCCACCGCCTCAGCAGCTCCCACAGCCCCGCCCCCGAGCTGCTGCCTTGTGGCTATCTGGTGGGACAGGACAACTGCATCCACATACGACTCAAAGGTATCTATACTGGTCTATCCGGTCTCTGGTCTACTGTCCCTGTCTCTGGTCTCTAGTCTAGTCTGCGCTCTGCTCTCTCCTCTCTGCTCTCTGGTCTCTGCTCTCTGCTCTCTGCTCTCTGCTCTCTTCTCTCTCTCTCTGCTCTCTGCTCTCTGCTCTCTGGTCTCTGGTCTCTGGTCTCGGCTCTCTGGTCTCACCCTGCTGTGTGTGTGCTGCAGATGTGACCAGTGGCAGTGTGGACTCGATGGTCTTTGACTCTCTCACCCCAAAGCCCATGGTACAGCGATTTGTGTCGCTCCTAACGGAACACAGGCGCATCATTCTGTCTGGACCCAGCGGCACCGGCAAGACCCATCTGGCCAATCAGCTCGCCCGATTCATGGTGTCACTGCGGCAACAACCTCTCACCCCTAACGCGATCGTCACTTTCAATGTAGACCACAAATCTGGCAAGGTGAGGAACCAGGGCTAAAGAAGGACTAAAACAGGACTGGACCAGGTCTAAAGCAGGACTGGACTAGGACTGTACAAGGGTTAAAGCAGGACTAAAGCAGATCTAAAGCTAGACTAAAGCAAAACTAAAATAGAAATGGACTAGGGCTTAAGTGGGACTAAAGCAGGTCTAAAACATGTCTAAAGCAGGATGAAAGCCAGTCTAAAGCAGGACTAAAGCCGGTCTTGTTGTGTTGCAGGAGCTGCGGCAGTACCTCTCTGCTCTGGCAGATCAGTGCACTGACTCCCAGACAGAGTGCCCCCTAGTGGTGATTCTGGATAACCTGCACCATGTCAGCTCTCTGGGGGAGATCTTCAACGGCCTCTTCAGCAGCGGTTCTCAGCAAAGGTCACAAACAGATTTAATCGTATATAGTTTTAAGTTTTAGTCCAAGGTTTTAATCTACAATATTAAGGAAACGCGTTTTGTTTTTTGTCATAATTAAGGTAAAACCCAGACTTTGTCCAGATTATAGCCTCTCACTGCTTGTGATGGTGGACCATAAGAGATACATATAAAACACCCACAGCTCCTCATCCTGAGCATCAGAAGTGTCTTTTTAATACTGTTCGTGTTTGTGGAGTGTTTGTATTGAAGGCTTTGCTCTGCCTTTCAGTCCGTACATCATCGGCACCATGAGCCAGGCCACGTCCTCTGCTCCAAACCTGCAGCTGCATCACAACTTCAGGTACTTTCAGGTTTTCTCGTTATCTCTGGAACTCATTACAGGGCAGAGAAGGATGTGAGAAAAGCGTGAGAGTGTTAGGAATAAGTAAAGTGTTAGAAAGTAAGATTTTGTTTATGAATGTCCATAGGCGGGTCATTGCCATGCAAACAGGCTGAAGTGCACAGTTACAGTGATCACTATTTATTGCAGAAATGTGCAGAACCAATGAGATGATGCATGTGTTTGAGCTGAATGGCACAATGGGCACAGGGCTTTTAGTCTTATGCAAAAGATAAATAGAGTCGACAAGAATGTGGCACACTGTGCCAGTCTTATTTACAACAGAAGTTGGTCACAGCAGCTTTCGAAGGATCACAGCGGACTGACTCCTGACTTGTGTGTGTCCAGGTGGGTGCTGTGTGCTAACCACACTGAGCCAGTCAAGGGCTTCCTGGGACGATTCCTCCGGAGGAAACTACTGGAGACAGAGATTGCGAGCCGGAGCAGAGACCCAGACTTGGTCCGGATTGTGGACTGGGTCCCTCGTGTCTGGCACCACCTCAACCGCTTCCTGGAGACGCACAGCTCCTCTGACGTCACCATCGGTAAGACTTAACACCTGAGCACTGGTCTGTTTTTAATGTAACAAGGTTCAAACTTTTCAGAATGCTCAGCATTATGAAGGATCCTTTAAAGCATGTGTCCATAAATTATAATAGATATTATAATATTGTATCAAAGCTTATGGCGCCTATCCCCAGCAGACATGTCCCATTGATATATGATACAGACAATTTTCTATTATTGAAATATATCTGACTGGGCAGACATCTTGGACACCCAGGGCTTGAATGAGACGCAGTCTTTTCAATGATGGGGCTTATGAGTGTGTTTCACTGTGGTGCTTGTGTCCCTCCAGGGCCCCGTCTCTTCCTGTCCTGCCCCATGGATGTGGAGGGCTCCCGGGTCTGGTTCACCGACCTGTGGAACTACTCCATCGTGCCGTACATGTTGGAGGCCGTACGAGAAGGTTTGCAGGTGAGGACTCACAGCAACAAGGTTCCTTCTCCAGACCGGAGTCAGCTTTTCTGGGTGGAGTTTGCATGTTCTTCCTGTGTCTGTGAAGGTTTAGTTGTGGTTCCGGTTCTGGTTGAATCCTGCTTTATACCTGCTTCAGTCCTGCTTTAGACCTGCTTTAGTCCTGCTTTAGTCCTGCTTCAGACATGCTTTAGTCCTGATTTGTTCCTGTTTTAGTCCTGCTTTTGTCCTGCTTCAGCCCTGTTCTCCCCTCTCTCTTCCACAGCTCTATGGCAGGAGGGCCGTGTGGGAGGACCCCTGTGCCTGGGTCACAGAGTCCTACCCCTGGGTGAGTGTCCCAGCAGACTGGCCTCCTCTGCTGCAGCTCAGGCCGGAGGACGTGGGCTTCGATGGCTTCAGTGTTCCCAGAGAGACCCCCCGCAGAGAGCCCAGCCAGAGCGACACAGACCCAGACCCACTGGTGAGACTCCGGAACAACCTCAGCCCTGAAGTCCTCACATGAGACCCCCGGGGGAGACACAAGCAGGGGATCAAGAGGAACAGTCATTTATCTAATCCAATCCACATTTTTCAAAGTTTCCAAAATGCTGCACTGAGATTAAAGTAACACACAAAAGTTATATTTAAATAAATATATGAAATAAAAGATCAATAATACATTTAAAATCAATAAGCCCTGCTGCCCCCTTCGTTATGTGTGTGTTTTCTTTGATTAACATTGTTTGTGTGTGTTTCTCAGATGAACATGTTGCTCCGTCTGAAAGAAGCCGCCACCTCCTCCAGCCCCCAGAGCTACGACAGCGACAGCACTGGTCACCATGACGACCTGCTCGACCAATCGCTGGAGTCCACACTGTGACGCCATCACAACAACGGTCGCCAGAGTTTACCTGCTATAACGGACCCATCCCAGCAGGACAATGTACCCGCCCACAGAGCCATATAAGGGCACAGACTGGGGCTATAGAGTTTTTGTTGGCAAGACAACTGGACACAAATATTTCTCTAACTGGGAATCACAGGATTCCATCTCTGCTGTTAGTGGATGATGGTATCCTGTTGGATTCAATAAACCAGGACCTTCACTGTGCACTGGGACGGTTTAGGATGAAAATCAGTACCTTAACTATGAAGCCATGGTAGGGATGTAAATCGGCGACCGGTTAACCGGTGGTTGACCGTCACAGCGTTAACCGGTCAAAGCTGTCGGTTAAAAAAGAGAAAAAGGGGAGAGGGGAGGTCTCTTAATAACGCTATTTTAAGCCCTATTTGCACAGTGTGACGAGCGCATACCCATGTATTATAAACTCCGGGACGACTCTCACGCCGCACGAGCCACATATGCACACACGCACGCGCGCGCACACACACACACACACACACACTTTCCCCCTCTCCATACGTAACATCCACACGCATCATCTCTCCCCTCTGTTACCGTCAAAGTTGCACACTGGCGCGGGTCAGAACTACATTGGAGCTTACATTTACACACACACACATATACATACACACACACATACACACACACACACAGGTCTGTCGCGCTCCTCTGTGTCACGGAGCCCAAAGGATTCGCGCAAATACGCGGCTCCAGTCAAACCACATGGAACATGTTTGTGTTTATGGTCCTCGGGATCAGCTCCACACACATCACTTGTATTTAAACTTTTGTGAAGACCTGTGAGACGCGGCTCGTCACTCGCTGCTCTGACCATGTGAACGAGCCGTGTTTGCTGCTAGAAAGTTTTGGTATTAACCCGCAGCACAGCAGAATGGGAAGATTAAAAAAGCAGTTCTCTGTGCGCAAAGGTGCCGGAGCTGTTGCGGGTTTGGGCGCCGCTGTCTCAACTCTGATCCAGTAGAACGCAGAGCTGCACTTATGAAAAGTACGCGGCTCGAAATGGCTGTTATTTCAAAGAACGTGGACTATTTTAAACTACGCGGTTAACCGGTTTCAACCGGTTAATGAGGCTCGGTGGTCGGTCATGAAAATTCATAGTTTTTTACATCCCTAAGCCATGGAGCCTTGCCCTCTCCAGGTTCAGAGTTCCTTCCTCAAGATGGAGCGTGAGATTGACAGGGATGGAGGGAGGTTGTTGGACTGTTGTGGTGAAGAGGGAGCAACGTCTGCATTCAGAGCTGCATTGGACTGTTGTGGTGAAGAGGGAGCTGAACCGAAAGGCAAAGCTCTTGATTTACCGGTCAATCTTCGCTCCACCCTCTCCTATGGTCATGAGCTTTGGGTAATGAAAGAAGGGACGAGATTGCAAATGCAAACAGTCCACATGAGTTTCCTCTACAGAGTGGCTGGGCACTCCAGTCACACAAGAGGAGCTCTGAGTAAAGACGCTGCTTCTCCACGTTGAGAGGAGCCTGTTGAGGTGGCTCATGCATCTGTTCCGGATGCCTCCTGAACGCCTCCCTAGGGAGGTGTTTGGTGCATGTCCCGCTGGGAGGAGACCAGGGAAAGACCCAAGACACCCTGGACTGTGTCTCTCAGCTGGCCTGGGAACGCCTTGAGATTCCCCTGATTGCGCTGCAGGAAGTGTGTGTCGAGAAGTAAGTCTGGGCGCCTCTGCTCAGACTGCTGCCCCCGCAACTCTGCAACGGATAAGATAAGATAGACTTTATTGATCTCACACAGGAGAAATTTACAAGCGTTTGTCCTATTTTCTTCTTTATGTAATGTCCTTATGCCACACTCTAGTCCCTTAAATACATCGCTCTGTGAACCCCAGACTTCTCTGGGTCCCTCTGTGGGAGGAACCCGATAGCACTTGAAATTGTTTAAAGCTCACCTGTGGACTTTTCTCAGAGCAGTTTTGGACCTACAAACTTTGGAACTTTGGAGCGTCTCAAAGCCATCTGCCAAAAACAGCACAGCGGTACAGAGAAATATCCTTTCTGTGCACAGTTTGCATGTTCTGCCCGTGAGAGACATGCAGAAGATTGGTCCTAATATTCCCTTATTTGTCAAAGATTGTCTCGTCCTTCTTTAGTCCTGGTTCAGTCCTGGACTCTCACTTGAAACCAGCCTTAGTTTGGTACAAAGTTTGAACTCTTACATGTGTTTTTAAAGTAATATTATCAGACTAAAATATTTATGCTCAGAGTGTGGGTGCGGGTCGCCCTGTTTGGATATAACTGCTGTATACACCGCTGTGGCCCTCCAGTCAGTATCAATCACCAACATTTCTACAACAGAAGTCATAAACCAGCCCAGAATACCAGCATTCACCAGTGTACTGCCCCCCTGTGGCCAGGCAGAGTCCGCCACGCCACATCACATGACCTTTAAATGATCTCACATGACATACTTCAACAGAGCTTTCACAGCAGATTTAAGCACACCTCAAATCAAATACACCAGAGCCAGCCCATAGAGACACTGCTGCATATTGAGGCACATTGATCGATTGGACAAAAGCACAAGTCAGTTCACATTTAAAAGCACATAAGCTGCTCTCTTTCATGTCCCACGCAGGCTCCCGTAGCACAAACTTCACACGACAGGATCCCAGTGCTGGAAAAACGTTGCCTTACTCTGGAAACGATGTGCTTTATACCTCTGAACAGGGCTCCACTTTGTACATGAACTAGAATAGTGTATGTATATGTTTGTGTGTGTATATGTGTATCAGTGTTTGTGTGTGTGATGTCACATCTCCTGCTGAAACGCTGGGTACACTGCAAATGTCGACAGAGGCTGAAGGCGTTTGTTTGATTCAGTTCATTTGTCATTTGCAGTATAACCACATTAGAATACATGTTCAAAAGTACCACAGTGTACACCAGACAAGTACATAAATAAAAACAAGCTAAAAAGTACAGGAGACTGTGGAACCAATCAACAGCAAACAGCCCTAATAACATGTAACAGTTTGAGTACACAGCCCAAGTCCCGGGTCTCCAAGATGTCTGCCCTGTATATGTCTACCTTATATCTGCCCATTCAGATCAATGTCCTGCGCTCATTGGCTCATGCTCACCTCATGGACATCGCAAAAATTAGCAGAAGTGACATGTTCTGGCCAGCTCTGGTATTTCTCTCTGGCCTCTCTCTCTAGTCTCTCTCTTGACTCTCTCTCTCTGGCCTCTCTCTGGTCTCTCTCTTTCTGGTCTCTCTCTGGTTTCTCTCTTGTCTCTCGCTCTGGTCTCTCGCTGGTCTCTCTCTTTCTGTTCTCTCTCTCTCTGGTGTCTCTCTCTCTGGTCTCTCTCTTTCTGTTCTCTCTCTCTCTGGTCTCTCTCTCTACTCTGTCTCTCGCTCTGGTCTCTCTCTCGCTGGTCTCTCTATCTCTTGTTCTCCAAGGTGCAGTGGTTCTACTTCTGCAGGACCAGAGTCGCACATGAGCGTTCTGACCAATCAGAGCGCTGCTGCGGCCTGTCCGTTCGTGGGAGCGGGACAGACAGGTGATAGATCCAGGACTCAGGCTGTAGAACGAGGACTGAGGCTGTTATGTTCAGTATAATTGCACTGACATTGAGCTGTGTCGACAAAGGCATTGGTCGTTTTCTGCAGTGTACGTGGTGTGTGTGTGTGTCTGCATTTGTCTGGTGAGTTTTAGAAAGTGGTTTGTACCTCATGTGTTGAAGCGCTTTGAATATTCCCTAAAGAGAGAGCGGGACAGAATTATAGAAGTACATTGGCGGCACCCTTTTGAGTGGGCTGTGGTTTGTGTACGACTGCCATTTATTGTCACTTGATTTTGCAAGTACTATTCAGAATGATATGTCTTCAGATCATGTCCCTCAAACACGATCCATTACTTTTCCATTTCATCTTTTACAATGTGAAATACAACAACTTTGAACTTGCCCATCGTATTGAAGGTCTGCCTGCTGTTGTAAATAACTTCATTTGACTGGAGAAAAATATGTTAAATCTGCATCTTATCAGTGTATTACAGTATTACATGTTACCAGAAAATGTATTTCAATATTGCCAAAACCACTTAATAATGTCTAGTTTCAGGCTGTTGACATTTAGCTCTATATCCAATAAGAGAGTTAATTATGACAACATGAAGCTTGAATGAAACCTGTATGTTTCCTCCCAAACTATATTCACTTTGGCCAAGTAAGAATAAGCCATATCCGTCTCCTGAACATGGGTGAATGTTTCTGCACAAGGTGAGAAGGTAAACCACTAGAGGGCGCTGGTAAAGATGTATTCCCATGTTTTACTGTAGCAATAGTATTCATTCAACTAATGCTACAATTGCTATTACTAGGGCTGCTTTTATTTTTTAATCCTAGCCCTGAGTTTCTGCGTGAGGAGAAAAGTCTGTGCCTCACGCTTGAGCTGATCATGATT